>OU015498.1:128615650-129115650 GCA_907164885.2 Dolomedes plantarius | reverse complement strand
GGAATGTAATGTAATTTTGCTTGTACGTTCATTAAAAAATGTTTTCCGGGTATGTTACCATTACTTTATTTCCAACCTTTGTATTTACATTCATTATTTTAGATTGCCGTTTAGATTATCTCATTCAAACCTATAATGTCTTTGCCTTTGTTTACTGAACTTCAGAATTTATGTCAAAAAATAGTAATACACTGTACATTCATTGCTTTGGAAAAAAAATTAACTATATACTAAATGCTTCTTTTTAAAATTTCTATGTCCTATATAATAATGACAAATGGATAAGAAAAATTCTATAATAAAATCTATATTCATGTTTTTCTAAGGAAAACACCCTGAAATATACGAGGACAGTTTAGTTTTATATAACTAGAACGTAACCTATTAGGTCACTAAATGCTTGTTACAGCATTTTTGTTTGGACGCGTTTAATATGCATAAGAGAAAATATCTATCTTCTTATCAGGGTGGTCACGAAATGCGAAAATTAATGTTTTCCCTGCGTTTTCCACATATAGATTAGTTTATTCCCAATCACTTGAAGAAAAACCTACGTTATCTTAAATTAAGTCACCGCACGTATAATTTTAAAGTAAATCTTGCATATTTTTCCTCGCATATCGAGAAGGTTCAAGAGGAAATTTTAATGCAATTAAGCAAAAAGCCTTCTTAATGTCTTTCAGGAGGTTTTTAATATGTATTTTTCCATTAATGTTTCGTTAATAAATTACGTTAAGAGGATGAAAATTTGGTTTTTTACTTTCCACATTAACTTATATAAACTGATATAATAATATTTTTTTTCGAAAGGAGAGCTCTGGAATAATTCCCAATAGAAATATTTTTTAAGAACAAATTCGTTCACCTTAAATACCATATTTACGTTAGGATGAAGATTTTACTGGCCAGTTCCCTGATAAAGTTATTTCTCTTCAGGAATTTCTCCCTGAGGTTTCCAACAGAAAAGTGCATAGCAAAAAATTAATTCTTGAAAATAATTATAAGTAAGAAGATGATTTCCAAATGTCGTGCGTTTATATAACGATAAAGCCGATAAAAATGGGTCTAATTTTTATGTACCTATATAATTTAGAATTATATTTATTTTTTGGTAATATTGTGTGTAATAGAAGCTCGTTTGTGCGGAGCATTTAATTATTTTCACTTTTAGAGGAGAAGGTTTTGTTTTTGGCTCACTGTGGTCATACCAAAGACTGATTTTCATATTTTGGGGCTCTAACCTCTTCCATAACTCATCATCTAAACATCCTTAAGAGGATTTGCCATTAAATCAAATCTTAAGTTGTATGCAATCACATAAGTGAAAAAAGTCAAAACTTGCAGGTGACCCAAAGTGGAGGGTAATATGGACCCCCACCTTTTTTTTCAAAAAAAACCTCATTTATCTATGTATTAAACAGCTGGAAACAAAAAAGAGAAAGGTTGAATATATATATAGTTGATGTATATATATATATTTGTGAAAGAGAAAGACAAATGAAAAAAGGAAAGAAGATAATATATTATTAAACAGCTGGATCATCAAATATTATCTATATTAAAAACCTTCAATTTTTGCGACAAAAGTCGCAAATATAAGACTCAGCTTCGGCCCCGGTGCACACAGAATGAGTCCAGTGTAGGCTCATCACACAACAAATCCAAAGTTCTCATGTTTCATCTTTGAATTCACCTTCACAGCAGATGCACTATGCTTCTTGCTGGTCTGAGCCATCTCTTTAAACGTATGGGCTTGTATCCACCCAGAGAGATGAACTCTTCTAATTGCTCCGGATGGGGCTCCATTCATAAGATGATCCGTTAAAATTTTACGAGGAAATATCCTCATTAGTGGAAAATATGTTTCCCCAGGACTCATTAAGCAAACCACAGTTACTAGAGAACCACGTTCAGCTGTAGTCAGAGCTCCTACCTGAAGTTTTCTCTTCAACCCGGTGACTTGGGAAACTTTTGACTGAACCACACTTAAACCAGTCTCATCTACATTGAAGATTCTGGAAATGATTCCCAGAACACATCCTGCCTTCCAGCAAATAGAAATAACCCAGCCACCTGCTCACGTGTGAATCCTTCTGCACTGGCATATGACGTCCCTGTAGGTTTTCTGGACGAAATATGTCTCACGAGTGAAAAATAGGTATAGCCAGTCTCTACCTGCTCCTTCGTTTATGAAAGTGTGGGAGATATTATTACGTTCAGCCAATTGGAACGCCAATTTCCTTACATCTTGTCGAATGAGACCATGAAATACTGACTCCATCTCTAGTAAATAGGCTACTAACTCTTTTTCAGTTTAATCTCTTAAAACAGGCTACCTCCCTAGTTTTTGTGCCAGTTGATGGTCCAATGACTAGGGCACTGGCATTTGGTTCAGATCCTGTGGGTCCGAGTCCCACTGATGGCATGGATGTTTGTAGCCGTTCAGAATCGGCTTTAAACTGTAGGTCACGGTCTAAGTAGTCCTCGTATAACAAAAGTTGACCGTAGTGCTCCAAACCAAAACCAAACCCTAGTTTTTGTATAACCAAATCTGCTGCTGGCTTATCAACTTGTGAAGCCAATAATCTCAAAGTTATTCTTGATACACCAAACACTCTGGCAGCCTCCTTTTGTCCCATTTCTCCGCATCTTAGTTTCTGGATAGCCTCAACCATCTTCACTCTATCCCAACTTCTTCTGCGCACAACAATGTTCTTGCTAGCGGGTGATTTCTTCTAAACTTGATTTCTTAGCTTTCAGAATAATCGAAAAGGATTACAAAACATGAAAATAAAATGTATCACAATGAAATCATCTGTGGAATCTCATTTTCTCACGGAAAAATCATTATTACATAATCGAAACCGGTTGTTGGTAATATGGACCTGGTTCCATAATACCAGCAACCATGGGGTCCATGTTTCAAACATCGCCATCTTGGAAACAAACTCGTTTTTCACATTATGAATTACATCGAATTTAATTTCGAACTAGCTCAAAAGGAACTTCATGTCGTGTAGAATAAGGCACAGGAATCAGTTTTTATAAAACATAATAGTAGATATGTAAAATATTCACTTTTACTTTCCTCAGAAAAAGTTTGAAAAGTCGAAAAAAAAACAATTGGCCACAGATCTTCATTCGCGAGTAAACTGGGGTCAATGATCTTGACTATCCATTGCAGCCACCTACGGGCTCTAGATCACAGCTGTAATTAGTGGCTGCACCTGCGCATAGGGCAGATATTGAGGGGGTCCATAATAAATGCAGGGTCCAGAATCCCACCTTCTCCTCTATTTGTAATATAACAGTTAAGACATTATTAAAGAATATTTATGCTCGGATTTCGTATCCTGGTAAATAAATACTTTTTTTATTCTCGGTCTATTTTGAATTCTTGCTACCAGGTTCTCCATAATGTTTAATTTCAGATGTAGATTATGAGCTAATGGTAATGCAATTTGCCTCTTTGATAGAAAACGTTTATAGTACATAAAATACAATCTCTTCATATAATTTATTATTTTCGTATAAAAATGCTGGCTTATAATGACCTGCGGTTGAAATTTCATCGTTGTGGAAATAAACAGCACTGTCACATAATCACGCTTCCAGCTTCGCCATTTTCATTGTAGAATACGACAGTAGAAGATTATGGAAAACCTAGTGTAATGCTGATGATATGATTATCTTTGTCTAAGGAATGTGATGCCACATTAGACCCTCTAACGCTCAAAGAACTACTTAATCACTATGCTATTTTTGAAAATGGCTGACTATCACGATTATTCGTTCATGGTCAGTCCTCACTGTAAGGTACTGTCTCACTCAACTTGATAATTCCGCATGCCTTATAGAGCTCTTGACGACCAAGTAGTTCCACATGCATTTTATCTACGGTCACGTACGCACCTTGGAGGATTAACATCCAATGGAATGTTCAGTCGATACAACAATCTCTAACTATATTTCTGCAGATACAGAAATCCTGGAGGACATTGTTTCCTATTGAGACCCCAAACACTGTGGGTGTCATGTTGCGTTTAAGCTGTCATATATATATCCTATATGTTTAATAAGTTTTCTTTAACACCGAAACAAGATTATTTCTTGCTTTAAACGTTTTTCCCCAATCGAAAGAACAAGGCCTACTGGTTCATTTTCAGACGAGCAGCCCAATAAAGTTAGCACGATTAGTAGAATATATAGTCTCAATGTTTGGATACGCAGATTCTGGTCCCGTTCTTCACAAACAGCAATTATATCAGAATCTGATAGTAGGAGAAAACGATTATGGATGATGTCATTCAAGTATGTGACAAAAATTTACCACGTCGCAAAACATCAACAGAAACAGATCGATGTATTTAAAACATTTTGTGTCGTTCGCCTTCTAAAGAAAGAGGGGCGGGGGTGAAATTTAAAGGAATTTTTTAAAATAAAGTTCCCCCATCTTTGATTTATTCAGTTGGTAGAATACCGGACTCCGCATTTGCAAACACAGGTTTTTTGCAAACGGACGTTGCCTTAGCATCTGCAGTTGTAAAGAGCGATTACAAGGAGGACTTTCATCAGCAATGCTTGGTGACCCCCTCGCATAACCACCATAAACTGTAAATAATTTACGAGCATAGGTTTAAGGAATAAAGTTATCTACCAGGAGATCATAATTAACTTGGCCTATTCAGAGTCCTCTGTAGCTGTAATTAAAAGGCGGATTGAGCTGAAATTTTGCAGATAGAAAATTCAAAGGATGCGCTGAAAGATTCCGCAAACAAAAATTAGTTAAAAAATGTCCGCTAGGGGGCTCATTACAAGTAAATAATTTAAACAAGCAACAGATTCCAATTCAAGCAAAATTTATTTGTTACACACTGTCTAGCGATTTAAAGAAAAATGTCCAATGTGGGTTTCCTCATTAGTATGTAAAATGTGTAGGCGATGATTACAGCGTGTTCAACAGCGGACCGCAGCTGGTCGTCAGTAATCTGTTGAACATACAGTGTTATGCTTTCCTTTAGGTCAGCTAAAGTTGTAACATTCCTCCTCTAAACAACGTTCTTTAAATGACCCCATAACCAAAAATCACACGGAGTGAGATCGAAATAACGGGCTAGCCAGGGAGTAGAAAACGATCGGCTAATCCCCCTGTCATCCGTAAAATGTTGTCACAAAAACCTCCGCATACAGAGTCCATTATGTAGAGGGGCACCATCCTGCATAAACGAAATAGACTCAAGGCTTTGTCGCTGCTGGAGTTGATGTAAAACGAAACTGCTAAGCATGTCACGATATCTGAGGGCTGTTACAAAACATGTGACAGGGCTATTATCTTTATGTTCTTCGAGAAAGAATGGTCCAAGGATAAATTGGGATGTGAATCCACACCAGACGTAACTTTAGGTGAGTGTTGCAAAATTGTGTAGAAGGCACGTGTGTTTTCCAAGGCCCAAATTCGACTATTCTGGGTGTTCACTGTTCCTTTCGGATAAAAATGAGCCTCGTCACTCCAGAGAATGTTCCACGGCCAGCGGTCATCGACTTGCATTCGGGCAAGAAAAGTCAGGGCAAAAGATATACGACTATAATCGTTGGTAAGAAGCAGTTGCTGATTTTCGCTGATCTTATACGGAAAAAAAATTCACTATTTTTCTCAGGATCTTCTGCACTGTGCTATACGGTACGTCTAATTGTTGTAACACTGCACTGGCACTGCTGACTCCATGATCATTTGTCAGTGACTGCTCGAGAACGGCCGTTGCCACTCCTGAAACGACTTCTTCGCTGATAGGCTTTAGTTCTCTGCCACGTTGAACGCTTAAACACCCAGTGTTTTCAAATCGAGACGTCATGTCTCTCACACCTTGTGGAGACATTGGACCCCTATGCAATTTCTTTTGACGTCGAAATTCGCGAAGACCTACAACATCGAAAGAATAAGGCCTACTGGTTTATTTTCAGACGGGCAGCCCAATAAACGTTAGCATGATTAGTAGAATATCGGTCTCAATGTTTGGATACTCAGATTCTGGTCCCGTTCTTCACAAACAGCAATTATATCAGAATCCGATAGTAGGAGAAAACGATTATGGACAGATGTCATTCAATTATGTGAAAAAAATCTACCACGTGGCAAAACAACATCAACAGAAACAACATCAACATCAACAACAACATTTCCCTGGTTTTGATAAAGAAGTATTACGATTAACGCACGTTCTTGTAATTTAATTGCCATCGTAACTGAAAGAATAATACTCACTCGATCTCATCCTTTTTATACACAGAATTCACTTTGAATTCGTATGCTTCTGCAAATCAGATTGTTTTCTTCTTCACTCGCAGTGCCACACTTATTAACTTTTGTACCGTCAGAATGCTTCAAAGGTTCTAAATGACCTTTCTACTGTGCACAGTTATTTATTTCTTGACTTTTCAAGTATGTAGGCTGTAATGCGCTCCCTAGCGGACATTTTTTGAAACTTTTTTTTCGTATTCTTTTAGCGCATCCTTTGAAATGTCTATTTGCAAAATTTTAGCTCAATCCGCCTTTTAGTTACAGCTACAAAGGGTTCTGGATAGGCCAAGTTGAATTAGCTCTTCAGGGATCGACTGCTAGTTGAATGTAACACGAAAAACGAGGGAAACACAGCATCATCGGATATACTTAAATAAACATATTCAATACAACATCCTGTATCGTTGACTTTAAAATACAGGATGGCAAGTGTAGTCTTTAAACCTAACACTTCCTTTCATTTCCGAGATCGTTCGGATGAGAGAATACTTGAGGTTTGAAAACTCATGTTTTTCTGGTAGTCACTTGCAATAAAGCATTTTATAAAAAATGTTTTCAAAGGTTTTATTTTATTTTTGTTATGATTTTTTTGTGTTTTAAAGGCACTGTTTGATACAATTTATTTCTTAAAAATTAAGAACGTTTCAAAAGAAGCTCATAGTTTTGAGACATGGGTTCTTGCACATCATATTTTAAGAAACTTTGAAAGCAAATTAGAATTTTATTGAAACATCAGACTCTACAAAAAGCAAAATATTTCTATTCAAAAGAAAATTTTTCATTACAGAAAAAGCAGACAAGAATTTGCGATAAAAAATGATTTTAAAAATTTATCAAATGAGTTTAACCACATATATTTTAATCTTCATTTAAAATGACAAAGGAAATTAAGAATTAAATAGTAATGTTAAAAAGTATTATATTATTAGAAGAAAAATAATGAAAGATTAAAAGCTTTTTAATTTTCTCTACATTATTAGGGAGACACAGATATTTAATAATAAATTAAGTTCTCGTTTCCCAGATGAATTCGAATATATGCAAGAATCAGTTATTTTTCTATAATTTGATTCCATTCCACTTAGTAAATATACATTTCTAGGGACATCAAAGCTCTTTCTCGATGAAACTGTTATTTTTGTCATTTTTTTCTGATGAAAGTATCTCTCAGTGCCTCTTTGTTACAATTATGCATTTTTAATGAAGTGATATCGCTAGTTAATTACACATAAAGATGATATTTTTTTCATTGATTAAGAATATTAAGAGCTTTTTTATACACCGCTGTAACCAAACGTTTCTTCATTTCCGTGTTCCGATTATTCTTCTAATTAAGTTGTAGCTTAATTTCTTCTTTATTACATACAAAAGCTTTCTTTTATCGTTCGGCTAGTGAAAAAAAACTTTTTGCAGTAACAAATCAACCACATAATTTGCAAAAGAATACATTTCGTGTTTTAATGACAAGCCGATGATGCTTGAGTTATGTAGAAATTTTTAATTAGTTATGCATTTTTACATTAATGTCACGCTTCCGTGGACAGTCACATTTGAAAGTATATTCAGAAAAAAAAACATTTCGGAAAAACTGATTGCGAAAAGAGTAGGAAATAAAACAGAAAGTAAATATGGTTTACAGTTTAAAACTTTTTAAAAGACTCTTTGACGAAACGTGATGAAAATGTTTATTTTTCAATTTTTTGCTAAAATATGCTGCGACATCTGAAATTTTGGAAGCTTTCAGATAATCGAATAATTAATTATATTTGTGATAAAAATGCTTTTTGTCCATATGCTCTTTACAGGTTTTATTTAAAATAGAATCTATGAGTTTATCTCTGTGTTTTTTGGATATGCTGCTATGCTATGAATATAAAATCAGAAACAGATGTTCAAAAATCATTTGATAATTCTTTTTTCCAGTGGTAGGTTCTGTATAGCTCAATTAGGAACAGCCTTTGGAATAAAAATTTTAAAAAAATATTAAAAATTATTAGCACTTTGATATAGCACTTATGTTTTAAAATGAACTTTTTCCCAGATTTTTTTTCTATAAATTAAAAATAATTTAAAAACTAGATGCCTAAAATTATGTAGTACACTTTTGTGAAAATGATAGTAGAAATGGTGATAAATATAAAAACTGAAAATAGAGAAACTTAAAAATTTTAATTTTCAACTGTTTTAAGGAATAAGTTTTTTGTATTAATTCAGAAAATAAATTTTTTAATTGGTTATGCATTTTTAAATTAATGTCATGCTTCAGTCGGTTTTTCCATTTGAAAGCATATTCACAAGAAACTTTTTGAAAAAAGGACAGCTAAAAGAGAAGGTAACAAAGAAGAAAGGAAAAATGATTTACAGCTTAAAACTTTTTAAAAAACCTTTAACTTTGACGAAACATGATGAAAATATTTATTTATTTATTTTTTACTAAAAAATACTGCGACATCTTTAGTGGTTTAGGAAGCTTTCAGATAATCTAGTAAATAATTATTTATGCAGTAAAAATGCTTTTATTCATTATCTCTTTAGAGGTTTTATTTCAAAAAGAAATGAGTTTATTTCGGCGTTTTTTGGATATGCTGCTATGTTATGAATATTAAATCATTAACATATTTTTAAAACATTATTTGATTTTTCTTCTTTTTCATTCAGTAGGATATGTATAACTGAAGTAAAACTAGTTTTTGCCATAAAGAATATATTAAAAATTATCAGTTTCATGTAGCACTTGCATTTTAAAATTAACTTTTTCGAAGATAAGGGCACATTGTATTTTATTAATAATAATAAAAAAATAAAAAACACATGCCTGAAATTATGGGGGAAAACTTCTGTGAAAATATGAAAAATTGAAAAGAAAGAAATTTTATAAAAATTTTCAACTGTTTTGAGAATACAGTTTAGTATTTTATTTACAAAATAAACTTTTTGTGAAAATCCTTTGATTGTAATATTAATATTTTGTGATAAAGCGATCATATAAATGAAAATATTGATAATTTTTTTCTTAAAAGATGCCGAGATCCATCAAAATCTTTCAAATTTTCAAAAGAAATATAATTCTCCTGCTAAAACAGATGATGTTTAAAGTATCGAGCGAATCATTTCAGAAATATGCTTTAGTTTTTCAGTGATTGATATCCCATGAAGTTTGCATCTGGGTTAGTTCTGACTTCATTAACATTGACAGCGGAAAGATCGACAGCGTAAGTCCAGACTGTACCTAAGGTAATGTTGAGTATATCTCCTTAAAACATTTTTTTTTCGAAAACTGTTGCTCCCCACGGTTTTTCTGGCTCCATTTGGTTACAAAAGAAAAAGGTGTGAAGTTTTAACATTGTAGGTTAAGGGAAAGTTTGCCCCGAAAAGCTTAAAATTTGAAAATATAGTCAAAATTTCAATTTTTTGCTCTTTTTATAAATAAATAAAAATTTTAAATAAAAGATATGTCTATTATAAGTGTTTTTATACTATTTATAAGTATTCCCAACAATATTTGTCTTTCAATTTTTAACTAGATCAAATGTTGGTTATAGAAAAATATACGTAATAAACAGAAAAATTGGCAAAACTCGAAAATGTTTGGTAATAGTGGTTACTAGTTTTACATTGATCTGTAATTAATAAAAATGTTTTATTTTCATTTGGTTTCGTTAATTTAGTTTTCTTCAACAAATAATATAAGGAAGTAAATAAATAGGCCGCTTTTTATCGAACCTTCATTTCATGAAAATGACATAAAAGTTGGTATATAGTTCAACATATAATATCAATTGTTCAATTATTTTTCATGAATGTAGGTGTTGATTTTCTACTCTGTTCTACAGACTGGAGTAAGTTTTGTTTTGGGTCTTCATTTTTCGTAATTTTACTTCAGAAATGTATAAAAATGAGTCAGATTTTCCAAAATCCCGAGTTGGTAAATTATGTTCAAACTTACGAGGATTTTTATCTCTCCTAGACAGATGAGAATGAATGTGTGAAGACTACTTGTTTGGATAAACACAAAGTTGGTTCTGCTGTAATCAGAGTATTATGTGTATAGTATGATTCTATCATTTCTATACTACGCTGTAAATCATTAATGACTAGTCATTAGTTTTATTGTTTTGTTTCATAGTAATTCCTTTTGTGCTATTTTTTTATTTTATCTCATTTTGTTTGCTAGTTTGCAACTTCAATTTTATTATGAGTGAAATGAGTGCTGCTCGTAAACCATGATCTGAAACAAGTTATTGACTTCTTTGAAATTTAGTGGACGGATTACCTATGCATCGAATTGCGACAAATGGCGATGTATTAAGACATTTTTGGTTTTTGAAAGAAAATGTATTTTAAAGATTCGAAGCACGGTAGTGTAAGTGGGTTGATTGCCTATGTAGTAGTGAAAGAAGTCTTAAAGCAGTGGCAGAAATCTGGAATGCACACACAACGAAAGAATAAATTAAAGGTCGATATTCACTTTTCGATGAATACAGATTATTGCAAAAGCACGAAGTGCTTCCTTTATTCTGGTTATGGAAAATAAATCCATTGATGTTTTGTCAGAGTACTTTTTTATTGCTAAGAAACAGGTAGTGGAAATAATTTAAAATGATGAATTAAGAACTAATCAGCAAAAAAATGAGGATTTTGCTTGTTTAGTAGCGTTGGTAGAAGGTAAAAATGTTCTGATTAGAACTGAGAATAAAGTCTACACAAAAAGAGTTATTACTAAGATCAAGCAAGATCAATCTACTGCAAAAAGAAAACTACAGTATGATCAAGGGGCTGCATTTAGTCCTGTAAATGAGGGTGAGATCATTGAAGAAAATGCAAATGAGACAGATAGTGATCCTGATTTTTCTTTGCCATCAACTTCTTTATGTAAACGTCAAGAAGTTACAATAAATTTTTTGAAAATCCGTTCAAGAGTGCAAAACTAACCCAAAAACAAATCGTCTTGAACTTTCCCTAAAACAAAGAACTCCTTTTTTCTGGCAAGTATTTCTGTTGGAGGAAAGGTAGATCTGAATGATTTAATCCTTAGTCGGGAGACAGCAAGAAGGACAAGCAATGCAATGCGTAATGCAACTGCTAAAAATATAGAGAATGATTTCAATCCACCTAAACATTGTGTATTACCCTGAGATGATAAGAAAATAAGGAAAAATTTAGATTATGAACAAGATGAAAGACTAGCTATCCTCACATCTGGAATTTCAGATTTTAAAGAAGGAAAACTTTTAGGCATTCCTAATATTCCAGATGGAACAGGAAAGTCACAAGCAGACAAAGTTTTTTAATTTATTCAACATTTGGGAATAACTGAAAATATCGTGGGACTTTCCTTTGATACCACCGCATCTAATAGTGGGTGGGGCAAATGGAGCTTGTGTACTGTTGGAAATGTCTTTAAACAGATAAGTATTTTAAATTGCTTATCGGCATCATGCTTTTGAGCTGATTGAATCTGCCGTGTGGAAATCAGTTTTTGGAAATTCTATGAAACCTGATAATTTATTGGTCAAGGAATTACAAAGACAATGGAAAGACATTTCAAACAGCCTAGATCAGTTCATCACACTAAATAATAAAGACAGGACATTGAAAGCTATAAAAGATGAAGCTTTAACTTTTCTCAATCGTGTTTTACGCCAAGACAAAGATGTCCTCACTCGTGGAGACTACAAAGAATGTATCGAGGTTTTACTAATAATATTAGGGGATCCGCCCCTCGAAGAATTCACTGGCAAAAGCCTGGCTCTTTCCAAAAAGCAAGATACATGTCAACAGTTATTTATGCAGAAAAAATGTATGCTTTTAGTAAGCAGCTAATTTATGATTCGAAGAATGTTGAGAAGCTGTAACGTATTTGTGTTTTCAATGCCTTGATATGCATTAAATGCTGGTTTAACGCCACCAAAACATCAGATGACTTAGGAAACGACTTGAATCTGTTGCAGTCCTTGAACAACTACAAACAATTGATCCTGAAGTAGCTGAGGCTGCTTTAACATCATTCAGTCGCCGTTTATGGTATCTGGCCGAAGAAACGGTACCATTGTCACTGTTTTCAAAAAAGATTTCAGAGACTGACAAGGAAAAAATTGCTTCTTCTGAACTGAAATTTAAGACTGGACTGATAATGATGAAAAATGGTGTACCTGTTTTCCCAAACTTGAATAACTCTTCCAGTTAGTTGGTCTCAACTCATGGTTTCTTTTCGAGAGGCTTCAACAAAATGGTCACTGGTTGAAAAAATCTCCATTGACATGAAAAGAAGACCATGAATACAAAATCCGGAAAACCTACTTAAAAAATCTGAAAATTGTCAACGACGTAGCAGAACGAGGGATCAAACTAATGCAAGATTTCTCAAATAAAATTACGAAAAACGAAGACCAAAAAGAAAAGTTAGTCCAGTCTATTGAACAAAATAGAAAATCAACACCTACAATCATGAAAAAAGACTTCGTAATATATGTTAAACTATATACTGTGGCATCACGATAAGTGGTTAAGGCTAATATCCGAGGCTTTATTTAAAATTCCTACTATTGAATTCATGACCAAGAAATATCTTTAATTATAATGTAAAGGCGAATTCGTAAACAGAAACTTAACAATGAAATTTATTTACAAAAAAATTTAACATTAAAAGGGTACAACATAATTAGTCAATTGAAGTGCACGTTTTGCAACGCACGCTCCGGGACCCATCTACTCCCAAACAGGAGCTTAAAAATCGTGTCCGCTCGGGGCGCGTCATATCAAGCATCTCCCTCAAATTCTCGAACTCTCTGACTATATCTCGTAGTGTTTTCTTTGTCGGCGACTCTCCCAATTCCTTGAAATAAAACGTCTGTTTTTCAGAGAGGGGGCCGGCAGCCTTGTTGGTGACAGTTATTCGTAGCGATGCATACAAGTAAGTGATATTTGCTATTTATTTCCTATTTTACATCTATTAAAAATATCTTAATGTTTTTCGATTCCATTAACCCTTTCGCAGGCGCGTCCGTGTACAGAGTGCAACATTTTCGTAATTTTGAATGGATTTTTTACAAGTAATGTTTGAATGTTCTAAGCAGTTTCTATTTATAGCTACACCCTTTCTAATGCAGGTCTGATTTTCTGACCCTTGTATTACTTTCCATTAATTGGTAGCCGTGATTTAACCGAGGTAAACCAACGATTATACTGGATTACATTACGAAAATAGCAGGAGTTGATGTGCTCGATAAAATGTGAAGCTATTACACGGTATCCCGCATATCACGAAGATGGACAATCTCATTGTAGTTTAGGTTTTTGGACGTAATAGGAATCCATTAGTAAGTTGTCCTTAGATCCAATAAACCGGACATTTTTGAAATAAGGCTATGGTATCTGCATTCTTTCGCCTTTAATTGTAAATATATCTCAATTTTATAAACATTTTATATCTTATCATAAAACGCAGAATTATTATTTTCAATTTGACAAAAAGTTTATTACAAAAGGAATTATCAAGGTGAAAGAGACGTTGCACATTGTGAGACGCGCGCCTGCCGGTGTTCCAAAAAATGGCGCGCCCATTGAAGGGTTAACTTCTAGATCATCAGTAATGCTGGGACATTTTTCTTTGTTACAGCAAATTATCTCATGAATCCTTTTTGTTTTAAACTTAATGCTTATTCAACAAGTTTTTCAGAGTAAGCAAGTAATGATTTTTGTAGTCAAGGTAAATTTATTCATTACACCACTCATACAAGTTTCTAGATGCTATACAAAATTTTCCTCCATCCATTTTTCAATATGAGTTAATTATATATGGATATTTTTTCATTTAAGATGCTCAAACAATTATGCTTCAAAAAGACAAATTTATCTGCAATATTTCCGAATTATTCCCTAAGATTTAACAATATACATCTTTTTTCCACACTTACATGCCTTAAAATACCTGATAAATATTCCTTTTCACTTTTATAATGCGACAATATATCATACATCATATTAAGTCATTTACCAGTATTTTACTTTATCTGATGCAAAATTAATGAGTAGCAGATCGTCAGGAATGTATTTTAGGTGCAATTAAAATGTTATAGTAAGTGCTAGTGTAAACAGCTTGATGTCCACAACATTTTTCTTACTTAAAGGATTAGGAAAGAAAATTATTTTCTCTCAGAATATTTCTTAATTGTATAAAAATTGCTTCCAAATAAAAAAAAGACAAAAATATGAGTGAGTGTATGTGTTTATCTTTGTTTTATTCCAACAGCGTTTAAATCTAATAGTGGATCCCATTTCATCTCATAAAAAGAAATATTGAATATATTAATCATCTAGTGTTGAATTTAAGGCTGCTGTGTACTAAACCTATTGGAATCGCTCACCTCAATGTTAACTTATGCAGAAAATATGTCCAAGGATTGTCGACTTGGATTTAAGGATTTTTTAAATTGTACTCCGTAATAGAGAAAGAAATTTTACACCTTGGGGCATTTTTTGTTCAAAAAATTGCAAATAATATTTTAAAATTTAAATTATTTCGGGGAAAAATCTGGTATACTGTGTTTTAAACGCTCATAAATTCCTCTGGTGGACGAAATTTATAAAATGAATACTTTTTCAAGGTGCAGAGTTGTTCAGGCTATCTGAAAATACCATTTTTATTGGATTATCAGCATTTTTGTAGGTCTAAATAGTAGAGAAATTTTCTCTATAGGTTAACACTGAGCCGAGTGAATCCAATAGGGTTAGTACACAGCAGACTTAAGAAAGCAGACTGTAAAAAATAAACTAAGGTTAAAGGAAAAATAGTATTAAATAGAAAAAATAACTATAGTTTAGATTGAAACCTACTTTATTGTATTTAAAAACTATAAACATGTTATATAGGCATAAACATATTTCTATTGAAAAAGAATAATCCTTCATACGGTTTTTTCCGCAAGGACAAATTAACTTGTGTAAAAGGAATACAAGGATCATTATATTAGTTTGTGAGTAAAATAAGACATGGCACCACAGAACTGAAAATGATGGCGCTTTCACATTCAGTATGCTTTGTAGACAGATATTAAGAATTGAAAGCAGATTCAACGCTTAAGGGGGTCCGGGACACATTTAAAAAAAATTATATTTATTGAGTTAAAATTTGAATTTTTTTTTGTGATGGTTAACCATATAATTTGTAACCAAAATCACTTTATAAAACTTCTCAAAATGTTTTTAAAAATGTTTTTAATTTTTAAATTTTTAAAAAGAGGGGTAATTTAAAATTGTTGTAACTCGAAATATTATTTGTCGAATTTCAATTATTTTTCCTTTAATTAAACAGAAATATATAAGTTTTAATTTTGAATATTAATTTTTTTAAATTTAAAATATATAAAAAATTACAAAAAAAAATTCGTAACATTTTAAAAAAATTATAATTTCCAAAGTAAATATTTTTAAAATTTTCTGAATCAAAATTAAAGTAAAATAGTTGGAAAAGACATGTTCCAAGTTTCTACCATTTATCTTTAATGGTTCTTGACTTATAACAATTTAAAGACGAGAAATGGTGAATAAAACCCATCATGCAGTAAAACGCATTTACAGGTTTAAACAGCGTTTGGCTACTATTAGAATGTTGCAAAAAGATAATAATTTCTCCTGTTCTAATTAAGATAGAAACATGATTTAAACGCCATTTTAAGAGTAAAAAAACCACAGAAACTTTTAATGCAATATATGTTTTTCAAGAGTTCGAACAATTTTGTGTCCTGTACCCCCTTAATCTGTGATTGACAGCCATTTTAGTCGGTGAGTTCTTGTTACTGCTCACACAAAAAAGAAAAATGAAGCCCTCTTGTTGGTGAAACATTACTTTTCAAGTGGTGAAATGGCGGCAGTAACTATATCCAGGCTTGAAAAATATTATAGCGTGTGTTTGAACTACCACATTTTATAATTCCATTCTAACTGAATCTGTCATTTTGAAAAGGAGTCATTTCCCCTTTTCAAAAACTCATCCCCACTTTTATCCAACTTTTCTGCCTCCCCCCCCCCAAGTTTAAAAAAATATTAACAAATTATATTTTTGCATCAGGATTGATTTTCACGATAATACTCTGAAATTTATTTATCAGGATTGATGCCTTATAAACATAATAAATACTAAATTCAGTCTAACTAATAATGCATGAAGGCGAGTTATAAATTTTTGCTTCTCGTGAAAAATTTAAAAAAATGGAGGACTCATTTTTAAAACACCTGATGGAATTATTAGAAAGAAAGGTCGCAAAAAATCAAACCTGTGAAAGTTAAGTTCCGAATGTATATACAAGTAATCGCATTTTTAGGTACAGTCAAGAAAAAATTTTTGAAATAGTACTTTGCATAATACATGTCTTAACATCATTATCAGACATTCTTTCTGCCACCAAAAGCTTCTGCAAAGATGCTTTAAGAAGCTTTAGAAACGAGACGAAATGTTCAAAGTTCACGATAATACGCTGAAATTTATTTTTTGCTGCTTTAAGCAAAGTATTCTCGTTTTTGCGTGACTGTCAACAAAATCCCTTTCATTCTCTTCCTTTTAGTCGCATTTCGTCTTGTGGGATCAGTTATTTTATAATTTTATATCTCAGTTGACTGTATAAGAATCCATTAACAAAAATAATTATTTTTTTTGTTTAAGTGCAACTAATCAATCTTCTTACTTTTTTTAATAAAGGTAATACTGGAATGGCTTACCTTTAACATCATCTGAATTATACTTGAATAATAAGTGAACACTAAACATATTTAGTTCCATGCATGTATCTTTAAAATGCATTTTATAATTGACTTCATTTTAACACAAAACTGTTGAATTCATGACACACTGTCGGAATTAGGTTTTACAAAATGAATAATTGACTGCAAAATGTCAACAGTTTTAACAATAATATGTACAGAATTTTTAACAAAAAAAAAATAAACGGAATCGCGTCCAACATAGCGATTTTTGAATTCTTACATGACATTGCTTAGAATAGATTATACACCACAACATATTAAAACATTTCTTAGCCATTTTCTTGCCATTACTCAGACTCGAAAGTGCAACAACTTAAGGGGATGGTGGACCTTTCAAAACGATTTTTGAAATTTTTACCACAGAGATATGAAATTTTGTATATATATTCATTAAAGTATAACAATATTAAACACCTTATAAAATTTTATAAATATTTAAAAAAAATATTTTATAATTAAAAAATTTAAATTAAATTACCCTTCTTTAAAATGCTCCTTGAGACTCAATTTTAAACTTTCCCCCTTAATTTTGCATTTATATTGCTTATAAATACTTTCTGAACAAAGTTATGTATTTTTTTGTACTTTCGTTGAATAGTTAATTTTTAGAAAATATTTTTATGCTTGTACTCTGAATTTTCGCGAAATTTTTGTACTTTTCTACACTAAAGTTAAACGTTTATAACCTAAATGACCTCGAATCCTAAAATGGATACAGAACTTTATTTTGATGTATTACAGGAATCTTTATTATAAATTTCATAAAATTTCGTCAAAAATTATGACGCGAGGAGCATTTTAAAGACTTGCAAATCTGGAAATTTCTCATTTTGAGAAAGTCATTTAAAAGATAATTTTTTTATCTACCTTCAATACTTACTACTCTAAAGCCACCAATTTTTCATTTTTCTTTTCACTACACATTTTAAATGCATTTCATTCCAATATTTACATGTTTTTAAAATATTAATACACCCCCCAAAAAATTCCAATTTTTGCTCGATTTTTGGTAATTTGAAAGTCTACCATCCCCTTAAATAAAAAAAATTGTTTAGCTTGAAATAAAAAAAAAGTTACAGAGTGATGCCATCTACTGACCAGAAACAGAATTAGAATACAAATTACAAACAATGTGATGAATAAAATGGAACAATAATTATAATGAAATATTAAAAAATAAAAATAAAAATAATAAGTCTTTTATGAAGACTCAACACGTCCATTTATCAGAAAGCAACACTGTAAACCCGTGAATAACAATGAAAATAATTCGATACTTATTCGGATGCGTGATCTAATACGGCTTCACGTAATATGTACATATCCATTGACAGTTTAATTAACATTTTGCGTAGAAGTTCAGTAGTAAATAAATAATTGCAAATCGTTTCGCATGCAAACTTGTTTTTACGGATACATATAATTGTAAAATTTTGGAAAGGGTTAATTAGTTCCTTTCTTTTCCGTCATTGTATTATCTTCAGTCTCTGGAGTGATGGTATTACTAATTAGGTTGTTACAGAGACATAGACAATGGTCTCCTCTATTTGCCGTTGCGATTTCTCTCTGATCTCGAGTCACTGCGTAAATACCCAGATGCTCTGCAAAACGATCACGAAGTTCGTAAAGGAATACACTCTTTTCGTGTTCTCCTTGTAGAATTCACGATTATATAACAATCACGTACGGAGCTCGGAGGAGAGGAGTTATTTTATCGTAAATCGAGTTCAGTCACGTATCATTTTAAAAGGGATTCATAGATGTTTTATTTATTCTAGAAAAGAAAGAAAACTTTAAGGGCATGTTGCAGGAAAAGAAAAATTGAATACGATTAGAAGAAAAAAAATTCTGAAGGGATTTAAGAAACAAATGAGTGTAATATTTTTAGGCAATGATTAACAGAGGGAAGTTTTAAATTTTATTAAGGGGGGCAAATCACCTTAAAACCTCCAAAAAACTCATTTTTTTATTATGATTTAATTTTGAAGAATGGAATGTAAGGAATCTTTAAAAAAATTAAAGTCGATACTACAATTAGAAACGAATTTATGGCCTAATGTATAAAGCTAATAGTA
The DNA here is from genome assembly GCA_907164885.2 of Dolomedes plantarius. NCBI lineage: Eukaryota > Metazoa > Arthropoda > Arachnida > Araneae > Dolomedidae > Dolomedes > Dolomedes plantarius. Next base: position 129,096,516 of record OU015498.1, on the reverse strand, counting down.
CAATCTAACTAGGAATTAAATACTCAGCATTAAATACTTAATCCTGGCAATATCCGCAATCTTCAATAATTTTTGCTAACACTTTAGAATAATTTTTAGCCGCTGTTTCATCAGCGGATGCAGCTTCGCCCTTTATCTTCAGATTGCGAAGTGCATGTCGTTGTAAAAACCAGACTAACCAGCCATTGCTTGCAGAAAATTTCGGGCTTCCAATGTGAGACGATGAACTAGATGGTTCTAAAACCTTCAGCTGATTATAAAACAGTATAGTACTCTTTAGTTAATTCCCCGTCAATGGGGATTCGTTTTTGAGTTAATTCTTAAATCCACAATATGAACGCTTTTTCCATTTTCTCTATCAAAATGTTTCTTGAATACGATGCTCGTTTAGCGTTTCGTTCGTTTGGCACAATTACTAGATTTATTTATTTCACCTGCACGTTTTTGTATGCCTTTTATAGTGGATTCACCTAATCCAAATTCTTTACCATGAGCTGTGGATCCTTCACCTTCTGCTATTCGTTTTAAAATCGTAGTCTTAGTTTCTAAGGAAATTGCCTTTCTCTTCGCTTTGTTTTTGCCCTTATTCATTTTCAGGGATTATGTCTAAAAAATAAAATAAAAATCCTAAAAATTTATATCAAAATAGAAAAAATAATAAATTTACCTTCAATTTACGCTTTGAAATGAATCTTATCTTAATGGTCCAGGAATATGAAAGCACTTTGAAGGACGTCAATTAAATAATGCTGTTTTATAATTCAATACATATGTAATGTAATTGGCTGACGCAATACTGCATTTTATTTGTAAATCAGTATCGGTACATATGTAATGTGATGAAATATCAAAAATCGAAAAACTAAACGGCCGATAAAAATAATAAATTTACCTTCAATTTACGCTTTGAAATGAATCTTATCTTAATGGTCCAGGAATATGAAAGCACTTTGAAGGACGTCAATTAAATAATGCTGTTTTATAATTCAATACATATGTAATGTAATTGGCTGACGCAATACTGCATTTTATTTGTAAATCAGTATCGGTACATATGTAATGTGATGAAATATCAAAAATCGAAAAACTAAACGGCCGATCAAACCTACTAGTTTTTTTTTATTGATAACTTTATCGATTATGTTCTAATTTGATTGAAATTTTCATATACCGCACAAAAAAAATTGCACAAAAAAAGACCGCACAAAAACAGGTTTGAGTGTATTACTATCGTCATATCTCAAGTATTTTAATCTTAACATAATGTAGTGTAAAATTTGAGTATGAAAGCTACGTAAAACGCAGATGGCGTACCCAGTTATTCTCCCCTCACCAATCAGACTGATTGCTGACGTGATAGTAAAAAACCCGAGGATAGTCAGTCAGAGGGTCTCTAGAACGAGTTTGATCAGAAGATGCTGTAGGCTCGTCCAACTTTGGCGAATTGCTCTTTAAATAGAATCGAGAGTGTGTGATCAGAGGTCTGGCGAGAATCTTGTAGGCTCGTCCACCTTTGGCTAGTTATTCTTTAATTTTATGTGTTAAAGTGTAGGGTTCGCATGTTGCTCAGATGCAAATTTCTGGTAGCTGCGCAGTGCAGGCCAGTCGAAGTGAGTTCGGAGCAGGTGTCTGGTCTATTTAAGTGACACACGCTGAGTTGGCAAGAGCCCAAGAAGGGAGTGAAGATTTGTACGGTAGTGCGTTACGCTATTAGTAGAGATACGAAAGAGTCGAAAAAAGTTAGATTGAAGGTGATAGCGGTATTTAACTGATAGAGCACGTATTAGTATGTAGCCTAGATGGCTGCACGAGTTCAATAGTTATTTCATAGCCCGATGGTTACGGGTATTGTTAGTGAACGTATATTCTGCCTGAAAGGGTTCGTTACGACTTTAAAGTTCAGTTTCTTAGTACCGCAAATTGCGGTACTGTTGTGTTATTATTTGAAGCCCCAAGTCGGTCTATGTTAGTCTACCTCTACGTATAAAATAAAGGAATTATTTATATTTATGCCTATTACTTTATAGTGTGCCTGAACCGTTCGAGGATTCACAGGGTAAATAAGAAATAGAACCATATAAAAGTATAAATAAATATTTGTGTTTGTGTTGTAAAGATATGACTCAATTTGTATATCTCACTGTCCCTATGCCATAATACGAACCTCGGCGAAGTGAGGTACGACATATAATTTGAATGAATAAAATAGGGTAGATGTCCCAAATATCGCCTACTGTAACACTTTTTCGACATTTCATCCATTTTTTAGTTTCTGATTAGGCTGGAAACTCAAAGAACATCACTACAAACTATTTCCTTTGGTATCCTGAGATCAATCAGCTCCAAAAACAGTGCCATTTTAAGTTATGTAGCTAAGCTGGAAAAATTGAAATTTCCAGTGAAACCCAGTGCGGTTCCTAATATTGCCCTTGTAAATATTACCGCCTACCAGGCGAAGTTAGAAGCACCTGTTAAAAGGGGTTGCTAGCAAAATAATAGCACCTCAGAATTCTCTGTTTAATGCACTTTCAAATGGTATAAGCAAAATTAGAATTTGGATGCACCAACCTGGTCATTCACTGGATTCTTTGGAGACAACATGTACGAACACAACAGCCAAAGCAATTTCAGACGCCATATAGTTTCTGTTGTCAGTGATAAGAGCTTTGTTGCTAGTGCCTCTGTTAGTACAAACCCAGAACTAAGAAGTTACTGCATTTTCTCATACATAGCGCGAATCGTACTTTGGAAACACGAGTAGGCGATATTAGGCACAGGGGCAATATTTGGGACACTCACCCTAATATTGAATAAGCTATGTCCTTTAGTATTTACGTCATTTTTATAACTTTTAAATAAGCTGATTTCTCCTAAGTTTTGATGTAAATTTTTAACCTTTAGAAACAGCGCAAAAGATTACTTCAGTTTCTCCAGAAGAGAGAAAAAAAATATTAAACGGCATTTCACCGTTTAAACATGACAAACACACCATACGCCACATGAAATAGGGTTTTTTTTTAAAACCGTAACTAGTTAGAGTCATAAAGATTTAATATATATGAAATTTTTTGTTTAGTTAATTAGTTGCTTCAAATATTTAGGGAAAATCTCGTAAATGATGTCTAATTTATCTTCCAGACAACTTATTCACACATAATCCTCCTAAATAATCTAACAGTATGTACAGGAAAATATATTTTCAAATAAGTGTTGGGGATTTCTTTTTATAAAAGAACATCAAATGTGCAGTTCTTGCCAAAGAAGAGTTTGAGAAAAAGAATTTAACCAAAATTTATCAAGAATATCTGAAAAAGTGTTGATTTGCTCATCTTAATCCCTGTAAATAATATTTTGAAGCATTTGTGCAATTTTTGTGGGAAAATCAGCGAAATCAAACGATTTCACATAAAGTATAACAGAGTAGATTTAAAACGAGACACTTTAAAATGAAAATTAATTTTATCTTAAAATACGGCTTTCTATTGGATTTGTGTCTGATGTACTAATTGAGCTGGGGAAATGTTACACAAAACATTTAGTCCAAATATATAAAACGCGTAGGTATGCGGCACAAAAATCGGCGATATTTCTACAGTCTGAATGGCAACGGCTGGAACTACCAGATGTAAACATTAGCGACCAACCGCGTGTGTGTAGCGGTTCGACGATAGTACGTAATTTGGTGAAATTTAATTGCTGTATTTTACACGTGAATAATTTTAATTTATTCACAACATAATTTATTCTTTTGTTCCATTGGTTTTTCTAAATGTATGTAAGAGGACAAACCTTTGACAAAATATGTTTAGACTTATCAAATCCAGTGTTTAGTCCTGGACAGTTGTATGTAGGTTTATCTAGAGTCTGCTTATTTGGTTCTGTCACTGTAGTATCTCCTATTTCTGAAGTACTCAACTGTGTATATCAAGAAGTTTAAGGAATATCATAGTAAAATATTAATAATTGCATTATAATATCTCAATAGTAAGTAAAATTTAATTGTCTTTTTTAGTAATACTTGCTGAATTTTTACTCAATTTTATAAGTGAAAAAATTTTCCCAACAATTTTTATTTGGTATGATTAAGTATAGATATCTGAATTGTGAATAATAATATATATAGAGAGTGATGTAATCCACACTATATTTTAGTACTTGCTGAATTTTTTAATCTTTTTTTTAGTGAAAAAATTCGTCTCTAACAATTTCTTATTTGATGCAATGTTAAAGTGTAGATATCTCAATTTAAAAAAATATTACATACAGAGAATAATGTAATTTTTAAAATCTTTGCTGCTGCGTTTCTCAGTTTTATCTTTAACTCTGTTCTGAAGTAACGGAAATTCATATTTTTTAATCCCAATGTTTTAGAATCATCCTTACAGAAAATTTTGCAATGATTATAAATTTTTTGGCTGAGATTGCACTACCACTTAACAACGTATATTTATGATGACAGGTAATAGTAACATTCCTTACATACGTTTCTTCCCGTTAAATTGTTTTGAAAAAGAAAATATAAATCTAAAAGTGACCATGCTGGTTGCGCAGTGGCTAGTTTAGTCCAAATTATAAGAGTGTTACCTGATTATTTTGACTTAAAATTAGTTTATCGTGTAAAAAGACGAGTGAGTAGTCCAGATCCTAAAATAAATAGACGAACAACAGAACTTTACCAAAAATTATTGAAAAAATTACAAAATTTATCAAATAAGGTTTTGAATCAATTTACTTCAAAGTTAGCAAGGAAAAAAAAAGATCAAGTCTCTTAGTTCTGTTTTAAATTTTTGCATGACAAAATTGTTTAACTTTAGTTTTCCTTAGGCCAGTGGTCGGCAAACCGTGGCTCTCGAGCCACATGTGGCTCTTTGGCCCATTGAGTGTGGCTCTTCCTCAAAATACCACTTGTGATTGAAACTTCGTGATGACTGGTTTTCTTATTTCTGTTTTTACATACATAGTTGGTGTTTATAGAGCTTTAACTTTAGGCAAGTGCTCTGAGTAAAGACTAGAATTGTAGTTAAAATACGCACCCCTGCGGTTGGGAATTCCACCTGCCTCTGTCCGAAGCGCTTTGCCTTCCCTCCAAGGTACCCCCACCAGCGGCACTTTCCCCTCCACTCGCTTTCGTTCGGTTGGGCTGCTGGATACGCAGCGCGAGAGAGGCCGTGACCTTCGAAATCCGAAGATCTTCGATTCCGAATGTCATGGATAGGTGAGCGTGATTCATGCACAAGTTGAGCGAGCCAGCAGTCAGCAGTGTCATTGTGCACAGGCCCCCAACGGACTGACAAACTTGGGACAGCATCTCCCCTCCCCGTTTGTTTTAGATGTGTAGGAAGAAATTACCACCCACTCTTCTGAGAAAAGGGGCTTCCTTTCGACCCCTTCTACTTAGCCACCTGCACTAAAGAGTGTCCAAGCATGGGGAACGAGAGAGAAAATGAGAGGGAGTTGACTTGCGACAATTTTGGAGGACAAAGGAAGATGACCCTGAGTGGAGAGAGAGCTCATGATGGTGCATCTGCATTCATGCAGAGTTCTCTGCATGCAGACCCCAGACTCCTGTCATCACATTAGTCACGGTAACCCTACCCGTCCAAAGCGATGTGAATGAACACGTGTCTTCCAGATACTCCCCCATCTAGAACCCCCCTTATTCCCGCCCCCAAGGTCCCTCGTGTTTCTTGATCTAGTGTCCCCCGCCCCCGCTTGACACCATATGACCCCCGGGACCTTTGATGCTCTGTAGCAGGACCGCCAGAGGAGGAGATCCACGCATACGGAGTACGCAGTGAACATAAATCACTGGCTTCCCCCGAGCAGAGCAGAGCAGAGCACATGAATGCAAACGCAGCATGACGAAAGAGAACAGTCTGTCGAGAAAGCAATCTGATCGGTTGATTTTTACTGTTAGATTTTTAGGTTCGATTCCGGTACGGGCAAACTGTCCGGGTGAAATTTTGAGCAAATCCGAAGGAGAGTTAAATCTTTCAGTGAAAGACCGTGGATGGTCTTAGTTGAGCAATTATCTCAATAAATCATTACTATTATTAACTAATTTCGGATTATTACTAAATTAACTAATTTCGGATTATTGCTATTATTAAATAGCCGTTTATTAGCGAGTTTTCGCCGAAAAGTAGTAAAAAAAATATTTTCGCATTTATTCGCATCTGTTTCGTAAATACGAAAATTACGTATGCCTAGTTAACAGTTGCGATACAAATCTGTACTTGCATTAAAAAAAAACTATGAAAAGGACTTATAAAAGTGGCTTCGCAAAAAGACAGGAAGAAAGGAGGAGAGATGAAGCAAAAGAGGGTTCTTTTTGTATGTCTTCCTGGCTAACCCAGCAACCCACCGAAGATACAGAATGCATTACAGAAGAAACAAAAGATGTGAGAAAGAATTTTTTTTTAATGTAAGGTTAAAGGTACGTTAGTTTAGATAGTAATTTAATGTAACCGGTGTTAAATTTATATTTATAATTTAATACTTATGGTGATAAAAATAAATAAATAAATAAACCTAATACAGTGAAGTCTCCTATAGCGCGGTGTTTTTATAACGCGATTTCAATAAAATTCGGAGCAGAAATTGTGACAGCTGTCCTATGACTCGGTCTCCTTATAACGCGTTTTTCGTACAAAAACATTCCAACAACTCAAATGGCTAGAAAAATTTATCTATGGAAGAACTTATTTGATAAGTTAAATTTTTGTAGTTGACATTTATGGGGTATTCCCCTCTTTATCAATTCTAGTTATCAGGGAATTTCCATAAAATTGAGCAAACAATAAAGCATTACTCTCTTTTAATTTATTCTAAGATTGTCTCTAAATGTGTTCAGACGTATGTGTAATAAAGTTCTTTTGACTTGTTTAATTTACGTTATTGTAATCGTATAACATTAGAGAATATCTACGTAACATTTTTTATTTGCAGTAATACAAGGTCTAACTTTTTCTAACTGGTTCTAACTTGCTCTTACTTGAATTACACGCATCGTCATGGTCGGTCATGCTTGAACGCGTTCAAAGTAGCGTCAATCTCGTTTATTAATTATAATTACAATTTATTTATTTCCGAGATTCTATATAACGCGGTACGAATTTATTTAATTTGTATCATTTCTGAGTTTCTTATAACGCGGTTTCCATATAACGCAGCAGTAGTTTCCATATAACGCGGTATAAATTTATCTGGTTTATCTAATTTCTATGTTTCTTATTACACGGTTTCCATAGAACGCATTTCCTGATTTGAATTAATTCTGAGTATCTTATAATACGGTTTCCATATAACGCGGTACGAATTAATCGCGTTATAGGAGACTTAAGTGTAGACTAGTGGTAGTCAACTACCGTCCACTAGAGGACCATAAAGTTACCTGTATTTTTCCAACCAGCTGTAAATCCTACAGGTGTTTTTTGTCATCAATTTAAGAATTGTAATTATTTTGTGTTGGTAGCTTTATTATTATTATTGCCATTCTGGAAGTAAGATAATTTGTTGTGATTATTCATTGGGGTTAAAAATATATAAAAAAATATAAATTTGTAAATAGAATAAGTAATGTTATTCTATCTACGGCAATCATAAAATGAAATATTTTTCTTGGTGCCCTGTTTGACATGGCTGCAAAGAAGAGACAAAGAAAAATGGAACACGGAAACCGTGGATTTAGAGTTGAATGGACCGAGACTTTCGCGTTTATTCAAAACTTAAATGGTCTTCCGACCTGTCTTATTTGTAAGGGAAAATTGACTCATAACAAAAAATCAAATTTAGAGAGAGACTTTATGACTAAACACGTGTCATTTAATAATAAATATCCTGTTGCTGATGCAAGGAAGAAAGCAGTTAAGGAACTTCAGAAGAGTCAAGAAAATTTTCAAATTCTGTATTTAATTACTGGATTCAATCTTCCAACAATGTTAATATTGTAAGTTTTGTGGTTAGTCAAGAGATTGCTAAGAGAGGGAAACCATATACAGACGGCGAATACATAAAAAGTTGTTTTATAAATGCATCCGAAGAGCTATTTCGGGATTTTAAGAACAAAGCAGATATTCTAAAAAAAAATTAAAGAGTTACCATTGTCTGCTAAAACAGTGAAAGATAGAACAGCCAAAATGTCTTTGAATATAACCAACCGGCAAGTCGAAAATATTAAATTGGTTTCAGTTTTATCAATAGCAGTTGACGAGTCTTGTGACATAAATGATACAGCGCAAGTTTCACTTTTTGTACGATTCATTTCATCTATAGGTCATAAAGAAGAACTTTTAGGATTATTGCCACTCAAAGGTCAAACACTGGAGAAGATATAGCAAATGCTGTAATTCAGTGCATTGAAAAACATCATATTCCACTAGATAAAATAGTCTCAATTTCAACTGACGGAGCGAAAAGTATGACAGGCGTAAGAAACGGGTTTGTTGCTATATTAAAAGAAAAAAAATTAATCACGAGATACTTACATACCATTGCATCATTCATCAAGAAGCGCTTTGTGTGCAGACATTTCCAGAAGAAATTTGCAAAGTTATGGAACTGGTGATTTAGGTTATCAACTCCATTATAGTTAAAGCTCTTGATCATTGCCAGTTTAAAGAATTTTTAGTTGAAATGGAGAGTGAGTACGCAGATCTTCTGCTGCATAACAAGGTACGTTGGTTATCAAGAGGACACGTTTTGAAACGTTTCGCTTCTTTAAAAACAGAAATTTAAGCATTTCTCCTTGAGAAAGGTGTTCACTATCCAGAACTAACGGACGATTAGGGGATCCAAAAATTTTATTTCATGGTAGACGTTACATCTCATCTAAATAAGCTAAATCGTAAACTACAGGGGAAAGGAAACACAATTTTTCGATGTTAGAAGAATTTATTTCATTCGAAAAGAAATTATCTCTTTTTGCTCAAGATTTTGAAAGAGAAACTTTGATTAACTTTCTGAGCCCGTTGAAACGTCGCCAAGAAAATAATTCTGATATTGACATTTGCTATTTCAAAACAACACTTTTAAATATGAGGGAAGCTTTTCTCAGCAGGTTTCAGGAAGTCAGAAACAGCAAAGCGACGTTAGCCTTTGTTAAGAAACCTCTTAATGCTACTGTAACATAATTAAATTTTTCTCCCTTTAATACTGACATTGGCAACTTTGAAATGCAGCTGCTGGATTTTAAAAAAAAGAATTGTGAAGCTCGAAATTTGAACGTCTTTGTGCTGATCTCGAAATATTGGAGAAAAACAAATGTGAACTTAGTTCACAGCACAAGTGGTCTGCTTTGAAAGACCTGGAGAATGAAGATATTTTGATTTTTAACACCTGGAAAAGTATTCCTGACTCATATAATCAGCTGAAAAAACTAGCATTTGCTGTTCTTTCCTTATTCGGGTCTACATATTCATGCGAACAATCATTTTCAAGCATGAACCTTATCAAGAATAAATTGAGAAGTCGTCTTATTCATGAGAACCTGGAATCGTGCCTAACATAGAAAACAACAACATACAAACCTGACTTACCCAAACTTTCCAAGGAGATAGATGCAAGGCCATTGCTCACATTAGTGTTTGTCAGTCATTGTCATGATTTAATTTTATGGATACCTTACAATTTAATTTTATCAATAATATAGTTATTAAGTTTGATATCATGTTTTATTCAAGACGCCTATAGTTTAACTAAGACTTAAAACTTTAAGTAAAGTGTATTAAGTTAATTTTAGGGAACGTTGTGGAGTGAAAGAAGATGTAATGTCGAGGATTGAGAAAGGTATATTGAGATGGTTTGGACATACAGAGAGGATGAACGAAAGGAGATAGACCAAATAAGTATACAAGACGAGTGAGGATGGGAGATTTGGAAGGGGTCAACCTCAGCGAACATACCTCAATCAGGTTGAGGACGTTTTTAGCAGATGCCAGCTTAGGAGTATCCTAATTAAGTTAATAACAATGTACCAACCTATATAGTTTAAGTTTTAAAAATTTGGCTCTCAAAGGGAATTTCAATCGTTGTACTGTTGATATTTGGCTCTGTTGACTAATGAGTTTGCCGACCACTGCCTTAGGCAATCGATACACTTATGATATACGCTTTCCAAAAAACTGGTCTATATTCTAGAACGAATATATTTTGAGATTTAAGATTTAAAATAAGTCATAATATTGAAAGCATTTTGGTTAACACCTTATTCATTCTTATGAAGTTACGTTATTCATTTTTTAAATTAAGAAACTTTACAATAACAATTTTTTTTTTAAATTTTGTTCTATCTAGCAATGATTTTTATTTATCTACAAAAGGTTACAGAAACAATGATTTTTCATGAAAAGCAGGTCATCAAACGAGGGTCTTCCATAACTAGTGAGATTTCAGATTATACCATTCTTTCGTTTAATTGTTATAGTATCTTAATTTTGGAAGTATTTCAAAACTTTTTACAATTTTACTTTTATTGAAAATGTGTTCAATAATAATAAAAATGAATCGCACACTGAAATAAATATGCTTCTATGTTCTCGGGGAACTGAAAAGTAAACTCTGAGGGAACTAAGAGTGTTAAAAAAGTATAAGAAAATTAATCGCATTCTCTGATATAATCATCACATACCCGAATAGATTTTACATGTAATGTTGGAGGATAAAACTGTTTCTCCAAATTATTTACTTCTGCTTTCATCCAATTTTTATTTGTTTTGCACCAGGTTTCTTATAAATTTCCGAAATTTTTACGAAATTAAATAACGTACGTAGATGAAATATTTCTCATGTGCATTCTGTACATGTATAGAGTTTTAGCACTTCTACCCTACCTTTGAGCATGTATATCTCGAAGTGGCACTCTAAATAATTTCATTCAAACACAGTTCTTACATAACAACAATGTGTATTCAAATATTTGCATATATATATATATATATATATATATATATATATATATATATATATATATATATATATATATATATATATATATATATATTCTTTTCAACGTAAGTAATGCGTACTACTAGTACGAGGTATATAACATTTATACAATTCAATATATTTCCTGGTATAACTATTCATGCAATGAAAATACAACTTGCGATACTCACAAATACTTCGGAAAGTCTACCAGCAATGCTTCTTCGTAAACTTTGTGCCTAATAAGAACTCGCGTAGGTTTGAAGCAACCTAGCTATGCCTCGAGCGGCTACTCCTCCTTTCACTTCCTCAACACTTTGTCTATTTAATATAGCTGCTTGGTATTTATACCAACCGCGTATGCCGCAGTTAGCATATCTTAAGCGGCTTCTTGAGCGGCTTCTTAAGTGGCTTCTGGAATCGAACTTTATTCACCTAAAAGTTCGATTATTGTGAATCGAATCTTATGTAAACCTTACACATGTACTGCATTTTATAAAACGCTTTTTGATAAAGATTGGAATTACTGAAAAGCACTGGTTTCTAAAGTTCATGGAGCATTTATTTGGTTTTGAGAGAACCTCAGAACTCATGCCTATATTCAACTAACAACCGCTTCCTATATTTGTGTTTTATAAAAATGTATCAAAATACCATATGTAGTACAAGAATAGAATTTTCCTCCCATTTATTCCTTAGTACAAGAGTAGAATTGTCCCCCCATTTATTCTTAAGTCTCTTGCTCCAAACACACTTTTGAAAAGACCTCTATACCCTCTCTTGTTTAAAATATAGTTGTAAGAAAAACAAATATATTACATAAATCGATAAAGATTATTACATAACTTCATATTTATCCTTGTTAGAAAAAACAAAGCAAAGACTATAAGCAAGAGCTTAAGAGAATAAAGTCCTTTGATACCTTATGAAAACCAATCACGACGCTTATAAACTTCTAGTCTTTATAGAGACTTGAGCAAGACAAATAATATGAATCTCAGAAACTAAGCTTTAGAATTAAGTGAGGGAATATATTTAATATTATTTTCCTTATGTGTGGTCTAGATATTTATGCAGTTCCTTCGGGTTGGAACACTCAGTATATTTATACGCTTTGAGTTCAGTCATCCAATCAAATTCAACATTTAAAGCACTACATCAAAATCCAAAATGTTTTATACATCGACGTCGTGTTACAAGTGGATGATTCTACATCTAATTAAACTTATTGTTATTGTAATTGTGGTTTTTACTATTAAATACCTATGCAGGAATAAGTGAAAAAAGAAATAGGGTTCATCTGCAGCAAACAAATTTAAAGTCAGGAAAGATAATTATGTCAATAAAACACATCCGAATGTAGGCATGAAGTCAGGTTGTCTTATCTTTCTTATATTTCGGTGCACACAAACTGTTTTGCACTGAAAATCCTGATAGATATAGAACAAACTACTCTAAGAACTATGTGTTCAAAGTGCATCTGGTACTTAAATGTATTTTGTTTTAAATCTCGGTTCACGATTTTCCAGGTTGTGTTATAAGGGAAATGCAGATAAATTAGAAAAAAGAAATCTCTATGACGGATAGCCTATTATGAGCCACCCTGCGTGTTTTTAAATTCTCCTTGAAAAGTGATTAGCAAAGATAGCAATGAAATACAGTTTTGAATAACCAAAATATCAATAAACAAATTGCATACCACTTACACTCCATAAGAATGGAATCTAAAATGCAAGTTTCATGAATATTACCTATATGCAGTTTTAAAAAAACCGACCTTTGTGGTGTTATTTAAAACCGGAGCCTCACATTTCAGCCCGAAGCCTATATGGACCCGACCTGGAACTCCCAGCCAGGGGGCATAAGAAACAACAACAACAACAACAGTTTTAAATAAACAGAATTATTGTTAAAATATACAAAAGAATGTAAAGCGCTGAAAAAATGAAGGAACTTCTTTTGTTTACAAACAGTTGCTGATAAATTATCTGCATTCTTTTTAAACCTAAAAATTTGGGGCTGTCTGCCGTCCCCATAAACTAAATTTCAACTGTTTTACTGACGAATAAACTCTATATGTCTTCTAGATCGAAAATAGCATGTCTCTGTACTCGGTTTCTGCGTCTACACGCGAATTAACTTTCCTTCGGGTTATTGAAAAAGCACAAATAATCTGAATAGGCAAATCTCGTTTTAAATCTTTTTTATTCTCCCCAGGTCCTGAACGCTAGACGCTATTTTTATTTATTTCATCTGTAGGACGATCGATGCTAATTCCTATTCAAAGAAAATATACACTGCTAAGATTGCCTGCTTCGGTACAAAGAAAAAAGTGAGTGTCATCATGCCGTCGTATAGCGAATTTTATTGAAATTTCCTTTAAAAGCATGAAAACCTGTAAGTTTGATCAGTACTACATAGCTGAATCACACTACGAGGGCTTTGAAACTAGAGAACAATTTAAAGTTGCTGCTAAAGCAAACTGTTCATGAAATAATTGTGTACCCTCGATTTACATTTACTTCAAATATTAGAAATTACAGCATTTATCACATGAATATCTAGCTCAAATTGCTAAATAACGGATCACACCCTAAATTCTTAAGCACTTTCTCTTATCTTATAAATACATTTCGCCACGCTTCGGGTTACTTAGTTTCTTCTATGAGTCACATGTAGGCAATAAACAGCTATGTGCGTGGCTTTGGGTATACCCAAATTAAATTCATCTATATTTGAACTTCTTTCGTAGTCAGGAACACTCTTTTAACCCTTCAGCACCAATTTTTTAACATCAGCAGGCTCGTGTGGCACAAAGTACAACGTCTCTTTGGAACTTGATTTGTCCTTTCGTAATAAACTTTTTTTTCAAATTGAAAATAATAATTCTGCTTTTTATGACAAGATATAAAATGTTGATAAAATTTGAGGTATATTTAAAATTAAAGGCCAAAGAATGCAGATACAATCGCCTTATTTTTAAAAACTGTCCAGTTTATTGGATCTGAGAACAACTTGCGAATTGATTACTATTATGTCCAGAAACCTAAAAAACAATGAGAGAGTCTATCTTCGTGATATGTGGGATACCGTGTAATAGCCGCACATCTGATCAACTGCATCAACTCCTGCTTTTGTCGTATTGTAATCCAGTATAATCGCTGGTTTACCACGGTTAAATCACAACTAACAATTAAGGGAAAGGAATAATAAGGGTTAGAAAATCATACCTGCATTAGAAAGGATGTAGCTATAAATAGAAACTGCTTAGAACATTCAACCCTTACATGTAAACCATTCAAAATTACGAAAATGTTACACTCTATACCCGGGCGCGACCGCTAAAGGGTTAATCTTTTTATTTATAGTCCACATACAAGTATAAGTTAACTTTATTCTGAAACTTTCCATCCACAGTCTTCCTTCTGACTTGCGCTCTTGGTTGAAGGGGTTATCAATAAATTTCCAGTGTAAAAGGAACAAACAAAGGTATCAGATAGAAATGAATACAGATAGACACTTCCGTAATTTTTTAAATCATGAGAAGTATTCGTTTTTTCAGTCTTATCCATAGTAGAAAGATATGGAATATTTTTTAAATACAAAACAGAGGTCCTCTATGAAAACAATCTACGCTACGAGATAGAATTAGTAGAATATAATAGTCTCTCGAGAAGAGACAACAAAATATTTTATCCTAGAAATTAGATAGCGAAAACAAATGACATAAAATTAACTTCTTATGACAGATTTTGTTTTGCTTCCTGAATGTGTACTTGCTCAAAAACACCGAGAAACCTTCGGGCAGAAATCTTTGGTGCAGAGATGTAAGAGAAGGAGAAATGAAACTTCCTGCGATTTTTTATTAACTTAATAATTTTGCTCAAATAAATCCTGTCATTAAGTCCACAGTCATAAAAAAATTATTAACCGCTATAAAAACTTTTTATTTCATGCAATCTATTTACCCTTTCTTTGACAAAAAAAATTCTGTTACATCAACACTAATTCTTTTAGTTAATTTTTTTTTCAATCTACGAACTAAATTTATTTTTTTATGTACTTATTACTAGATGACAATAATATAAAATTTTCGCAATTTGAAAACTGCTTAGACAAAATTTTTTTTTAATTCAACCGAGTTCGTAATCACCGTACTTTTAGGAAATATATATTCATCTTCTTTATCAAATAACTTTTAAAAGCTTTATTTGAAAGCATGTCTTATCTAAACTTTTAATGATGTCGCTAAACGATTTCCGTTTTGAATGTTTCGTTGAAATTTTCCATCCACGAATACCAATTATCAAAGATATAAAATAGGAGTGAGAATTAAAGTATTTCTTTGTATTATATTATACTTAGTAATGGAATAAAAATCCCTAGATCCTCTAACTTTAAAATGAAAAAAAAATTATATACATTATTTGCTACCTTTCAAATCCTTTCATTTCAATATAAATCTCCAATTTAAGGGAAATATCCCCTCAAGTCATTCACTTTTCTGAACAGTATTTTCACTTTTACTATAGAGAATAAATCCAGTGTAGAAGATTTTGAAGATTACTGAATTTAAAATACATCATTAAAATATTTAAAACTTTTTTGTTGTTCTTAAGTATTTCAATAGCTTTAAGAGGATATAATGAACTCTGTGCGTGTTTAGTAACAAAAGTATATTAATGAAAAATTTTTTTCTTGGGTATTCGAAGAGCATGCGTAATAAGTAAAAAAAAGAGTAGAGGGTTGTTAAAAGCTGCTGTTTACTAACTCTACTGGATTCGCTCATCTCAATGTTAACCATGGAGAACATTTGTCTACTATTTACAGATAAATAAGTGCTGATAATCCAATATAAATGGTATTTTCAGATAGCCTGAACTTTTCTGCACATTGGAACAGGATTCATTTTATAAATTTCGTCCACAAAAGGAATTTAGGAGCGTTTAAAACACACTATACCAGATTTATGTCCAAGAATAACTTAAATTTTAGTATATTTTATGCATTTTTTTTTAATCGAAAAAATCTCCAAGGTGTAAAATTTCTTTCTCTATTATGGACTTCATTTTTAAAAAAAAACTTTCAGTCCAAGTCGGCAATCCTTGGGCAGATTTTCTCCATAGGTTAACATTGAGGTGGGCGAATCCAATAAGGTTAGTTAGGGCACAGCAGCCGTAAGTCTGGCCTATACGCTTCATGGATCCTCTCCAAAAATCCGAATCAAAGCAAAACAATCTTTAGCTTTATACTCTTTCAATGTGGTTGCTTGTATAAGTGCATGGCATTATTTTGACGTAAGTTTAACCCTCTAACGGGACGGTGCGGGTCGGATCTGACCCAAGGGTGTGTATTTCCCCTCCCGTACTCTTCCCTCTCATTGCAAGAGATCGAGTTGACAAGGAACCCTACCAGATAGACCTACTAAACCACCCTACTATATATAGAAATAAGTAAATACGAGCGTCTTTGTTTAAAAACGTTATTGATGATCATTAGTCATTTAAAAAAAAATTATTTTAGATTTTTAAATTTTTGATTTTGATTTTGAAGGCCTAAAATGTCAGTATATATTATGTTTTACATTTTTGTGCTCGGAAAGTTGGCTTCTCTAACTTATAAAACGAGTTAGAATAAATTTCATATTAGACCTAATATATGCAACGTTCTATGTAAATGCCAAAGATATTTTCTTTCTTTAACAAAATTACAATTCGTTGGCCATTTTTTCTACAAAAATGGTTTTTTTCATGTAAAATGTTATCAATAAATGTTATTATACAACAAAAATGCTTATTCTGTACTTATTTCTGCCAAAAAATCTCATCAAAGTAGAGATCGGGTCGGGTTCGATCCAACCGTACCATCCATTTCGTCTCAAACCACTGTACCGTTTGAGGGATAATACTGCTTTTAACCCTACAGTTCAATGTGTCACATTAAATAAGAAACAGGGATATCTTTTGATTTGAATAATTCAGAAGGGAAAATAGAGAGACAAGATCTAGGATCTAATCTATCTCATTAGATCTTTCATAGAAGGTCGGTAGATAAATGATTACGACGCATAAACTTTAGTGAATTTTTGCGCGTATGTGTGTTTGCACAATCTGTAGTTAGAAATAATCTAACCATCTCACTGAGGTTATCTTGTGACCCGTGGGAATGTTAAGCAGTTCTCGTCCAGAAATGATATTTGCATTCTATCTTCCATTCAAATCATGTTCCGTGTGTTACGTATTGAAAAAAAAGATCAATACTTCACCATAAAAGTTTCATTACAGTGTTTATTCTGCTAATGAGCTTTTCACCGTAAAGATGTATAATGAAGTCTGTGCAAATGAAATCGCCCTTTAACATTGCAAAAAATAACTTAAATTCGGGACATTAACATAAATGTTGAGTTTTGTTAATGTCGTTTAATATTTATAAGTGTTTAATATTTTCTAGAAAACAGCGAAACGATTTTGAAATTAAAAATTAAAATTACAACTTTTAATAATTTTGCTAAAAAATCATTTGAAGAGACAAATTCTAAACAATTAAAAATGCAATTACGCTTTATCATACAAAATTTTATGCCTGCAATTTTTTTTTTCATTTACAATTTTTTCATATTTAAAATTATATTTACAATGAAACATTGAAGTCTCCTGACACTAAATGACTCGGTTAATTTAAACATTTTTTCGAAATTTATATGTAAATGACAAAAAAGGTAATTTTTCTGCACTTTATTTATGTCGAGAGATTAATTTGAAATGCATTGGATTCAAAAGCAAAAAATATTAATCTCGAATAAAAACAATAAAATTTATGTAGTTCTAATTTTTTTAAAGTTCTACATTTAATTTCGAAATAAACACTTATCAAAAAGTTGTTGATTGTATTAAAAATTAAAACAAGTCTTTAATTAAAACAAGATTTTCAGTTATTTTAAAACACTATCAATAACTTTCAGCTTACACAATATCCAAAACAAGAACAAATTCTATTCTTTTAATTTTATGTGATTCCTTTGAACTGCAGGGCATACTTTTTACGACTTTGGTAAATTTTTGTGGCGACAAAAGGAATTTTTGCTAATGTCATTTGATGTTTATAAGTGTTCAATGTTTTCTAGAAAACAGAGAAACATTTTTGAATAAAAAATTATAATTACAAATTTTAATAACTTTGTTAAAAAAGCATATGAAGAGAAAAAATTTTAACAATTAAAAATTCAATTTACGCTTTATCATAGAAAATTTTATGTCTGCAATTTTTTTTTCATGACTGGTACTTACGTATTTAAAATTATATTTACAATGAAATATTGACGTTTCCTAACACTAAAGGTCTTGATTAATTAAAAAAAAATTTCGAAATTTATAGGTAAATGACAGAAAAAGGTAATTTTACTGCTTTTTATTTATATGGAGAGATTAATTTGAAATGCATTCGAATCGAAAGCAAAAAATATTGATGTGGAATAAAAACAATAAAATTTGCGTGATTCTTTTTTTTTTACAAACTTAAACATTTAATTTCGAAATAAACATTTATCAAAAAGTTGTTGATTGTATTAAAAATTAAAATAAGTCTTAAGATTATCAGTTATTGTAGAACACTATCAATAACTTTTAACTTACACAATCTCCGAAACAAGAACAAATGCTTTTCTTTTAATATTATGTGATTCCTGCAGGGCATACTTTTTACGTCTCTGGTAAAATTTTGTGGCAACAAAATGAATTTATTATTTTTAGATTCCGCAAAAGGACTTGAGGATACAAAAATAATGACAAGAAAAAAGATTTTCTTTTGAACAACAAATAATGATTGCCGAAAGACTGCATAGCTGTTGTAAGTATTGAATTCCAATACGTGAAGTAAAAATCCGAAGACACCGCTTTTGGGAAAGAAAATTGGAATAATATTTTTGGTGTTTAATTAGATCGATAATTAATATAAATCCGGAGCATTCTAGTTCTCATTTGTTTGGCAAAAGAAAAAGAAAAGAAAAAAGAAAGAAACGTTGTTGTATTCAAAAACTTTTTCTCTTTTTTTTTTCTTGGCTTACATGAAATAAGTAATCCATCATTGCTTAAGAGATGATAAAAGTAAAGAGGAAAAAAGAAATATACTTTGCGAATTGCATTAAATTCACAAATACTTCTGGGATATGTTTTAGATACCACACTTTACAATTGTTTTTTTTTAACTTTAGTAATATACAAACAGTTATTTTCGATACATCATTCTTTAAAAAAGAAACCAGGTAGTAATTTAATTAACCCTTTAGCGGGAGCGCCCGTTTACCAAGTGCAGCATTTCCGTAATTTTGAAGGGTTTGTTCTTAGGTTTGAATATTCTATGCAGTTACTATTTATAGCTACACCCTTTCTAATGCAGGTCTGATTTTCTGACCTATGTATTCCTTTCCATTCATTGTTAGTCGTGATTTAACCGTGGTAAACCAGAGATTATACTGGATTACAGTACGACAAAAGCAGGAGTTGATGTATTCGATCAAATGGGCAGCTATTGCACGGTATCTCGCATATCAGGAAAATAGACTCACTTATTGTTTTTTAGGTTTTGGGACATAATAGAAATCAATTAACAAGTTGTCCTTAGATTCATTAAACCGGCAAGTTTTGAAATAAGGCGATTGGATCTGCATTCTTTGGCTTTAATTATAAATATATCTCAATGTTATCAACATTTTATATCTTGTCATAAAACGTATAGTTATTATTTTCAATTTTAAAAAAAAGTTTATTACAAAAGTAATAATCAAGGTTTAAAGAGACGTTGCACTTTATGCCACGCGCGCCTGCTCGTGTTCTAAAAACTGGAGCGCCCGCTGAAGGATTAATTAATAAGATAAATGCCCTTTAGAAAACGTTATATGATGAAGACATTTTATGAACGATTAGTTTCAGATAGAAATATTCATTAAAGTTATAAATTGCATCTATAATTAGTACTTCAACGAAATTTCCACGTAACCATTATTAAGCTTTGTTCACCCTGCTTACGAAGCGGAATTTAGCGTCAGCTATAAAAATTGTAGCTGACACAGATTTCAATGCAACGACCACATGATACTGTCCAACCAATCACAGATCATATGAACAGTCTCGGCGAAAACGGAGGATCGCAACTCAACGATTCGGAGGCAGTGAACAAGGCCTTGCACGCAACCGTAAAGCTGCAACAGACATTCTCTAAAAAATCTCCATTAGATCGAAAATTTCAACAAGCTCCGTTATGACAGCGTAATTATCCTCCCTGCCACCGAATATTACACATGATTTGTTTTAAGGACTTGTGAATAATATTGTTGCGAATTTTGTAAATATTGCATTTTGTTTCGTTAAAATGGCTTCTATGGAAGACCTCCTATAGCTATGTATTTATCATAGGAGACTACGGGAATCTCGCCAAATATGAGAGTTAATGCCAAATAGGCGATGGATTTTGTGACTTATTTTGGTCGCCAGATTTGGCGATATATCACCAACTTGCCGACTAAACCTTTCTGGAAGCTACTAGAAATATCTAGCTGTGACTGACCTATAGAGGGCGCTTTGGAAATCTATAAATATACCTGACATTGGCATTGGAACTCATTTGGCTCAATTTCCTTGTGTGAAATGAATGTATCGAAAATGCGTTAATTGGCGTGTATTGTATAGAAAATTCTGGTATCCTGGCTTGTTTTTTTAGAATTTTCTGCTGTATAGAAGACAGTTGCTACGTCTTTTTTGTTTGAATTTGTGTATGCGCCTGAAGCATTTACAAAATAGTAAATTTATTTTGTGCGACCTTTCTGAAGATATTTTATTTAATCCTAACGAACCCAGGAAACCGGAATAACATATATCTGTGTTTGTTGTGTAAAGTGTGTAAAGTCCAAAATCGCAGTTTTCAGAAAAACGGGATTAAAGAAAAAACGACTTTTGTAAAATCAGTTTTTTAAGTTTAATTTAAAAAAATTTTAAAGTAAATTTTTCTAATTTTATGTTTGTTGAGTAAAGAGAGTAAAGTCCTTGATTGTAGCTGACAATCAAGGACATAACCCCTTTAACACTAACATGATATTGTTTTGTTCCACATATCCCGAATTTTCCCTGATGAATAAAAATGTTTAAGAGTGTAATTGGACTTAAGTTTCTGTACCCTGCAGTAGCCCTTGATTTTTCAAACATGCCTGGTTTGATAACTCATTTTAGCTCAATTTCGACTTAACACCCTTTGCACAGCAAAAAACAGATATACAATTGCGTCTAGTGGTCTGTTCCCAACCAAAAATTCCTCGCCAACATATCATCCTGATATTTTAGATTGGAAAAAAAGATACCGAAATAAAGTGTTTTGAACCCAAAAGAAAATTGTCCATTTTTATCACTCTGGCATCTGGAAATGTTTTACGACATCTGAGAGGAATTCATTTCCGCCAAGTCTCCAGTGAAAAAGAGGGAAAGATCTAAATAACAGTTCAGGGATTTTTTATTTATTTTTTTTTATTTATTTTCTTTAGTGAGATGTGGCCTGTCCTTGAAGCCATAACTGATTTCTTAAATTCTAAAATTCGGAGGAACATTTTTCTCCGCGAGAACTCCAAAGTGGGCAGTTTATCATGCTTGGGTGAAATATATTTCAAAGATCAATAAAAAACGTTGGTTGCTTGAATTTGGAGCACTGCGTTTATTTTTTTTCCCACACGAGGCCTATAAATAGGCACACGTAAAAGGTAACAATGTTATTATATACACATATGTTGAGGAAAATTTGGAATAACAAAATATTTCAATTGAATATTAATAAGTTTCTTTAAAAATGGCCTTGGAAACTTTAAAAATATTATACTTATTTTGTATATGCTATTTTGTGACATTCGTGTGATTGTAAACAATCCACTGTCATGAAGAAAGGAAAATTGACAGCACATGTTTTTAACAGTAACAAATAATTTATTTCTCTTAAGAGGAATTGCAATTTTTTATAGTGAGCTTCCCACACTCTGAACGCATAACGCTTAAATTGAATAATAAACTAGGTATACATAGTCAGTGGCGGAATTCCACTCAGGCGGTGGAGGCGGAAGCATCGAAACCCCGTAACCCCAGAGACCTCGAAATCAACCGAATAATTTTAGCTACTCATATATTAAAATTTTTTTATTTAGGTAGTCACTACTGTGTACACTACAATGGTAAAAGCATATAATTTCCAATGGAAGTTCGTAGAATTAGGGGTCTAATGCCTACATGATGTTTTAACAGATGTTTGGAAACTTCGAAACCGGATATAAAGATAAGGATATGACACTACCTTGATCGACATCGGCATCCTTAACGTGACCGAAGAGACCTTGCCGACTCTATATTTTTCTTATCTCGTTTTTCTGTACCTACAGAGTGATTTTTTTTAAGAGCAACATGTCACCAGGAATGTTCATCAAAGTCCAGGATAAGTTGTCCTTTAGGGCCGCCAAGTTCAAGACTCTACCGAGATACACCTTAGACTTTATATAACTCCACAGAAAAATTTCACATGAGTTAGGTCAGGAGAATGAGTCACTTTATTCCCGTAGCCATGCACGTGGAAAAAACGATTGATGACCCTTTCTTCTGCAAACCGAAAGCGCAACAGATTCCGTACCGATCTGTCGCGCGATCTGTCTCACAAGGAAATTGAGCTGAGATCCAATGCCAATATCAGGTATATTTATAGATTTCCTCTATAGATCAATCCCTCTATAGGTAAGCGCCCTCTATAGGTCAGTCACAGCTAGATATTTCTAGAAGCTTCCAGAATGGTTTAGTCTGCAAGTTGGCGAAATATCGCCAAATCTGACGACAAAAATAAGTAACAAAATTCATCGCCAATGAGGGAATAACTCTCATATTTGGTGAGATTCCCATAGTCTCCCATGTTAAATACATAGCCATAGGAGCTCTTCCATAGAAGCCATTTTAACGAAACAAAATGGAATATTTACAAAATACTGGCGCTGCTGTGGACTACGTTGTCATGAATTTGCATTTTGGTGTTTTACTTGCCTTTTATGCAATTTCTCGGGTGCACTGACAACAACAGCCCATATCGTTAGAACTAATTTTTTTTTCTCGGAAATTCTTTCACATGTCGTCCTTAGTCCCTCTATCAATTTTGGTGGAATTCCGCCTGATAGATCGTCCTACAGATGGATTTGAGTAGTGGCAGTTTTAAAAAAAATCACCCTGTATTTTAAGTCATTCCCTTTTTGAATGCGTTGGGGACTGCTGTGTTTTTGCTGAATTTTCTATTTAATTTACTTTATGATAGCTTTATATTTTATAACATTTTAATTACGCAATGAAAATGTGAACGTACGATTCCAAGGCTCGCTTAAAGTAAGTGATCTCCGGCTCGCACCATAAGCAACTAAACTTCAATAAAATGAAGGCTTTATTTGAATAGTGGGCCAACTCCACTTAAAAAAAATAGAGCTAGCCTCACTTTCATGTTCATAAAAGCCATTTCTACCTTATTTCAAAACTGGTACACCTCCAGCTTATTTCTGCTGCCAACAGAGGGCACAACAATGAGCAGCCATTTTTCAGCATTCATTACCCGTTAAGGCTGTATCTCAAAATGAACAAAAATGGAGTTGGCGCACTATTCAAACAAGGCCTTCATATTTAAAAATAAGTTTTTTGTTATATTATTCTGATTATAAAAATAATTATAAGATAAAAAGAACTTTTTATATACCATGTTTTTGAATTTTCTGTTGAATCATATAAATTTGACAATTCTATGTATTAATAAATACTTTTAAAATTTTTTTTGATGAATTATCCCATCAACTTGAAATAAAATGAAGTTAATTGGAAGTTAACTTGCGTTTAACTTTTCGTTCCCATCCCGGCCGACAGATGGCTGCACCAGTCTACAAAATAAAATTAACTGAAAATAATAAAAACCTGGTAAAAATCTGCTTAAAGATGGCTAAAAGTATTAAAAAATGCATTGTCATCGTGTTCTGAGCTATTCTAAAGGTTTCAAATGTCTAGCTAGTCGGGAAGTTAAAAATCAATTGCAAGATTTGTACTGGACTAACACACAAACACACACACAAACAAGAAAGGGAGTTAATAATAATAATAATAATAATAAAAAAGTGCATAAAAAATTCAAATATCTTTTTTGTACTTAAAGTACTTAAGTGAATTAATATTTATAAACATCAGATAGGGCCTCAAATTTATTTCTGCCTCGGGCCTCCCAAATGCATTATCCGCTACTGCACATAGTTAGAGATCCGGATTAACTACACAGCAAAAGAAATGCTGTTCTTCAGTGTGCTGAAGCTTTGATCCGTCAATTATTTGAGCAGAATTTCAGTTTCCCTTTTCTAATGTAATTCCAAGTAATATTCCACTCCAATGCGCAACAACATTTGGACAAAAACGCGAGCTATTCAATGAGTAAGCACTCCTTCAACGAGTAAAACCCCCCTTTTCTTACGCTGGATTGAGAATAAATTAGAATTCCTACATTTTGATAAATATTTCGCTTCACCTCTTGTCGAACTTTATTTTCCGTTTGATAGTTTAAGAGAATATAGGGCAAGAAAATAATTAATTTTCTATGTTAGTATAACCTTTACGACCTCTAACAGTTTTGCTGAAAAATATCCTTTTTTTCCCCTGTGAAAAAGGTATTTATCCCAAGGACACAGACTTCGATTTTTCTTCGATACTTGTTATAAGAACACCCCAAAAGTGGACATAGCTCTCTCAAAGGAGACAGAACAGCGATATGTATGCTTTCTGGCTGCTGTGTACTGTGGCGTCCTAAGGCTATTCTCTGAAGCTTTTTTTTTTTAAATTAATAAAATCGTGACCAAGAAAAACAGAGTCCGAGTTGTGAATGATAAGGTCAAAGCTTAAACAAATTTAACAGATTTAATAACAAATAAACAAAACAAATTAACATTAAACTAGTACAACAGAATCAAAGGAATTTTAACAATGACTGCCTACGTTCGGAGCCAATTTTTTAAAATATCAATTTTTAAGGATTTTTTGGACTTTTATGGTAAAATATCACTTACAAATTTAAAAAAAAAAATGAACAAAAACTTACCTGTAAATACCATACTTTCTTATAAATTAGTCAATTTGAAGTAATTTTTAATAAAGATTAGCTAAAACGCCTATCACTCTGCACAAAATACTAATAGTACTATTTTAATTTCCTTCTGACACACGATACATATGACAGTTATCTTCAAAATGACCTACAGTCTAAGAGAAATTTTAAAATGCAAAAATAATATAAACAATTGTATGTTTCAATATGAAAATTTTCCCCAATTCGTCGTTCCTTTTCTTATAAAAACAACCCAAAAGAAAAAACTATTTCTCATACATAAATTATTGTACGTCATTTCATTAACATTAGAATCTAAAACATTTCCTGAAAATTTTATCAAATTATATGCTTTATTATGTGAGATATCATGATAACGGCAGAGATTTGGGCTAAAAAAATAATTCAGAGAAAAACGTATTTAAAGTTGCTTGTCACCTCAATTTTGTAGCAGACTATGTTTTTTAAAATAGCTATAACTCTGCTTCTAATTGATGTAAAATGAAAATCGAAACGGTTTTGAAAAGAGAAAAGATTGAATTACACGATTCTTGCAAAAAATAAAACTGACCAAAATAATCAAAAAATGACATTTTCAACGTAGGTAGTCACATACTGTGCATAGGGATTTAACAATACTCTCCGAGACTCGGTTAGCCTCCCACAGGAGCTTAAAAAAACACGACCGCCTCCTCTAGCAGTTACATTGGGATCTCCCTGAAAACACCAAGTCTCTCGACTATCTTTAGTTGAGTTCCCTTTGTCGGGAACTTCTTTGTTAGCGTACATGTAAAACATGCACGCCAACAATTCTAATAATTCTTTTATTATATATATTTGAATAGCAGAGTAAAAACTGTGCAGTAAAAGCTATGTTTGTTAAAACAGGTATACGTTAAAACCATTAAAGATGCTCAAAATAATGTATAGACAACAAGCCTTTTAACAATAACATAAGAGTATTTATTCATTTGAAAACTAGTTAAAATTAGTTAAAAACAACAATGTCAATATCTTCATTTTTCACTAGTAACACTTAGTAATGTACGCCGGGTTTTCACATTGAATCAATTTCTTAAACAAGCAGTCTATTTCCTATACTGTGATGGACTATCAAAAGGGATTTCACTGTCGAAGTAATATAAAATACCTTACTTTCAGCAGGGTTAATACAACATCTTGTCATCTTATCAGATCAGACACCGACTTCTTAATAAACGCATTGATGAGCAGAACAGCTTGACACTACCTGATAATACCCTCTATCTCACCGATAGTCATCTCATCACTTCTCTTCCCCTCTCATCCTGAAAGTGTCCACGACTTATATACACTTGTCAAAAGCTGATATTCAATTATCGGGTTGTAACTTCTACGAAATACGCCATCTAATAGAGACTTTTATGTTTAATTATATGACGCAGTTTGCTAAACATGACGTAATCAAAAGAAACTTGCGTCAGTGATTCAGCTTAGTTATGAACTGAATCACTTTAACTTGAACAGGCTTAAAATGGAAATGAAAAATATGACGTCAAACTTCAGAAAGGCAAGTAATTAATGGACCTTTAAAGTAATTCTTAGTTCATATTGCTCACATTCTTCTTCCTAGAAAGATGCGCGAGTTTCAAGCGCGGGGGCCCTGGAATTAACCAGGATGACAGTCGTGGAACCTGGTGGCACGTTTATGGCAAATTTTAGCTACTATACGTCAGCCAATTCTGAATAACAAGCCTGAAGAGACATCTTTATGAGGAGAATAGAGGCTGATCCCAGATCTGTAGGTAAAGATGAAACGTGTGGGATTAGCCCGCAGAAACCAGGAATGTTAGAAATCGCACATGATAGTTACTTAACCCTTCAGCAGGCGCGCCCGTGTACAGAGTGCAACATTTTCGTAATTTTGAATGGTTTGTTTTTACATGTAAGGTTTGAATGTTCTAAGCCGTTTCTATTTATAGCTACACCCTTTCTAACGCAGGTCTAATTTTCTGACCCTTGTATTCCTTTCCATTCATTGGTAGTCGGGATTTAACCGTGGTAAACCAATGGTTATACTGGATTGCAATACGACAAAACCAGGAGTTGATGTACTTGATAAAATGTGAAGCTATTACACGGTATCCCGCATATCACGAAGATGGACAATCTCATTGTAGTTTAGGTTTTTGGACATAACAGGAATCCATTCGTAAGTTGTTAGATCCAATATACCGGACAGTTTTGAAATAATACTATGGTATCTGCATTATTTCGCCTTTAATTGTAAATATATCTCAATATTGTCAACATTTTATATCTTGTCATAAAACGCAGAATTATTATTTTCAGTTTGAAAAAAAAAGTTTATTATAAAAGGAATAATCAAGGTTGAAAGAGACGTTGCACTTTGTGCTACGCGCGCCTGCTGGTGTACCAAAAATTGGCGCGTACGCCGAAGGGTTAATCCTCCACGTGTTCAATATTTCGGTGGGAACTTGAATTAGAATCTTCGAAAAATAAGAAGCTGGTCCGTGGGGTGTGAGAATGCACCCCCGCAAAGGCGGGACGTCACAGTACTAACCCTACTGGATTCGCTCACCTCAATATTAACCTGTGGAGGAAAAGTGTCCAAGGATTGCCGACTTGGATTTAAAGTTTATTTTAATTGTACTCCGTAATAGAGAAAGCAGTTTTACACCTTGGGGCATTTTTCGCTTTTATTTAAAAAGAAATTGCAAATAATATTTTAAAATTTAAATTAATCGGGAAAAAATATTGTATAGCGTGTTTTAAACGGTCATAAATTCCTTTTTTGAGCGAAATTTATAAAATGAATCCTGTTGCAAAGTGCAAGCTTGATGGGCTAACATTAAACAGTGGGGGTATATTGTAAACTATTATATTTACCTATATTATAACAGGATCATAAACTGGCTCTAAATAAAATTACTATAATAAACCAAAATGCAAATTCTTTTATATATTTTCGGTACCGATTAATTATATGCAGTTAGTTTGAAGAATACAAGCAAAGAACGGGACATTAAATCATGAACATGCCAGACATACTTTAAAATTTTCCTTAAAAATGAAATAAATACGAATTTTTCAGTTTATTCTTCTTGGAGCTCACGTAATTTAGTAGCATGGAATGATACAATAAATGTGCACATTCATTTCAAAACTAGAACAATAGAACTTGAATTTCACGGTTTCAAAGCTCTTTGCTGTATAATAAAATCATTTCTTTCATTCATCATTGTAAGAGTATCCTTTACAACGCGAAACAAAGTTAACAATAATTCAAATATACATTCAGAGAAAACACACTTTCAAACCTCATACCTGAACTAACCATAAAAAAAATTCGTATGAAAAATACGTAACCCCAATAGGAAAAAGAAATTCGACCTTTTTATATTTATACTGGCATCCGGATATGTTTTATGATAGGTGGAGAAAATTCATTACGGTATGGTCTCAAGTGAGAAAGGGTCTGAATCACTACTCTGTGATTTTTTGCCAAGTATACGCCATACTCGAGCCCATAACAGTTTCTTTTAAGTTACAGAGAAATTCCTTTCTTTCTGTTCGATAAAGAGAGCAATTTATCTCACTTAGAGTAACATGTACTTTATGTATCTCACAGAAGAAAAATGTATTTATAAGAAATACTAGTCAGAATTTAGTATTAATAGGGATTTTCTTCGAAAATATGTAAAGCATTTATTTTTAAACTGACGATTAAATTAAAACAACCAACTTGATATTATGTTTCGGTTCTATTAAATGTTGAAGTACAAAGTGTTGAGGGAAAATATGCAATAAAAATAACTTATAATTTATAATCTATAAAAATATATTTAGAGATAAAAAACACTGTATCTATCAATTCACCTACTTAACTAAAACTCAATAAGTTTTACAAAAAGTAACAGTTTCGTATAACTGATTTTTTTACAAAATATAATCAAGAGACACCGGAAATTCTTTCAATATATCTCTTTCACCTAAGGACAAAGTAACTTATCGAAGCACCAACTTCCCACACATAGATTACTTTCTTCTTAGATCGACGTGAATACAAATTTATTCCCTTCTCAAAGAAACAAAACTACTAGAATTGAAAATTTACTAAGTTTTACTTTAAAAAACCTGGTTTTGTAGAACTGTTTATTTGAACATGTCATGATCAAAATACACTGAACATCTTACAATATGTTATTCATCTGTGGACAGATTAACTTATCAAAGTACAAACTTTTTACAGACAAAAGAATTTCATGTCACATCTTTTCAGATCAATAGGAATTGATCTCATTTTTACGAGATCCTGAAACAAATTATCTGATGATTTACTGACTTGACAAAACTTCAAGAAGAATTATAAGAAAAAGGATATTCCTACTATCTAGGACCAGTAAAACTCTAATCAGATGTAAAAAATGCAAGAGTTTGGGACTTACCAACTTGACCAATATATAAGTTTTGCCAAGAAAAAAAGGTTTTATAATATTATGTAAACAAAATATAATCAAGACGTACCAGACTCCTTGCAATATATTTAATTCATCTGAAGACATAGAAATCCATTAAATCGCACATTTTCCATTCATGCATGAATTAGGTCACTTTCTTGAGACATCAATGTGAATTCAAATTTATCTCATTTTTAGAGATCTAAAAAATGCTTCAATCAATTGTCTAGGATCATGGAAATTAATTCATAATTCAGGAAATCAATTAGTTGTATTGTTTATTAATATTAAGTACGAAGAAAATCTTCTCGGGACAAAACATTCTTCATTTTTGAACAATCTTCTCACATACAGGGTTCCCACCTATATCCGTTACATCCCCCTTAACTTCTAAATGGTGACAGGTTAGGCCATAAAGTTGGTGTCTAGGTATAGTAAAAAGGCTATGCACTACACGATGAGACAAAGCCATCTATCGGCACTACTCGATGTACAACGCCATCTATCAGCAAATTTTGGAATTAGCGTTTTTATCTCAAAAACGGTACGCGATATGGGAAAAAAGTAATTTACAAAGTTGTTTAGCATCATTAATTTAGTTAGAAAAGACACCTTACGCACATTAATACTCAAAACAGAATGTAAAAAATGAACACTTGTATGGTCGTGATTTTCAACACTATGGCGTCGTGAAACGCGAACGAAGTTCGAAAAGACCAGTCCAGAGTGCAAATGTGTATAGTGGCTAATGGAGAGAATTTTCAGCAGCATAAATAAATTATCCCGAAAATTGGGAAGGGTCTCAGTTTCTTGCTTCCACTCTTTATGATACGACAATTTTCGAAATCGTGACCAAACAAATGTTCGTTTTCTACATTTTATTTTAAATATTAATGTGCGCAAGGTGTCTTTTCTTACTAAATCGATGATACTGAATAACTTTGTAATTGACTTTTTTCCTGTGTCACGTACTGTTTTTGAGATAAAAACGCTAATTCCAAATTTTGACGATAGATGGCGTTGTAAGTTGTCTCCTCAAGTAGCGCATAGTTATTTTACTATACCTAAACACCAACTTTATGGCCTAAGCGGTCGCCGTTTAGTAGTTAAGGGGGTCTAACGGATATAGGTGGGAACCCTGTATTCAAAGACTTCCTAAACCTCTGTCTTAATATCGTCTTGAATTCAAATTCACTTCTAAATGAGTACACGGAATTTAGGTTTTGAAAAGTGGTTAGTTTCGAATAGTTTGGCGAAATAAAATTATCTATTTTTAATGTAAAATAATATTATGAATCACACGAGCTTTTTACAATTGAATCTCCTAATTAACAATTTTAATCGTTCCATGCAAAAATGTCTTTATAAGGCAATTTATTACAACGAATAACTTAAAATGTAAAAAAATTAATATTATAACGTGAAAAAGTTTAAAAAAAGGGCTAAACCGTTATTAATAATATTATGTATGATCAATTTTGCAAAGAAATTCATTTCTCAAGACTGGATATTTGTTTTCTACTAAAGAGACAAAATTGGTAAAATAACAAATACTGAGCAGACGCAAAATTTAATCAAATTTCGAATGTATTAAAAAAATTTGCTTAAAACGAATAAGAAACGAAAATAAATGGTTTGCCTATACATTGTAAAAATTGAAAATAAAACTCTTCAGTAATAAACGCTGTTTCTAAAATTCCAACATGATAGAAGGTAATAATTCGCATACATTACATTCCATGTCAGTTTTTAAACTGTAAATAACCCGTTTTTACAGGTTCCTACGTTGTCTTCATAAAAAGCTTTAATTATTTGTAGGTATGTGGAAATTTTTGTGATACGTGGAATTTTATTTCAATGTAACTACTGGTATATTTCAATGTAACATGAACACATACCTGAATATTCACAATAAAACATAAAGGGATGTTAACTGGTTTCGAATTATTTAATAGCTCTGCATCAGCCAGGAAAGCATTAGGTGGGACTGCCTCTGTATACCAGGCATGTAAAACTCGTGGCCCGCGGGCCGTATGCGGCCCTCAATTATTATTATTTGTGGGGCTCAGGCCCAGCCAATAAAACGGTATGTAAATACCGTGTCACCTGATGCGCCTTAGGCACATACACACCATTTCCCTCCACTAGTAGTGAATAGTTTACCAGCCCACTATCACATGCCAGACCATTAGTCGGATCAGTAAGTATTCTTGTACGAAGTGATTTGTTTGGTGCGTGTAAAACAGGTTATATTTCGCTTTCGGAGAAAGCTTATTAATTTGTGAAATTATTCAGTGTTAATGTTCAAGAAAAAGAGTGTCAGGAAGAAAACCTCAATATTATCATTGTTCTTGTTTTTTTATGCTATACTTTTCGAAATAAACCTACGTTTCTACGGAAATTGGTTTAAATTTTTTTCACCTTAAACTTAAACCTTTATTATTTGGCCCATGTCAGCCTTTGAATTTGACACGCTTGATGTAGACAATTCACAATTGCAAGGAGCATCATTGTCCACAAACGAGAAAATCACAACTTATGTCTGATGAAGACTTACTAATTAGCTTGTTAGTAGTTGCCACTCTTTTATTTTTTATTGTGGGTATTAAGAAACTGCATATTCATGTTATGCCTTTTTCTAAACATTCATGTAAATTATTAATTACGCTTAAAATATCTTGAAATTGAAGCCCATTGTTAAGAGAGCCTACTGAAATGCTAAATACTTCTACCTGGGGCAACGACGAATTCCTAGGAATTTCATCTAAAATTTCTTTGCAATGGTCCTTTAATGTCCATATAAAATCACATTTTCAGTAAATATCGTATAATTGCACAATCGAACTTATTGACTCTATATACTCTTAGACACACACACACACACACACACACACACACACACAGCAAAAAAAAACCAGGAGGGAGTTATCCGAATGGGACGAAAATTGTAGATGTGATGTACATGCACAGAAAAACAAATGATTAAAATTTGAGAAAAAAGTGGATGATTTATTCAAGAGAAAGGGCGTCACAAAGTGAAAATTTCAATAACGCGTTGGTGCACCTCTGGCTCTTAAGCAAGCAGTTATTCGGCTTGGCATTGATTGATTGGCGGATGTCCTACTGCGGGATATCGTGCCAAATTCTGTCCAACTGGCAAGTTAGATCGTCAAAATCCCGAGCTGGTTAGAGGGCCCTGCCCATAATGCTCCAAACGTGCTCATTTGGGGAGAGATCCGGCGACCATGCTGGCCAAGGTAGTCAGTGACTGTTATGAGGGGTACCAGAGATACCCCTTGCGTTGTGTAAAATTAGGGAGGTGAACTCCAAAGGGAACTATGCGTTTATAAATAAAAATAACAACATTTATTATACAATATTTTACAGGAAAAGGTCAGGTTTACATATTATATTTAAGATCTTGGTTATACATATTTTAACAGAATTAGTGCATACTTCATCCGCTTCCTGCGGCAGAACCATTACAGGTCGAGTGAAATAAAGTCTCACTATATCTCAAAAAATAATGAGCACTATTTAAAGGGGAAGAAATGACCAACCTGGGGAGTTTTTGATGAAGCAGCAGAGCATGGAGTCGTTGAGGCACTTCTACCGGAGGAGGCTTTAGGCATCGGGCTAAAAATAATGGGGCCCTTCATTGGAGGAGGCAGCAGAATCGGCGCTGGTGGTTGAACACGGACATCTCGCCATTTTACGGGGCGTCTTTTCTTCGCAGGCTTTCTTCGCAGCTCGCTACCTCAAATTGCTCTCTCGCTCTCCCTCCGATCGTCGTTTTTCTCCCACACTTGGGGCTCCCCCATTTTGATTTGGGGCTGCCCCATTGACTCCTTCCCAGGACAGTTATTCACGTAAATTTATTGCCTCTTCGAGTTTTTTATTCGAGGGCAGGATGCTCCGACATCCCCACGGTTGACCCACGTGGTACTCTTATTTCCAAGAAAATTGGATGTCCGTTGAATTTCCTGGAATTTCTTTCCCCCGTCCTGAGGAATTCAGGGGGTGCGATGTTTCTTGGAAAATTGGTGCAGTTCCTCCTTTTTTCAATATGGCCGTTTTATGCCCCGTAATCGTATTGGAAAAACAAAATGGCTATGAGGTTGGAAGGAGTTCAAAATGTCCAAATTGTGGATCCTTCACAACAGTGACATTCCAGGTCGAATGTGCCAGACACCACTGCAAACGGGCTTGTCGGTGTACAGAGGTGAATGGTAGTCGGCGCAAGGGGCACTGTGAGCTCAGCCCTCTATCTCTGAGCCGTCTATGAATGGTGCTTGCGGCCAGTGAAGCCCCAGTTACACGTACGATCGATGATAATGATGAATCTGTGGCTGTGGTTACCGCTTTCACGATTGCTTGGTCCTCACGTTCTGTTGTTTCTCTAGGCCGACCGCTTCCTTCTATACGCTGTGTTCGGCCATGGTTCACATATTCCTGCCAATATCGTCTAATAGTGGCATCGCTCCTATCAAATGTCGAGTGATTCGCCGATTAGACAAACCGGCTTCTATTCTTTCAGCCCACCTACACGTCCTCTCTCAGATGCTGACATCTGTGCATATTGTTCGCGCACCTGTGTGCGAGGCATAGTTACTTTCTACCTGAGTACACGGAATGAAATTCTCTAAGAATTTATGACCTGGAATCGAAATTTCACCTTTTTAATATCCTGCCAGTTGCGCGGTTAAGATGCGTTGCAGCGTCACATGTTCATTTTGTTGTCTATTATACCGGAAGTGCAATGCTTAAGCGATACTTCCCGCCTTGGCACTGAGCCAAAAATCCTCCTCACCTCCATTCTTCAGTCCGACTTAAGGCAGCTTGTTGTGAACACGTTAATTTGTATCTCTCTATAACTACTTTATAAATAAAGATGTTCCTTTTCCGTCCAAACCTGTACGCATATTAATTTGTGTCCAATTTGCATAACCCCTTCTTGGTGCGTCGTTTTTTTTACTAACAATATATATATATATATATATATATATATATATATATATATATATATATATATATATATATATATATGGGAATTGTATTATCCCAGGGCTCCAGCTATGAGCTATATGTCGCCGTGTACGCTATGCGACGACAGCGCTATTAGGTTTTCGAGAGATGAACTGGGAGAAAAGTATTTGAGAGAGACTGAGATTGGGTCCCGACCTGGTAAGAGGTGCCGAAAGCAGCAGACGGGCTGCGACGGGATAGACAGTCTCGACGGGGGCATGACGTTGGCTCCTGATAAGCAACAGACGGCGGCTTAGTCAACCCTATCGCGGCAGACGGCCGGATATTTTAACCCATTCTGATTGTGGAGGCTTGGTGCGGCCTGACGTGTAATTTTATATGCAACGTATTTCTACAACTGTAAATAGTCGATAAGTGTCAATATATAGTGTTTGTGTTTTAAGCAGTGACTCTGTCTTTAATTGAGTACTGTCTTACTCTGAGTAAAAGAGAGTCTAGTTCCGCTGTGCAGTAAGCGAAAAGGTTTCTATAAGACTGAGAACAACTACCCCTAGACACCGACCCCAGTTTCGACAAATAGTAGGGACTCGCCCGAGATCGAGTTGTGTGTGTATGTGTGTGTGTGTGTTTGTTGAATTTAAAGCTGTAAAATTACCAACAAAAACGTACTGACAATTTTATACGCCAGTTTTATACGCCATAAAAAAGATACTCGTTGTCGAGTGAATGTATGGAGAGATATTAGATTTATATTAGATATCATGTGTCTTATCATGTATCTTTCAGACTTGCTTTCAATCAATAAGTACGGGTGATCTGCAACAATATCAAAGGAGGTAAAATCTCAAAAATCATGAAACTTTACACCTTAGATGTTTTAACTTATATTTACTTCAATATTAGTAAATAAAAAATTTTCAGACTTGCTTATAATCAATTATTCATTTTGTCAAATTGGTGAGTTCTTTGATCTAGCACAGTAGACAGTAGAAAACAAATGTCAATTTTTTTTTCTCGTAATCCGTATTGCACATTCTTCGAACAACAAAATATTCTGCATATAAATAATTAAATGTTTCAATTTAGTAAGAAGCGGTACAAAGTTGTGTAAAAAATGCCTAAACAAAAGGTTCTGTCTCAAAATATAATTTTCTTTTGATCGTATGGATATAAAGCACGACAGATAAAAAAAATTCATTAAGATAACACATCCCTTAAAATATATAAATCATTTAATTTCCAATAAAATATTCCTTTTGATATGACTTTTTAGGATTTCAAAGACAATCTTTAGCTTGAATTATTAAATTATTGAGAAAAAGGGATAAAAATCCAGCTTCTAAAAGTTCTACATTTTTGAAAGGATATTTACGAAGATTGTTTTTGTGATCATTAGGATCTGGAAATTTTCGTGAAGAACATGATAATATATATATTTTTTTATTTATATAAAAGCCTAGATGTAGGTAACCTTTCCGGGACGGACAAAGTCGGGAACATCTTAACAATGCGACGCCATTTTCTGAAATTTTTCTTGAAAAATAATACCGCAAAAGTTACATATCTTTTGCGCCCTTTAAAAATATGAAAATTTCAAGTGAACACCCTAGCTCAAAACAGTTTAGTTTTTGAAATATCTTCAAATTAAAATATGCGTGTCTCCCCGGTGCACGACTACCCACCAACTTAACAGTATTACAATAATGACTGTTATCACATATTGAGTCTGCAGGAAAACACTTATTCGCCTCGAAAATGCCAGAGCGCCAAAACTTTTAATTGGTTAACTGAGATCATCTGACCTCCCACCTTAGATAAGTGATCTCGTGGAAATTTCTAGAAGGGTTGCATCATTTTTTTTAAAACAACTTACTCTTTACACCTGTATTAGGGGATAAGTTAGTTGGTTACTTTGGTTATTAGGTCAGAATTTGGATTAACACTAGAACCGCGGGACTTCCGATATACCTAGAACCGCGGAGCGGGTCATTTTGACCCTAGATTGTAAACTTATAAAATATGCACAAGCGATTAATTTATTTAACTAAAACATTTTATTTTTTAAATAATAATCAATATTTCTCAGAATTTACATTAAATAATTTATATAAATCAAGAGAAATTAACTTGATTTTTACAAAATCGTATTATTTAAAATTTTATGTCCTGGAATATAATAACATGTCTGTTTAACCAAATATGACATAAATTTTCTAATTTCAATGGAAAAACAGAGTATCTCTTTTCAATATGTTTAGACATAATTTCAAAAAATTAAAAATTAAAAATTTTATCAGTTACTAAAAATTTTATCAGTACTTAGTTTTACAGATTATAAAATCCAATTTACTGTATGCATTTTGTACAAAACTAAGTAATCAGTTTTGTACATTTTCCATAGATGGGTGCTTTACATTTTGAACAGATATCTAGAGCTTTATTTTCACGTTTCGAAATGTGGCATCGGACTCGTTTACGCTTAATTTTTGGTTGTCCGTCGTTTTCATTGGTTGCTTCACATGCTCTTTTTGCCACCTTTTTAAGTCGGAAGAGAACAAACTTTTCTCGCAATTCTTCAACTAAGTCTTGGATGAATTGCCGTCTACTAATAGATTTTCTAGTTACAGCTTTATATAAAACCCAGGCATTGATTGCAGCAAGGTCCAAAATATTACAAAAAAACCTGCACTGGCCACCTACGTGAAGCAGACTTGACTGTATATTTCCTTGCCATTTGTTCAATCACGTCCACACCGTATTTAGTTGCGTTGTAGAAAGCGATTGTATCAGGTAGTTTTTTGGGGTTATCTGCAATTTCTACGTTTGGATGGAGACCACTTAGCAACAAAACGTTTTTATCTTTTTTACCTTTGACCACAAGCTATACAGTTCAAGTCCTTTTGCACAATATATACCACGTGCATATAAAAATTATATAAAAGCATCTATTTCTTCTAATGTTATATTCCATTCTGCTTCCTGAATCTGCCGATGAGCTTCATCTTCAGTACATTTCTTTAGCTGTTTCAATATCCATTCATCTATAAAATA
Source organism: Dolomedes plantarius (assembly GCA_907164885.2). NCBI lineage: Eukaryota > Metazoa > Arthropoda > Arachnida > Araneae > Dolomedidae > Dolomedes > Dolomedes plantarius. The sequence goes on along the minus strand of OU015498.1, from coordinate 129,058,966 downwards.
TCTCCAAGCACTTGAAGGACTATTGTCGATAACATTGCGTTTAGCATGTGGTGTTGGGCCCCCCTACTTCTTTCAAAACATTACACTTTGATTTTCTTCCTCTATCGTTTGTTCCTATTTGAGCGACATTCCAAATTGTCCCATCTTTGCCATCTGCAAGATGGCAAAGGCAAGACCAGGGCATCTGCAAGATGGCCCTGGTCTTCCTTATTTCCAACTTTGAATATTATTGTCTATTTCTTTTTCAAATTTCTTTGCATGTGTATATTTTTCTTGGAATGTTTTATTTTTATTTTTTATAAGATAAATTATCATCAGTATTGCGATGAGAAGGACCAGGGATTGTTAGAGTATTGCCAGAGTCATCTTCACTTTAATTTTCTTCATCCGAATCCAAATTTTATTCAATAGCAGGCAGGTATTCATCCTCCCTACTCAAAATCGAATCTTGAGAAACCTTCTTTTTTTTAACCTTCCGAATCCTTTTCAGATAACTGTTTTAAATATTCTAAAGCTTCCTGAACAGCAAGATTACGGCGTCTTGACATAGTTTTTATACATATACTAATTACAGAATAAAAGCAACTTCAAAAAGTCTTCTAAATATTCGCAGTAATTTTTCACTGCATTCGAACGTAGTTCGTGCTTCAAACCTAATATAATGACCTTGACTGAAAAACCTTCACTATACCCCCTTCTGGTACAGTCCATTTAAGGAATTCTAGGGTGGGGTAGAAGTATTTTACAGTTACAGTTCGAGAAAATACATCTGTTTTTCGTCATTTGTGCAATAACAATTCTTACGGGTCAAATTGACCCGCTCTGCGGTTTTAGGTATAAGTGTTAATAATCGGAAAATTATTTATGTTGCGAATTTTTAAATTTGGTAAATTGTTGTTCACCTTAAAATATTAAAAGTCATAAAAGGAATTTTTTTTTCAATCGATACTTTTCGCGTGGTGATAAATTAAACATCGTTTTGGGTCAAATTGACTCGCTCCGCGGTTCTAGTGTTAAGGAGCGATACTTTATTGAGAAAACACGGGAAAATTTCGAATAGGCGTTTAATTAATGAAGATGGAATGATTTTATTTCATATATATATATATATATATATATATATATATATATATATATATATATATATATATATATATATATATATATATATACAGGGTGACTATAATTAAATTTCCCTACTTTAAAATTGTCTATAGTTGAAACTATTGTCTAGAAAGTTATGAAATTCTGTGTAGGACATATTGAAGGGAAGGGAATTTGTTTTAGCGAATAAAAAAAGTTCAAAATTTCACCACCAGAAGCCGTTTTTTGGGGAATTACACATTTAGCCAACATTTATTATAGTTAAAAAAATTAATTACAACAATACATGTTCAACATGACGGCCATCATTTTCAGCAACTATTTGAAATCTTAAAATAGCATGTTCTACAGTTGACCGCAGTGTGTCCGGAGAAATGCTGAGAACATGTCGTGATATGCTGTCTTTCAGATCAGGTATAGTTCTTGGTTTATCAAGACTGACTAGATGTTTCACATGCCCCCAAAGACAACAGTCACATGGGTTGAGGTCTGAGGATCGGGGAGGCCACACATTAGGAAAGTGGCGGCTGATGACACATTCTTCTGTAAAGTGATTTTTGAGAACTTCTTAACACGAAGGCTAATGTGTGAGGGAGCTCCAACTTGCATAAAAATTGTGCGTGAAAGACAATGACGTGATTGCAGATCCGGAAAAATTTTATTCAGTAACAAGGATGCATATCGCTCCCTGGTGACCGAGCATGTTACTGGTCCTCTAGGACTTAATTCCTCGAAGAAATACGGGTCGAGAGTAAAAAATGCAGAAAATCTACACCACACGGTTACTTTCGGGGAATGCATCGGAACATCCAAGATTAAACGCTTATTTTCTGGTTCCCAAATTCGGCAGTTGTAAGTATTCACCGAACCGTCCAAATAAAAGTGTGCTTCGTCTGTCCAGATGATATTCCAAGGCCATTCTGCATCAACCTCAAAGCGAGCAGGAAACTGAAGTGAGAATCGCTGTCGATTCTCGAAATCATGTGTAAGCAACCTCTGCACAAATTGAAGCTTGTACGGATAATACCGGAGGATATTCCACATGACCTTCTGGACAATTGAACGGCGCAGATCCCATATTTCTGCCACACGATGGTCACTGGTACTAGCCTGTTCGTAGGAAGCTTTGTCCTTTTCCACCCGAAGTGCAACCTTCTCTACAGCTTCTGCGGAAACAGGTTTCCTTCTTCTTCCAGAACGAATGTAAAAGAACCAGTTTCTTCAAATTTGGCCACCATTAATCGAAGACCTTTAATAGTCAATGGATCTTCTCGTATCCCCTTCAAACTCCGAAATTTTCGTATAGCAACTAGTGCTGAATTATAGTTTTGGTAAAACAATTTTACTAACAAAGCTTGATCTGTTAATCATAACGATGGCATTCTGATTAGCAATAGCATGCACGCTGAAAACAAAATCTCCATGAAACTTTCTAGGCTTTATAACATCTTCTGCTCTACGTCGACAAAATTTAATTTGCATAATTGTTTCTTCTTCTTTCCTTCAAATCTTTTGTCCGAAAATTAGTTATCGAACAAGTTTCCGATCGAATTTGCAACCACTTTAAAGATTGTAAAATTTAATGAGTATGAGTTATTGTGCTAGGGTGACCTAAGGAAAAAAAATGGTGAAATCTTAAGTAAAGAACCTGTTGTACATGTGTAATTCATTAAAATCGCCCTCTGGTGGTGAAATGTTGAACTAATTTTTTAATTCGCTCAAACAAAAACCCATCCCTTTAATATGTTCTACACAAAATTTCATAACTTTCTGAACAATAGTTTCGACTGTAGACAACTTTAAAGTAGAGAAGTTTAATTATGGACATCCTGTATGTGTGCGTGTGTGTGTAAGATTTAATATTTTTTTTTTTTTTTATTAAAGCAATCACACTTCCACATACATCCATACACTATTACATGCCACTAAAATACAATAAGCAAATAGGAAAACAAAGCATAAAACAAAAGGACATTTATAAATCTTGAAGTAGAAACAACAGTCTAATTGGGCGGATATCCATTCGTCCTCATCAGTTCTTTGACCTCCCAATATCTGCCATAAAGACAGATACTTGATAATGCGGAGTATGCTTGATAATGAACAGTGGCAAATGCTGTGCATCCGTAAGCACTTCCGTACCACAAATAGTTCAGCTTCGGCTTTCGAGTATACCTAACCTGAAAAGATATGTAGTCAAACAGTCGTGTCCCGTGGCAATTCTAAAAGCAGCATTACTTGTACTTCTTGGTACTGAGAAGATATGGAATATTGCATCTTTCCATTCCTTATTTAGTATATCTCTTAATTTTCTCTTGAATATATAAATATATAAATATATTTAATGGGCCAAAGGTAGCCTAGTGGTAGCTTGTTGGCTTTCGGTACTAAGGATGCTCAGATCGAATTTCGAAAAGCGCTATTAAATACCTTCGTGTCTAGGCTTGATATGGCCCCGTTAAATTTATACACAGGAAAATCTCTCTTTGAAGTCAGTGGGCGTGGAATGTACGATTCCCCCAAAATGTCACCCCTGGGGGTACTCGGTCAAAATTGAGGTGGCACCTGGCTAAGTTAGACTTGGACCCTTGTGGTGCCATTAAAAATCGAAGCCGCACCTCTCAGCCCGCAAGCCTGTAGGAACTTGGTTTGAAATACTATATTCTGTCCAGGGGGAATAAGCAACAGCATCAACGTATATTTAATATATTAATTTAATATTTAAGTTATTTCATTTAATATATAAATGCATAACATGCATGCATAGCATTTAATATCTCAAGAAAATTTAATCTTGTTTTCGACTTTCCAACCTAGACAAAAAGCTGACATATGATTTCATAAGTAGTAAAAACATGCATTTGTACGTGTATTTTATAATTTTCATCTTTTCCCAAGAGATAGAAAATAATTTTAATTTCTCTTCTTGCGTACGGAAAAAGATAGAAATCAAAAAGAATAAGCGAAAAAACTACATTTTGCGTTATTACAACAAAAATTCATTTTTTCTTCTTTCATTACAAGTAGAGCAAAGCGAAGGAAATAAATTAAACAGTATGTAAAAATTGAATTTGCATCTAAATATATTCACATCATTTTATATGGAACGTGTTTTGTTCTTTTTCTGAAACAGCATAAAAAAAGTAATAGCCATTGATTATAGTTCTTATAAAAGAAAAGAAATTAAATATTTTATGGAAACATTTAGAATAAGAAAAGGAATTGTTCATATATTTAATTAAAAAAAATACTGCTGCTTTCTTGGATGTACGAAATATTTTTTATTTCAGAAATGTCTCTCAATTTGTGTTACACCTTAGTATAAATGTTGATGAAAAGGTAGAGATTTTCAAAGAAATATGTGTATATCCAATAAAATACAATTACATCTGAGCTGAAAGAAATGTAACAACATAACAATAATGCCTGCTTAGAAGATAGCAATATATTTCTACTGAATTTTTGACAAATTTAACAGAGATAAATGGATATTTTTTATAATATAAAACCGACATATGCACAGACCATAGACATAAAAAACTAATAGCTCTTTAATAAAATCTAACTTAGGACACCCTTAACGATGTTTCTAAAAGATATCTATTTAAAATGAAATAATCGTAATTATATTTTAAAAACTATGCTTAAAAATAAAACAATTTTCTCTTATAAAATCTCAAATTTGTGATTTTCTGACAGCATAAATCTAGCATAAAACAAAAAGAGAATAATTACGAATAACTACATAAATTATGATATAATCTATTTACAAATATATGAACATTTTTTTCCTTTTTGGGTCAGTCTTTTCTTATTAGAGAAGATAAATATCAACGAAGTTGAATCTGAAATCCAAAAACATTAGGGTTAACATAATTTTGAAAAACTAACTAAATTTAACTAATAACATATTTTATACAGAATTCTCAACTTATTTTACTACAGAAATAATTAATTTTTGAATGATTCAATCTTGAAGATGATTTCGCACTGCAACCAGGGTCTATACACAGGATCACAGGTTTTAGTGATAACCAGATAAGATCATGTTTACCAGAAAATTAATTTTATGACAATATGGGCACTATTCATAAAGCGATCTTAACATTAAACTTAATAGTAACTACCTCCTATATTTGGTATACGATCACATCTTCGACTTCATATTTTCTTTCGCTCTCATTTATAATAGACTGCGAGATAAATAACAGCAGATAATATTCACTCCTCTCTTTCCCTCTCTACCTCTAGTGGCCTTCAACCCCCTGCGTTTTCAGTACGTAGGTAATTAGCCATTTTTAGAGAGCTTTTACGAGTTTTATCTTCCATTTTATCTCAAGATGGCTTGTAGTGCCTCAGTAGAGACCGGAAATATAATTAGCAGGTCACAGTGGGACACAGGCTGAAGATGCTACATTTAAAGAATCAGTTTATAGCCTCAAGGGTGTATTATCGGGTCGATTGCAACTTTGTCTTGAAAGAATGTAATTGAATCGATTATCTCAGAAACGACACGTGATACCTTTTAAATATTTACAAAAACAGATAAACCTGTCGAGCAAAAATAATTTTTGCATTAGAAATCTGCAAAGCAAAACCTTACATTGTAAAATGTACATTCTTACATCTTCTGCCATGTTAATGTAAACGCATTTCCATTAGAAATCGACAAATAAAATTTAAAAATTCTTTTACATTAAGAGTTTTTTCTTGCTCCCAATGTAATGATGCGCCTTCGAATGAGTAAAAAAAATTAAAATAAGATACTTGGAGAAGTTTTTAAATGAACGAAGGCTTGCACCATTACAATTCATGAGAAAGAGGGGAAGCCGTCTTAACCGTCCTGTAAACTTAATTACATGGTAGAGCGGTATTTTTGGACATAGTCTATTGAAGTGCGGTTTGTGAGGGCTATGTGCAGGTGGGGTCTGAATATCAAAGACGAGATAGCAATGGATGACACCAGGAGCGACGTTACGCTACAAAGATCCTTTGTTAAAGAATTTATGACAGACGGGACTCATCTAGGACCATGAAGATCACGTGAAACGACATGGGGGTTCGAGATGATGATGCAATGGGGGCGGTTACGAATGGAGAAAGAAAGCCAATAAGAAAATAAAAGTTTAACCAAAGCGAATGAAAAGATTTAGGTTTTCCTGATTGGCTCGAGGTTATATGAGAAGGCGTAGGTAAGAAAATGAGAAGATGAAAAAAATAAAATATATAAGAAAAAGAAGAGAGATCTTTTTGAAGAGAAGAGACTCTCTCACACTCTAGCGGAGATTTGCTAGCAGTTCCCGTGACCTTTCCAGGTGTCTAGCAACTGTATTTCTAAAAAGAGAGATATCTTCGATTGCAGTTAGGACCTGTCGATCCTTCCAGGTCTCTCTTGAGTCATTTTGATAGAGAAGCTTTCTTAAATTCATAGACCCTGTCGAGTCTTCTAGGTGTTTATCTAAGTGGAGAGATTATTGCCTTCCAGACCCTGTAGAGAAAGCCAGTTGAAAATAAATCAGTAGCTGAGAAAAATTTTAAAGAAGACGATTTCGCTGAGCCATCCTGTTGAAGAAGAGACCTTGCTGACAACCAAGTGAGAACACACACACACAAGTGAGAACAAGTCACAAATCAACTAGCCGGAGCAGGAGCCAAGAGCCCCCTGCCTGAGAGGTGATTACGAACCCGAGTCCTGGTCCAGCGATCATCACAAACGAGTGAGTCCAAATCAAATCTTTGATCAGGTCAGATCCCATTTGTTAATTGAGTTTTGGTAGTGCGGGAAATAGTAGTTAAAGAGTATAATTTTGGAAGGAGTTAGTTTATATGTTATTTTAATACGCTCCGTAAATCTAACAAAGCATACGGAGTAAGCATCTGCTTTTCTTAAACACGAAGGGTTGTGCTAATTAGTAAATTGTATTATAAGTATATGATTTGAGGGTAAGAGTATTTGATGATAAGAGTGTGTAAATAATATAAATTGTAAACAAATAATTTTTTTTATTTATTTAAAATTTGAATCAGTTTTCTTCTTTTAGTTTGTTTTGAGAATTTATTTTTTAGGTTGCCAAAGTCACGATTTGTTCGTATGCCAATTTAATGTCCAGAATCTAGGGTTGAATTCAAAAATATATTTCTACACAACGCACCCAATTACCCCTTTATCAAAACATAAAAAGTACTAACCACTTAATTTACGAATTCACGCCCAATTAAATAAATCTCGGACATGCATCATGACATATGGTGCCGTGACCAGGCATCCAAGAGAGGGGTTATAGTTAAAGAAACTGCTTTCTGAGCGAAAAATTTAGTTGAAGAATAGAGAAATGATTAAACATTAAGAAGTGAATCATATCAAAAGCATATTCCGGTATCGACTTTTACGAATTCAGAGTCCACTGTGGACTCCTGAGAAGCATACATATTTGCACTGGGTCAGTTGAAAATCTCATTTTAAAAAGTTTAATTAGCCATGTAGTCTTTGATCTTAATATTATCTTGGATTTTCTTCTCATTCATGGTCAGTCTTCGTTTGCAGATGATGGAGCTGGAGATTTTTTAGTTTTACCTAACGTAAATGTGCATCTTCTCAATCCTGCGGTAAACACCTTGTAAACAACTTTCCCTTTCTTCTTTTACTATATACGAACACTGCCGCGAAACTTTCCCTTCAATTTTTATGAACCCATCGTCTAATCAGAAATTTTTTTATAGTTTCTTATAGATTGCTGGCCACAAAGCAGTGAAACAAGAATTTGAACAGTAGCCGCATGATGTATGGTGAATCTCCCTGAGTTAGTGCCTTGTAAAATGAAAGTTCCCCATAATGCTGAGGAGTATACATGCGATCGTTTTCCTTACCATTTTCAATGTCGGCGTTTCAGGCTTCCAAAATTGTTGTTGCAATTGGGAAAAGAATGTCAATGGACAGGGAAAAATTCTAGAACCTTTTCAAATCTTTTTCCTTCACGCAAATTGCATAAAACCGGGACTACAGACTGGCCGTTATTTTGACCTGCAGTAAAAATTTGAACCATTATTACACAGTAAAAGTTTAAATAAGGTAGGAGGCAACGTTTTAATGTAATTTCACAGGAGATTTATTAGCTTTTCCCTCATTAGACAAATAGCTTTTCGCTTTATTAATTTTATGTGTCGTTTGTGCTCTGAACGCAATCTTCCAGCCCATTATTGACAAGGGAGGGTAATTATAACATTATTTCTGCACCAGTCAACGTGTCTTGGAACAGGGTAAGGTTTCGTACACACGATACATTTCGGTTTTATGATCGTCTCGGTTTTGTCGTTCCGTTTACAGTAAACAATGTATTTTGTTTTGTACGTTCACACGTTGCGGTCGAAAACTGCACACGAGGGAACAACCGAATTGGTAGCAGATGTCGTTTGATTTTGTCTACCGAAACCGGAGAGAAGGAACCGACGCCAGACTGTTTCGGTTGCTATTGGTGTATAGATTTTAGAGGGGGAATACACAGGATTCGGTTATTTTGAAGGAAACGTACACCAGTGCCGATCTAGCTACTGAAGTGATTCTTTAAAAGGCTTTTTTTAGTTGTTTTTTTACAGTTTTTTGCAGTTTTTTTTTGCACAATGGAGAAAATCGACACAGAAATTTTAATTTCTTTGGTTGAAGAAAGACCGACCATTTGGGACAAAACATAAGAATGTTTTACTTTAAATGACGCTTTAAACGACTTTTAAATCATATTTATATCTTAATTAGAACAGGAGATATTATTATTATTATTATTATTATTATTATTATTTTTGCACCATTCTAATAGCAGCCAATCTTTGTTTAAACCTGTAAATACGTTTTCTGCATGATTTTCTGCAGATGAGAAATGGTTTTTTTCACCATTTCTCATCTTTAAATTGTTATAAGTCAAGAACCGTTAAAGATAAATGGTTCAAACTTGGAACATGTCGTTTGTTTTACTTTAATTTTGATTCAACAAATTTGAAAAATATATTTACTTTTGAAATATGATTTTTTAAAAATAAGTTACATTATTTTTTTAAAAAAATTCTCTAAATATTTTTTATTTTTTTAAAAATTAATATTTAAAAAAGCACTGAATCAAAATTAAAACATATTTCTTTTTAATTAAATGAAAAAAATTTGAAATTCGACAGATTTCGAGTTATAACGATTTTAAATTACCCCACCTTTTTTTTAAAATTTTAAATTTAAAAATTTTTTAACAACTTTATGAGAAGTTTTATGATGTAATTTTGTTTGCAAATTATATGGTTAACCATTACAAAAATTCAAAGTTTTAACTCAATAAATGTATGTATCGTCATTCGGAAGCAGTGGAGCACCCAGGATTTTTTCTTGGGTGGGGGGGGGGGCGAGATGAACGGATAAAGATATTTATAATGCATAGGACCGAGATGAACGGATAAAAATATTTATAATGCAAAATCAGTGTTCATAATGCAATTTCTATTTCTTTCGGGGGGCCCTTCACCCCCCCCCCCCTGGGTGCGCCACTGTTTGGAAGTAGTTGAAAAATTTAGATTAATCTTTTCTTAATTCAATCATAAGCGTTTGAAAAGATCCCAGACAATATCTGTCCCTCAAAATAGGATGTACCCAATACGTCCTATAAATATTTTTAATGTTGCTTCGATGACGACGATACCAGTACATTACAAGAAAGGTATTTACGTCCATACTGCAAAGTGAACTACACTGCAATGATTGCAAAGGTGTTCTGTGCGGACGAGAAAACCGTATGCGGTGAAAGAAAAACCGAATCGTATGAACACAGCTTTCGGTTGACACCAAAACGATTATAAAACCGAAACCGTATCGTGTGTACGAGGCCTAAGACGATCTAAATCAAACACAAAACCTTTAAATTTATAACATGTATCTTTTCTGTAATACTTCATTCTACAGGGTGGTCACAAAAAACTTTGCCAATATATGGACCTCTAGAGTCTGTTCCGTTCAACCAATCGAGATGAGATTCCATATATAGTTATTCAGAGGTATGAGATCGGGATTCTGTGAACGACAACTAAGTGGCGCTCACGGTTACGTTCATAGGTACAGAAACTCGAAATTTTCGAATGGCAACGCCCAATTTTTAACATCGCAAAATGCTCAGCGCATGCAAAATCTCTAAAGAGTGTTGAAACGGTACGTATATCACAATAAACAGACGCGTTATACACGCACAAAAAAACAGCTCTGCGAACGGCCTGTGATGGCACCAATGTGAAAAATGTGTAATCCAAATAAAATTTTTCTTTTGTCTGATCTGTGTTGTCATCAGTGATTGGTGTCTTTCCTCTGTCATATACAAATTTCCTCGGTACGCCCCGATCGTGTTTTTGCTGGCCGTCCGGAGAGCTGTTTTTTGTGGCGTGCATAACGCGTCCGTTTTTGTGATACTCGCACCGTTCCAACGTTCTTTAGGGTTTTCGCATGCGTTGAGCATTTTGCAACGGTAAAAAGTGGGTGTTGCTATTCGAAAATTTTGAGTTTCTGTACCTATAACCGTAACTGTGAGCGCCACTTGGTTGCCATTCACAGAATCCTGAGCCCATACTTCTGAACAACTATATCTGAAATCTCATCTTGATCGGTTGAACGGAACGGCCGCTAGAGGTCCATAAATCGGCAAAGTTTTTTTTTTTTATAACCACCCTGTATTTCGAATTCTTGATGGAAGTCAAAAAGAAAAGATCTATAAATAAAATAAGAAATTTTCTAGACAGATGCAACCTTTCGTAAAAGCATACCATAGAATTTACTAATAAGTTTAATATGCTTGTAATACAAAGTATACTTGATATTGACTGAAATGCTTATTAATGTATGTTCAGATTTAGTGTTCTCAGCGTCACAAAAACCAAAATGACAAGAAAATAATCATTAAAGATCACTTCGATTAATTTGTTCCCAAGGTATTCTTCAATTTATTTTGTAGACCATGATGGAAACGCTACATATGTTAGGAAGATTTAGTGAATTGTTTCGGTAGACCAAATATAACTGCCATTTTTTCATACAGTTATTATATGAATTTAATTAGATGTCTAGACAGAGTAATGGCATTTATTTGGTAATTCTCTGCTATTGTATATACTGCTGAAGTAATCGTTTAGCAAAATAAATTAATCAATAAGTCTCAGGATAAAACGAATCGATTAATTTTTGTACTCTTTACTTTAAGCGTTATATTTTTATAAATGCGTGTATTGTTATTTGTAAAAATCTATTTAAGAGACATCAGTACAAGATGTATAACAATGCATTATATCTTTCAGCCTTTTACTTCAAGTGAGGTAAAAATTATGTGCGTAATTCTGTTCATAATTTACGGTGATAATGATTAACTCTATATTAACAAAGAAAAAAACATTTAGGGCAATAGTCTAAAATATGATAGCTAAATGAAAGTTAATATTTTGAAACAGGCAGTGTTCGGATAAAGCCTAAAAGGTTATTAAAATTATTTTCGTTATTAAAGATACATTTCTAAATTGCGTTTTACATAACATCTCCTATGCGAGCAAAGAAAGCAGTAAACGAGTCAGAATAAGTCAAGAAGTTGAAAACATATGAATAATTCCCTTAGGGTATAACATTTGCCTCAACAAAAAACATGTCTTTCGAGACTATTCAGGTATTCATCACGACCATAGGCTTTCCAGTCGTTATTGAGTCAGTCTGCATGATTTTAGTAGCTGAGATAGTAAACGATTTGCCACAAGAGGAATTCATGGATTTTTATGGTAGGAATATACTACCTTTATAATAGGTAGGAATATAAAACCTTTATGGTAGGAATAAACTATCTTTCTAAATAAATACAGATGATATCTGTAGTAAGTTTTAAAGTAAAGGTAGTAAGTTCTATCACAAGTTACAATTAGTGTAATGCGGTGTAAAAGTTTACTGTGTCTAGCATGTTAACCTGCTAAACCACAAGTTTATTTAAGGGAATAAAACTACATTTTGTGAATCTTCTAGTTAAAATAAATCATAAATGCTGAATATATCATATATTTTAGAATAAATCATATATCTCGTAAATTACACAAGAACCTATTTTAATGCGAAATATGCGAAAATTCCTTGTAAGAGAAATAGTTCTTCCCTGAATGTTGTCGAAATTTTTTAGACGCTTTAGAAAGGTATGCGATAAACCAGATTTCATGATACAGATATTTCTCGACTTAAGACTGAGATAGGGACCGAGACATTGGTCGTAAGTCGAGTTGGTCGTAAGTCGAATTTCAAACATTTTTTTTGTACATGCACTGACATATATTTTATAACTTTCATACGCAATTTAAAATATATTGTATTTAGAAAACATAAATTATTCTTCGTCATCACTACTTATTTTGTTAGTACAATCCATTGGCTCAGAATTTGCGACAGAAGATACGTTGAAAAATTTTTTAACAAAGTTATCTAAAGTAATTTTATTTTTATCCTTGTATATTGTCTGGTAGCAAGCCAGATTTACCTGAATACGTCGATTTACACTTGTGAATCTTTCTTCATTTAGATCCATTCCTTGTAATTGTTGTAGTCCTTTATTAATATAATGAAAAGCTGAAGCCATTTCTGAAGCCAATGAAGGTTTATTTGATTTATCGTGTGGGAATCGATATTAAAGCATCATACATTTTTATTATTGCGTCATAAATGTTTGCAGTATTGCAGAATATTGCATCATATTTTTAATAATTATATAATACATAGACTTATGTATTGTACATTCGAGAAACAGTATTTTTGAGAATTTTTTTAAAATTTAAATCTTTCGGTCGTAAGTGGGACCGGTTGTAAGTCGAGCGGTCGTAAGTTAAGTAATACCTGTAATTGAGTTCGAAATTTCGAGACAATATTTTTTTCAAATTATATAATACCCAAACATAGTTCGATGCCTTTTGTTTTGGAACATGTGACATATTATTGCATGTTGTACGAAGAATAAATATTATTCCATTATTGTGTCAAAATATCTTACAAATTCTTGCAAACCGTTCAAGGATAAAGCCTCTGTCATTGATTTCTGTTTCGCTGTAAACGAGACATTCGTGCAGTTTGCACAAGATCTAAACATAGTTCTAAGATTGTTCTTATAGATTATAAACATGAATCACTCCTAATTTTTTCTGTAAGATGTGTAATCAACTGTCGGTTTTAGTATACAAAAATAAAAGAATTGAAAGAGCTACATTATTGTACCCGTTTCAAAAAAAGTAAGTTTAAATGGCTCTGTTTGTCCTGTCCTTGGGAATTGGCACTTAAAGTTATAAAACATTACATTTACAAAATAGTCAATATCAAATCTCACACCCATAAAATGTGTATGGGTGTTTTAAAATCACATTAAGAGATGAAACACTAATTAAATGAAGCACTTAGGGCAGAATATTTGAACTATAAAAGAAAACATCTCATTGCAAAGGCATTTTTTGACAAGCGTAGTTTATTGGTACTACAACAGAAGCGTTTTGAAAGACTGTTTCGGTTAGAAAAGGCGGTTAGGCTACTGCTAAATCCCCAAAGGTTTGATTCAAAACCTTTGGTGATTTAGCAGTAAAAATATATTTTATACTTTTAGAACTATTTTACTCAATACAAAATATGATTTTTCCAAGTTTTAGTTGGAAGTAATGTCAATAATTAAATGAGCCATATAAAGTTTCTATCTATGTATGTCAAATTAAATAAATTTATCTTTTATGAGGTTAGTAAGGGTTTTTAATGGCGGAAATATATTCTCTAGCTTGTGAAGTTACTATTCAGCAGTCGGCTTTTTTGTTCCTGATTTGTTTTAAGTTTATCTTTGCGTTCACAGTTCTTGGAAACTATTTGCGAAAGCCTCCTATTAGTCCCAGATGGGTGAATGAGAAAACTACAAAGCAATTTTAAGAAAGTTTAGAAAATATTACATGGCTATTAACCTTAGAAATGAAAAGGGGAAACTGAACGTAAGCAAGAAAATAATTCCCACTCAAACTGATTGCATTTTGGAAATCTACGGTCATTTCTTACTACACATGATTGAACTTCCGAAAGGTGTAGTTTAAAACTGATCGTTTCGGCTACTGCTGGTACCTGATGCCTCAAATACCCGTGACCAGTTTCATAGCCATTTGGCCACTGTAAAACGTGCGAGATAAGTATTTAGATACTAGTGGTTAGCCCGTCAAAAATGACGTGTTAATTTAAATTTTTATCAATTTACATCTGCAAAATCGATATTAGTTGTATACTTAAGAGCTTCTCTAATTTCTTTTATTTAAATTATACACATTTTAATTATTTAAAATTTTAAATAATAATCGGAGGGTAATAAAATTCATATCACGAGAAACTGTCATAACCATTTATTACAGCCGTCTAAAAATCGAAATAAAGTTTATTTGTGTCTATATTACGTTGTTTCTAATAAATTATTTGGGTTTAGATAGCAAATAATCTTTTTAACTTTACTTTTAACTTGTTAAGACTAACTCATAAAACAAAATGGATGCCATAGGCTGATATATTTTTGAAGCGTTCGCTCCGGAAGCGTTCTAGATAGAGGGACAGAACTGGGCTATTATTAGGATAGATTAAATTTGGTCCCAGCAGTGGGTTTGTCTAAGCCATTGTTACAACAGCATCTCTCTCTGAAGCTGAAGATCACCAAAGTTTGTCCGACTAAACTGTACAAGACCTTCGTATATCAGACGAAGATGCTAAAGTCTATTGAAAACAAAGATGAACATTTAATTCAGAAAATAGAGAAGGCATTTATGCTGTGGATTCCAAGAATACAAACTGAGTTTTTCAATTTAATTATAAATAAGTTATTTGAAACTCAAGTGAAGATTTTAATTTATTTTTGCCTTTATCTTAAAGCTTTATTTGACTCTTTACACTATATCTTAAAGCAGGTACTTAAAGGAGGTAGGTAATGCTTTTATATGCAAAGCCAGTATACCTAACAAATGGCTATCGATTTTGACATGTTGTGTACAGAGGATTAAAAAATTACCAATTCTTAATGTTTATAAAAGGTCAATTTTTAAATTTAAAAAATTCAAATTCTAACTTTTTATGCGTCGTATATGGTCAGATTAAATTTGTTTCTTCTTAAACGTCACCTACTTGCAAAATTTAATTCTACGAACTTATAAATCGTAACTACTTTTTCTCATTATTGGAAGATAGGATTGTAAATCTCATAGGTATATGTCAGCGTGACAAAAAAAAGTTAAACAGGCAAAACAATCTATTCCCTACGACAATATAACGGGAATTCAATTTTCATGCAGCTGCTGCTTTATAGCTAGAGTAAAATCAAAATAATACAAAAATGCAACGAAAATAAGAAAAAAGAATTTGCATTCTAATGCATCCATTTCTTTTTCAGGACGAAAGCATCTGGTATTCGTTCAACAATAGGATGAACAGCGATTTGAATTCTTTTTCTTTCTGATAAGGGAAGAATATCTAAAACGTTTGTGAATAGGATTAAATGAGATAGAAATGAATCATTTTAATTCAGTTTCTAATAGCATCTCTCTTCTGGACATTCCCTGTGGTTCTTATCATGAAAAAGCAACTTCATTATTTAAATTTCCCATTTAATCAAGCCATTGAAATAAAGGAAAAAAAATTGGAATTCAAAAGTTTTTATTTTCTTTCAAAGAGAATTATTTTATTTTGTTTTCCAGTTTTCAAATACGATGCACAAAATCGTGAAGATATTTCTCAAATTTTGGGCGCTTAGAAAAACTGCGGTGCAGCTTACACGCACACAAACACAAAAAATATATCAGCAGTACCGAGATTATTATTAATTCATTCTATTACTTCCAAAGATCTCTGCCCAGATACCCGAAAATACGCCACTGGCGCCTGTTCCGAATTGACCGTGAAAGCAGTGATATCAGAGTACCGAAATTACCGATTTTCTCGCAAACAATAGAACAAACACGAAGTTTTCGGAACGATCCCCATTCCTCTCACGGGGGGGGGGGTAGTATCACAGAGCCACAATGGTATTCGAATTTGCGAGTTTTTTTAAATCCCGGAGTTAGGAGCAATAAATAGGTCTCCGCCACATCCGCGAAGACAACGATCTCGCAATATGACGTCATACAGCTGAAGACTTCATGAAAGTCCTTCTTAAAGTATTTTTTTAGTTCTACGGAACCATGCTCTGCCAAATACATGTCAAAAACGTACACGGGGGCTCAGGTTGGAAGTAAATCGAGAGAGCGATGACGTCATCGAATCCGCCGTACTAGTTTATCATTTTATCGGCTACCCATTGGAAATAGTACCACCAGAGACGCTTTAAATGATGGATTTTTTTTCCGAAAATTGTGTTCTTCAAGACACATACGACCTGGCATCGGACTATCATTAAAAAAATCAGCTAAGAGTGAAATTTAAATGACAAATGAATCAAATTACAAGGAGGCTCCCGCCCGATCTCCGTCATAATTGTTAAATAAATAAATAATGTGTATATATATATATATATATTAATCAATACTACTTCTACAGCAGAGAGTTATAATCTAATTCCCATGAAGTCAAAAATTCAATATCTTGAGATCGAATATTCCAGTCATTGAGTATTCGAGCGAGAAGAGTATGTTTGTGACCTCACTCCGTTGAGGTCGCTTTTATCCATCTAGATACATGACATATCTCGGTGTAATCTGGAAATTTGAAATGACATAGATATTTATAAAGAAAAATTCTGGGAATTTGGTACTTAGGAAGTTTTGAATTCACGTACAAGAAAGATCAAATATTCTAAGTTGGAAAAGGAAAGTCCGAAAAGAACTGTTGTTCCATGCTTACTTGTCCAACCTTACTCAGAGGGATAAAAGGTTATATTAAGCATTCCAACGAATGGATTTACCGTCGTATGTCTCGACTGCCTCTGGGATTTAGGTCTGCACTATGTTTTTGAGGAACAATTTACAACTTGTGCATCTCTATTCATATAGTGGGATAGTATTGTCGCAGGGTTTACGACATTTCACTGTAAGATAGAGAGATTGGAGATAGCGTAGAAGAGGCAAGAAACAGAGAAGTAAAAAGAACAATAAAAGAGACAGTTGATGGCAAGAGAAGAAAGCGGAGATAAATTTGAGAACAAGTGCGGAAGAAAAATAAGTGGAAAAGATGGGAAGATTGATTAGAAATGCAAGAAGTAGGGGAGAGAAAATATTAATAAGAAAAGCAACCAGAAGGCAAAAGAAGAAGATTGGAAAGGGGATTTATACTAGCCATAAAACGATCCCGCATGTAGAAGAGATCTGAGAAATGCGTGGGGGAGAATCTAAAGCAGGGAGCATAATAAGAAGGTACGACCATGACTTGGAATGGCTAGAATGAGTATAAATGAAAAACCGCAAGCCAATGAAATTAGAGGGGGCGAAATTAGAAAATCCAATAAGAGATTGCGATAGGAGGGGCCTAAAAAGTTAAAAATACAAATATATAGAAAAAATAAGAAAAAGAATTATTATTAGACTAAGAGGGAGATTGTTGTTCTGATGAGTAAGGATAGATGTTGATATGATCTGAAAATGAACGCTAGAAAAGTTAGATGAAAGGATGTAGAGGCGGATATTTATATATAGCCTGCGAGCACGAGAAAATGTATACGCCAACCCCCTGATACGAATGAGTAAACATTAGATTGGGGAGAGGAGCTGATGAGGAATTCGACAGCCCCATAGTCAGAATATCCAGAAACCATTGCTCACCAAGATGAATGAAGAGTGAATCCATTGCGAGAGATCATACTCCTGATGGGTTGAATACGAGGGATGCTAATTTCGATGAAGGAATGCTACCTAGTTCGACAGCTACAACCTGATTAAAACATACGACCAGCATAAGCTCCACCTGATGAGAGGCAACCGCATACAACTCCACCAGTTGAGTGATGATTAATATCGCCAAACACCGTTGAAATCCCAGTTAAGTAGACTCCCACAGCCCGACGCCCTATGAGATGATTGAGTGTCAACCATCAAAGACAATTCACCAGAGAAGTATTGTGTCCATTTCCCATATTATGCCAGCCAATGCTTCAGTGATAATTAGCAGTCAATTGAGTAAGTAAGAAAGATGAGTAGGTCGTTATAGATATAATATAATATGTTTAAGTTGAAAAGTTAGGATGAGCCCATTTAATATGATTTTAAGTACATTTGTATCTGTATTATATTATGATGAGTTAAGTGATCTAAATATGAATGGTAACTGTAGGAATTAATTAATATTATTTGATAATTAAGTTCATATATTGCATATAGATATAACCAATATTGATATGATAAGTAAATGCTATGATTGTGTATTTGTGTCATATCCTCAATAAATCGATCTATTATTTGCAGCTAGTTGTGTTAATAAGTGGACTGCCTAGGTCCAGTGGGACTTTATCTCCAGTGAGCAAGTTAAAAGTATCAAGATATGTGTGCTAAGTATCGATCTATTATTTTAATTAAGAGATGCCTTTGTTTTCATGTCACATATTTCTTAAATTAAATACCACTATACGATCACGGAATTACCCACCACATTTGGGGACTCAAATAACTGCCACAAGTATCAAAACGTCTGAAGGAAAATTCAAACTTTTCCACTATTTGATCAACTGTTTGACACTTGTCGTACTTATTTCTACCTTAGGATACCTTTCCCTCATACCTAAATGTTGGCCTCTCAACGGGATCGTGGTAATTCAGCAATTCTTGGATTTTTTAACTACTTAAACAATTAAATCTCTTTGCACCAAGAAATTCTTATATCTCTGTTTAAAATGTATACTTTGATGCGAAAATAACACCTGGTTTCAGAAAATAATACACTCAAACACACATCATATCGCTGCTTTGCTTTAATAGTGGCACAACTCGAATTTTTAAAATTATTATTTTATTGATCAAAACAAGGCCATTGATTTATTATGTATATCATGTAAAATGGCACATAATGTCATTCCGCTGGTTTGCATCAGAGGGCATATGTGCCGCAATCAGATTGGTCGCGGACTTTTATCAACACTAGCTGATCATCAATTGCGACATAGCCCTGAAATCGAGAGGTTATAACATTTTCCCGGAATGGTGATATATTTTTTCTTAGGTCAACTTTGGCGACAAAATGTTTTCATTAATAACGGTAAGAAAAATTTTCTTTCAAATTATTTGTTGGTTTTATTTAATTTGAATAAGTGTTAAAACTCCTAGCGATGGACTATCCATTACTTGAACAATGACACAAATCAAAGAGAGGGGGGGGGTGCAAATACAAAGGTAAATATAATTTTACATACAGTATTTGCAATATCTAAATTATATATCTTGAAAAGTGTATTTAGTTTCAACAACTTACAAAAACAAATATTTTAAAACATTCGAAAATGCAAATTTTAAAAATTTAGTCTATTTTAGCTGTGCCGCTATCAATGACAAGCAGCGGTATATATATATATATATATATATATATATATATATATATATATATATATATATATATATATGGGAGAATTTATAATGGTGCA
This sequence comes from Dolomedes plantarius, assembly GCA_907164885.2. Classification (NCBI taxonomy): domain Eukaryota; kingdom Metazoa; phylum Arthropoda; class Arachnida; order Araneae; family Dolomedidae; genus Dolomedes; species Dolomedes plantarius. The sequence goes on along the minus strand of OU015498.1, from coordinate 129,039,269 downwards.
TCCAAAGCACATATCACACTAAAAACGCTTTGGAAATCTTACGGTCTAAAATCTGTAATTTTTGCCAAAGGTATGGAAATCGTTTAAAATAGTTTCCAATTTTCTGTATGAGTTACATGTAGTTTTTCCAGCAGTCTTCGCAAATTTCTTTAACATTGATGTTTTGTTTACAGATATACTTAAACGCTGATAAAGCGGGATTTCATTAAACTTCAGCAGATGAAATAAGGCTGCAACGGCACACACATACTATAAGCACGTGGCAGAATAGACCTTTTATATAGTGAAAGAAACTGTCCATTCCAGAACTCGAATAGACAGAACAACATTTTGATCTTAATTAACTTAATAAACTCAATGCTCCCAGAAATTTTTGAACCTAGTATATTGGCATCAGGTTACAAACAAAGTTTTTAAACAGACATTTTGTATACTGTTTGGATAACGAATCAAACGAATTTCTGGGGACTTAATGTATTCGTAATGAGTCTGAATTATGTAATTTAATTTTTTTTCAAAATTTTATTATGATCATTTAGTTTTTTATTTATGCATTTCACTCGTATACTCATAGATTTTAATCTTTATATTTTATGAACTATAAAGTGCATGTTTTACTGGTTATAAAGTCAGAAATATTTAACTTCGTTTTCGTTTGCATAAAGCACAATATTACAGATAGGATAGAAATCTGTTGGTTCGACTCGACAGGTGTCAAATATTTCTAGACTAAAGAAATAAAAATAGTTTTTAAATGCGCAATGTTTATCAACTCTGGAGTATATGAGAGTATTCGTTTACAGAACAACATTGATATTTTCCGGTTGCTAACAAGCATTTTTTAAAGTGTTTGACAAAAATATTTTATTTTAGTACAGATAGTAAAAGAATTAATTAGAAATCTAAAATCTTTTTATTATAATGTGCAAAAAGAGCAGATTTTTGCACTCCCTTAAGTTGATACCGAAAAAGAATTATCATAATTTGAAGTCTATTCATATTCGTAGAAAACTGAAGAGTAAATTCAATTCATGATCAGGTAAAAAGCATGATGAAAATTGTCTTCGACGTTTGACATTAGCTAGTACAAGACATGTCAGATGAGAAAACCGACAAGAAAATATACAGCTAGGCATACTTGGAGCAAAATGATAAAAAAAGTATGTATTCTGTAGAGCGACCGGAAATTGCGTGGCATGCTAAATAAATGACAAATTTATTGATATATCTTTAAGACCCAATAAAATATGCGGGGACATTTAGTGGCATTGAAAGATATATGGAGAATGTATCTTAAAAGCAATTTTCTCCAATTTTCCTAATATTACTTCAGAATTGCTTCGTATCTCAGAAGATATTACATTTTGACATATCTACAGTCTTCTGGGTATTTCCTTTGTTATTTCAAATTTTCGTAGAATGCAAATGTTTATTTTATTGTTTGACACATAAAAATAAATTGCCCTTTCTATCATTCCAACATTTTATATGTAAGTACTCGTATATATTCATGTTGATAAATATAAAATGATGGCCTGACGTTAAAGGCATAGGTATACTATATATACACATATATATATACACACACACACACACACACACATATATATATCTATCTATCTATCTATCTATCTATCTATCTATCTATCTATATATATATATATATATATATATATATATATATATATATATATATATATATATATATATATATATATATATATATATATATATATATATATATATATATATATACACAGGGTGTCCCAGTTAAACGTCTCAGAACTTCTACGAGGGGTAGGGTGCATCCTGACGACTAGAAATCATATAGCAATGTGGGGTCGGAAATGCTATCATGAAGCGGTGATGTAGAAAGAGACCGTAAGTGGATAATCGTTTTAATAGTAAATGTACAAAACGAAAAGGTACATGGGTTAAAGTAAGTGTTCGAAGTTTTTTCCACCGACTGCAATGCTGACCTCACATGTCCGGCGCATGGAATTCCGAACATTCTGGAATAATTCAGGCTTATCTCGAATTTCTCCGTCAGCTACTGAGATTCTTGCAACCAGCTTCTCACCATTGTGAACGGGGGTGTCATAAACCTTTGTTTTCATATGCCCCAATAAATAAAAATTCGTATAATTAGCCATCCTACTAACTCTGAGTCCTTGTGCGAAATCCGATTCCCTACACTAACGCTTGGAACCTTTCCTCAACGCCATCTACCGCTTCAGGAAAACATTTTTGACCCTACATTGCTATATGATTTCGAGTCGTCAGGATGCACCCTACCCCTCGTAGAAGTTCTGAAACGTTTAACTGGGACACCCTGTATGTATATATATATATATATATATATATATATATATATATATATATATATATATATATATATATATATATATTTGCGTTTGTGTTTATGTATGTATGTATAACATACTCGCACAACACTGTTTTCATGACATATGTTATTACGTACGTGGAGAAGACACAGAAGGCTCACAATTTTGTTTTCTTCCGTATACCATAAAAGCACACAATGTTGCTTTTATCCTTTAAATTTTCACATTCAGGAAGAGAGAGTTAGTTCCACAGGACAGTGTACTGAGGGTAATACTCTCCTCTCTTAAAATTAATAAAATTTTTACATTGTTTACCGCCATCTGTTCATAGCAATCTGTATGTTGACGACTTGCAGCTTTCCTGGCAAGGCAAGGATATGCTTTACATTGAACGGCAACTGCAAATTCCATTCTCTCGCATGATGAAATGGTTTTCGGAGAACGGTTTTGCATTTTCAGCCGAAAACGCTCTTGCGTATATTTTTGCATTCGCAGAGGTTTTCACCCTGACCCACACACTAGCCTCGGCGATCAGCTATCACCATGGTGGACGTTGTTTGCATTTTAGAAATTTTTTTCGTAAGAAAGATAGTACTTCGAAAGAAAGATAGTTTCGAGTAGGTTTTAACTTTACTTTCGCACGTAATTCATGTATGGCGGAAGACCGAGTCCTTAAATGGCTGAAAGTTCTATCCAACACGCCCTGGGGAGCATAGTGATCTACTATGCTCCGGGTTCATAGCGCAATCCTTCGATTGAAAATGAATATTGCATGCGCCGTGTACTGCTACTTCCACTATTCTGTACTGTGGAAACATGACACAATGAATCATTCCGCCCTTCGAATCAGATCCAGTGCTCTCACAAAATCTGCAATTAAGAGTTTGGATGTTATCTGCGGCGAGCCTTCTTTACCATCTATTCGCAAGCAATTGTCGCTTCAGTTGTACTACCGTATCATATCGCAACCTAATCACCTACTCCATTCTGTTCTTCTTGACAGTCAGTTTAACGAACTTTTCGAAAATCGGCCATCTTGTATACTTCTTTCGTACTTCGCATGAGGACGTTCCTTTCGTCGTCGTCTCCTTGTGATGTCGATGTCATGCTACGATCGTCTTTACCTTTTGTACCTTGGCGTAATCAAAAGATTTCATACTTGCACCCGTTTCGGGGTTTTGTAAAGTAAGTACGGATCCTGTAGTTTTTCACCAGTTTTTTGCTTCGCATCTCGCTAAGTTACCTAATTATGTTGGTGTTTGTACTGTCGGCTCAAATATAGGAAATCATGTTGGATGTGCCTAAGTGTGTAACAGAGACGTAATGAGCTACACACTTCCCGACTGTTTTTCCGTATTTTCAGCAGAGTTTGTTGCTGCGCACACACGCACACATACCTCGCTTTTCTTTCTGACCATTACTGGAAGATGTATACCTAGAAAACTGAAATAGGTGCTGGCTGTGAATAAAGAGACAAGAGTTTCAGAATTAAACTTTATGAAGCCGGGAGTGCAGAAACCGAGATCGGACGGCATTTGTGTCCGATCACTACCGTGGCCCACTGGGCTGGTCGGCTTTAGTTCCTCTATCAGCTTAGACAATCTGGCCACATAGTCTGACTCACTGGACTCCGAATGACCTGTAAGAAATAATTCGCCGGGTAGACGTAGTCGCGACCCAAAGGTGAGCTCAGCGTTTGAATCATTCAGGTCGTCTCACAATACACTCTGAAATCCAAGGAGCACCAGCGGCAACGCATCAAGCCAGTTCCGTGATTTCTCCACTGCACACATTGAGATCTGTTTGAGTGGCCCTTGGAATCTCTCGGCCATCCTGTTTGTCCTGGGATTATAGGCAGCTGTGCGAATACTGCCAACTTATAGTATTCTGGACCGCTCCTAAAATAAACGAGACTCAAATTGCCCATCCCGGTCGTTCGTGCGACTCTGAGGTTTCCCATACCGAGCAACCCAGTTAAACATTAAGGCCCTAACGACGGTCTTCGCGGACGCATTCTGCAGCGGGACTACCGTCGGCCAACATTTGAACCGGTGTACTACCTTAAGGCAATACCGAAAACCATTGCAACTTCGCAATGGACCCAACAAATCCACATGGATATGCGAAAAACGCGAATCCGGGGAGACAAACTTTCCTAAAGGCGCCTTCGTGTGTACCTACACCATTTTTTTTGGCATGGGATGCACTTCCTACACCACGCGGCCACATACTTGTTTTGTGATGGTCAAAAATACTGATCCACGATCAGTTTCCTAGATTCCCTAACACCATGGTGAGATATACCGTACAGGGAATCAAAGACGCGTTTTCACAAACACTTCTGGACATAAAAGAGTTGCTGCCAGTTGAACTATCCCAGAACAACCCTTTTGTTGTACGGTGTATCGCGCCACATGTTAACTAGCTTTAGCACTTAGAACTACCCTTCAAGATAGTTGTTAACTTGACAACCTCATCCTGCTCTTTTCTCAACATAATCAAACCGTCAATGGGGAGAACTGAATTTCACAAATGCATGAAAGGCTATAGGTTACTACGTTTCCCTTACTTGGTAAGTATACCTAATGTCCGAGGTAAATGGGACAATAAAATCCAAGTGCTTCACACATCTCGGTGAGTACTTGTCATGCTGCTTTTGCAAAGTGAACGTCAGGGGCTTATGATAGACATACAACGTAAATAGCCTAGCTTCCAGCATGTACCGAAAATACTGTATAGCTGAATACACAGCAAAAATCCCAAGATCATACGTGAAATGACGTTGCTGAGTTAAAGTTAGTCGCTTTGAAAAAAACCCATAGGGGTATAGAACCTGTAGGCGGAACTTCATGCACCCCCCCCCCCCCAATTGCAAAATTGCTGCAATCCCTTACAAGAGCGAGCTCAGCATTCGACGATGGGAGAAGCAATAAAACCGCCTCCGAAATGCCTTCTTAATAGTAACTTTCCTCAGCCTTCAGATACCAGTCAACTTTACGTTTATCTTTCTTTTTTGCACTCGCGAGAAAAGCGTTCAACCGGCCTAAAATTTCCGCAATTCTGGGACCTTGATTTTCAAAATTAACCATCCCCAGGCATTACGAAACTGCTGGCTTGTCTCAGGCCTTGGGAAACTATCAATGACGGTAACATTGTTCCTCAAAGGCAAACAACCCACGGAATTCACAGTATATCCCCCAAACTCAGTTGCTTTCTTCCCAAACTAGCTCTGCCTCATTTATTACAATGCCGTATTCTGAAAACCGCTTAAAACCTTTTTGAGACGGTACTCGAGACTAGCACTAAAAACCAGAACATCATCGATGTACGGATAACAGAAGTCAACCCCCGCCCCTCAAGTCCTCGTTAATAGAACCCTGAAAAGTCAGGGTGGCCGAATATAACCCGATACTCTGAAACGGAAACTCAAACAAGCCAATAGGTGTAATAATGGCAGTCTTTGTCAGAACGCTTGGTAGCACACAACATAACAGTATTACTTTAAAACGCACGGGGCAGATAACGATGGATGATCGGGATGATCTGCAGCGAAGAATGAAGGCTTTAACCTATCCACTGAAACTATTTCCTTATGCCCCTTGATCAACAGGCGTAAAAGTTGTCACTTCTTGATACGACAGGAAACGATCCATCGTACGGCTTCTGTGAAGGACGTCGAAAAACGGATTTGTCCCCATGTCGAGAAGCTGGGGTGGGAAGCAAAATTCGCATGTGATCCGTGAGTTCATGTCGAAATTCGAAGGCATGAAAGTGAAAATGTTGCGGGGAGTCTCGAAGAAATTCACAGGGTACACGTAAAAGCGAACCGTAAACCAAGTCTGCTGATGGGGTTTGAAACTTCGGCTCTAACAAAAGACAATGTAAACTTTCGTTTCAACCCGAAGTCCATAGATAAACAATGCCGTATATGAGAATTTCTGAACATTTTGCAGAATGTAGTTTAAGGTCATGTGGCTTAGTATTTCGCTTAATGATACGACACTATGAAACTTCGTGCTATCAGATGTTATTCCAGATATGTGAAATGACGACTCGACTTTCAAGAACCATAGCTCTGAATTATTCGCCAAAAGGGAGGTGCACGAAAAGATCTGCGTGAAAGTTCACTTTGACTTTCGCCGGTCTTAGGTGGGTTGGTCCCAATTGTGTGAACCTCGGTACAACAACTAAGTGCTAAAAAAGGTCAGAATATGTTTACATATGTAACAATTGCAATGGCAAATTCAGGAAAAAGGCGTGTAAGCAAACATATTCAAAACTGGATTATACAAGACTCTAAATATAAATTCATGCAAAAGATTCAGAACTAAAATCAGAAATGCATTTAAAATAAACACGAACTGCAAACTGGATTCCACACTCAGTATTGTACGACGTCAATCACAAGTGAAGAGACGTCCAGGGTCGCAGTGAAGGGATGGTGTTCATGCCAGAAGGCTTGGTAACACACAAAGTAACAGTATTTACTTTAAAACCTTTAATAAAATGTTAAGTGGCGCTACAATGGCTAACCACAAATCCTACCAGACGATTTGCTAATGATCTCTGCCCTGGCCAGTTTGACGGTTTGGAGAGCTATGGTCAATTTATGTTACGTGAGGGGTAATTAGACAGGGACCTACCGCTTAAAGCCGATTCCGAACGGCTATAAACGTCCATGCCATCAGTGGGATTTGATCCCGCAGTCTTTGGTACCGAATGCCAGCGTCCTAGCCATTCGGTCATCGTCCGGCCCCTGGTAAGGTTGAAAATGCAGTATTCATACTCGCGTGCATTCTTTTGTTCGTGCCGAAGGCGTGGTTTCTGAGTGTAATTTGCATAAAACTGTTGTCACATACACACACACATTTATGTATATATATATTTCCTAAAGAAAATTTTTTTAATGGGTAAAAATAATATAATATATTTATTTCGCTTTAACTAGAATCTACTAAAATATTTTACAATTATATAATTTTCGCTTTCTATCCTAAATATATCAATGCAATATTGTTTAACGATATTTTTCAAACACAAAACCCGTTTCTTTAAATATAAAATGTACCTGTTTATAAGTGATTAATAACATCGGTTTTAAGGGAATAATTTTAATATTATAATGAAACAAGATTTCTTATATATAAAACTTTTGGAAATGTTCATATGAAATATTCATATACTTGCGCAAAAGTTGTGCTCAAAACTTAAGGGATTTCGTCTTTAATACTTCCGAAATGAAAAACCACCTCAATAAAATAGCTTATATAACAAGCAAAGATCATCTGTGAAAGTCATTTCAACTTTCCATTCGTCATGAAAAAAATAATACTAACCAAACTACACTAAGAGACTGTGCGTTTTGGATAGAGAGAAATTCCAATCGATGGAGGATGTGATTTAGGGAAATAACTTTCCCGTTCAGGTCATTGTCCTGCTTTATTGTAACTTGCGAGATATGACAGGAATAAAGTCGGATACAATAGTTTCAATAGAAAATATTACAAAATGACATAGGGACAGAAGTGATGTTATGTTCTTAATGGAAGATTGATACAAATTATTAATTAAACGTATTATCAGTTATAGTCATTGAATCTACAAAGGTTGGTAAGTAAAGCGAATGATTTAGCTTTTTCTACGTGAAAATTAAATAGGCCTGCAACCGTAAGAAAATGTATTCGTTAAATTATATCATAACGGAAATGTATATTAGTTTGTTTCTCTTTACTCTGCTGTACATTTTCTGTGTATAAATAAACTAATCTATACTATATCTTCCCGTCTGGTTAATAAATACATAAACAGATAAAAATAAAATATGCTGCAGTTTAGCGGTGCAAATGACTTATCCCGGCTAATATTCTGGCAAACGTTACATTTGGATAGCTCAAATATGCAAATTTAAACCATATAAAAATTCAGAGTAATCCAATTCTGCGAAACTAATAATATTATTAGTCAAAACATAAACAAATAATATTATCTTTATTATTCGTATTTTTATAAATACTTAACATAGTTCTGCGTAGGCAACATTACAGAAGAACAGAAATCTCCTTTCTTCTCTAACTGGTGTCCCGCGATGTTCCCAAGGTCGGTAAAATGGATTTTACCTGGCGAAAGGTAAAAAATCCCCTACAAAAATAGAAAGTTTTGTTTTATCTTGATACACCTCTAGTTTGTGTTTTGCCTGTTTTTACTAAACAATGTTGTTTCATTTTTCAATACAATAAATTGAGTTTCTATTCATTTTCAATACAATAATTGAGTTTCTATTCATTTTAACAGAAGTTCCTATTCATTTTTATAATTCGTCGCGACTGATAATTTTTATAGTCGTGACAAACAATAAATATTGGAGCAACATTTCCATTGTCTATTTGATGATTTATTTGCTTTCACAGAATCCTATTTCTTCATAAAGATTCATCTTCACAGCCTAATAAAGATTCTTTGATTAAAATGTCGGAAAGTTCTCTTGAAACTGGAGGCTCAAAGACCCAGACAAGAAACCTGCTAAATAGAAATCTGAAAATCAATTTGATTAAAGGACAAAGTAATGTGAACAATGCTCGATTGCCGGGCATCATTTAAACGTTGAAAGGGACATCGAATAGGGCAGCTTGTTTTGGAGCTGAAATAACAGTTTCCCTAATTAGATGCTAAACAATTCATTTCACTCAGATGTCGCGTGTCCTATCAGTGGAGTGCACCTGTGTGATATGGTGACAAATGCTTACACTTATATTCATAACAGTATGTAACAAGTTAAAACAGAGGGCTTTCGGAATGACGCATTTCATGCCTAATCGATAAAGCTTAAATTGTAATATAGATTGAATTAAAGCTTGGTTCTACGAAGTTAAGAACGGCTTATAGAATTGTACAACGCCAACAATGCCCATTACCATGGACCGAGCTTATTTTAATAATCATTGAATTACGATTTAACAAATACTAAGAATATAAATATGGACATTTTTATAACGAGAAGAACAAAACATTGTTTTGCGCTGTTATAAAATATCTATATTTGTGTGAGAGAAAGATTCCGACTTAAGTCTGATGTAACTGGAATGAGTCATAGTATTTTTATCTATCATAATAATCAGGGCCCGATTTAGAAAATTCTTGACTATAGGGGCAACTCGGGATGGGGGCCCCCTAACACTGATGTGGGCGTAAAATTTTCAAAATTGACACACAAAGGAAATAATCATGAATTATTGTGAAAGTACCATTTTACCAAGAATTGTCTATTTGAAGTGAGAAGCCTATAACATTATCTAATAACAAAAAGCAATAGAACATATTATCTTCATCATTAAAACACAAATACAATGCAACCAAAAAAACTTATTAATCCCTTATATACACTATAACATACATATGATGAAAGAAAAAATCAAATTTGAATGGATATATTAAAAAAATTGCTATTAAAAGAGGTAAAATTTAAAAAAAATTGAATTGGGAATATTGTTTTTCCTTTAAAATAAAAGTTTTTTTGGGGCCCCCAACATTCGGGGGGCCCTAGGCCCGGACCTACTGGGCCTAATGGAAAATCAAGGCCAGCAAATAATAGCACATATCTATGTCTCTATATGAAACGCTTCTGGAGCGACCGCTTCATAAATATATCAGCCTATAGCATCCATTTTGTTTTATGAGTTAGGCTTAACAAGTTAAAAGTAAAATTAAAAAAGATTATTTGCTATCAAAATCCAAATAATTTATTAGAAACAACATAATATAAACACAAACCAAATTTATTTCAATTTTTAAACGGCTGTAATAAACGGTTATGACAGTTTGAAATCAGCTCGCCACTGTTTAAATCTGTTCTCAGCATAAAATATCCTTTCATTGTAACGCATTTTCGTTGTGATATTCATATTCACTTGAAAATTATCTCTTTTCCGCTACCTTTCAAGTTATCATAGTGTTTCATTTTAATTAATAAGAAGTATTCATTTTATATACTCAGAACTTAAAAATGTAAACACGATTGAGTCATTCATTCACCGTGATTCATCCATCGTTGTTAATTTAAGAAAAATTGAATCAGAGAATCTTTATCACAGTAAAACAGTTTTTCATTATATTATTTTTTAATATATATATTCAGGGTACATCTCTTTAGGCATCTTCTTTATCAATAATTTGGAATACCCCTCCACACACCCCGGAAGATTACCGTTCCGGCACCTCTATTTCTAGAAATCTAGCACTGTATATATTTATATTTTATTTATATAATATATATATTTTAACCAGATATTACAATAATGTCAAATTTAGTACTTCCGGAAAGTTGCAAATTCGACGCATGCGTAGTGATATGTTCAAAACTGTCTGTACGGTAGCGTGCTTTTCAAAGCGAATACCTAACATAACCGCAACATTTTCTTAAATTTTTAAAAGTGTTTAATTGAATATTTCTAAATTGCCAACACACGTGACTTTCATGTGCTCACATGCGGCTTTCATGTGATTTTTCGTAAAGCATTCTAATACGATGATGTTTTTTTTATTTCTATTTATTATTGTATTTTTATTATTACTTTTAATAGTACTTTATAACGATTTGTATTCGATTTCTTATTTTTAATATTACTTTTAATCTATATATATATATATATATATATATATATATATATATATATATATATATATATATATATATATATATATATATATATATATATATATATGTATATATACATTTATTTATATATATATATATATATATATATATATATATATATATGTATATATACATTTATTTATTTATAATAAATACAACGATCAATGTTTGCATTTGAAGAAAAAAACGAGAAAATATATTTATAAAAAAATCGTAACGGATATTTATATAGACAAAATAATGTACATGAAAATATTCAAATTTAATGTAACAGAACATTTTAAAGAATATAGTACAGTTAATATAGTACAGTTTGAGGAACATTTCTTTTACTGTATTTTAATATTATTTTTGATAATGTCCTATCGTCTGCCACCTTAGGAAGAAAAAAAATTTTTTTTGTCCATTTCGTTGTTACGCACATGACGCAAAATTAGTTTAAAGTATCACAAAAAGAAAAGAAACCACGTGATCAACATTTAATAAATTAAATTCTGAAATTTTATCTTTAAAAGTTCACCAAAAATCAGAAAATGGAGGTAAAGATTCGAAAATGATTTCATTTGAAAGGAATTTTCATGATCATTCTTGTGATATACATTTTATAACCCTCGGATTATTATTTTAAATGCAAACTTTAAAGAATGTTACAAAAACAGCTTAAAAATTTAACTTAAAAAAATATAACAAGAATGTTTCAAATATCTCTCTTAGTGCACCCCTACACTATGACAAGAATCGCCATGCAAAATTTCATCTCTTTGGGTCCAGCGGTTTGGTCTGTGCGTTATATGTCAGTCAGTCAATCAGTCACTCAGTCAGTTACGGAAGTGCTTTATATATATAGATTATACTTTCCTCTCCAGTAAAATACGTATTATTTTTCAACTTGAAACATCTTTAAATGAAAAATACCGAACACCTCAATGGTTTATAGTTGGCGCGTGTTCATTTATGAATTAAAATTATGAAACAACTAAGTCAAATTTTTTGTATTAATTATTTAGCGTTACTAGAAAATTTACTTAGAGCTCAATGTAATACATTTAAAATGAATGTTGACAAAAGTCCCATTGCTAAAAAGCGTCGTAAGGCCAATGAACTGAAATGTAGAAGGCTCTGAAGACAAAGGCAGGAATCGCTAAACCGAATATGTGCAGCAAACTGTTAATAGACAGAATTTAATATTTCATAATTAATACATCTAATAGAATTAAGTAAAAAGATGCTATTATGTGGAGTTCAGATTTTATTTAAGTTTTAAAAAACTGCATCTTAAATGGATCATAATAGTGCTGATATTGCATAATTTTAAATAATTAAAAATGTGTATAATTTAAATAAAAGAAAGTAGAGAAGCTATTAAATATACAAATAATATTTACTTTACAGATGCAAATTGATAAAAATTAAAATTAACACGACAATTTGGACGGGCTAACCACTAGTAGTATCATAATAGTTATATTGAGGAGTTAATTATCTTTCGAGTAGGTTTTAAACTAAAGACCAATAGATTTAAATTAGCACTATCTAAAAGTATATCAGATACATTTGCTGACTGTAACTTGTGTTCATAATTAATTGAAGTCTTCTCTTGTGACATTGAGTTTGTAAGTACCTTGTAGTTTCAATGCTAAATAATTTCCTTTAAGCGCATCCATTTTATTTTTTTGTAATGTTTATTTCTAAATTTTGGCATTGTATTAAGTTGTACTATTTTGTGACGGTCGGCATTTCTTGATTCGTGATATTTGTAAACTTGTATTGCCGAAATTTACATCATCTGGTGACTACCCGCCTAGTTGAAAGTACAAAGATTGTCTCTATGAGGTCAGAGAGGGTGGGAGAGGGTATAATCACCCCAGAAGTCGCCCCTGGAGGGTTGCTCAGTGAAAATTGAGTTGCACCCTGACTACTGGAATTACTTCCGTCCAGGTGGCATTCACAACAACAACAACAACAACAACAACACATAGAGTGGCACTACATAAGGCTGGGACGATGCTCGCCGACAGTCTCGGATGTCTACTATAAATTGTAAATATAGAATAATTGTAAATATGAAATATGAATAAATGTAAATATATGAATATATAATTGAAAATATAAGATATGAACAAAGCTCTAAGGGGTGGAACTGTACTCCGCGTACACATACAAAGCGGTTGGATTTTCTTACAAGGTCAATTGTGTCCTAATAATTGGGACTTTTTCGAAAAGTTTTCTGTAAGAGCGTTTCAAACGCCAAAATGTATCTCTGCGGCAGGTGCCTCATCAATATTACGCGGACAATCACATATAAAAATTGTGTTCCAATAATTGAGCAAAAAGGCACAGAAGAATGATCACGTTGTCGTTGTTCTAATGCCCCCTGGTTGGAGGTTCCATTCACCATGTCTTGATAGGCTATTTCGCTGAAAGGGGAGGCTCCTGTTTTGAATTAGCACCAAAAGGGTGAGAAGCCAATTTGGCTAAATGACCGGTCCCGTAATTTTGAACCGAGTGAAGTGACGAGACCAGAACACTTGACTCCGTACCTCAAGAGGTAAATATGAGAACTTGGAGGAAACTGCAGCCACAACCTATTTTACTTGCCCCGGTCACCATTAGTGAACACGGAGGTGGATTTGCAGCGACGAGCATCGAACCAGGGACGTTCAGATCACTGGCCCTCTGTTCTTGCCAACTGGGATACCGCACCCGCAGAATGATCATACGGATGTGTGAAGATATCATAGGAAACATGGGCTTGATCGTAAATGTAAAAAGATGGACATTACAGACCAGCCGTTAGAAAGAACGATATTAAACCGTTAGACGAAAATTCTAGCGGGTGAAAAATATTAAGCGTCAAGAAATTGTAAATGAATAAATTCGTAGAATCGCACAGAGCCTGCCATTGACCTTAAAAAAATAAAACAAAGTAAAGAAACGCTCTTTCAAACTGAAATTCCTTCACAAGGGTAGAGCTGAATTGAGAAATCGTTGGCTTCGTGTTGGGGTCCCATCTTTGATTGCAGGTCCATTGAGACCATCTTATACTTTTTTCATAAACTTTTAACTCATATTAAATATTTAATTTGTACAAAAAATTAAATTTTCATCCCGTATCAAAAAATTAATCGATACACATTAGAAATATTTGATATCATTTTAACACGCATTTTAAAAATATGAATTTTTTAATGTGTGCATGAGTAACTAAAAAAATTATAAATCATAAGTCATGTTAATAAAACAACATCGAATTAGAGATATTACTTTAACTCATTATCGTTCGTGATTTATCGTACATCTTCCGACATTAAGATACAAGCGATTACGTTTATAAATAGTTATTCAATAAAACTATTCCCCAGTTTAACTATCAGCCATCATGATTTCGGTATAAAATAAATAATGGAAATGCAAGTAACATCATCAACAAATTCAGCAGACAATTCTTATCCATTCATTTTTTTTTACTGGTGAATGATTCATTCTTTTCATTTTCGTCTTTATCTTACTGTTTAGCAGTATTTGATTTTTGTAGTACCCTGGAAATAGCACAATGGAAACAGACGGATAGTAAAAACTAAAAGGAGGACTTAAAGAAATTTACTATTATATTTTTGATCAAAAATAATGGCATGTTCTTCAGTATAATTTCAAACTTTTTTGGTATAAAATTTAAATGTACTATACAATTTTCATAATGCTATAGATAAATAGTATAATTCATTTTCCTCGTATAAACGACTATCTTTTATTATTTCATGCTTCAGCAAGAAATATTTTAAATGATTTGAATCAGAATATGATAGTTTTGTTATTATATGCAGACAGTAAAGGATTTTTGATCGCATTCTCATAGGAATGTAAGACTTGCTTAATTCAATTTCGCACGCGACAGCAGCTGCCAGAATCAACCAAATTCGTAAAAAAACTGTATTGCTTTTAAAGTAAATTTCATGGAGTTACATGTTTTCTGTGTCTAGACCGGATATGGGCACGTTAAACTCTTAGAACGGACAGTCCCTCTATGAGGTCGGAGAGAGTAGTAGAGGGTACGATCTCCCCAGACGTCACCCCTGGGTGTGTTAGGTCCAAATTGAGGTGGCACTTCGCAAAATCTGACTATCTATATATATCAATCAATCTATATATATATACATATATATATATATATATATATATATATATATATATTATATACACTGCTGGCCACTGTAAATGCAACACCCTGAAGGAAACATGCAAATAACATGAAATTTATAACATGCATTAGCGGAGGTGAGATATGCAAATGATTAGAAATTCAGCGCAGATGCACATCACGCGTGCCTGTGGCGCCACTTCAAAGCGCTATTTAAGGCTTGGAGATTTCGACGATTTCAAGTTCGGCAATTGTGTTTTTCTTCTGGTTTTTTCAAAAAAAGATCAATTATGCCTCGTCGAAAACAGCGATCATCATTTGATCAAGTATCCGAGTTCGACAGAGGAAGGATAGTGGCTTACCGAGATTGTGGATTATCTATCAGGGAAATCGGTAGTCGTGTTGGACGAAACCAAACAACTGTAATGCGGATATGTGATCGTTGGATGCAGGAGGGTACGACGGCCAGGCGTGTTCGACCGCATCCACTTCAGCGCACCACTTCACGTGATGACAGGCAAATTGTGCGCACGGCAGTGACGGATCGCTCAGTCACATCACGAACCATAGCACAGCACATGCAGTCTGTAACGCATCATCCAGTGTCTCCGCGTACCATTCGACGCCGTTTACAGCAGAGTGGTCTGTCCGCAAGACGTCCATTGCTTTGTCTACCCTTGACGCAGAACCACAGACGTCTCCGCCGCCAATGGTGCGATGACAGAAGGATGTGGACGGCAGAATGGAATGAAATTGTCTGTACTGACGAGTCACGCTTCTTCCTGCAACACCACGATGGTCGCATTCGAGTCTGGAGACACCGTGAAGAGAGGATGCTGAACAGCTGCGTTATGCACCGCCACACTGGTCCTGCACCGGGTATTATGGTATGGGGCGGTATTTTATATCACTCTCGCACACCTCTAGTACGCATTGCCGGTACTTTAAACAGCCAGAGCTACATCTCCGAGGTGTTGGAGCCAGTTGTCCTTCCTTACCTTCAGGGCTTGCCCACAGCCATATTTCAACAGGATAATGCGCGACCACACGTGGCACGCATTGTCCAACGGTTCTTCGTCAATCGCCAGATTGAATTGCTTCCCTGGCCGCCTCGCTCTCCGGATATTTCGCCGATAGAAAACATGTGGTCCATGGTTGCTCTACTATTGACCCAGATTCCATCCCCAGCTGCCAGAGCAGATCAACTTTGGCAACGTGTGGAAGCTGCTTGGTCTGCTGTACCACAAAAACTCATCCAAAGTCTCTTTGAATCAATGCCGAGGCGTGTGGCAGCGGTGATCTCCAACAATGGCGGCTACTCTGGCTACTTATTTTGGCATGAACCACACTTCACAGAAGTCTATAAATTTAATCATTTGATACTTGGTCAACATGTTATCTACAAATTAAATTTAGTTGTGATATCTCTTGTCTTTCTTGGTGTTGCAATTTGGGTGGCCAGCAGTGTACATATATATATATATACTATATACATATATATACTATATACTATATATATATATATATATATATATATATATATATATATATATATATATCTGTGGCTTGGTACAAGAAGTGCCTATGTCAGTTTTCTCCAAGATGACTTTGTTTGCTTATGTCTGTTTGAAAAAACATTATTTTCAATGTAAGAATTACCTAAGTCTGTCCCATGCTTTAAAAGTCTTTTCTAAACCATTGTACTGACTTGTTTACTTCTTACACTGAAAATAATATTTTTTTAAAGATACATAAGCAATTACAAAGTCATCTTGGAGAAAATTGACTGAGGCACTTCTTGTAGCAAGCCACAGATTATATATATATATATATATATATATATATATATATATATATATATATATATATATATATATATATATATATATATATATATATATATATAGTGTGTATATATATGTATATATATATATATAGAGAGAGAGAGAGAGAGAAATAAATTGAAAAAGAAAATATAATTTATGGAACAAAAGTATACTATGAAACATTACCAAGTATCATGCAAAAACAGAATATATTAGGCACGTTTCAGTTTCTGTAAAAGAAACTATTTAAAAATTATATTTTCTAATTATTCAAATTTCCTTATTCAAGTTGATAACAAACTATGTTTTTTTTGCCATCATAAACCGGAATTGCTGCCATTATAAACCGGAGCTGCACCCTTTAGCCCGCTAGCCTATATGGATCTGGTCCGGAATATCTGCGGCCAGGGGGGAGGGGGGTATTAGAAACAACAACAACAACATATTTCATTGTTTTAAATACGTTCAAACGATTATTATTTATTTTAATTTGCAATATAACGATGTTTTAGTAGTATAAATCGTCATTTACTATGTAAATAAGGCAGAAAATAAGACCAGAGTTCAATTGGACACAAAAAAAATAAGAAAGGTAAAAAATAATAACTAAGCATAATAACTAAGAAAAAATTGGACACCGGGTTGACATTAATGGCAATCGTGCCGTTTCTCCCGTTCTGTGGCTATTTAATTCATCCGCGCCCCATCATTTTGCAATTTATACGATTAAATCGGACCTTGCGTCCCAAAGGGGAGCTCCGTCGAAAGCGGGAACCGTATTTACATGTATGAAATGATCTCGCCTCGAAACCGTTTGTGGCCAAGTGGCGCTACTGCCGATGTTCGTGGTGAGGCGGAGGTTTAAGTGAGGTGAGTTATCTGCGGCCTAGCATTTGTCAATTTAATGTTTAACTCAATGCCTGGAGACGTATAACATGATTCGAGAGAGCTGCAATAACATTTTAAATGTCCAAAATAATCTCAAATTGGTACCGAAATTCGCCACACCGAGCTTCCGACATTTGCGACATGCACCGGTGATTACTTTGGGGACGCCATCTGCGCCCTTGCGTTGCATTTTAATATTGCATTTTATAACTGCTTTGATTTTACAGTTAATTCAGGCCGCAGAGGACCTGAGAGCGTTACATTTCCAAGTGTAAACTAAATCTAGAATGTATGAACTTTGAAACTTAATTTCAAATAATAAGGCCGCACGGAGCTTCTATCAGGCGCTTCGAAAATGGCATCATATTTCAAATATGGAACGATCTCAACTCGAAACCAGAAAGGGCCACACCACTCTAGATCCTAGCTTCCCGGAGCCATGGTGGTTTAAGTTCGGTGACGACTAATCCACTGATTAATTTTGTGATTTCCAGCCCTTGAGAACAACGGGGCGCACCAAATAAAACTGTCGCAAATTTGTAATATCAAAAAAAGATTTTAACTCGGACCAAAACTGATCTCAGCCTTGTAATACATATCCTCAGTGTAATGTACACCACATCAATTTTCAATGTAAGTGTAATTCGCCACCAAATGCTCCAGCATTAGATGGTGTACTACTGAACATCTACTTTTTTCCAGATATATATACACTATCTAAAATAGTATTTGGACACTCATGCAAATGACGATATCTGCGATTTTGATATACGTCACAACCTCCGCCGTTAAATATCATGTAGGAAACAACATTGGCATTAGTCGCATGCAAGATGCCACGAAGTGCAGAGTTATTTGATTCCAAGGAAAAGTTTTATCGCCGGGTATCACATAAATGGCCGATCCTTAACAGACGTATCTAGCGAGCTGAATTACCCAAAATTGACAGTGGCCTATGTGATTCAAAAGTGGTATGTGAGCGGTGATTGTTGGAATGTGCCCCGAGTCGGCAGACCCACGAAACTGGGAGACAGAGACCGACCGTAGCTGTCCAGAGAAATTCGAAAGAACCGTACCCAACCAATGGCCCATATGCTCCAGGACTTTCAACATGCATCCGGGAGTGTTGTTTCGATGAATACCGTCCGTCAGGAAACAAATCTGCTTGGAATTCATGGTCGTGCCGTCACCCATAAGCATTTGATAACAAAGTCCAACCGTGCTTCTCGGTTAATGTGGTGCAAAGCACGTCGAAAGTGGATCGTAGATCAGTGGAAACGGATTCTATGGAGCGATGAACCAAAGTTCACGCTCTACCGTTCGGATGGCAGGGTCTGAGTCTGGCGTCTGCACGGAGAACGCCTCCTGCCAGAATGCCTTGTGTCCACAGTAAAGTTTGGCGGAGTGGAAAAATGGTCTGGGGGTGTTTCTCCAGATATGGACTGTGACCCTTGGTCCCAATTCATGGTAGGCTCAACTCCGACGCCTACTGCATTATTTTGGATGACAATGTGATTCCTACGTTCGGGCAGTTTTACGGATTGGACACATGTTACTTTCAGGACGACAACGTCAGCTGTCATGTTGCGAGATCCACCATGGATTGGTATGGGGACAATGGGGTTAATCGAATAGACTGGCCTGCCCAGAGTCCAGACCTGAACCCTATCGAGAACGTCTAGGACGAGTTGGATCGCCAAATTATGGGGTGCGACAATCTTCCAAAATTGATGAAGAAACTTACATGTCTTCTCCAAACCGAGTGAAAGAAAACACGACTACCCGTCATACAAGGACTTGTGTAAAGCATGGCCTTGAAGGTTGAGGCTGTAATTGCCTCTCGTGGAGGCTCTATCAACTATTGAATGTGAATAAATTTTGTTTTCCTTTCTATCACAGGTGTCCAAATGCTTATTAATACTTCGTAATGTTTCATAGTATACCTAACAAACGTGTACTGTGAAACATTACCAAGTATCATGCAAAAACTGAATACATTAGGCACGCATCAGTTTTTGTAAATGAAACTATTTATAAATTATATTTTCTAATTATTCAAATTTCCTTATTCAAGATGATAACAAACTAGGTTTTTTATCTTTTTTTATTTATAATTATCAAAATTACAGAAATTTAAAATTAATAACTTAGTTACAAGAATGAAAATTCGTTATATGTAAAGCTTAATTACGGCAATTACTAGAGCTTTCAGAAGAGAATAATTAAAAATTTAAAATACATTTTATTTCTTTAAAACCTTTAATTACGAATACGGCAAAAAAAACTTAAATTTTACAGCACTTTCTTTGAAAGTTCTCTTGGAAACATTTCTATCGAGTTATTCCTGGGAACTTAATTAATAAAGCTTACATGAAAAGCGTCGAAAATTTATTTATTTGTCACACACTTCAAAATAGTATACAGAGAAGAAAAATATTGTTCACACTTTATTTCTTCTTTATAGTTTAAACAATAATGTTATGAAGCATAGATTTCGTTTTTTTAGGATAAATGTTAAAAAGCATTCACTAATTGAAAATTTTATCATGCAAGAACTTCCAGATAATGAAATTGCTAGACATCTGCTATGAATTTGCGTCTCCTTCTTGGAAATCTTATCATTCCATCTTTGAATTTATTGATATTTTAAATTTTTTAAACAGTATAATGGTTTCAGATGCTGAAATTGTACAAAAGTAAACCAACGGCAGCGAAATTTATAATTATCTTTAAGAAGAAATTAAACATAGTTTGAACTAAATGATTCTCACCTTTAATTTGTCCAAAGATTATTATCTTTCTTGAATATCATAAACATATTTCTCGCCAGGAAGAAACGTGATAAAAGAAAGAAAAAAAAATTGAAATGTATATAAGTATATTGCGACGAGCATTTCATCTCAATTCAAACTGTCTATTACTATTTAACTCCGATAAAACCTGTAACAGAATAGGTTTGTACACATCCTTGTTCAGTCGATCGATATTTGATTGTCGAATATTTTATTTTCACTCGTTCGTTTTACATCAGACATTCGATGTATATTTTAAACTTCACTTCTCGTACCTGAGGATCAAATACTTGGAGTACTTGTAGTTCTTTGACGTCATATATGCCTTTTAACATCCTGAGGTGAACGGGGCGATACTTTGTCCGTCATCTCCGCGAAGCCAGCGGTATCGCCGTATGACGTCATAACCGTTGGACGCTTCATGGAAATACTTCCTTTAGTATTTTTTATTCCCAGAGAGTTATGCTGAGACACCCGTACTTTCAGAAACCTGAAAATTAACCGTTCGAGCCGATTCCGGATTAACAGGGAGAGCGATGATTATAATATATGCCTTTTAAACCATGCAAACATAGTAGGAATCGTGAACAGAGTTCACCAGGTGTATGTTCTACTTTGAAGTTTGTTGTTTCAAACCTGTTGCTGAAATAATTTCACAACAACTCATCTACGAGTGTAAATTTTATCTACCTACAAATGTACATTTTATCAACTTACATTTCATCCATTGAAGTCTTTACGCAGTACATTAAAATGTATAGAAGCCAGTAGATTTGAACCAATACTGAGAACTCACTAATTCAGATTCACAAATGTTCCTCGTATAATTTAATACAGGGATAGTGGCGGCCCAGTGGTACAGCGAGCTGGTTTTTGGTGCTGAGGGTGCTCGGATAGAATCCTGGCGTCGCGCCACAAAAAATGCCTCCGTTCGTGTCGTCCCTTCATAGGGGGTAATGCTGTCCGCCTATATGGTGCCCCACAATAAAATGGGCAGTAAAATTGTGGCGTAGTATAGGCGAATGTCTGACGACAAGTGCCTCCGCATTCGAAAAAAAATAAAAATAATTTAATACCTATTTAAAAAGATATAATTTCTTTGTACTTTTTAATGTAATACATTAGACTGAAATTCGATAAAAATGAAACCAGTGACACATAATTCCTTAAAATGCCCAATAAAAGTTATTAAATGGCAAACAGTTTCGAGCTTATTTATATATTTCAATATATGAACAGATTTATAAAATGGGAATGTGACTATGGACTAATCGCAAACGTGACTGTAGAGATAATCAAGAGTGATACCCCCATAGGTATGATGATTAACCATATTTTTTAGTTTAAAACCCTTTCGGGACGAGCGTGTCACATATGCAACGGCAGCAAACGTTATCTCACAGCCGGGTGTGTCATATATGATTCGCCGTTTAAAGTGACTCTGTAGACGGGTGTACCATATGTGACATTTTAGATAGAACAGAAATTATTATTTTTTCTGACCACTAGATTTAGCCCTATGTCTTATAGTAATATTTATCGACAGTGACGTATGTTGACCTTCATTCCTGTGCAGTATTTTTTATTTTTGGTATTTTGTTTCGGAATGACGCCGAGATTCGTGAAAGCTGAGTAAAGTAAATAAAGAGTCGGCCTTTTAACTATCAGTTGATATAAACAAGTGACGTATTTTCGATGCTTCGGAATACATTTTTGTGTTTCTGTTTTTCTGGCGATACGGGGATAGATGGTCTACAATTTACAGGTTTTATTTATTCCTCTGGGATTTTGGCTAGCGTTGAGAGGCATATTTTGTATCGTTTAGCGAAAATTTTTTTACTCCCTAATGGCAAAACGAAAAGGATATTTAACAAAAGAGGAGTATACACGGATGCTACATGAGTCATTTTCTGACACCGATGACAGTGATGATGTTTCGACAGAATTGGAAAGTCATAGCGATTCTAATACGGACATATTATCGGATACAGAAATCGCACCATGCGTTCCTTCTACATCTCACAACAGCGCCTCAGTGGGTCCAGTTTGGACTACGACACTTCAAGGTTTGAAAACTTTTAATTTTGTAGGAGCACCAAATATTAATATTGTAAATGCTATCAAATAAATTGATTTTTTTACTATTTTTTTATGATGATCTTATAAAATACATCGTAAAAGAAACAAACAGTTTAGCACAAATTCGTCGTAGAGATACCCCATCTTCTTCAAAATCTGTGAAATTTTCAGACGTGACACCGGAGCAAATGAAAGTGTTTTTTGGTTTGGTTATGTTGATGGGAATAATCAAAAAGCCTAATATAAAGCTGTATTTCAGCAACAATGAGATGATCGCTACTCCATTTTTCAATTCAGTCATTTCGCGAGATGCTTTTCTCAACATCCTGAAATTCTTACATTTTACTTCCGACAGCAGTGCAAAAAAATCAGAAAAATTTGGATCACTCATCGAATTTCTGCGAAATAAATTTAAAACCACCTATACGCCAGATAAAAATACATGTATAGATGAATCAATTTTTGCTTGGAAAGGACGACTAGAATTTCAACAATATGTGCCTTCCAAAAGATCTCGCTATAGAATAAAAATTTATAACTTGTGTGAGTCGAGCTCTGGGTACGTGTGGAACTTTTTAATTTACTGTGGGAAAGAGTCTATGAGCAGTGGCGCTGGTTCATACGGAGGACGAGTGGTAAGAACTCTCATGAGCGAGTTATCTGAGAAAGGACACAATTTGTATGTTGACAGATTTTTTAATTCCCCGTCACTTGCAGAATACTTAGAATCTATAAAAACAAATCTGTGTGGAACTGTTATGCAGAGCAGAAAAAATATGCCAAAGAATTTTCCAAGAAAAGACTTATAAATGGGAGAGATAGATTCCGTGCAGTATAAAAATATAAATGTGATTGCGTTCAAGCAGAAAAGAAAAGATGTATTTGTACTGTCGACAATACATGCGCCAGATTTGGTTAAATGTGGGAAGAAAGATAGAAAAACTGACGAAGATATTTTGAAGCCTACTTGTATTTTAGATTTTAATAAATACATGGGAGGCATCGACATTGGAGATGCAATCATGACCTATCATCCATCATTCCGAAAAACTTTAAAATTGTATAAAAAACTGTTTTTTTAGATTAATGAACATTGCACTCATGAATGCCAATGTTCTTTATGACAAAAAATATGGAGTAAAGACACCTTTCCTGGAATTTAAAATGAAGGTCGAGGAACAAATTTTTGATAACTATGAAGATTACAGGGCCGAAAGTAAGTTCACTGCGAGATCATCCCCCTCACCTTTAAGACTTTCCAGAAGACATTAAATAAAAGAGGGGAAAAGTGCCGCAGACGATGTACAGTTTGTTCACAAACAGTCATAGAAACCAGAAAACAGCAGCAGGCATTCTATTCGTGTGAGATATGCAACGTAGGTCTTTGCGTACACCTATGTTTCAAAGAATATCATACACTGTCTCCTTTTTGAAACATTGCTCCATTTTCGTTGTTTTCATACTGGTTTTATATGAAAGAGATTTTAAATAATTTTTATTGTTATTAATGCGTTGTGTGAACTAAAATCTGATTATTTGGATATTTTTTTCATTTATATTTAGTTGAGGTAAGTAAAAAATTTTATTATTCTCAAATTTATTTTATAAAATTTGTAAGGAAAATATAATGATAAAGTATTAAAATTAATTCTGATAACTACCTGAGTGCTCCTCTCAGAATGTACCAAAAATTGGAACAATTGGACCACAAATTTAATTTATGCGAATTTTTTTTTCAAAGTTAGGCTTAGCAGCACGAATTGCCTGTCCCCAAAGGACAGAGCATCTTGTTAGCGCGCCGCCCCGAGAGAACAGTTCGGTGACAGAGGCACCCGTTGCTAAAGGGTTAACTGGTTGCTATTTCTAACTTTTATTGTGGATTCGAAGAAACTGTGTGTTATTTTTTTAACTTATACCACAAGTTTCGTGTATTTTCCAGATTTAAAGTTTCATACAGCGTATTAAATAACTCTCTGAAAGCAGTGGGCCTCTCCGCTCAGGAAAGCTACCGTCTGCATCGATGTGTCTGTATCTGAAATGCATTAAAAGATAACATTTGTCAGAAAAGTTCCAGGAGTGTTTTTTTTCAATTCTTCACCTGTGATATTGAAATACAAGAAATGGTGTTGTTCAGTCACTTTACATGTGTTCTGAATAGACATGGCCTTGGAATTGTTTCCATGGAAATTCACTAGGTGGCAGGGCTGTGCTTAGAAACCCACTGTTTTGGATTCCAAGCAGGGAGGTAACATAAGTTCTGCGTTAAGCTAGAGAAACCTCCTGGTGTATCCCTGTTCCACCACAACCCCCATATTCACCTGACCTGTCGCCGAGTGGAGGGGAAGCGTCATGAAGATATTGTAGTAATCCAAACGGTTGTGATAGATGTGCAGAGAAACATCTCGGATGTACCTTTCTGAGCTTGCTTCCATGACCTCCATGTGCGGTGGCAGTTGTGCATTGATAACTGAGAGGACTACTTTGACAAAACCTAGGACCATTAGTTGCTAAGCTGACTGAATTATTATTTTTTATTTTACGAATTTAGTCCTGTAACTTTTCTCATAAAGGTTATATTTCATTCAACTCCTATTTAGTCTTTTAGAAGTAGTTATATGTTGGTCAAATATTAGCTTGTTTAGTCCACAATGGATTTCTTCGAACTGTTGCAGTCACGTTGGCAAAATTACCCCATTTTAATTTTCAAGTCATGGGAGACCAAAAACTGTTCCCTCCATTTTACGCAATAATTTCAACGAACAGAAAAAATGTAGCTGTACATTTACATTTAAATAGATTATATATGTATATTTTTACGTCATCAGCGAACACTAGAATTTGAAATAACCACAAAATTAATTTTGAATTCTTAAAATCCAAATACACCCATCCCTCGATTTACAGATACGTCCCGCGTTAGAGCGAAACCACATAAATTATCCCATTTTAATTTATCTGAGGAAATCATATAAAACTAAGAGTTAAGTACCGAACCCCCCAAAAGCACGTGCTAGAGTGCATAGGTTATATAAAAAATGGCAACATATGGTCCAGAAAAAGATGTGTAATTGAAGACTAAGAAATAATTGAAAAAAGGTTAGATTTAATTGTACATACAGTTTTGGTTAATAAGTTATCAATCAATTATTAATCAATGTATAAAATTACAATTTATTTAAACAAACTGAGGGGAGATAGAATGCTGATTGAGATAAAGTTATCCCACACCTACCGATAAATTTATACATGCATTCTTGTGAAGTAGTGTTAACGGGAAATTCTAGTAAGAAAAAAAATAATAAAATTAAAATTAAAATTAAATTAAACCACCTTAAACCGAAACTGCATAAATAGACACAGGAGTGTACATGCATTCCTGCAATGACATGCATGCTTAAAAAAAAAAAAAAAAAAAAAAAAAAAAAAAAACTAAGATTGCATCAACATAGCGTTCATCAAGACCGAATGAAAATCCCATTTAGGCTACTAATGAGAAGAGAACAGATGTTTATTTTCGGTAAATGAACCTATATTTGGGACTAAATGAAGATTTCCTTCAAGCTGTCATTAATTCCATTAATTAAGCTGTCACGATATTTTGACAGGATATTAAGACTCTTGAACCATAAGATGCTTTTTAATTAAAACATGGTTTGCAGGACAAAAGAATGATAGTGTGAAGAAAGTTCCAAAAAGTAAGTTTTCCAATCAAAGTTACCTAGATCTGAAACTTGGAGATAGCTAAAATCATCACCTGTTTTCTAAGAAACTTTATCTTGAGTTTTAATGTAGAATGAATTGATGCAAAATTAGCATAGAAAGTATGTAAAATTGAATTAATATGAATTGTGTTTCAATAATTTTGATAAAAGTTGTCTGCACTGGCTGAATCTTTTCGCCTTTTCAGGGATTTGCTGAGTCTGCCGTTAAGATTGAAATATTGGATATTAATGTCGAAGAATATTATAAGAGGATTAAAATCATGTCCTGTCTCAGGCTGTTTACTTTACTCTTTAAGAAGGCAATGACGCAAAAGTTGAATGGAATTTAACGTTGTGTATTGAATATAAAGCTGATTGTAATATACTAGAATTTTAATACTGTAAATACCACAGATGAAACTAGGCTTTTAAAATTTGTGAAGAATTGAATAAATTATACATGTTTCATTTTGTATTAAGCTATAGTTATAACAGTTAATATTGGTTACTCACATTAACCTTTATTTTTTTAATGAGAGCTGGTCAAAATTTTTCTTAGATAAAAAAAATTACAACCCCCTCACTGATGTAACTCAAACATTGGACTCAGTATCGATCACTGTGTAAGTATATTGTAAGGATTTTAACTAAAATGAAACTGACAGCCTTTTTAGAAAATTTAAATAACATATTTATTAAATTTCTCGGCTAAATAAGACAAAAGTACACTGTACAAAATAATATTAAATTTACAAAGATGTTTGGTTTCGGGATATCATAGTGTGAGGGCTCGATTCTCGTTCTGGCGAGGCTCG
Source organism: Dolomedes plantarius (assembly GCA_907164885.2). Classification (NCBI taxonomy): domain Eukaryota; kingdom Metazoa; phylum Arthropoda; class Arachnida; order Araneae; family Dolomedidae; genus Dolomedes; species Dolomedes plantarius. The sequence goes on along the minus strand of OU015498.1, from coordinate 129,012,035 downwards.
TTACCGGTTAGGGACCTTCTCAAAAAGATCGCCTAACACCTCCGAAAAAATCGACAACTGACTCCTATCGCCCGGTTGTAGAGTGCATCACCTAATTATTTCCTTCTGGGGAGTGTGTAGGTCATGCCATTTTTCGTTACTGCTTGCTGCTTCCCCGTGCCTCGAAGGCTCTGACCAGTCGGCACCAGCTTTATTATCTGTCCTCCATTGTCAACGAGGGGAATCTTTTCAAAGGATGTTCTTTTCCCAGAATTGATCAGAAGAGTCTCTACGTCTCGGCTTTTGTGCCACTAAAAGGAAAGGTCACCTTTCGGCACTGATGAAACGGTTTAGTTTACAAAGAGGTGTCCCTTGGAATTCCCACTGGGGGACGGTCAGGTCATTTCAATATACATATATACAGTGACACTTTTCTAGAGGGTCACCCCTCTAAATGGCCATATTTTGTTCAGAAACAATTAAAGACTCCACACAGTAAATATTATGGAAGAATCCCCTTTTCCACGACCACCCCTCAGAACGGCTACTATTTTTTGGACAATTACTGGCCACTATAAAGAAGCTTCAGTATATATATATATATATATATATATATATATATATATATATATATATATATATATATATATATATATATATACCCTCAAGAGCCAAAACATTATGACCACTCCTACATTTTGCAATGAATTCGCCTGGATGACGTGGAAGGCACGTGATCAGGTGGAAGTGGTATTTAACTGCTGCTGGAGAGTCTCAAGAATCATTCTTTCACTTACTTCTGTGTGTGATGGGAAAGGCTGCGGATCTAAGCGACTTTGATAGAGGGCAGATTGTAATGGCTCGAAGGCTCGGAACAAGTATTTCCGAAACTGCACGACTCGTCGGTTGTTCGCGACACCTACAGTTGCTAGTACTTATGCAAAGTGGATGAATGATGGTGAAACCAGCAGTAGATGACATGGTGTTGGACGTCCACACGCTATCAAAGAAAAAGGTCGTCGGAGACTGTCTCGCATGGTGAAGCAAAACCGGAGCCAGACAGTGGCTCAGCTGACAGCCCAATACAATGCAGGGCCAAGTAGAATAGTATCGCAGCACACTGTTCAGCGGACACTGTTGCATATGGGGCTACGCAGCAAACGTCCCACTCGTGTGCCTTTGCTGACCAAGCGTCATCGCCAACTGCGCCTGCACTGGGCCCGGGAACATCGCGACTGGTCCATGGATCAGTGGGAGAGAGTTGCTTGGTCAGATGAATCACGGTTTGTCATTCATCACGCCGATGGCCGTGTCAGGATACGCCGTCTTCTAGGTGAACTGTTGCTCCCTCAATGTACAGTAGGTCATACACAGGCCGGTGGTGGCGGTATTATGCTTTGGGGGACGTTCTCTTGGGCGTCTCTGGGACCCGTGGTTGTGGTAGAGCAGACCATGAATGCTACAGGGTATCTGAACATCATTGCGGACCGGTTGCACCCTTACATGGCCTCTGTTTTTCCAGCTGGAAATGGAATGTTCCAACAGGACAACGCCCCGTGTCACAAGGCTAAAATTGTGTTGGAGTGGTTCCAGGAACAGGATGCTGAATTCTAGTTAATGTCCTGGCCGCCTAACTCACCGGATCTCAATCCGATAGAACACATTTGGGATGTCATGGGACGGCAGTTCAGAGTTCAAAGACCACCAATTCGCAATATCTCGGATTTGCGTGACCGTTGCTTAAACATTTGGTACAATCTGTATAAGTTCATCTAACAAGGACTTGTGGCATCCATGCCAAGGCGGGTTGAAGCTGTGTTACGCGCCAAAGGTGGACCAACTCGTTATTGACAGGTGGTCATAATGTTTTGGCTCTTGAGTGTGTAAATATATATATATATATATATATATATATATACATAGTGATTGACCCTACATCGGTCTGTACTACCTGCATATTTCAACATATGACACTATTATCCGTTTGTGCTGCTCCAGCTCAACTAAAGAAGAAGAAATCTGGCAACCCCAGTCAGTGAACGGATGGACGGTGATGAGCTATGACGCGTTTGTTTGATAGCAGTAGACGGCTTCTATATAATGCTCATTAGCCTATATTATGTTATATTTAACGACGTCAAAAGCCTTGTAAATAATATTTGTAAATATGTAATGTTCATTAAATGTTAGTATAGATTATAATAGGAGTAGTTTTAAATCCCCGCACGGCTTTACTGCCCCCCCCCCCCACACACACACACATATATAGATATATATATATATATATATATATATATATATATATATATATATATATATATATATATATATATATATATATATATATACAGTAGAACCCCGATTTTACGTTTTTCAAGGGACCAGCGGTAAAAAACGTACGAAACGGGAAAACGTAAAATCGGGGTTACAAAAAAATCTAAGCAAATTGTTTAAAATTTGACACTTACTGGTATGAACCATCGGAAAAATGTGTAATCTTTACTTGTTTTTTGCTTTTAGATACAATTTCAACTACAGCACGTTCAATACTAACAATTTTTTGCAAATTTGCTTCTTGGTTTACATTTGAAACTAAAAATTGTTTCAGAGTTTTGATGCTTTGAATCAGTCGATCATCTGTGGGAACTACATCCTCTGTTATTTCTTCTTCATCTTCATCACCACTATCATCGGCAGCAGGCATTAAATTAGATATCGAAGGAATTTGTGAAGTGATGAGATGTGCGTCGCACTCGATATACGCGTCATCGACTTCCGGAAGATTTTCACCTTCAGCCACGCAATCTTCTTCTTCCTTTTCATTGAAATATGAAGGTGAAGGGCTAATTTCATTGTTGGATTCCGAGAAGCCTGCTTTATGAAACACATTGGTAATGCATTTTTTGTCGACACTGTCCCACGCTGCAGAAATCAACTTCAGAGCTTCCAGAACATTTATCTTTGCTGTAGAAGCATCATGCAGGTCAACGGAACCAATAAAAAGAAATGATTTCCTAACCAGTTTTTTTCCTGTAATGTGATTTAAATGATCGGATAATTCCTAAATACAAAGGTTGAAGTTGGCTGGTGAAGTTTGCTGGAAAAAATTCTACTTGAACATTTTTCAGTTTAAGATCCAAATGAGAGACGCAGTTATCAATAAAAAAATGATTTTTTGCTTTTGTAGTCACATTTTTTTATATCCAGTTTTCGAAGAAAATCTTCAAACAGCGATTGAGTCATCCACGCCTTTTTATTCGAAGTGTAATCCGTAGGTAAACTTTTCACATTATTGAAACACCGCAATTTCTTTGCTCTACCGATCACAAAAGGCGTTAATTTCTCACTTCCGTTGGCATTAGTACATAATAAAACAGTTAAGAGCATTTTTGAAAGTTTTCCCCCCGTAGCAATTTTCGCCTTTGACCGTCAATGTTTTGTCGGGTAACAAGTTGAAAAAATAGTCCCGTCTCGTCGGCGTTGAATACGTCTTTTGGAATGAACTCCTTTAATAAATTAAGTGTTCTCTTTCTACTACTGCACAATTGCAATATCTACAGCATCGGATTCTCCGCAGATAGATTTAAAACATAAATTGTTCCTTTTTTTTAAATCTGTCGATCCAGCCATTCGATGCAGAGAAGCCCTGGAGTTCAAACCTTTCAGCAATTTCTAGCACAAATTCTTTAACGATGGATCCGTTTATTGGAATTTTTGATGCCCGGGCTTCCTTGAACCATTCCATTAAAATTTTTTCCAATCATCATACGAAGATGTCTTAAGAGTTTTTCGTTTCTTTGCAGATTTTCCGAGTTTTTGAGCACTTAACTCTACTGAAGCTTCTTGCTTTAAAATCGTTTGCAAAATTGAATATGCAATACCGAATGATTTAGCAAGATCAACTTTAGTGCCATGAAATTCTTTAGCTTTTTCGACGATTTCGGCCTTTTTTGGCTAGAGAGAAACATTTTCGTTTAGACATCCTTCCTTTAGTTTAAGAACGCTTGACAATGAGAAAAATGGCTAAGGTGCTCAAACGAACTCTTACAGACTAGTTGAAACCAGTTCTACCTTTAGTGGGTTGCATGGGCTGGTCAGAGTCCCCCCCCCCCCACCTTTCCATGTGAAGTATGGACATTGGACAATCGAATCAAAAGCGATCCCTCCCCTCTTTATCTTTTGTTGACAGAGAGTGATCGAAGAATCGAAAGGCATTGCCGTGATTCTCTCGTCACTTTCCGGTGCCCTGTGCCTTGCTCCTTCCACCACCCTGTTGATTTTGACACTGGGAGGAAACCCCTACAAAAGGACAATAAGTCGGAACAGAAAGAATGCCAGAACTGCTTCAAACAGGCAAGAAACAAGTTTTTCTTGAAAGAAAGAACTCGAAAAAGTTTGTTTGAGCCTTGTAGAGGAAAAAAGATTTTGATCTCGTCTTTAGAAAAAAACGTATTAAGCGGGATTTTGTGGAAAGGAGTAACGTAAAATCCGGGATATTTTAACATTATCGGTATAGGCATTTTTCACGGACCGGCAGAAAATGACGTAGGAAGCGGGATAACGTACGAAACGGACAACGTAAAATCGGGGTTCTACTGTATATACTATATAAATATACCGGTTGAGCCAAAAGTTCGTAAAAAATTTTAAAATTCATAAAAAAAGGAATAAATTATGATAAACAAGTTCAGTTTGCAAGAAAGGGCTCACAAGGGAGTCGGAGTTTTTTTAGAAGCGAAATAAAATTTAAAAAGAAAGTCACTGGTAGAGTCACTGGTCAGCTTTACGAGCACTGCTATTCCGCCGCCATTTTTTTAATAACGGTTTCCACCGCAAAAATGCGGCCCTCCGCCACCGAGGGTTTTTATGCATCGCGTTCTTGTGTAACTAATGTTAAAAAGTTTTCTAAGATTTCTTTCTTTAAGATAGTATTATCTTAAAGAAAGAAACTGTCTTTGAACAACGTCAAAATATGGTAGACTACTAAATTTAAACTTTTTATTATACACGATCAAGTATATATAAAGTTATAAAATAATTTGTTTTCATAAACTAACAAATTCCAAAGCACCAAACATTAATTTAATATAATTATGATCTCGATCCCTTTGACGTTTGATTAGCCGCAAAACATTCTTATTGAAAATTCTTTTCTAAAAATGTTCGCAGAAATGCAAGCCAGCTATCCCAAGCTAAAGTCTCTCGCCTGTCGTCAGAACTATATGACCAGAAAGGCAGCGAGCAGGTAATCTCATTTCCTTTCAAACAGATTTCAAATAAAATCTTCCTTTTTTTATTCTTTACCCAATTTCATATCTCATCTTCCTATGTATTGAATGATATTTCATCTATCCCTCCTTATATCCCCCCCCCCATCCTTTGATGGAATTCGTATACAAATAGAAAGGCACCAGGTTTTCAAGGAAGAAAGCAATTTGGCATCTACTCTTGGGTTCGGGGGAAACTCTTCCGCAGACTTCTTTGAAATCTTCAATAGATTTTATTTGTACTCCTTCCCTCGTAAAAAACGAATTCTTTCGGCTGTGGAAGACTGGTATTACCAATTAGGGAATTTTATAGGAAAAATATTAAATAAAGGTATAATATGGAACAAAAATATTTGCCCGATGTATTCACTAGCGATTCAGAAATGAAACTTACATTTGTAATAAAAAAAAATTGCGCCGTGAACTAGCTGTTTCGAAAATTGCACGTTTTAGTCATTAACAAAAACCTATCCCTTTCTAAATACATTCTTAAACCTTTTTCTTGATTTATGTTAGAAAGTTGATTCCTGTCCATCACGGAAACGTATTAGTATATATTTTAAATAATTTATAACTCTTCAATGAAAAAGTTTTGAGGAATTAAATGTTTGTTTCGTTTTGCCATATAACCAACAATATGTTTGGTGTTTTTATTTTCATGTTTCTTAACATTTTAATAAAATTTAGTATTTACTTGGAGGTATCCGATTACTTTTAAAACGTCAATATTGATGAAAATTAAAATTTTTTTTAAAATTCCTATTTTTTAAAGAATGTGAATTTATGTTTCTAAATCTGCTTTTATTGTTTCTGAATGATTATTAGAAATGAAATGAGAGTGATTTACAGGAGAGCGGAAGCTGACGATTTCGATACAAGTGAAAACTTTAGATGTATTTTCTGCAGAACTTGTTTTTCACCAAAAATGCAAATAACTATTGCGATAGCTTAAAATATAATCATGATATGTCTACGATATTTTTCCTGTATGTTTTAAATAATACTATGAATGTAATGAACTTCAGATTAGACTTTAGGTATATAATTTGTTCATTTATAGCCGTTTAATAAAAAAATTCGTGAGAAATGACTGAAATTTTACATGTCATTGCATATAATGATACCTGTATTTTTTTAGATATCACGATATCGATTAGTTTTTAGTTAATTACACTGAGGAGGCCCTAAAGTGTAAATGGTGTATATATATATATATATATATATGACATGGCGAGCTATAACTTCATACTCCTCATTTTTCATATTTGCAGTGGTGGTGGTCCGGTGTAATATAACTCACTGAGTCCTCTAAACACAGTTTATTTTCATCTTAAAGGCCTCCAGCTCCATAAAATGTTACTATCATTTTACAATTCTTCCCACCTCGTGACGGGCACGTTTACTTACTTTAAAATCCTACATCGCTCTGCTTTGATCCTTTGTTCGGTAGTTCAGACAGAGACGCCACTGATGTAAGCAGATCTCGTCACATCCGCTTGAAAACGCGCCTGGAACCTACTCGAAAATTCTAGAAAGACACTCTGACGTCAGCACCCTCGCGATTCGCTTCAAGGTTTGTGATATGAAATGGACAAGTGCTGCCCTCTTCTGACTCTTATTATCATTATCTCCGTAATTTATGTCTTTTAACTACTATTTCCAATTAGCTCTCTTGTAAAGTTTTATCCTAACTTTATCCTAATTTTCCTAATTTGATCTACCCTTGATATTAATATCCTGACATATACATTTAGGGCGAAAGCCGATTGAGTAAAAATTAGCTCAATTTTGACCAAAATTCTTCAATTTTGTTTAAAGTTGCATAGTTATGGGCTATTTTTCCTGATTTTCCTATTTTGGTACTGTATTCCTACGAAAAATAGGACAAAAGTTTTTTTAAAAAACGGCTTCGAATGTTGTGGTATTCCTTTAAAATTCCAGTTCTTTACATTATTACTACTTTTATTTAATATTTAAAATAAAAAAGTTAAACTTTTCTTTAAGGACGATACAAAGCCCAATTTTTAATTGCATTAAAAAATGCTAGAGTAGAATAAAAGTGTGTCTGCTGTTATGCATTTAGCACTACACATAAATTCTTTTGGCTAGATACAGAGAATTTTTCATCTGTCTTAAAATTTATTTAATATAATAAAGTAAAGTGATTGAAATTTGGTTTTCAGTGTTACATAAAATTTTTTCATCAAAACATACACATTATATAAATAAAACGACTTTTCTGATTTTCTCTAAGTTAAGACACAAAAGCAAGACGTGACTTGTGGAGTGTATAAATCATGACTTAGGAGCAAAACGTGACTAAACTGAAAAACTGGACGTTGAACACTTTGACTGGCACACAATATAACATATATCTCATCCTTTTAAAAGGTAGAAAGAGATAACTTCATTTCTTTCAACTGGAAGTATATCGCTAACCTTTTCATACTCTGTAAACACATACTTATTTCTTTTGGAGATATGCGTCTCATTTCTTTCAAAAATACTATTTTAAGAAGTTAAATATGTTATGAAAACCAGTTATTCGTTGGCTAGTTATTAGTAGAATGTATTCAGTTAAATGACTAATAAATAAAATGAAAGAACCTATATTTTAATGATTGGACTTACCAATAATTCTACACTGTAGTTAGGTTAGTAAGTACAATTCAGAAATCTTGTAAAGGTTACCAGAGGAAGATAATTATATAACATGACGAAGACTCTGATGTAAATTTCTTTAACATTCAGTGCATTATATACCGATAAAAACTTATTTTTTTCCACTATTGTCACAGAGGATAGTTTCGCATTCTTAGAGACCTTTCATTTTCAAAGATTTCAAAATTTCTAAAGTGAAATGTTTCGCGTTATTTTATGAGTCCATTGTCTATCATCCGTTTGCACTGCGAGTCATGTCCAGGCATTTAAACAAATCATGTTTGTTACGGACAGTGAAGCTTACCTCATCTCAATCACTGTATCACCCCTAGCGGACAGCATCAAAGTTCGTGACTCCGCTATGAACCGCCGACGGAGTAGCATGTGCTATGTCGACCATTAATTTGGAACCTCTTTCTTTAAATATATTTCTTTTCTTTATTTGTAATGTACAGGGTGGTTATAAAAATACTTTGCCGATATATGAATCTCTAGTGGCTGTTCCGTTAAACCGATCGAGATGAGATTTCAGATATAGTTATTCAGAGGTATGGGCTCTGAATTATGTGAACGACAACGAAGTGGAGCTCACGGTTACGGTTATAGGTACAGAAACTCGGAATTTTCGAATGGCAACGCCTACTTTTGCCCTTCGCAAAATGCTCAACGCATGCGAAAACCCTAAAGAGCGTTAGAACGGTACGTGTATCACAAAAAACGGACGCGTTATGCACGCACAAAAAAAACAGCTCTATGAACTGCCAACAAAAAACACGATCAGGGCTCACGGAGAAAATTTGCATATGACAGAGGCAAGACAGCAATAACTAATGACAACACATATTGGGCAACTTTTATTTCGATTACATATTTTCCACATAGGAGCCATCACAGGCCGTTGCCGTTTACAGATTCCCGAGCTCATGCCTCTGAATAACGATATCTGAAATCTCATCTCGATCAGTTGAACGGAAAGCCGCTAGAGGTCGATATATCGGCAAAGTTCTTTTTAATGACCACCGTGTAGTTCATGTTTGTAACATTTTTAATAAATATTTTGATTGAAGTCCTTTTCATTCATGTACTATTTTGAGCATTTATAAACGTAAAATACCCCTAACTACATGTTCTAATTAAGTGCTCCGAAATGTCTGTAGTTTTCTTCATTTAATTCCGTTTTCATGTTCAAATTTTCATTGTTGTGGAAATTTTATAAAGCTATAAATATTTAAAATTTATGCTCTGATCCGTAGGATAAAGACGTAAAGTGAATCCTTTTATGTTGTTTTTGTTGTTTCTAATCCACCCTGATTGGAAGTTCCAGACCAGGTCAATATATGCTTCGGGCTGAAGTTTGCGGCTCCGGTTTATGTAGTACCACAAGGGTCGGATTCCGTCTAGTTGCCACCTTAATTTTTACAGAGCAACCCCATTGGCGACAACTGGGGGGGATAGTACCCTTTTCCACCCTCATTGACCTCATAGAGGAACTTTCCAGTCTACGAATTTAACGTGCACGTAGAAACTTTTTATTCTTATATGAAACTAGCATTATTGCCCGGCGTTGCCGGGTAGATATATAGATATAAAGTTTTTCACGCATTCCATCAAAAAACTACTGGGTTACACCCCCGCTCTTTATGTTTATATGGCTAGACAGAATGCGCTTAGCGCGTTTCTACTGAAATGATATACAAACAATAAGAAAGAAAGAAACTTTGAGCCTTTGGACCTTCGTCTGATTTTAAGGAGAATTAATAACATCCTGTTACGTGATTCGCACGTTTGGATTGAATAAGTTTACTGTTTAATTATATTTGTTAGATACTGTTTAATTAGATTTAATCAGATTTGTTTGATCCACTGTTTAATTAGAAATAAGTTTTATAATTTGCATTTGCCTTCATTATTTATTTTGCCTTAAAAACGCAATTTTTTCCACATCATTCAAGAGGTAAAGTGCAAGATCCCCTTTATTTAATCAAAGTAAGGCGGGATTCCCCATAAAGCCCATTTTTCTTAAGCTTGTATGTTTTGTAACATATGTTTTGAATCAGATGTATTACCTGTGAGTAATGTTCTCAATGGCTCGGGTGGTTCTGGAATTGCAGGCAATTGTACTTTCTCATTACTGCAACACATTCCTGGTGATTCTCTAGACCACTTTTTAGCACCACAGCTGTCACATATTTTCGACATTGATCCAATACTTATTTCATTAGCAGATGTATAATTACATTCGGGATTATAGTGAAGTGCACATAAACTCCACTGGTCAGCATTCATGGCACGATATCTACTTTGAGAATGTCTTGTTCTATCAGCATGAAGTCGTAGATTACGTTGCACTTCGTTTTCTTGTTGCCTTCGCGCACCTTGTCTTTCAGCAATACCTTGAAGCCTTCAATTGCGTTCTTCTTCTGTTTCGACAGCTCTTTGCGCTTGTTTTCTTTTCGCATCAGACTTTCCAAACGAGGCACGTTTCTTTGGTGGCATTATTATTTTTCTCCTTTATTTTAATTAAAGATAAACATCCAGATGCATTTATTCTTTTATGCTTTTTAAGAACGGCGTCCGTTTAAAAATCCGTTAAAAAATTCGTCTGTATCACTTTTCGCATGAAAACGAATGCGACGTCATATGAGCATCCAAACGATAAGTGTAATCAAAATCATTTGCAGATTTCACAAAGCAGAGCCAGGAAAGTTGTGTTTATCCGGGGAGTCAAGGCCAAAGGTCATTCCCAACACTCTTCCTCCCGCGTATTGGAATTTGACCCCCCTGTCACCCCCAAAGCAAGAAAAAACAGGTGTTGCGTTGGCGCAACGTCAGCGGGATAAGGGTCTGTTCACACAGGAGTCCGTTGCGTTGCGTTAAGGATAAGATGACGTTGAGACGAAAATAAACCAATCATAGGCCTCCAAATGAAATTTTTAACGCCTTTGATTGGTTTATTTTCGTCTCAACGTCATCGTTTCCTTAACGCAACGCAACGGACTTCTATGTGAACAGGTCCTTAGGGTAGTTCCCTTATTCGCATGTGACGTTCGACTCCGTGAAACTTTTCCCCGTTCTGTGCTTAAAGAACTGCGTAAGACTAGATACTTTACGTTTAAAGAAGTTCTTCAATGAATTTTCGACGAAGATTTAGATAAGGATGAAGAGAATGAAACTGGTATTGTTGTTATTCTACCAGAGACAGAAGATGCTAGTGATGAAGAAGAAGGAAATGATAATATTTTCAATAGTGACAATGATGATTTACCATGCGATACTGCTGTCGAAATTGAAGTGTGAGTAAAAAAGAAGTTTTTGCCTCCTAAACGCAGTACAAGTCTTTCGAAAAAAATTTAAAAATCTAAAACTGAAAATTTGAACTGGATAAAGAAGGGACCATTGAATATGTCTCTGCCGAAAAATGAAGAAAAAGATCAAATCGGAAATATGAAAAATATAATACAAGATAAAACTAGTGCAGAGATTTTTGATCTTCTCTTTGGCTCAGAGGTTTATTCCCTTCACGTCGAATAGACAAACTCATGTGCCCAACAAAAGAATCAGCCCCATTTTTTAGCATCTGAAGCCTACATGAGACGGTTCATTGGAATATTGTTGCCGACGGGATATTATTCTTTACCTCAGGAAGAAATTTACCGATATCTTAATAAGGACATTCAGCATGCAAAAGCCATTACGTGGAGAACGTGGACATTTTATTGTCAAGTCCGAAGACAGCAGAAGACTGCGTAGTAAACAATGCCATAGCCAGACAATTTATCCATGCAAAGTTTGTGAAGTTACTCTACATCGTGATTTTAGTGAAGATTTTCATGATTGAAACTGTTTTCTGGATATAATCAGTAATTTTGTAAAGGAAAAATAAGTTAAATCTTTATAGTAAATTAATTACCTGTAAAGTGATCATTTTCTTTCTAAAGTGTAACAAAGCTAAAAAAAATTCCCAGTGCTCAAATCAAAGAAAACCCTACAGGAGTTCAGTTGAACTCCCTTAATGTCAATACTCTTATTCCGCTGACGTTGCGCGAACGCAACATTCGATTTTTCGAAAGTTAAAACCAGTTTTGTTATTTTCCCCATAAAGTAATGTTCTATATGTTCAAATGAATAGCCAATATTATTTGTATAAAAAAAAATTCACCCCTTATAGTTTTGGCGGTAAATTGGTTAACGCAGCTGGTTGTGGGGAAAGGTCTGTATCCACAGGGGGTACGCGCACCTCTTAGGGGCACAAAAATCATTAAAAAATTAATTTAAAAAAACTAATTGAGCCCCAAATTTCGTTTTTGCTGCGACAAGTTTCTCGGGTCCTAAACATTAACTGTGACGAATTTGGTTCCAGTGGGTAAAACAGTCTATGATTCCATAGCGGACAAATAAACAGACGAGCTCATTTATAAATATAGATTTACAAATCATTTTTTGAAAATTACTAAAGAATATTAAACGGGATTACGAGTGAAAGGGAAAAAAAGGTTGAAGGGTAAGAAGATGGAGCATGCGAGGAACATTAGTAAAGCTAACATCTCCAGTGACCTTCATTACCAATTTTCCTTAAAACATTAGCAGGTTTTTAGACGTATATAATCTCAAATAGTCAATTGCTTCTGATGATTGGTTTCCCCAGGGAGAGCCTAGTCTCCTAAAAGTGAGAAAATACAGACATTACTTAGAAATCGACGTCCATTACTTTGCCTCTCTCCAAATTCTGAAATATTGATTTCTAACAAATCATCGTTTTGTACGGTGCTCTAACGATTCCCACAACTTTCAAGCTTTGTCTAGATGACTTACAATCAATGATATTTGATACGTAACCAGTAACATATATTAAAATATTCAGGATGCATATTGATACAATGTTAGCGAAGTTTAAGTGCCGAGAGTATTCCTGTCTTATGATGCATAAGAAAATCTAAAGTTTATATTTATGTTTTATCTATGATTATACTCAATCCCCAATTAAAAAACTGCAGTTCAAAAACGTTAAGGTTATACCAGTGATTGTGACTATCTTATTATCAGGTTATTTATATGGAATTTCCAAATGTAACTTATTATCGACAGAAAAAAAATCAGATTTCAGGACATCGAGTTCAACAAACTGATTTAAGCATGCTCTGAGTGTAGCTTTTCCTGTTTTTAACGTAGTTTGGAATTTAAATTTTAAGCAAAACCGTCATATTATAAATTTTAATAACAAAATTATACGGAAAATACAATTTCTTGACTTAAGAAAATATGTTTTACTTTCTTAAACACGTTGTTATATTTTTCAGTTGAAAAACACCGTTTAGATATAACTTCCCTCATGAGAGCGATAAAAATATAGTTTCAGAAAGAAAAATTTGAAAATTATTGGGATATCGTTTCGTCTTACCATTTCCAGGGATTTAAATTCCCTACTGGAAATTGGAGCCATAAATATTTTCCATAAAACCCTCACTATCATATTTCTCAGATATTTGTAAACACAACTTTTTATCCTACTGCATTATTGAACAATTCTGCAAGGATCAGTGTCAGTATTTAAGCAAAACTTTATGCCGTATTTCCCGTTTCTAATGAATATATCCATAATTTAAATTATAATAAAAAGTAAACTGTACATGTTCCGTAAAATTTAAAATTGCATTTAAAAATCTGATAGTGATATAAGGAAGCGAGGACTTCTCACAGAAGTCATTACTTAGTAACTGGGATTTTGACATATCTTTTCGCGTTTGATGTTAAAGTAAAACGTTGCTGTAAAAAGCAAGATTTCTCTCATTGAGAAATTACTGGTGATTTGTAACATTTCGATCACCGTGGGAAATTTACCTAAAATAAGTGCGAACAACTTTTAGCCCAGTCATAACTTGTCCAGTTCTCTTAAGATTTCAGCTCAGTAATCATTACAGCTAAATGTTATCCTTTGTACCATCACTGTGATCTTAAAGTGATTATCATTCATGTTTATGCTGAATGAAACATTACATGAGGAGTAAATCATTCATGAGGAGCGGGATTTAAGCTCTCAGTATAAGATATTCTAAATAATAATTACAAGCTAAAAAGAACTTTTTATACACCATGTTTTTAAATTTTCTGCTGAATCATATAAACTTGACAATTCTATATATTAATAAATACTTTTTAAAAATTTTTTTGATGAATTATCCCGTCAAAGTGAAAGAAAATGAAGTTAATTGAAAGTTACATTGCGTTTAACTTTTCGTTCCCATCCCGGCCTATAGATGGCTGCACGAGTCTACAAAACAAAATTAACTGAAAATGATTTCAATTCTACTTAAAGATGGCTAAAAGTATTAAAATAATGCATTGTGATCGGGTTCTGAGCTAAAATTTTCAAATGTCCAGCTAGTCGGGAAGTTAGTTACACATCGATTGCAAGTTTGTACTGGACAAACAAACACACAAACAAGAAAGCGAGTTAATAAAAACATGGTAATAAAAATATTGCTCTACACAGACAGTACGCATTTGATTTGAGATACACGAGCAATTTAAAATTATGAAATTTTCGTCCATAATAACTGTTGGTTCGTTTGTACAGTTAATTAATTTAACCATACATGATTCTATCTTTAATTTTCTGGGTATTGAAAGTCAAAAGTCTTTGGGTAATTTTAGAAGGAGATATAAACAATATGTTGGAAAACTTAATAATATTAATGTTATTCATCAGACAAATAGAAAGCAAATAAAAGAATCCTAAGTAAGGAAACTGTAAGCATTTAAATTTGGGCTGTCATGGTTAAGTTGTAGATAAAACACTGGAATTAAATATCATGATAATTAATCTGTATTTAAGTTGGGAAACTTGCAAATGTAATTATAAATGCAATTAAAAATTAGAATCAGAGTTCTATTGCCATAAAAGAAAAAAATAACCGCGATGGAAAAGAAAATATCAAAATGAGCGTTAGACAAGGCAAGCAGAAAACTACGGAAAAAAAGTCTTAACATTTTAAACCACTAACTAACTTCAATAGAGGAGAGGAATGAGATATATTTTGGTAAATAAGTTGTTGTTGTTTCCAACGCGTTAGGCACTTTGTCTATAACGATATTCGCCCATCCACATCGCGAATTTGTTGACTTCTTTATTATAAGAGCACCATACGTGTGGGCCAACATAGCTCCCTAATCTCAGCCTTGTCCTCGGAGAAGCGGGAATAGAACCCATAACCTGGCTGTGAAGGCACTCAGAGAATACCCGTGGTCCAAACCACTCCAGCAGCCGGCCGGCACTTAGGCTAATATCTGTCAACCAATTTATGTCTTCGAGGTCTGATTTACTTAATAATATTACAAGAAAGGGTTATTTTTTTTCCAATGGCGTCCAACATCTAAAAATTAATATTTTTTAGAAAGGTGAGTTTCAAAAACGAAAAAGATCATTACATTATTTTTATTAATTCAGGTATATTTTCTTTCTCAGTCTCTCTCATTGCCCGTCCCTTTATCTTGGTCTGCATCGTGCATCAATATACAAAATATTACGATAGCGAATTATGCATATTACGAGGTTGGAATGAATATACCGTAAAACAGAAGCTATGGAACAGAACATCCGTATCCACGAAAACGTTTAATTTTCTAAAAAAATTAATTTAAGACTAATATCCCCAAATTTAAGTTTTTTAGGTAATTTCTCATCCATTTCCCATATGAACGTTTCTAGATTTCTCAGAGGCTAAGCATACATTTTGAATGATATTATGCTAATTAAGTTGATTGTACAAGCATCATGGCTGAGCGTACAAGTTAAGTTCAGCTTCAAGATAGGGCTGTACAGGATTTTGAAATCTACGCCCTAAACACTCTTTTATAAACCAAAATGTTACAAGTGACTATTTTTCTCTGGAGTTCCAGATTTACCTATGAATTTTAAAGTTTTAACTCAGAGTTTACGCATAAAAATACACTTTGTGAATGCAAAGTTGGATTCATGCGGTATCTAATAAAATAAAGTTAGAGGTTAATCTATAAAGTAGAAATTCTAAAAGTTCTGCCGACCACAGGGATAAGCTTATACGGCATATTTAAAGTCACTTGTGAACATATTACAATTTACAATTACAGCTTACATTACACATACAATTTTACATTTAAGGTGCTCTTTCAATTACTCTTACTGTTACTATTACGTTTACCATTGCATTAATAACATATTACGGTTTGCAATTTCAATTTACATTACATACTAACAATTTTACATTTTTGATGCAATTAAATTACCATTTCAATTACAATAACATTTACCACTACATTACGGATACATTGCAATTTTTAATTACGATTTACATTGTATACTCACAAATGACATTCAAGGTAAAATTTCGATACAATTACCTTATTCTTACAATTTTACATTTAAGATGCAATTTCAAACATAATTACACTTACTATTGCATTAAGCAATTACATTACATACATAATACAATTGTATTACAAACGATTAACAAACAGGTTTACTGGTAAACATTTTTAGAATAATTATTTCTTCTAAAGTAATTAAATCATTCTTTTTTTTGGTAAATTTCAAGCATTAATTTGCTCATATGCCCCCAGTGCACTTACTATTGCATTTAATAATTACACTGCACACATCTTACAATTTACAATTACATTTTATATTATATACTTTAAATGTACATTTTAGGAGCGATTCCAATTTCTATTACACTAACAAGTAAATTAACCAATACGCTATAGGCATATTTCAATTTACAATTACGATTTACATTGTAAATTATACACAGGAACGAAAATAAAATATACTGTAATGAAAGTCGAACTAGGTTAAGTTTCCCAATAAAGGAAGAAAAATATAAAGTAGAAAATATAAATTTCTTTATCACTGAATAATTAAAGAGAAG
This sequence comes from Dolomedes plantarius, assembly GCA_907164885.2. Classification (NCBI taxonomy): domain Eukaryota; kingdom Metazoa; phylum Arthropoda; class Arachnida; order Araneae; family Dolomedidae; genus Dolomedes; species Dolomedes plantarius. Next base: position 128,995,225 of record OU015498.1, on the reverse strand, counting down.
CTAATACTTTATCAGACACTCTTGATATTTTTAGTACGACACCTATATGCAATCCATGTTTAAGCTTCATTTTAGATGATAATTGATCCGTTTTTTTCTTTAGCAAACTCCATATATAATTAAATCGAGACTGTAAATTTTAACAAACATGCAATTTGGAAATGCCTATGTGGATATGATATTATTATTCAAGATTTAGTGCCTACACATTGCATATTGTTGCGAATTTTGTAAATATGGCATTTTGTTTCGTTAAATTGGCTTCTATGGAAGACCTCCTATAGCTATGTATTTAACATAGGAGTCTATGGGAATCTCGTGAAATATGAGAGTTATCGCCTTATTGGCGATGGATTTTGTGACTAATTTTGGTAGCCAGGTTTGGCAATATTTCGCCAACTTGCCGACTAAATGTTTCTGGAAGCTTCTAGAAATATCTAGCTGTGACTGACCAATAGAGGGCTCTTTGGAAATCTATAAATATACCTGTCATTGGCATTGGAACTCAGTTTAATTTCTTAGTGAGAATTGAATGTGTTGTAACTACGTTAATTGGCGTGTATTGTATTGAAAATTCTGGTATCCTGACTTGTGTTTTTAGAATTTTTCTACTGTATAGAAGACAGTTGTTACATCTTTTATTTTTGAATTTGTGTATACGCCTGAAGAATTTACTATATAATAAATTTATTTTGTGTGAACTTTCTGAAGAGATTCTTATTCAATCCTAACGAACCCAGGAAAACGGAACAATATATAAGCTATATTTAATGATTATCATAACAGTAATAAAATTTGCCCAATATAACAGCATTTTAAATGATACAGAAGAAAAGCAATAATTTGTTAAGAAAAATAGTGAAAAATATAATTAAAAAAATAAATATAATAATTATAATATTGTTTTTAATTATACCTCTGTAATAATTCTATACAGAAAATTGAATTAAGTGACTCAGTTTTAAATGATAATTTTATTGATATCACACAGAAAAATAGGGGCAAATTTTATTCATGCAAATTTTATTACGCTAATTTTGTTAATATTTCTCACAGAATATGAATTTCCAAAGGGAAACTTCTTTTATATTCCCCAAAAAGTTTTTTGCAAGAAAAAATTAAATTACTTTATAAATTTCTATTTGAATTTTGTTTATCCGTTGCTGAATTCGAGAAAATGTAAATAAGAAGGGCTGTCACTTTGAAATCTACGAAGAAAGGAAAAAAATACGCATTTCTGCATAAGCAAAAATTTTTCAATGAGGGTGAATTCTTTTACAGTTACTAAGCTTAGCTTTTATTTATTTGAAAATTTATTTCATAAAATAATGCAATTCTTTATACGGGAATGTTAATTTCATTACTTGTCGTTTCTTTTCAAAAACTTTCATTCTTAGAGAGACATTTTAACAGTATCTTAAGAAATATATTTTTGAATTTCAATATAATATATTAAAAATAGGGAATGCAGTATGTTTTATCGTATTGCTGTTAGTTATTTCGGGTATATCTCTTGTAATGTTAATAGTGTTTAATTTGGTATTTCAATATATAATTCAAAGCTTTAGATTTTAAAACTATAATGGAAAATTAGCTAAAATAAAGTCTTTAAGATGTTCGAGAGAAAACTTTATGTAATTTTGCATACGTTTAAAACAATTTATTTTAAACTGTGCTCTTACACTTGTCAGATCATTTGGAAAATGTTATGTCATTTTTCCTCTTTAACTTAACCTCTTAGAGGTTACTAAACCTCTTTTAGGTTACTAACCTCTAAGAGGTTTAACTAAACCTCTTTGTCGATGACTCAGACCCTAATAAAGAATCTGCTTCCAGATCTATTCGAATATGAATAATATTTTGGCATTGTAGCTCAATAACTGACTAAATAAATTATTATTATCATTCTCAAATGCAGAGGCACTTGGTGTATCTAGACATTCGCCCGAATGTGAATTACCGGGCAGACAACGCCTTGCAGACACCAGAGGTCAACATCGAATGCTGATGGCCGCCCTAAATCACACCGCTAGACTGCTGGCCATTGATTTAAGGGGCACCATATACACGGCCAGTACTACCCCCGACAAGCCGATTTCGTAATTTAGAATCGAGTCAAGTAACGAGACCGGAAGACTTGATCTCGCACAACCAGTGGTAAATTTGAGGACTTGGAGGACATTACAGCTACGACAGATTTTACGGGCACCAGCCGCAATTAGGGTACACAACGGTGGATTTATCAGCGACCGGCATCGAACCAGCTACCTTCAGATCACTAGCTCGACACCTTTGGCAACCGGGTCACCAAGGCCTTAATTCACTAAATATAAACCGCCCTGACCTGTATGGTATGCGGCGTGTTCTAACCTGCAGACCTTTCGCCACGCAATAATCTTGAATACGCAGCCGAGGGCCGCCTGTTGGTCCTAATCATTTAGGGCTTAGTAGCAGTGTTAAGTAGTGCATACTACCAACTGTGGGCTCAACCGTCCATATTGCAGATCAACAAGAAAAATGTTACGATAGCGAATTATGCGCATTACGAGGATTGAATGAACATTCCGTAAAGTGGAATCGATGGAACAATGCATCTATATCCATAAAAAGATTCATTTTCTTAAAAAATGCAATTTAAGGCTAATATCAACAAATTTAATATTTTTAGGTAATTTCTCATCAATTTCCCCATATTTAATTTAAAAATTAAGTTTCTCATTTTTCAAATTCTCATCTCAATATCTCTAAAAATTATCTTAAAAATTTAATTTATGGTTAATATCAACAAATTTAATGTTTTTAGGTAGTTTCTCATCCATTTCCTACGCTATAAACACTCTTTTATGTACCAAAATGATGAGTGATTTTTTTTCTCTGGATCTATAGATTTACATACGAATTTTAAAGTTTCATTTCAGCGTTTACGCATAAAAGTACACTTTGTGAATGCCTTGTCGGATTCATACGGTATCTAATAAAAAAAGTTAGAGGTTAGTCTACAACGTAGAAAATATATACTTCTGTATCACTGAGTAATGAAAGAGAAGAGAACACCTTATCAGATTCTCCGTAAACAGTCATAAAATATTTTATTCGATTTGCAGTAATCGTCGATATGGTATTTTCATGTCAACTCAGTAACAAATCAAACGCTATGCAAAAAATGACGGCAAGACGGCAAATTGAGAAGACATTGCCATTCTGTAACAGAAAAACTACGAAGGGCTGGAATATCCAAACAAAATGAACCAGAAAAAAGAAAAAGAAAGAGCTGGAGTAAAGAAAAAAAATTGGAGGAGGGTAATGGATACCCGTAGGCCAAACCACTTCGGCACCCAGCCGGCACTTTTTCAAATATCTATCAACCAGTTTATGCCTTCAAGGTCTGATTTACTTAAAAAAATTACATGAAAGGGTTTTTTTTTGTAATTTTTTTCATGCAAGTGTATAAAAAATGGGAAATGAAATACAAAAAAGAACAAGTGAGAAAAATAATCGCTTAGTCTGTCTTCTTCCTAATAATTTAAAATTTTACGAATTAATTGATACATTTCTCAAACAAATATTGTGAGACACTGAAAAAAAACAGTAACTAGACACAGCGCATATTCGATTAGTAATCCGGTATCGCTTCTTGTTCTGCATCAAATTTTGCAATAAATGATCATTCAGACGAATATTTTAGTTCCATAAGAAGTTTTCTCCCAATTCTTAACGATGTTTATTGTCATGCACACTGTACAACGAAATCGTGGCGCTCGTGCTTAAAACGGTAAATTACAACGTTCTCCGAATCACCGATAACACAGGACGCAGCGTCAAGGGATTACTTGAGTTACTCACTTGCCACGCCGTTTAGAGTTTAGCACGAAGTAGAGGGGATTGGGAAGCTGAAAAGATGATTTTTCTTAATGAATTTTACCAATAATTTAAAAATGGATACTTTTACATCCTTTAAAGAACAAAGAAAAGTGAACTAAGTTTTAATAGAAAATAAATATAGCCTCTTACATATTATACATATTTTATATATATATATATATATATATATATATATATATATATATATATATATATATATATGTCATGTCATTCGGTTTACTTTCGTCTAATCAGACTTAGGCATTAATTATCAAGAGTAGTAAATTTAGTCACAACACATTTATTATTTCTTGATTAAGCACAATTATGTACAATATTACGGAATTCCAAGAGGGACACCGATTACTTACAACCGGTTACATCGTATCAAACCGCTTTTCTTCTCTTACACTAGCTCAGAGCTTGGAACAAGACTTATCCTCACCTGCGCACTTTATCCAATCAGAAACCTAGTACCAAGGTATCGAAGGTGACAAACTGTTATTGACTTAGTCAGCTCGCACTCGTTGCTAGGCCTCTTAACCTGTTGCCAGGTTGAAACGGTATCTATGTGGTTTTCCTTGTGGTAAGCATAGATATGAAAAAACTTACGGTTATCACCTTAAGATAAAATCACCTTAATATATACATACATATTTCTAAGTATTAGTAATTTTTTAAAAGTTACAAATTGTTAAGGTTTGAAGTAAAATGTAAATACTTGCATATTAAGGCGCAGATTTCTGTACTTTCCTATATAAGAAGAAAAATATACAAAGTTGACATATAAAACAAAATACAGGAACGTGAACCAAAACAAAAGCCAAGAATTCAGCTCTTTAATGGTAACAGGTTTTTTAAAAATAACGTAAGAACTGTTGAAAAAGACATGTTATCATTAATAATTATATATATATATATATATATATATATATATATATATATATATATATATATATATATATATATATATATATATATATATATATATATATATATTTATATATATATATGTATGTATGTATGTATGTGTGAGTGTGTAATATACCTATTACATAACGTCCTTAAATTATAACCTGAAAGGAAAAACTAGCTCATATTTATATGGCTAGAGCTAGACTCCGCCTGAAAGGGGACAAAATTAAATTTGGAAACAGTTGGGCCAAATAGTTTATTAGAGCGACAAAAGTACATCCGTTCACTTCAGAAGAACGGCTCGGAAGGTAATATCACCTTTCAACAGTAAACGCGAGAGAGCGAGGTAGACCATGTTACTATTATTTGTAGGGTCAGCAGATTTTGGGGCTCGCGATGCTAAACCACTTCTGAATTCGGAGATATACACATGCAGAAATGGAAAGACATGCGATTCATGGGAAGTTCTGTGGCTAAGGGTTTTAAAGCGATAGATAAATATTACTGGGGATTGGATTTAGGAAAGGGAATTTAAATGCCAGAATGGAGGGTAAAAAATGTAATATATTGTATATATATATATATATATATATATATATATATATATATATATCAGTGCATTATATTAAATTTCTCATTTGCTAGTCTATTCCTTACTTGAAACGGAACATTAACATGAAACTATTGTTCTACCTCACATATCTGTCATGAACTACCATAAAAATATAAACATAAATTTACAGGATACGTAGTCACAAACTTGCTATGTGCACAGGAGCACCAATAAAATTACTTTAGATTCTTTATTTAAATAAAATGCAGTAATATTATTGAACGGGACTACAAAAGTGTTAAAAAGCCTAGGCATACATTTATTTAATTTTTATATCAAAGTAAAAGCATTATCTTTATTTAGTAAAAAATATTAAACAGAAAAGAATATTTTCTGACGTCGTAAAAGATCTGATACCCATAAAATTGATTATTCTTTAGCAATAAAGATTTCAAATTAGAAATGAGTTTTTCAGGACATATTATTTTAACACTCTTTTTTCAACTTAGTACATTAAATCTACCTAAATGTCATCAGTGTTATCTAGAATTCAGAAAATATTTTGGAGAATTTTTCTTATTTTCGGGGAGTGGCTTTTATCTGGAAACGGGTTCATTAATGTAATGGAAATTTTATATCCAAAAAAGTAAATATCAAGGTGACAAGAATGGTTTTTTTTTTCTCGTAAAACAACTTAAAAGCAAGAGTTCAATGTTTTTTTTTCACCAAGAGCATGTGTTTTGTGTCAGAATTTCACTTGTATGAAAGTATGAAAAAGTAATGCGAATTTTCAATACAGTATCATTCATGTTAATGCGTAAAAAAACCTGCAACAGTGTGAAAATTCTTTCGGTATATCGATTTCAATTCGTATTCAAGATTATGTGTTATTACTCTGGTGCAATGGCGATGTGGAAAAATAACGCAATTACCATATAAGGATTTTTGGCAATTTTGTGGTATATAATAACAGAGGATCTACGTTAATGCCAAAAAAAGATTGAATTCGTATTTTAATATTCAGTTAAATTTAAATATTTTTTAATGTTACGTGCAATATAGAGGATTTATACGCCTATGTAATAGAAATATAAAATGTATCGCTACAAGAAATATTTATAATTTAAAAGAAAATATTATGTGGAAACAAAAATATAAAATCCAAAGAATAAGCATATGTTGCATTATATTTAATTTGTTTTTTCTAATGCGGAGGCACTTGTGAGACATTTACCTTTTAACAAAGGATTACGTTCCACAATAAAGGTCCTCTGGAAAGAAAAATCAGAGACCGTCCTGCGTCGCGAGTTATAATTTTGGCAGCGCTCCAAACCCAGTATCAGTAAACAGTTAAACAGAAAGTACTAAACTGCTTCATAAAAAAAGAGGTAAGCAACGACAAGTAATCCCACGTTAATAACCCGCGGTAGTTTCCTTAGAGGAGACTACCTGAAATATTGTTTGTTATTCACTATTTGAAGTCTTGCTAGCTACTTAATACGGGAACATCCTTTAGATAAGCAAACATACTCCCTACGGGGGGACACACCGGTACCAAACTTTACTCTGGATTTGAACCCAAGTCCAATGTTTGGCAACTCACGACGCGAACCACTACACCGTTGTGGGCGATGAACACATTTAAAATACGGGGACACGTTTTTCAATTTTGGAGACAAAGAGCGGTTTTATTTCTGGTCTTGTATTATTTAAAAGATATTAAGCGTATATTTTTTTTCTGCTACATATATTAAGAGAATTAGTCTAAACTTTGTCAATCGGTAATTATCAATAGTAATAAGGCACGATTTTACAAAGGACATGTTGATTCCTTACTTTGCATGTGACATTGTACATTCCCGTGGATCTATTATTAACGTATTCACAACATTTTTTTTTCAGTTTTTTGTGTAGATAGACCAATAATTTGAGGTTTGGAAACTCAAAACTTTGTATATGTAATCTTTCCAAATAAATATTGATTTCTATTTAGATTATTATAAGTCTCTTCTTAATCTCTAGTCGTTAACACCTTCCATACTTTGTATGACGTAAAAGCAAACACTAAGATGTATTTCGCATAGGTAAATACACAATCTTCAGAAGCTGAAAAAAACGAGCTTGCACGTAACTTCCCATTTTATTTAGTCAATAGATTATTTAAAACTGCAAACGAAATGTTTCATTGTTTTGAAGACTCAGAGTCAAACAATTTAAAAATCACGATGGACAATGTGAAATATGGTATAAAACACATTTTGATACGTAATCAGAAATAAATTTCGCTAAAAAAAATAATATTCATCTATTCCAATATACCTAGCATGACTGGCTAAACAAGTACCTGGGTCACGAGTTTCGTATTATCAGGATGGGAATTTGTCAACCTCACCCAGGCTGTATTTGCGAGGGTGAATACACTGCATTTCCGGAACTCGTAATTATTACTACTACCATCCGCTGTTGAAAACAAATTCAAGTTTCAAAGGGGGGGGGGGTACCTCCTTTGCGGGAAAACAGAAGGAACTGTCCAGATGCATAAAAGTCGGGGTAAAAATGTTTTGAAACGCAACATTTTTTTCTCTCTCTTTTGATACGATGACTTATTGCCACATGATAACGCTAGATAGCGGAATATATCACATCATTTAAAACCCATTTTGCGTGGCAGATGGGCTGGAAGAAATATACAGAGATTCTTTCGCTGTAATGTGACACCGCGTTTTCCGGGCTATACATCTTAGTTTTTGTTGTTGTTGTGCGGGCTTTGCGAATGATCACGAGTTTCTAAAATTTCTTCAAGCTTAATATGGATTGGCTGCAATCCAGAATTACTGTTACCATTGCTACAGTTATTCCATCTTTGCTCATCCGCGTTTGGCGGGTGATAGATTACAGATGGGACGACTGCCTCATTCCTGTATCCTGGAAACAGGCAAAATCAATTTTTGCTGTCTTTGTTGAAACCTCGAGCAAAACGCCACACTTGCATGGTAGTAAATATTTTTCACCTATAGCTATTTAGCTTCTATGGTTATTGCAAGTAGTATTTTCTCTTTCGAAACACCATGGAATTTTCCAACAATAACCCCGCTAACCAACAGCATACCCAATTAAAGCGGTTTAGAATTGAAATATATTTTCTCAAAGGAACAGAAAGTAAATCATTATCATCAAAAGGTTTTGAAACTTCATGCAAAGGGGAAAAATACGGAGAGAAACCTTTGAATGCAAAGTTTTCTGTTCATATCATACTCTCAAAGAATTATACATCATTGTATTTAATATTTCCCTTCAATGCTAATTTATTGTACTTTCTTAATCGAGAGTTAATTACGAAATTCACTATGTCTCTGAGCCTAGGGAATATATATATTAACCGCATACTTCAATACAAATTACCAAGACATTTGGTTGCATTTATCTTACCTTTTGAATCATTTACATTTTTAAGTTTAACCTCCTGTCAACACTATTTAACGTTTCCTGTCACGAAACGTAAAGCACACTTCAAGTTTCTGTTCGGGAATTTAAATTTTCCCCAGACCCCCTCACGGACTTCGAAAATGCTTTCACACTGAAACTACATTTCCAGATGTTGAAAATATAACTCTCTTCGGTATTCTTATGATGCATTTGACATTTTTCAAACATGCCTTTCTGAGTAGAATAGTTTTCTGATTACTGATGCAAAGAAATTCTGGTATTATTTCAGCGACTTGATTTAATCTTGAACCTATCATATATTTTATTTATACTTTTAAGAGGAGACTCTCATAATGTTTAATCTTCCATAAAAATGATGAAGCATTAAGTCGATTCCCTGTGGTAGCAGCGCACTATCTGTAGTTACTTTCCTCGAATACTAAAGTTAGAAGAGGTAAACTGGTGTTGAGCATTACGAATATAACTGTCTTAGTATAGGGAAGTGAACTGAAGATTAAGTTTTATTGGTGTCAAATACAATTTTTTAACACATAAAAACTGAGTAAATGTTTTAAAAAATCCCTCTTATTCGACATCATGATTGTTTTTTTGGGGGGGAAATTTGAGTGTTACAGATTTAACGTAAGACTGAATTCAGAAAATCTTAAATATTTGATGCCGTCACAAAAGTAATCATATATTTCAGAGGGACTTCAACAATTCAAAATCGCACAGATTTTCTTCAGACACTTTTTATGTCTCCAAGAAGATGGCCGTTTTATGTCTTCGAAATTCGAATGGAGTAGTTTATATGAGTTATATAAAGAATTTGAAGGTTTTTTCATTCTCATAATATACTTTTCTTCTGTCTATGACCCGAGGAAAAAAGAAAACATTTGAGTATTTGGAAGGATGGCCAAGATTCAGCCAAAAATTTTGCTAACTAAAGCATTCTTTCTTGGGTACAGTAAAGTCAATTCTCCACAAATCAAGAATAATTAACCCCAATTTTTTTTATTTATTTGCAATACTAATGGAAGTAAATATTGAAATAAATTTTTCCAAAAGAAAGCCTCACTTTTTTCATTGCTAAACTAGCTGAAATTCTTCATACCTCATGAACAGTAAGCGACTAAACCATTAATGGTTGATCTAGTGTTCATATAAATAATTTATTTTTCTTATTTTAAAGTAAGATAACAAATCTTAGCTCAATATATATGTATTTAAAACTAACTTAAAATATATTTAAATATGCGGAACTCAGATGTTGAAGGCAAATATATATTATAATAAATCATTTGTTTCACTACACTTTAAATCTTTTCCTGTAATTGTAGTGTCTAGAATTAACCACAATTTTTGATTTATTTGCAATACTAATGGAAGTAAATATTAAAATAGATTTTTACAAAAGAAAGTCTCACTTTATTTGCATTGATAAATGTGACATGGAACTCAACTTTTGTAATTATTTTAACTATTATACTATTTTAACTCTAGAAAAATACTATTTTCTTATTTCGTAATTTCTAAACAACAGTAATTCGGTTTCATGCACATTTTATAAGTGTATATTATTTTATTTTGTAAAATCTTAAATTGTCTATGTTCTGAAAATCATTCCTGTGGTTTTCCAAACCGGGTTTCCTGGAAGAAGGGAATGTGTTCCCCACATGCAATTAACTGTGACCTGTAGCATTACGGATAGTACACAAGGTCATACGCACAGGGAGAGAGAATTACTTGCCACCCCCACGGTCATTAGGGGGACACGGTTCCTCAATACCAACGATCCAGCAACCGTTCCTTTGACCAATCATAGGGCTGAAAGGTGTTAATGTTCTAGAACATTTTTATGACCTCTGCGATTGTGGTGCTGGGAAGTTTTAACGTCTTTTTTTAGTCAGTTGAAGAAAAAGCTGAGACAGTGATCCAGCTCGAGGTTGTCCTATCTTCGGCCCTCGACGTTTATTTTTTTATGCCGAAGTATTCCGAGTCTCTGGTCTGCTTTTGGGCCAAATATAAAAATGAAAGACAATCATCAGTCTACAATAAGGGTGGTGGTAAGTAAAAATAATTTGTAATATATTTAATCAGGCGACAGCACAGAATAATCAATATATACGTAGCTAGGTCTTATTATGTATTCAAACATTTTCTTAATATATGTAAATAATTATTATGTTGTGTCTGTGCAAATTGTAACTAACGATGAAATTAATTTTAAATAAGAAGAAGAGAAATTAAATGCTGTTATTATCTATTAAAATTGAGTTTGTTCTTTTTGTGATCTCAGACATGTGTCAGAATGTGTTTTCTCCTATTAACAATTTTAAAAGTGCCACTCTACGATTCTCTATTTTATTACCTGTTTAATTCCACATAAGAATAAACTAGCTAAAATTCTACATACCTCAAGAACAGTAAGCGAACAAACCATTGACGGTTGATCTAGTGTTGATTTAAATCAATCATTTTTTTTATTTTAAAGTAAGTGAATAAATCTTAGTTCAATATATATGTATTTACAACTCACTTTAAATATACAGTTGGTTCTCTGTTTAACGACTTTCAAGGGACCGTGAAAAATCGTCCTTAAGTAGAGATCGTCCTTAAACAGAATTTGTGAAAAAATAACATTTCCCTTCACACGTTACAGGTTTAGGACTGTCAATATATTTCTTAATATATTGGCGTGTTTAAAAATGTTATTTTTATTGTCATCATTATTTTATTCACAAAAAGTTATTTTAAATTACATTGAAAAAAAAGAGTACAAACAATACAATAAATTGCGTTTTAAAAAATTCAAAAAGTGTTGATTGCTTCATTCGCCTTGTTTTCGTTATTCTCTTTTCCAGATTTTCTAAAATGTTAAATGTCTCACCTTCCATTTTCGATGTAATATAGCGTCGGAGAACATCTAGAGCAGAAATTGCATCTGTGTAAGACGGTGGCAGTGTCTCGTTTTCCGTGTCTTCAACTTCACCTTTTTCGTCTGACACTGTGTTTTCGTTTACAATATCTTAATAAATTTGTTCTACATTTCTGAAATCTGTTGTTAAAACATATTTATCACAATTGTAGAAATCTTGAATTGAAACATCCTCATCTTCAACAAGACTTCTCCATTCTTCAGGGGTAATGTCATCTTCGTTGATTTCTACATCCGTACTTTGCAGTTCCACTACAAGTTATTTGTGAATTCCAGCAACGCGAAAGCAGTTTTTTATTGTGGATGAAGAAACTTCTTTCCATGCTGATGTTATCATGTGCATTGCTTCCAAGATTGTAAATTTTCTAATTTTTATACTGTCAGCCGAATTGTTTATTAATTTCCTAATTAAAGTCTTTCTGTAGTATGCTTTCACACTGCGAATGATACCCAGGTCTAATGGCTACAACTTACTAGTGCAATTAGCTGGTAAGAAATGGATAGTCAAATTTGTAAGTCCAGGGATATTTGGAGTATGTGAAGTGCATCGGTCGATTAAAAGTAAAACTTTTCACTTTTCTCGATGCATTTTTGCATCAAATTTTCTAATCCAGTCAATAAAAATTTGTGATGTCATCCACGCTTTATTGTTATTGCGGTGGTAGGTACAATAGAGTGATTCCACACTCGCACTAAGAAATTCGATCCACCAAGGAAGAATGTTCGATCTTCCGAGAAACAGTAATCGCCCCCCTCCCCCGGTATTTTTCCACTGCAAAAAGTCTATGATTGCAACAAACATAAAGGAAATTGCAGGTCTGTTTTTGAAACCAAACTCCCCCACAGAAAGTAACCCTCCAGTAGATAAAATGTTGAAGAAAAAATTTATCATGTAAGAAAAAATCGTCGTTAAATAGAAACAAAATCGTCGTAAAATAGAATTTTTTTACGTCGGAGGGACCGGGACCGGGAAATATCGTCTTTAAATAGAGATCGTCGTTAAGTAGAGCGTCGTTAAACAGAGAACCAACTGTATTTAAATCTGCGGAGCTCAGATGTTGGAGGCAATTATATATTATCACAATTCATTTGTTTCACTGTACTTTAAATCTCTTCCTATAATTGTAGTGTCCAGAATGTTTTTTCAAAAGTTATTTAAAGTAGAAATAAATACATAAACACATCCTATATAAGCTTAATACTTTAATTATGTTCTTATTTTTATTAAATCGATTTGAAAAAATTAATGCAGAGCATTCATGAAATTTGACGCTTAATAACGAAGCAAAATATTTTTCAATCAGATCATACAAAGATCTTTCAAATGCACCTGGCACACAACAGTTTTGCAGTTTAAAATGTCGTAATAATGATTTTTCTAAACTCTGTTTGAAAATCGGAATTTAAATACACTGCACATAAAGCAAGCTGTAAACATTTCTTTAAAACAGCTTTATTTTCCATTATTTTGAGTTTTACTTTCGATTATATTTTTCTTGTGCCCCTTCAAAAGCAGGAAATGTGATTTAAATTTTTCGCTCAGCTGGGAATGTTTGGAAGACGAAGTGATCCATATGAATAGGAATTGAATTTCTACGAATAAATGCTTTCAGGGAATTTCTTTTTTCTCAGTAGTAATTTTTCACACCATGAGAAAAAAAAATTTTTTGCAAATATATATTATAAACATAATATTTTTTTACGAAAGAATCTAAAGCTGAACCAATACATTTATGTTTAAATCCCCGGATCCTTATCTAATGGCTTTTAAAAACACTACAATTTAGCTCACTCACACATGCACTCATAAAAAATAAATTAATTAATTGATATATGAGGCGTGTTCAAAAGAAACCCTCGTAAATGTGTAGCATTTGGGCAAGGAAGATAGAAAAGTTGAAACACAAGCAGATAGAATGAGTAGTATTCAATGAATCTTAAAAAGCATTCAATGTTTCTCAGGAAAAGTCACCTAGGGCATTTAAACTTCAACCTACTCATCAAATGCTTGACGTGAAATAACTTTTTAAGCTTTGAAATCTTTAAGGTTTGTATGTTTCACCAGGAACAAGAGGATCAAAAGAGAATTTTCAAAAACGACGCAATAAATGGCTGCATGCTTTCTTACAGAATGCGTTGATTTTGGGGAAAAAGTCTTTAAGCAGATATCCTAGTGTTTGGGAAGCGATGAATTCATTCTACGCAGAAAGCTTTCACTTACTGATTAAGCCAGTCCTTAACTGAAACCTATACCTCCTCACCGGTGTCGAATATTTCTCCCTTTAGGATTTTCTTTAACAGTCCAAAAATATAAAAGTCACATGGCTAGAAATCTGGGCTGCATGCAGGATAGTCTAGGACCTCCCATTTCTTACGGGCTAGTGTCTCAACAATAACCTTAGAGACATGCAGCCGTGCATTGTCGTGGAAAATGATAACTACTAAAGCCACCATGCAGCGTCCCTGAAGACAATATGCAGGGTCACTTGTTATTGATACCCTTATACATATTGTCGAGTGTTTGGGGGTACCGCTTGGCATCGATCATGGAATTTTGGTCATTAAATTTACCCCCAAAAATACTCCAGTAAAGTTCAACTGGCTTGTGTCTCGCAGCTGTTAAAAACTGAATAACCACTTGTTCATCCTGCTCGGACGGGTTTTGAACCACTCCAGCCATTTTCAACGGAACGTACCTCGTCTACAAGTGAAGCCAGTGGAAATTATGAGAACACTGCGCATGCACCACACATGCAGCTTTATTTAGTATTTGCGTTCGGCAACTTAAATGTCAACTCATCGCGTTGTGCGCTCCGAACGGGTTTCACTTCAACAGCCTTTACTTACTTACTTACACACACACACACACATATATATATATCTATCTGTGTGTGTGTGAATGTGCGTATGTGTGTACACACACACATAAATGAGTTTGTGTGAGTGCATGAATGTATGTATGCATAAATTTATAAGCATTTAACATTTTCACCTTTCGAATATTCAAAGGATTAAGTGATTCCATTTCCAAAATTAAAAAATAAGAATGCCCCTTTGAAAAAAAAAATCTTAATTAATTTCACAAGATCCCATGGTTCTTATTTGGCTTAAATCTCTTTTAAATAAAATAAAAAAAGCAATCAAAAACGAGATTTACAATAAGCATTATTTTAACATAAAGGCTTAACTTACAATTTTAAAATTCTACTTACATTTGACACTTTAAATATCAAGGGATCTGCTTGATTACTTTACCAACTGCACACCTAAAAAACTAAGAGGAATTTCTGCTCCAGCATTTTCTTTTCCTACGATGTCAGGTTTTTTTACTATTTAAAAAGCTCAAATTCTGCAGATCGCATTTTTCACTTCTCGTGGAACTTGAATAGCAGTCCGTGTAAAAAGCAGCCAATTCATAGGAGAGATTCAAATTTCTTTCAAAAGAACTTTGAATAGGGCAATTCCTCCACTTGCTGGAAAATTATATAGACCCAACTGTTTGATCTGTTACTGATACCGTTACTCAATGTAAAATACAGTAACGATACCGATAAAAATCAACCTAAAATTTCGAGGCAAAGATATTATTTTCTAGATTGAAAATTTCAAACGTATTTACCAACTGACGTTTAAAAAAAGTATGAATCCTTCCAGGTGTAAACACCACAGTCATGCATAAGAAAAATATTATAAACTTTAAAACGAAATGTGAACAATCAGTAGTCTTTGTGAGTGAATTATTCCCTTAAAAGAACCTTTAAAGCTACTTTTCACGAAGTAACACGCACAGTTGCTCACCTGTTTAATGAAGTGTTCAATTTAAAAATTCCGTTATAAAAATTTTGCTAAATAGAAACTTACCCAAATTTTAAAATAAACGAATGAAATGAAAAAATTCTGGAAAAACTGAATTAAACTAAACAGAAGTAATAGTACATTTTTTGTGTTTAATACAACAGTTGTTAATATAGATGCTTTCTGCGAGATCGAAAATGAGATTATAAATTAAAGGACTAAATAACAAGTATTAATTTTATAATGTACATTCGTTAAAAATTCATAACATATGAAAAGAAATAGTTTAAAAATAATTTTGTAGAGTAAATGCAATAATAAAGGCGGACCTGGAAACATGATGTAAAACATCCCTTGTTCTGCATTCCATAGACAATTGTAAAGAGTAAAACAAAATCTGTAAGTTTACAGAAATCTTGTAAAAAGTGTTTTCTTTCTTTAAAATTTCCCATATTTGAAGACCGCTTATTTAAGGAGCTGTTATTTTTACCATTTTTGTAAAATCGTAACACACGGTGAAATATAGCACCTAAATTGCATTTTGAATCAAAAATCTCCATGAAAAACAAGTAGTTTTCGATAATATATGGATTGAGTTGCATATAACATCATTTTGAAAAGAAAAGATACAACCTTTGTGCTCGAGGAATAAACAGCAAAACCAACGTAAATAAAGTACAAATAGCAATAAGATGCAATTATTTTGCATACGACCGTTTCGAAGCTACAAAGTTGCTTCTTCATCACTGCAACGAACTTAGTGGCAGCTCAAAAAGCCGAAGACGAAGCGAACAGATCAGTGCACACGCACTTAAATAGCCCGCGCGTGCCGAGCACCAAAGATACGAAGTAGCGGAGAGACCGAAATAGGGGCAGCAGCGCCATCTAGTGGCAAAAAGAGGTGAAAATTTGAAAAAATGAAGAATCAGGCCAAAACAGCTAAATGAAACCTTTCCACAATTGAGGAAAAACAGGGGTGCTTGACAAATCATTAACCAAAGAACCCGAATTTTTAAAAACGTTATAAGCTTCCCAGAAGTCAAGATCGGCAGGCGAGCGACATTTCTGTATATGGAGGCAGAAGAAAAGTCAAAGTTGATGATTTAAGGTCCTCGGCGTGTTGAGCAATGGGACGAGCTATTTAACTCTTGCTTTTTAACATAACTCTCGTGTTCCTTCAAGCGGAATTTAAGAGGCACGCTTGGTTTGACTAATATAAAAAGGCCATGCTGGCAAGAAACTTGGTAGATACCCCAGCTATTTAAGCGATCATGGGGTGTTTGAGACCCGAAAAAGATATTTTATTGACGAAGGTAGTCTAACACTTTTTAAAAAAGAATTTATATAAAAGTGGTACATATATATACTACTATATCTATATTATATATATATATAGATATATATATATTATATATATATATATATATATATATATATATATATATATATATATATATATATTTATATATATATATATTATATATATATATATATATCTATATATACATATATATATATATATTTATATATATATATATATATATATATATATATATATATATATATATATATATAATATAACTATATATATATATTATATATATATATATAATATATTTATATATATTATATATATATATATATATATATATATATATATATATATATATATATATATATTATATAATAATATATATATATATATATATATAATTATATAATATATATATTATATATATATATAATATATTATATATATATATTAATATATTTATATATCAATGGGTTGTTCGACTCATCAAAAGCGAGTTCCCCTGTGCAGAGGATTTCAATCCGGCAAAGTAAGTTCAACGTAATTTTTTTTCTCTCTGTGTATTTTAACTTAGGATTACGTTCCTCCATAACGCTTCTTCGAAAGGAAAATTTTAGACGCTAAAACCGTCCGTCCATCCGTCGTTGCGAGTTTATAACTTTCGCTGCGCGCCAAAACCCAGACTATCACTTGGATAAGTTAAACAGAAAAGTATCAGATGATACAAAATTTTGACAGAAATATGATACAGACGCTGTTCACAACATTTTTTAGACGATGTATATTGTATTCACAAAACTAAATTACATAAAATTCCTGTGTTTTAAATGTTCTATTTGACATCCCTTATTCTGAACTATCTTTCGACACCGCAATTTCCAGGATAATAATGCTTTTTGAAGTGTCAGAAGACATATTCTATCCCATTCCTCCTGAACAGCTTTCCAGAGTCCTGTAAGGGTTTTGGGACGACGTTTGGATAATGCAGATTTCAAAAGTCCAAAAGCACAAAAATTTATAGGTAATACATCGGGAGATTTAGTAGGGATCAGTGAAGGGTATGGCCTTGATACCAGTTTTTTGTTCCATTTCTTTTAGGAAATTTACAGTGGATTTTGATGTGTGACTGCTAGCTTTGTCCTGATGGAGTCTCACATATTGATGGCAATGTGGGTAAAGCGATGGTATTTTATTCAGAAAAAATTGGCTATAAAATATGTTCCTGATAGTTTTTGGAGTTAATCTTGACATTTTTTTCCAATCTCTTTATTTTTAACTTGCCATTATAAGAAAAACCAGGAACAATCAGGAATCCCTTAGAAAAACTTTCTTTCGATTCTTTGAACCATGTACTTAAATTTTTTTCTCCCCTTTTATGATAATAAATGGCTCTTTTTTTTGTTGCATCATTTAAATACACCCATGATTCATCTATTGTGACAATTGTTTTCCATTTTTCTTTGGATAAGTGTTTCTCATAGAGAGTTTTGCAGCGTGTCCTGCGTTCAGCGATATGATTTGGAAGAAACGTAGCACATTGCGTTTTTTCGCTTTCTTAAGATTTAAATCAATGTTTATCATTTTGTTTACAGTGGACACAGAGCATTTTAATGATTTTGCAACTGTCCTTTGACTAGGGGGATTCTCTTTGAACATTAAATAACATACCTTTGTAATAGTCGAAGATGTTTTTTGTTTTTTCCTTGGATACTTGTTTGGAATTTTTGTACCACTTGAGACTCCAATTTGACGTTTATTTCCTTTCTTGTTGACGATATTACCTATCGACTCTTTAGATATCACAAAAACATGACTCTCACATCGCTTTTGGATAACGGAGTATGCATATTTCTGTTCGGAAGAGAATAAATGTAGCCTTCGAACCACAGCTTTGTTAAAAATCGGCATTTTGAATAAAAACAAAACTTTGAAGCCGCAGACGATAATTTGACTTTTAAAAACATAGTACAATTGCAATTATTTCTTTTGCAGCAAACGATTTTTTATTATCGCTCTCCAAAATCGTCTAAAAAATGTGCGAACAGCCTCTGTATATATACATACGTGCATACACATATATACATACAAAAGAGGTAAGCAATGATAAACGATCCTATGTTAATAACCCGCGGTAGTTAGTTAGATGAAACTACCTGTATTTTTTTTTACTATCCTTCTTAAATTAGTTAAAGAAGCTTCTGCATGAGAAAATTTAAGCCATACATACATATATATATATATATATATATATACTATATATATATACACTGAAGTGCCACTGAATTAGGCATACCTATCTAGTAACGAGTTGGGCCTCCTCTTGCCTTGATAACGGCTGCCACACGACAAGGCATAGATTCAACAAGTTTCTGGAAACGTTCCACGGGAATAGCTTGCCAAATATTGGCTAAAGCTGTCGATAATTCAGTAAGGTTCTTTGGTGCTGTGTGATGGCCTTTCACGCCTTGTTCCAAAACATCCCAAAGATGCTCATAGGATTTAAGTCTGGGCTTCTAGGTGGCCAATTCATGACAGAGAAGTCAGAGGAATGCTCATCCAACCAGCCAGCAGCCAACCGGGACTTGTGAGAGGTACAGTTGTCCTGGCTGAAAACTCCATTACCGTGCAGATAGCCCGAGACCGGGCGGATAACAGAACGCATAAACGGATGGAGGTGATCACCCACAAACTCTACGTAACAGTAATTGCATTGAGGGAGTTGGTACACGCACCAAGACTCACAAACTGTGCCACGAAAAAACACCCCAAACCATGATTGAGCCACCATGCCCATTACAGTTCCAGCCAGTCATGCAGGATCCATGGCTTCATGAGCCTGACGCCATATTCTCAGCCTCCCGTCGGCGTTAAGTAGTCGGAATCGAGATTCATACTCCATGCTACTCGTTTCCCAGTCCTCTACACTCCAGTCTCTGTGCTCTCTTGCCCAGAGCAAGACGTGCAGCCCGATGGCGAGTATGAGGCAATGGTACTCTCATAGGTCGACGGCTCCCAAAACCCATACGTGAAGCGAGCGTTCATCCCAGTCCGTTTACTGACTGTACGACTGGCCCGTCTTAAGCTGGTGGTAATTTGAGCTATGTTTGGCTTCGCTGGCTAGTACAATCCGCCTGTAGCCGTCTCTCACCACTAACACTGTCAAGGCTAATTGGTCCTTTGCAGTTGTGCCCGATCGCTAGTTTTTTTTCACCATCCATGTATCTTGTATACTCTTGACATTGTCGACCTTGAAAATCCTAGATCTCTGACTATTTCGGAATTGAATGGCCCATGCGTCGCGCACCTACGATTTGTCAGCGATCGAAGCGTCTAAATCAGGCAGTTTTACCTATACTGGCAATTCCAACAACTAATTCAGAACAACCACAGTACGCTCTATATATGCAGTTACCACAGTGCCCTCACTTGCGCATACATGATAGCGCAGCGCTGCACAATGTTCATAGGCTTTGCTATCCCTAATTCAGTGGCACTTCAGTGCATATGCAATTTTAACGATGACTTGTTAAATACTGACCAGTTAAATGTTAGAGCAATAAAAAAACCTCAAGAGTTTTTATTGAAGAGAAAGAAAACCGTTAGAGGATTTAATTTCGTTAAACTACGGTCACCAGCATTTAAATGCTAATAAAAGTTTTTGAGCTATATTAGTAAAAATAAAATTATTAAAAAACATAACCCATGAGTGCATGTTTCTTTCACTTTCAAGCAAACATTCAAATTAGAAGTGATCTCGAGTTATAAGCTTAAACAAATAAAGAAATTGCAGAACTTACTCAGAATCCTCGCAAAGGAATAATTCGTTCACATTTTAAAATATCCGTCGGATATCGAAGAAGGGATTCTTTTCCCCTCTTTTCCATCGACAGATTGACTGAAAAGGGAATAACAAAGAAAAAATCCTTTACTGAAAAGGAAAATGAACCCCTTGGAGTTCCAAAATTGTGCTTTGGAATCCAGAATATTTATATAAGGCTCCAGTATATATCATTTACATTTTAAGAGTCTGGGTGTAAAAAAAGTAAGAAATAAAAATAATAAAAATCTTTTGTGAAAGAAGGAAAACATTTCAATTTCAGCTCACGACTATAAGTACATATCTTTCCTCTATAGAGCTATTCACAAAGTTTGAATAAAGTTTAGGGAAGACAAGGCACCGTAAAAAGTAAATTACATTATGACATCTTTAAGAAAGAAGTGAAAACGCCGCTAAAAAATGCCTGTTTCCTTAAAGAGAGTGTAATTCTATTTATGCCGGCTTGTATTATACATGTGGAAATTTTTATATGGTGTTGAAGAGTTTACCACGATATTATTGAAATTTCAAGGAAGTTAGGAAACAACTCAAATGATTCGAAGTTTAAAAACTTTCGTTATGAATCTATTTTAGAAAAGGAATACAGAATTTGCTTGAAAAATGTTGTCAGGGTGTTCTTCCTTTATTCAAATTATATCATAGTAAACAAAAGTTATGGGTTGCAAAGAATATGCACGAATACTTATTCTTTACTGGAAGCATCAAAAAAACCAATTTTATATTTTCAGCTACGTTGGAAATATTTTTTTGTCTCTATACAGTTTTCATGTTAATGTACACATTTCAATCGTATTTCTTGCGAAATTAAATCATAAAAACCTCGTTCTCACTAAGTACCGGAAGCTAATAATTCAGCCAAGGCATTCCGATTAGATATTATGATGCAAACACCGACCGTGCTACTTAAGGTTGCTGAATAACACTACTGGATTCGCGCGCCATATGTAAAACTATGGGAAAATTTTGTAGACTGTTTACAGCTACATTGCAAGAACTAACCTTCTTAACGCTGCTGTGTACTTCCCCCTACTGGATTCGCGCACCTAAATGTAAACCTATAAGAAAATTTGTCGACTATTTATATCAACATTGCACGAACTAACCTTCTTAAGGCTGCTGTGTACTTCCCCCTTCTGCATTCGGTCACCTTAAAACTTACCTATAGAGAAAATGTGTCTATTATTTACAGTTACATAAATGCTGATAATCCAATAAAAATGGTATTTTCAGATAAACTGAAAGTCGTTGATTACGACATATAAAAAAATAGAATAGGTGCAGACAAACCAATTAAGGCGAACAAACAGGACGGAAAATGAAACAGTGAAATGACGCCAGCCGATACAAGAAGAATGTCGTGGAGGACACGATATGTTAGAAGTTCGAAAGAAGTACAGACAAGCCAATTAATCGAACAAACGGGGGTAAAATGAAAAAGTGAAAATGACGCATGCCTGTACAAAAGACCGAATGAAGAAATAAAAAATTGAAAAGCAGCAGTTAAGAGACGAAACAGCGAGGGGGCTACATGGAGGGGACATTGAGATGAAAGGGAATTGTTGGCAAAGAGGAGATGACCCCACACATAGGAGATGTTCTGGGAAAACATGATCGCTAGAAAGGCAGGGGTGAGTCGAAGGCGGAATTGTTTTAATATGAAACGCCCCTCACTCTGAATGGTTTAAAGAAATAATTAGGTGGTAAAAATTAGCGAATCGAAGTGGAAGTGAGAGAAAAGGTTGAACATGAGAGACGAATGAAAATGAAAAAAAGCGGGACGTTGATAAGATAAAAATAGAGAGAGTGAGAATATTAAAAAAAGATATGACTGATGTTGGCGCTCAGACTCAGCACACTGACATAAAGTAGTAGCCTCGTAAGCGAGAAGTTTTCAAAAGAGTATATGAGAGATTTCGCCCAGACTTAGCGCATCGCTATAACCTGCAAACCACGATGAGAGGAGAATAGATTAATAGTTGAGACGATGAGAATTGCTGACCCCTGCAAGCTAGTGATGAGAGTGAGCCTAGAGGAGCGTCGGAGCCAAGATAGATTGCCTGACCCCTGCAAGCTAGCGATGAGAGGAGAATAGTTGACTACGGAACCAAGATAGATTGCCTGACCCCTACAAGCCAAAGATGGAGAACCCATCCTGCCGTTAATGCCCGCCTTCTCCCGCGCCATACAGCGATTTTGAATAACTGCGTTCTCCAGTGAAAAGTGAATCCCGATGAAAGATACCATAATCGATGCAAGTGAATACGCCGGCGAATGTTTCCCTCTGCAGTCTGCAAAAAATGGAGGTAACCTTTTATTACCTATTGCCAAAAAGTCTATAAATCCCCGTCATTAATATAGGCTGAAGTTAAGAAATAATATATATTGCGTACTGAGAATGAAGTCAATTTAAATAAGTGAAATAGTATAATTAAATAATCCCTTGATATAATGAGTGTTTCTTTGGTTTGATATTATTAGTAATAAGAATGTGTAATCATATATGTGTTATGTTAATAAATCACTGTATTATTTAGAATTCAGAGTAACGGTATCCTTGCCTATCACTATACTAAATCACGACCACCCAATTAACACTACGACACTGAACTTTTCTGCACCTTGTAACAGGATTCATTTTATAAATTTCGGCCAATCACAGGAATTTATGAGCGTTTAAAAACATACTATAGTACCAGTTTATCCCCGAATAATTTAAATTTTAAAATATTATTTGCATTTTTTTAAAAAAAAAGAAAAATACCCTAAGGGTGTAAATTTTTTTCTCTATTACGGGGGGCAAATTTCAAGAAGAAAATCTTTCAATCCAAGTGGGCAATCCTTGGACAAATTTTCTCCATAGGTTAACATTGAAGTGAGAGAATCCAATAGGATTAGTACACAACAGACTTAAGGAGGGGGAAGTAGAAAAGAGATGGTTTTTCCTGTATATATCTATGAAGAAGTTCGACTTGAAAATTTTCGAAAAATACACTATTCCCTGTACCAAGGAACTCAAAGGAGACGCTGATAAACGATTTTGCACCACGTGAGGAAAAATTGATATCTTAGAATAGTCCTTACGTGAAAATATGTTAAAGATAAGTTTCATTATGCCTTGTAATCTCGTGTTAAGAATTCTTTGCTCTGATAATTGTATAGTTAGATTTTTCATCATTTAATCTTTAAAATACAACTAGCTTTATATACCCGGCGTTCCACGGGTGAACCCTTAATAAAGCTTACTTGTATGATATGTATATTTGTATTTTATGGCAATCTATACCCCTCTCCACTGGTCATCATCCCATCAGCATATTATAATACCCCCCCCTCCCCATGCTAATGTCAGCATTAAAATGTTTCTTTCAATTTTGATAACCCACTGGATCCCGGCCCTTCGAGGAGTTTGAGGGCTTCCCCGTAAACCCTTGTGAAAATCGCCGGTTTCATAAACAAAGAATTACCTGACATTGCCCAGGATAATAAAAATGGATGGAGTTAACCTGAGCTCTAGATGTATACGTACTAACAACCGAAATATATACAATTCACACACACACACACTTTTCCACACTTCATTTAATTAAGATTGATCTCTCTCTTTTCTCCTACCACCAATTTGGTGTTCAAAATGGTGATATATAGGAAATATAAATTATTCGATTGTTTCTAGCAATTTTTTCAAAATCTAAAGCGAATGTCGAAAAATCGTGACATTGATCGTGTTTGTTACATTTAATCGTGTTTCTTACATTTTAAATCAAGAACCTTATGGATATCTGTTTCCTTCTTTGAGATATGACGGAATATGTAAAAAACACGTAAAAACACGTTTAGCCCCCCTAACCCCGTGGGGGCCAAATTTTGAAAAATCCTTAAATTGGTTTTAGGTATTCACATCCTTAGATTTTAAAGCAAGAATCTTATGGATATCTGTTTCTTTCTTTGAGATATGAGGTAATATGTAAGAAATACGTTTTGCCCCCTCCCCCCCATGGGGGGGACCGAATTTTGAAAATCCTGAAATTGGTTTTAATGTATTCGTGTTCCTTACATTTTAAAAGCAAGAATCTTATGGATATCTGTTTCTTTCTTGAGATATGAAGGATACGTGAAAAACACGTTAAGCCCCCCCTCCCCCGTCACCTGGGGCCAAATTTTAAAAAATCCTGAAATTGGATTTAAGGTATTCGTGTTCCTTACATTTTAAAGTAAGAATCTTATGGACCATCAATTTCCTTCTTTGAGATACGAAGATATGTAAAAACACGTTGCCTGGCCCCCCCTCCCCCCTTGGGGGGCGATTTTGAAAAAATCGCTTCTTAAATGACGCCTTCAGCCCAAAAGTAATAAGCTTCTTAAAATTTGATATCTGTATCTCCAATAGTTTTTGCTGGGTGTTGATTTCTTTATATATATAGATAAAACACGTAAGAACACGTTTAGCCCCCTCTCCCCCTTGGGAGACGAATTTTGAAAATCCTGAATTGGTTTTAGGTATTCATGTTTCTTACATTTAAAGCAAGAATCTTATGGATATCGATTTCTTCTTTGAGATATAAAGGCATATGTAAAAACACGTTTTGCCCCCCTCCCCCCCTTGGGCAGAGCCTGACTAAGGCAGGGGCATACGGGCAGTTGCCCCGGGCCCCACATCAGAGGGGTGCCCCGAAATCGAATAGAAAGTTCAGTAATGAAGAACTTAATACTTAGTACTAAAGTAGTGAAGCAGAGGGGGGGCCCCAAAGAAGTTTTTGCCCCGGGCCCCAATTAGGCTAAGTCGGGCCCTGCCCTTGGGGGTCAAATTTTGAAAAATCCTGAAATTGGTTTTTAGGTATTTATGTTCCTTACATTTTAAAGCAAGAATCTTATGGATATCTGTTTTCTTCTTCGAGATATGAAGGAAAATGTGATAAAACACGTAAAACACGTTTTTTTCCCCCCTCCCCCCTTGGGGGCCTAATTTTGAAAAATCCTGAAATTGGTTTTTAGGTATTCATGTTACTTACATTTTAAAGCAAGAATGTTATGGATATCTATATCCTTCTTTGAGATATGAAGGAATATGTAAAAAACACGTTTTGCCCCCCTCCCTCCCTTGGGGGTCGAATTTTGAAAAATCGCTTCTTAAATGACGCCTTCAGCACAAAAGTAATAAGCTCCTAAAATTTGATATCTGTATCTCCAATAGTTTTTGCTGGGCGTTGATACGTGTATGTATATATAAGTCAGGACTTCTTCCTTTATAGATATAGATTAAGCTTGTTAAGGGGTGTACGTGAATAATTTCTCCGCTTATATCTGTTTGCTAGTATTAAAAAAAATCGCATTCTCGTAGACACATAAAAAAGTTTCAAATTTGAACTGGCAGTAAACATGTTGATAGAAATTTAGATTTATTTAGATGCATTTGTAACTAATATTTCAAGTACAAGGTAGCTGGGTATGTCTGGTGCGAAATGCAGTTTCTTCCGAAAGAGTAAATTATCTTGAAAAAAGTTTCTGCTGGTACATGGAAAAATTTTAAAAGTCTGAATAGCACTAGAGTGAATATTAGTTCCAAAAGATCGTTTGATGCTTATTTAGGAATTAAGAAGAAACAAGTACTAAAATCTGCATTTCACTGAATATCTTTAAAGCAATTTTGTTAAATGAGGAGAATTTACTGAAAGAGGATATCAAGTCATTTGTTGCTATTTAAAATGCTAAGGTCTGTTCACATTGAGAGCTTAAATATTCGTTTGATAAGGCAGCTTAAGAACACTGTGGCGAGAACTGCAAATTATTATTCTAACAGTTCCCAAACAATTTAAAATTATGCCATCATAGTGCTCCACTGAAACATTTCATGTATATTTAAGAGATATACTAAAATGGCTTCCAGTATAATTTATGAAGAGTGTTAAAATATACTCTGTGAGGTACTTTATTAGAGAACATGTGAATTACGTATGAAGGGTGAAATCTTCATCTGAATTTTCAAAGCATTTGTAAATAAATGCATTTATATTCATTGAAATATTTAGACGTGTTTAATATTTAAAATGCACAAATGGTGCATGAGGAGATTTCAAATGAAACAATAAAAAAAATGAAAAAAAAATGCACAACAGATATCAAAACTTAAAGAAGGGAAAAATACATAATTTTTATTTCTGTTTTAAATAAAAGACACAGTTTCCTTGTGCAGTTGTAGAGTGTATATACTATTTATGGGCTTGGGTTCAAATCCCCAGTAAGGTTTGATCGTTTCCGTATTATCCCCTCATAGGGAGCAATGCTGACTCACCTAAATGGTGCTCCCATAAAAACGTAGCCAGCAAGACCTCGCGGATAAAGCGAATAGCCCTCGAGAAGCGTATATATTGTAACGTCCTCGTAGTTGAAAATAAACACACGAGAGACGGAATTATTATAAAAATACAGCTTATATTAGAAAGTCACATATATACAGTATATACAATGGCAGAGAGACTATTCTAGTCTGCCTCTGAGAGATCTCTCTGAAACATTCGCAAATAATCTTTCAATCATTAACAAAGAGATTTTTCTCAAACATTCACGAAAACTCTTTCAGTCTTTAACCGAGAGACGGACCAACACCGATCAGCACCTGGAACAGCCTTCGCCCCAATCCTTTCGCTGATCCCTGCTGCTGGCCTTCTCTCTCTATCCTGTTGTCAGGCACTCCTATATATCTGTTGATTCGGTGGTGGTTTCCTACGCTTTCTCGCGGCTATAGACGCTGGTCAAATGAATGGTCATCACTTCAGATCCCCACGGGAGTCGTCTTCATCTCGGTGGGGCGAGCGCCGGCCAGTCTCGCGTTTTCTTCGGTTACCTAGGGCAGTGCTCCCTAACCTTTTTATCGCCGCGGCCCGCTGAGGGGGGGGGGGACATTGATTGTTTATATTTTAGATTGTTTTGGTTAAATAATTTTAATTTAATTGTATTTAAACATGCCTTCAAAATAAAATACAGTTGAAACCAAAAAAGGAATATGAAGTCATTTAACATTTTAACTCTCTAGAACGCTAAATCAATGAGAACCCTGAGCTCATGGCCCTAAGCTGGCGGCCCTGAACCATTTGATCCACGGGCCGGTACCGGTCCGCGGCCCGGGGGTTGGGGACCACTGACCTAGGGGACGAACGCCAGCCAGTCTCGCGGTTTGTAACATGAGTCTCAATGGACAGAGACGCACGGCAAAGGTGTTTTTCGCCACTTTAAACTCAAGGCGTCAGTTAGTTTCAGCTAGATATATGAAAGATAACTTACACAGCACTAGCCCAGAGGCTTGCTTTTTCCATGGTAATTAAGTGTGGGTCCTCTGAGCTCCTCGGAATAAGTTTTCTAAGAAAAGAGAGCTTTGGTTCGGGTAATTTCGTCTTAGGAAAGAGGAATCCATGACGTTACAATATATACGATTTTTTTTGTCATAATACATCTAGCAATCAGTATCATTGCAATTAGGAAATTATGAAAGTAAACTTCAAATTTAAGATTCACTCAACTTTTTCATGAAATGATCATAATATGAATCCAGTAGTTTATTAAACAACATAAAAAAGAAGAAAAGAAATTAGTTTTTTACTTATATCTTTTGAAATCCACAAAAATTGTGATACAAACTACTACATAGAACTACATTGATTGCCACTATAAAATACATCCCCGACAGCAAATTGAAAAATTAGTAGATAAATTTATCAAGTTTCTATATCAAAAATATTTATAGACTCGCATCCAAACCTGAAGTTCAAAGGAGTTTTTTAGTGATATCGAATGACAAAATGTAGAGATTTTGAGGTACAAAAGGATGCGTAGTGAAAAATGTATAATTTATAACATTTATGATAAAAAGTAAAATATAAAAATAAAGTAAAACACATAAAGCGGTATACGTATGTAAAAATACATAAAATATAAAGTAAAATATAAATGCATAAAATCAGCTTCAAAGGAAGTTTATTTCCAAAATTACTCACCGATGATACGACTAAAACCGCTTTTGTAAAACTGTTTTATCAAACTCTCCCAAATGCTTTATTCTCAGATAAAGAAAAAAAAATTAAATTTATTTTCAGTCACCCATTCCACTCTCGTTAAGGGATGATAGGAAGTTAGTAAAATATATCTTTTTTATAGTTACCATAGAGGGAAATTCTGTGTCTTACAGAAATCGGCTTTGACATATTTTGACTCACATGATTTCATTATTTCTGAGGCTCATGTTTCTTGCCTCCAAAATTTGAAAGCATTTTTTTCTAATTTTATGCTTCTCGTACTTACAGTAAGAATATCGTTAAATGGACGATCAGACGTGATTGTCATAATCTACTGAAAATAAGTGTGTATATTACAGCCAGTAACGGTAAAAATAAATATGAAAGCAGTGATGTGCAGTCTATTATCTACAGGAAATAAATTGTTGACTTTCTTTATTTCTAAATTTGTATATGATTTATATGATAAATAGACATTTTTTAAATCTGGGAAACAAAATAAAATATTATTATTTTAAATTAAATTTTTAAAGTAGATAAATTTTTGAGGCTTTATATAATATTTAATAGAACTAGATTTTGCTTGAATCCATTTAAACTCATACTTTTTTCAAATTCTTAATTTGTGAATATATGAAGCACAAACATAATTATTTTATCTATTCAGCCAGTCTTTAAGGTTAATCATATTTTAACGCAAACTTTAGAGTTTTCCTTACAACATAAAATTTCACAAAGCTGTCTTGCAAAACTCGCTTTATAACTTTTATAGGTTTAGAGTTCTGTGTAATAAAGGAGCTCAACTTGTACTAACCTAGAAATTTAGTGGGAACCATATTTTATCCATTTCAGTAGAAGAATGTAAGCATTTTGTTGCGAACAAATGTACGCGAAAATTATAATGTTTTAATAACCTTACAAAATAAAGCTTTCTGAGGACCTGCTAATTACAACCTCCTATTACCATAAAATAATTATTTGTACTGTACTATATCGCTTATAAAGGAGGGCATTAAGTCTTATATTCCTCTCTCTTCTCATTAGCAGTAAAACCATTATCAAGAATATTTGTCTGAAGAATGATTTAATAAGGATGAAATTATTTTTACTAAGTATAGATGTGTTAAATGTGGAATATACGAGGCGGATCCACAAAGTATGAACGGATTCCTCATAGATCCTGCGCAAGTCACGTTATTATTATCACGTTATTTTAAAAAGTGTTCTTTTTTAAAAAGTGTTAGTAAAAAGACTTAGATCATTCAAAGCGCTGGTAATAGTTTTTAGTTACTGTATTATGTGTATCAGTTTGAAGCAAGTCTTTTATATATAATTCCAGATATCTTTATTTGGCACTTGCCATCCTGAAAAGTACTCCTTGTGAAAAATACAGAAATCTTCTCATTTTAAATGCGATGGGAAAAGCTCTTTCTTTTTATCAAACTCTTGTAAAAAAAAAGACAATTTCTCGGGCCAGATCTATCTAGCCAACCCCCTCCCCCACCCCTGGTTCGCTGACTGGACTGTTTTGTCAGTGCCCTTTAACAAAAAGAATACAGATTAATGTACCTCTTGATAGCGAAAAAACGTCACCTTGTACAGAAAATGTTGGAAGTCTCAAAGAAGACAAATAAACAGACTATTTTCTGCGCAGAATATGTAATTTTAATTCAACTATGGGTTATCTTTCACTGCCTCAAGTGTGTAAATTAAATGAGTTTAAAATTTTTTTTAAATCTTTCTTTTCATCATTTAACAAATCACTTTGCATATCGCCGCAATTTTTTGGTTCCATATCTAAGGTCCTATTGCAGTTTTAGGATGTAAAAGAAAATAAATTCGTCTCTGAAATAAGGGATGGATTAAACATGATACCTCATTATAAAAATAATGAAACCTCGATAAAAAAAATCACTTTCCCAAAGCATAGACAAACAAGATCATTTCTAAATTGTGTCTGAAACAAATGTAAATTTTCTATCCTTTTGAAAGGTGTCCTGCAAACAGATTCAAATTTTTTTTATAAGAAACCACCACCATAAACGCTATACACTTAATTTTGTTGTAATTTTTTATGAGAAATACATTTTATATAAAAATGTGTTTATTCTATAGTAGTATTTGTAGCGTATACACTAATGTGGTTGACGAACGTAAATAAAGTTAACATTTATTTCTAGAGTGCGATATGTTGATGTACCTCAGGATGTGCCAGGTTTTGATGTCAAGTATTTAGGGAAATATAATCGCTTGTTATATAAAATTTCTGATTACGCAAAAGTTAAATATTTCCAGATCGTTTTCAGAATCGCAGTCAAATTCTGATTTTTTTTTTCAGAATCTTTCTGCGAACGGAGAGCTGAGCACACTGAATATGTATTTCGGATACACTTTAGTAAATTATGAGTGCAATACTACATAGGATGCAATTACAAATTTTAAAACATTATTTAGAACGAAAAAACTTCAAAGAAAAATTTATTTCCCATTTATTAAAAAAATAATTTTAATCACTTTTCATGAATGATCATAGTAACACAATTCAAACTAAAATGATGATAATGATATCGGAACAGTTCAAATAATGAGAAATTATGGCATAAAACAGTAAAAAATAAAACAATGTATGGTTTGAATTTAGTTTTTCTAAAGTTTAATTAAAAGCCTTTTTTTATATAAATTTGGCAAACATACTTTTAAGCACATTTTTCTTGTAATTTTAATTTGAACTATTTTTTTCGTTTTAAAGTAAACAAATCCAGAAATAAAGAAAAGAATCCAGAAGAAAAGGGAGTCCCTTTTTTTAAGAATTTCATTGTAAAATTTTAAAGAATTCAAGAAACCTTGCAAACATTCAAATCGAGGAATTTTTTTTCCTTGTACAAATAAATGTTTGGCACTTCCTTTCTGTTTGCACAAGAGAAATTTAAATGAGCCAAACTTTTCCATGGAATTTTTATTTTTCTTACCTTTTTAGTGGTCTCATTTGTCTAACTTTTCTTGTGAAACTAAAGTACTTATTGAATTTGTTGATTCCATGTACTACGTGTGGTGCATGAATACATTTTTTTTTTCATAAAGAATTTGTTGTTTGGCGAAAGTCAATTCCAAAGTAATGTATGAAAATTTATTCAGTGCACAAAAAAATAGAGGTACGGTTAATTTTTAAGTTTTATGATTGTGAAATAAGTAATTGAACATGACTGTTGTAGAATAAATATTTGAACAATAGTAAGTTACGTTGAGTAGTAGAGGATAAAACTTTTCATTTTTCTTTTCATAACAAGCTAAAGCTACACTGCGAAATTTGTTTATTTTCCAGGAAATATTTATTTAAAATAAATATGTCTATAAATAAATAAATTTATGATAAATGTTTAATAATAAATTAATTAATAAATATTATGACATTTATTTATAATAAATATTTATTAATAATAATTCACTTTTGTATGATAATAGTTGTGGCTTGAAATTACTGTTGATGAAAATCTGTAAATTTTGCAATTCAATTTATTGAACGGAGATATTTTATTAAGATGAAACATCAGCATAATTCATACTGAATTACGGATTTATATTTTTAAGACATAATTTTTTATTACTTCCTGTTACAGTTTCATCAGATTCATAGAAATCCGCTTAACTGCTTAAACGACAGACTGCGAATAACTGTTAATGAATAAAAACCCCTGAAAGCTAGCAAAATACAGCTTCAGCTTTTATCTTATTTTTAATCTTCGCTATAAATCAATCTTTTATTTTTAAGTATGAAGCTAACTTTTTTTATCCGTCTATTTAATAAGTGCTTGGACTGGCAGATTTTGAATAGCCCTTGATGAATAAAACACTGCACGCAAATGTGAAAGAAAGTTTTAATTTTCATCCTCTATTTAATCCTCGAAATCTCCTTTATATCCTTCCGTATACTTTTAACAAGTTTCTTTTTAAAAGTTTCCGATTTTATCCCTCAGTTTTATTCCCCTGTGTTCAACATAAAGCTAAAATTTAATTTTTTCTAAATTCAGAGCAAATGGTAGTAGCGTCAGCAATAAATGGAATGAGCATGAAATTTCAAGTGCGAAAATTTTGGCATACTTATTAAAGATTCGAGATTCAAAGGATTTGCCCTCTATACCAACGGCTTTTATTTTCTGCTAATTTTCGAACATCTGCTTAACCTTCTAACGGTACAGTCGTTTGAGACGAAATAGATGGTACGGTCGCGTCGGATCCGATCCGATGTATTTTTTGATGAGATTTTTGGTAGAAATAAGTACACAATCAGCATTTTTGTTGTATAATAACATTTATTGATAATATTTTACATGAAATAAAAACCTTTTTGTATAAAAAAAAGACCAACGAATTGCACTTTTAATAAACAAATAAAATCTCTCTGGTATTTCCATAGAATGTTCTATATATTTGGTCAAATATGTAATTTAGTCTTGTACCTCGTTTTAGAAGTTACTGAACCAAATTTCCGAGCACAAAAAGATAAAAAATAATATATACTGACTTTTTGGCTTTCGAAATCGAAATAAAAAGATTAAAAATCTAAAATTAAAAAAAAAGACTAGTGATCATGAATAATGTTTTTCAACAAAGTCACTCATATTTACTGCAAACTTATAACTGCAAACGCTTCAACACCTGTTGGGCCAGACGATGGCAGACCGGCAAGGGCGCTGGCATTCGATACCAGAGTCTTAGGGTTCGAATCCCATTCTTGGCATAGACGTTTGTAGCCGTTCGGAATCGGCTTCAAGCAGTAGGTCCCGGTCTAATTAGCCCTCGTGTAGCAAAAGTTGACCAAACCAAACCAAACCAACACCTGTTGGAAGATTGCCTGGCAGAGTTCCTTGACAACCCTATCTCTTGCAATGCGAGGGGAGATTACGGAAGGGGAAAAAACATCTTTGTGTCACATCCGACCCCCACCGTACCGTTAGAGGGTTGGATCTACAACGACGCCCACGTAGTGTTGTGATTCCCGTTCTGAGCTGCTACGCATAGGGTTTGGGTTTAAATTCCAAATTATGCTTGAGAGTTTCCTTGTCGTCCCCCTCATAGGGAGCAATACTGGCCCATCTATATGGTACTCCCGTAATAAAGTAGCCAGTAAATGGCTGTGAATAACAAAAGGTGAATGTCTCACGACAAAGTGTCTCCACATTAAACAAAAAAAAAACTTAAATCTACAATCTATATATATAAAACAGTTCTGTAACTGACTGACATACGACACATAGACCAAACCACTGCACCTAAAGGGCTGAAATTTTGCATGCCGATTCTGCTTATAGTGTAGGGATGCACTAAGAAAGATTTAAAAAAAAATTTTCTTAGATTTTTTAAAATTAAATTTTTAATCTCTTTTTTGTAACATTCTTTAAGTTTTCATTTAAAATAATACTTTGAGGGTTATAAAATTTATATCACGAGAAAGATCATAAAAATTCCTTTAAAATGAAATCTTTTTCGAATCTTTATCTTCGTTTTCTGATTTTTGGTGAATTTTTAACGATTAACTTTTAGAATTTAATTTATTAAATGCTGATTACGAGATTTCTTTTTCTGGTACTTTAAATAAATTTATCGTCACGTCATAACAACGAAATAGACGAAAAAATATTTTTCTTTTCTTGCTAATGCGGCAGACGATTGGACATTATCTAAAAAAATATTAAAATACAGTAAAATATTTGTTCCTAAAACTACTATATTAACTGTACTTTCTTTGGTATGTCCTATTAGATTTAATTTGAATATTTTCTTCTACATTATTTTGTCTATAAAATATCCCTTACGTTTTTTTTATAAATGTATTTTTTTACATCAATTGTATACATTGATCGTCGTATTTATTATATATATATATATATATATATATATATATCCAACAAACACAGAGGCATCGGGCCGGGGTCGGAAGGTTCCGGCCAGCCGATTTCACCACTGCCGGGTCGGCGCATTAGGTCAGTATCGTTTCCGTCACGGCTGTGTCCTCTCGCCCGCGACTACCCCGTCGACTGCTGGGCCGCTTCCAGTAGGAACCGAGCCATCGTTCATCCGACTGCGAACCGTGAAGCAGCCGCGACTAAGCCATCGATGGGGACAGATAGCCGGAGCGTAACCGGAGGTTGTCGGGAGCAATAATTGGTGTCGACATACCGTCATCTACCCATCTCGTAAACAGCAATGTGCCGTAGGTCCGGGCATCATGCCAGCATTCTACCAGAATCGGACCGCCAGCATTTTTTCTAAGTTTTGCGTAGGACCTTTTCGTTTATATGCTTATTTTTATTATTTATTTCATTGACGAATAACCTCTGATATCAACCCTTTCACTTTTATTATTATTATTATTTTTTTGCCTTCATATTTATAGTTTTCTTTCCAGTTTTGCCTTATGTATTTTTAGGTATTACCAAATACTGATCTATGTTATTACCTAAAAATTTGCATATGAATCACAAGTTTACTTGTTAGAACAAAATCTCATTTTGAATTAAGATACATTTACCCAAATTTGAAAGTTAAGATAACATTAATACCAACCATTAAAGCTAAATCATCTTTCCATTCGATCGAAGGTTCCAGTTTGTTTTTTTTAAATTTAGAATGAGATTATAGTATGTAAAACAGTACTACTTTAATAATTAACCCAAAAAATTTGTACTTCCCCAGTATAAAATTTATTAACATAATTTGATAAATTTATAAACATAAATTTGATACATTCATTTTTCAAACCTGAGTAATGTGTAGTGTGTATGATGAAACCCATCATTGTGAGCTTATGAAAACTTGCTCAGAAGAATTTATTTAAATTATTTTTTGGTGTAGAGTTAATAAATGCTCTACGATAAGAAAATTATTTTTTGCATAGTTTTGTGAATTAATGAGTAATTCATTAAATTCTTATAAGTCATTTTTTAAAAATATTTTCTTTTATATTATATTGGACTTTCAATATCCAACACTTGATAGTACTATTTTTGAGAAATAGTACTATGATAGTAATATTTCTCAAAAATAGTACTATGATAGTAATATCTTCTATTGTAATTTTGAGAAATAATTATAGACACACATGTTTTTAAATACAGAAAAGAGCTGATTTAAAGTAAAAATAGTTTATTTAGAAAGTACATAGCACATTTACACAATTTTTTTTCTTCAAAACAGGATCCTATCGCTGTACCTCTGGCTCCATCTTTACAGCATCTAGGGAAAAAAAAGAAAGAAAATATCAGTTCATAAATTTATGTGAAAGGAAAATGACTCCCATCCCCTGATATAATTTATGAATCAAAAGAAGAATTTATTTAAATTATTTTTTGATGTAGAGTTAGTAAATGCTCTGCAGATAAGAAAATTATTTTTTGCATAGATTTGTACATTAAAGGGTAATTTATTGTTGTAAAAATAGTTGATTGTTGAAAGTAGTTGAAAAAATTCATTGTTGATAAAGTAGAATTAATTAAATCCAATTAGGAAATATAAATTCTGAGACAGGGGTTTAAAAAAACTTGAAATAAAACAGCACCCAACACATGAGTGCAGTTTTAAATCTGTTCTCATTTTATTGATTATATTTATTATATTTTATTGGAATTTACTTCCAAGAAGTAAATTCCTACCACATTTTTTTTGTAAAACCAATTACATACTGTGAAAACTACATCATGTAATAAATATTTACTTGATTAAATAAATATACTAATAGAAAATAGTTATAAAATATTTGTTAACGAGTATTCCCCTTTTCACTAAATTTCTCTCTGTACAGTAGAAAATCCAACCATGTCGATTAATTTGTTATTATAGATATAAATAAAATAGGGTAGATTGCCTTGATAAGAGTACAATAATAATTTTTTAATGTTGAGCATAATTTCAGCTCAACATTGAAAGATGAATCAGAGACTTGTCTAGAATGACACCAAAATTTCCTCTTCACTATTGACAATAATGCTGTTGAAAGTAGAGAAACACAAGAATAAAGATTGAATGCTAAGTAAAACATTAGCATACAAAATCTTAAATTTCTAAATTTGATTACAACATGCCATAGAGAGCATTAATACAGATGCTGGGTCAGATTTAGAAATTTAAGATTTTATATAGTATTCAATCTTCATTCTTGTGTTTCTTTACTTTCAATGTGAGAGTGATTCTCGATAGTGAAGAGAAAATTTTGTTGTCATTCTAAACAAGTCTCTCAGTCAGCTTTCAATTATTGTACTCTATCAAGGCATTCTAATCTATTTTATTTATATCTGTAATAACTAATCATTTAATTGACAGGATTGAATGTCGTACTGTACTCAGAAATTTAGTGAAAAGGGTGAATACTCTTTAACTAATCTATTACTATAATAATGAATAAAGTAAACATTTATTATATGATGTAGCTTTCACAGTAATTGGTTTTACAAAAATTGTGGTAGAAAGTAATTTGGGATACTAACTTCTGCATAGTATTTTAATAGAGCATATCTTTTGTTACTTAATTGTCAAATTATGGTGGAGATCTGTGTATAAAATATTTTTTATTTGCGAGCAGCTGTTATTAGGGATAACCACAGTAAAAAATTATTCAAAATATACTATTTAGATTCAGTAATTACTAAACAATTGTTATGATATATTGTTTGATTAGTCTAGGTTAATTTGAAAAATGAGGTGGGTAATATTGACTAGCTGTCAATGTTGACTGAAATGGCATAGATTGTATTATAAAGCGTGAAGAAACACTTAGACTTTTTGAACCAAGCTTCTAACCCAAATTTAAGTTTTTAAAAAAAATATTTTGCTAATGAGAGTATTTTCACAGATCTTAACAATGGAATAGAAAACCCGTATAGTCAACAAATTCATGGATAAACTATTCAGTTCTAAAAGCAAAAAGCCTGGTTTCTGTATACTGTTGTAACATGATTATTATAAAAGTATACAGAAACCAGGCCTTTTGCTTTTAGGGCTGCATCTTTTATCCATGACTTAGTTGACCATACAGGTGTTATGTTCGAATCTTTAGATCCATGAAAATATTTTCAATTTTAAAAGTTTTATTAAATTTTTTTTAAAATTCTGGTTAGAAGTTCGGTTTGAAAATTTAAAAGTATTTTATTGCACTTTGTAAAATAATCTATGCCACTGCACTCAACTAGAGAATAAAATTAAGTTTTAGCAGTAAATTTACTTGAAGTAACATTACATTAACCAAAAGGTATTAAATACATGACTTTTTTAAATACCTCATTGAATATTGTGTATTACCAGCAGTAATATTAGACACTGTCCAACAGACTTTTTGAAATGAATAAAACTAAATATATCATAACACAAGGCAAGCTGTTAAATTATAATCAGAAAAATTTCTCCTCACATGAATTTTCAAATCAGATTGAGTGAAAATTACACATAATGGAATATGCACTGAGCATATAATTTAATACCAAAAATTGCCTGGTGATTAAAAGTTGAGAAGTAATCAGACTTTCAATGTGCTGAATATGTTTAGCACAATATTTAAATAAGACTTTAATATACATGAACTAGATTACTACCTCACAAAACTTCCAAGAAACAATTTCAACTAACTATTGTATAACTTTCCATATAATTTGGCTTTCCATAAAACTCCAACTGATGTTCAGAATCAGTTGAGTTATTTTTCAGGCACAACTTTATCAACATGTTTAATTATGAAACTTTGAGAAAGTAAAGACAATTTACAATGCATTTCCCCCCATTTTTTAAACAGTTAAACAAGATGCTCAGTGAAATTTTAAAAATTTAGTACAATCAAATATTTGACAAGGCAATAAAAGAAATCTTAAGCATAATGCAAAAATTTAAAGAACAACATAAAACAGATGCTGTCTATGATTTTTTTCATTAACCCAAAGCTTATGCTTAACTTGAAGAGTTCAGAATCAATGGGGAGAAAAAAAAGTACTAATCAGAATTTTTGAAAAAATTCCAGTTCACATACCATATACGAGATGACGCACTAGTTCCCAGACATACACTTAACTAAAGTTTAGATTTAATGAGTTTCTAATGCTTAATTTTAGGATAGTAAAACAAAGTTATGTCTTAACTGGCTAATGTGTGCATGTGCATGTAAGAAAGCACATAATAGATATATTTAAGATAAAATACTAAAGATATTTTTTTGTACTGCCTTCATCTCTAATAACACAGATAAAAGTGATTTCAAACACGATAAAATTAAGGGGCTAGGGTTTGAAGTCTAAGCTTCGATTCATTTTCGAAAACCTGTGTCAACGAGATCTTGTATTGTGACCCAGACAATTGGCGAAACTTTTCAAACCTATTTTCAATAATGTCGGTTTGAATTTTTCCTGTTAAGAAATATGCCATCCCCAACTCATTGCAACAATATGTTCACATTTCAAGTACAGCATGTGTAGTGTGAGAAAGTGTGGTACATGTTTCTTTAGTTAAAAAGCCAGAAGTATATTTAAGAGAATTCCAAGTATCAAGCCAAACTAAGAATTTTTGTAGGTACATAACCTTTTCATTGGATGCATTAGATAAAGGCTCACAATACACATCTCGTTTATGACCCCCTTTTAACTTACTTTACACATTCATTATCTTCCACCATTTAATAATGATTGCAATATATTCAGATGTTTCTAAACAAAAAGGGTCATCAGTATGTGTAGAAAGTACTTTCAACCCTTCAACAAAATGGTCATTGAAAATTTGAAGACATAGTTTTACATTTTGTCTCTCCATAGAAGATGGAGTGCTTTTAAAGTTAATTCAAACACATATTTAACTATCTGTCCATCCTCTAAAGAATGGATGCTTTTAATGTTTCTAAAAGAGACAGTTTTAGTTAAGTTATGATCATTAAAATCAATAAAATACATACACTGACCATAATTCTTCTGATTCAGCCAATTACTTCTGACGCACTTCAGAATGTGTACAGAATCAAAAATATAAAATAATGGTCTATTAGGATTTGAAGGGTGATTATATAATATACTTAAACAAGGGGGGTAGAAAAATAGGATATTGTTTAATAATAAAGTCAGTTGTTTTAATAATAAAGTCAGATGTTCAGTCAAGAAGTCAATTATTGTATTTTGATGATCAGAAATTTTATGTCTTAGAACATCAAGCAATTCAATTACCACATTTAATACATTTTCACCATCACTCATTACTGCTTTCATTTAATCCAAATTCTTTATATAAGTATTAAGACTTAAAATGGAATAAACATGTTTAACAGAGAGAAAAATTTATGGCATGCATAAAATTAAATTTTACCAAAATTTAAAATTACTTAGCACATTAACTAATGATCTAATACATCCAAAAGCAATTTCCTTTTTACTACTTCTGTAATGAATTATCAACGAACCTCTAACAACTTATCAGGAAATTCTAAAAATATTTTTAAAATGTTAATGTTAACCATTAAGAATAAATAAAGCTTGGCACTTCACATTTTCATAATATAAATATCATTTTTCTGTTATTATAAAAGACTCTGTAAACCAGGCGTTTTGCTCTTTGGAACTGTATCTTGTATCCGTGAATTCATTGATTATACAGGAGTTCTATTCCATTATTAAGAAAGGGTTATTTCATTCACTTATCAAACACACATTTTGATATAATAAACCACAACTCACAATGAATGTCTTATCTACAGTTTTATAAACTAACTTTGTCCATGAACAGATTTTATATTTTCTAAATAAACCTTGGCATTTTATACTTTTATAATATAAATCTCTTTTTATGGCAAGAGTTAAAGACTTTCAAGTTTTTTCACAAGAGTTAACATGACCAGGGAGTCATGTTAACTGAAATCCTTGGACTGCACTTTCTCACTCACCTAAAACCTTAACAACAAGCTTCACAGTTAAAAAAGAATAAATAAAGAAAATCAATATTCTATCCACAAATTATTGAGACCAAAGTTTATGAGAAAGTTCAGATTAGCGTCTAAGTTAAAAAAACTAATTTGAAATTTTTAGTTGTTTAATAAATATTTTTAGTTTTTTCATAGAAAAAATTTAATTAGTTAAAAATAAATCTAAAAAAATATTAAAAACAGTGATTTTGGCCACAAGTCCACTGCTGAAAATAAAAGTATATCTCGAGAATAAAAAAAGGTAGGCTCAGTGACGTTAAACAAAAACTTACGCAGGTTATGAGATCCAAGTGGTATTTGTCTTTCAAGTCCAAAGCTCTGAAGTTAGATTCCAGTTTCAAAATTCTGTAAAGAAACCAATATTTTCTTATAATGCCATAATAAAAATTTAATGGTTTATCAAACCAAGAAGTATTGAAAAGTAGAGTTCTTTATAAACTTGCTTATCACTAATATAAAAAGGGGAAAAGAAACTAATTTTACCCTTTATATATATACTTTAAGCCAATAAGTTCACATTTATTTTGCACAGCATGACAACAAAATAATTTCCAAAAGACCTTTA
This sequence comes from Dolomedes plantarius, assembly GCA_907164885.2. Classification (NCBI taxonomy): domain Eukaryota; kingdom Metazoa; phylum Arthropoda; class Arachnida; order Araneae; family Dolomedidae; genus Dolomedes; species Dolomedes plantarius. The sequence goes on along the minus strand of OU015498.1, from coordinate 128,954,078 downwards.
GAGATGAACAGCTTATAGATAGTTATTGAGAACATTCTCAGATTTATAAAAACTCTTATCGTACAATATCTATTACAATAAAGCAATTTTTTGTATGTACACATTATGATAATCTACAAATCTATATTCTTATAAATATATAATTTAAAAACATGGAATGCAAATTAATAAGTTAAGAAACAATTTATGTATCTAAATAGTCTATTTTGGAATAATTTTCACTGCCCTCATCTCTAATAACACTGATAAAAGTGATTTCAAACACGATACAAATTAGAAAATTAAATGCACGTGGCATCTATATTGACACAAATTTAAAACTCTAAACTTCTCATTACTCCAGAGGTTCTTTGAATGAATTCAGGAATACAATGGAGTTCACATACCTACAAAAATTAATAATTCTTGAAAATATATATACACTCAATTGCAAGAATATATACACTCAGTTGCAAAAAGTATGCACCATTATGTTATTCCTAAAGAGTGAAATTGTTTAATTTTATATCTTCAGAGAGAGTAGAAATATAATCTAAATATCAAAGCCAGTTCAAAATATTGATTAATAGCAATTGAAATTCAAAATGTTCCTTAAATAAGCTTCTTATTTAATGAGATATTCAAAATAAAAAAATGCTCCAATATTTGCTATTGTTTCAATATTTACTTGACATGTGGATACTGATTAAACAATATTTTGATCTGGTTTTGAAATTTTGAATATATCTTTACTCTCGATAGACATAAAGAAATTTCACCCAGTAGGAATAACATATACATATATAGCAATTGAGTGTACACATAGAACATTATTAATAGAATTTTTAAAAAATTATATTTTAAGGCTATTAAGATTATACATGAAAAATACCTATTAGTGTTTAGTATTTAAATTAAAATATATAATTATACTAAATACATTCTTTTAAATTTTGAACACAAAAATTTTAAGAATATTTGTTCTTTATTTCTTTATAATGTATAAAATGCAAAGTATTTTATAAAGATTACTCAAAACACAATTTGATAAGGAATTCAATAGATCCTTTTGTATGATTTACAAGTTCATTTTTAGAATCTTTTATAATGTGGAATGTTTTTTTTGTAGATAATTTGTTGCCTATTGATACCTGGCAATAAGAACATTGTCCATTTTCCTATTAAATATATTTTACAATTTTTCACCATTGAATACTATGCAGGAATACTATGCATTGAATACTATGCATGAATTTACTATGGAGGAATCATGTGTAACTGATTTATCAATCCAGTAGTAAAAAAATGTTTAATTTGGATTAACATATTAAAAAAAATTTCATTATAATTTTCTTTCAAATTTCTTTAAAGAAATAAAATGGAAAATATTATACTGGAAATGAAAATACATTTTTATTTTTCAACTATGTAGATTTGGAATTGATATTTGTGTCATGTATTTTATACTTTCTAAAGGATATAAAAATCTAAATAGTGCGTACAAATTACAATTCTAAATATTAATTTAATTAGCAAATACTTATATAAATAAATATAAAATTTCAACTTACTCTGAAAATTTTACTGAACTCCTATAACATTTTAATTTATTTCAAGTTAAGTTGGGGGGGGGGCACGTCTATGCTTTGGACCAGTAAGTTCTTTTTATTTTGCACAACATGGCAACTAAATACTCTCTAAAAGTCTTGAAAACAAATAGCTTATAAATCTGTTATTGAGGAAATTCTCACATTTTTAATGAAGATTTTACAAAAGACACACACTATGCAAAAGTTTACCTAAAGTTTTAATAAAAATCTAGTTTTATAAACAAACTTTGTCCATGAACATATTTTATATTTTCTAAATAAGCCTTGACATTTTATACTTTTATAATATAAACATCTTTTTCGGCAAGAGTTAAAAAGATTTTCACAAGAGTCTTCCACAAGAGTCTTCTTCACAAGAGTCCATTTACTTCCTTTGTCCATCTAAAATATCAACTGAAACACGAATCTTAAATTATTCCGAAGCAAAATGTTTTTATTTATACATACGAAAGTGCTCGTAAGTGCCATAAGTATTGCTAATTCAATACACTCAGTTCAGTAGAATTTGATCTGAAATATGGTCAATTCATATTATAACTTGGATTAAAACACTATCTTATAACAGTAATATAATAATGTTCACTATGTAAGGGTGTTAAATAAAATCTAAAGGCAATAATTTAAGACTAACGAATGAAACTTACTTGTGGATTAATTTCAGCCAACTTGTAAGCAATCTTTAATGGCGCCTTTTCAGTCACGTGCAACTGAATGTCCAATCAGATGCCACTAGTGCATTGTAGTTCCCGGCCAAAGGCGAAAGAAAAGATGTTTTGAAATTTCAGTAAATTCAGTTCATGATGTTATGAAATTTCAGTATTTTGAAATTTCAGTATTTGAAATTTTCAGCTTTCAAAAGCTGCCTTTTGGTATTGAATATAAAATTTTATTGCTCTACTGAAATATTTTTCAGGTGCTTCAAAATAGATATTTTTGTGAAAAGAGATAAAATTCTTTTTTTCTGTTTATTTTATGGTATATTAAATTAATAATATATATTTTTTGTAAATAAAATATTCAAAATATTTTTACATGAAACTTAGGTATTTCTAAGCATTTCTAATTTTTAGATGTCATTACAGAACAACTGATTTTGTAGAGTTTCGCAATTTTCATCATCTTAATTTTACAGTAGTATATTCTTATAATACACATTGGAATGAAAAAAACAATTTTTAATTAACGGACCTTAGTTAAAATAAACAAATCACATTTATTTAGAAAAATATTAATGTAATGTCTTTAAAGGCAAAGTGTTATTTTGAAATAAACATTCATATTTTTCAAAAGTCCATAGTAATCATACATGGTTTGCTTTACTTATTTCACTGACACTGTAAACGACCGTGTGGTGTGTTAAAGAAACAAAATTAAAAGCGGAAAGAAGTCAATTTGAGTTTATTGCAGAACAAAACCTATGCGACCGATTGTCCCATGGCTAAGCAACAACAACCGCCAAAAACGAAGTGTTGCCACACAGAGCGGAAGAAACTATAGAAGAATATTTAAAAATGTAAATACTTACAAAAGCAACATCTACATACAAATAGCTCGGAACATTCCGGCCGCCTTGAAGCCCTCAGGGGCTTCAAACAAACATAATTGAAAATCTAAAAAAAAAACTAAATAAAAGGATTAATAACAAATATTTAACAAAGTTAATATTTGGGAATATAAATGAAATTAGATATCAATTGAAATCTAAAATTAATGTCAAGGTTCAGCTTAAAGATCAAAATGTTCAAGTTCAAAATGTCAAAATTCAGAATGTTTCACTGGTAATGGGCAGATCTTGACAATAGGTCTTTTGATTTCACTATTTGAAGTGCGAATGCTTACAACTCTAACCTTTCCATCAGAGCCGGGTTGGACACGAGTTATTCGACCTAATTTCCATTGGAGAGGAGGGATGTTGTCTTCTTTGATCAAAACTAAATCATTCACAGATAAATTATCGTGAGATTTTCTCCACTTATTTCTATGTTGTAGTTGAGATAGATATTCCTTGGTCCAACGTTTCCAAAAGTGTTGGAAAATTAATTGACGAAGTCTCCAGCGGTCAGCAAGAGACCTAGGTTGATCTAGTTGGTTTTCTTCTGGCAGAGCTGTGAGAGCAGTTCCAATGAGGAAGTGACCAGGTGTGAGAACCGATAAATCTGTGGGATCATCAGATTGCTGAGCTAACGGTCTGGAATTCATACATGCCTCAATCTGAGTAATTAAGGTCGTGAATTCAGGATAAGTTAAGATTGCTGCTCCCATTGTTCTTCGAAGATGATGTTTCATGGACTTAACTGCAGATTCCCACAGTCCGCCGAAATGTGGAGCGCCTGGAGGAATAAAATTCCACTTTACATTTTCTGAAGACAAAAATGCTTGAAGGTGTTCACTTTTTTGACATGATAAGAAGGATTTACGAATTTCTTTGCTTACACCTTTAAAATTCGTACCACAGTCACTAAATATTTCCTTTGGCTTTCCTCTCCTTGCAATAAATCGCTTCAATGCTTCTAAACAAGCTCTAGAGCAAAGATCTTCAACAACTTCCAGATGGACAGCTCGAGTTGTGAAACAAACAAAAAAGCAAACATAAGATTTAAATGATTTTTGGCCACGACCAAATTTATGTTTTATCATGAATGGGCCAGCAAAATCCAAACCAACTCGAAGGAAAGCTCGTGAAGCTGTAATCCTGGATGCTGGCAAGTCTGCCATCATTTGCTTGGCCACTTGAGCGCGATGTCTACAGCAAATAACACATTGCTGAACAATTTTTCTGATTTCTGATCTAGCTGCGATAATCCAAAATTTTTGCCTGATTAAGGAAAGCAAAAGTGCAGGGGCTGCGTGCAAATAAGTTTCGTGATAATGTCTTATGATAAGTTTAGAGATAAAATGTTTCTGAGGGATGAGTATCGGATGCTTTTGATCTTCGGAAAGCTCTGAGTTCATTAAGCGTCCTCCAGCACGAATTATTCCCTTCTGATCCAAGAACGGGCTTAATAAAAGTATTCGACTGGAAGACTTCAATGTTTTCCCAGCCTTCAAACTTGCCATTTCTTCGGGAAATTCAGAACGCTGTAAGGTTCTTATCACAGCACACATTGCATCATTTAGTTCTTCACTAGTTAGAAATTCTTTTCTCGTTTTGGATTTTTTCAAAGAGTTGTTCACAAATCTCAAACAGTATGCTGTGATGCGACAAAGTTTCGACCAAGATGAAAATTTAGACAGGAATGAATCTTCACTAATTTTGACAAAATTAACAACGTAGCCTTTTCTTTCTTCTTTGAGTAATGTTTTCACTGTCCAGATTGGAATGAGGCTGCTCATACTCCGAAAGTTCTTCAAATTTATTTTGGAGCCAACTTGGTCCATGAAACCACTGATCGCAATCAATTAATTCAGAAGGTTGTAAACATCTTGTGGCAAAATCAGCAGGATTGGATTTTCCTTCGACATGACTCCACTTCACATCTGGTATACTATCTTGAATCTTCGAGACTCGATTGGCTACAAAGGGAAGCCACCTCTGTGATTCAGAAGCGATCCAGGAGAGTGTGATGGTAGAATCGGACCAAGCGAAACAATTTTGAGATGGCACATTTAAAGATTTCATGACAGTCCCTAACAGTTTCGCAACCAATAAGGCAGAATAAAGTTCAAGTCTGGGCAATGATTGAACCTTGAGTGGTGCGACTCTAGTTTTAGCACACAGCAATGCAACCTTACTTCCTTCATCTGAATATGATTTTACATAAATAGCAGTGCTGTACGCCTTTTCCGAGGCGTCACAAAATGCATGCAATTCAATTTTGTGACAATTTTCAATTATGACTAGTCTAGGAATTTTGAGAATGTTAAGTAAGCTTAGTTCTTTATGAAATGAAGTCCAAGTAGAAGCTCTTTGGGGATCAAGTAAGTCATCCCATTGGACCTTGCAAATCCATAATTCTTGGAGAAATATCTTAGCGAAAACCACACTTGGTGCAAGCCAGCCTAATGGATCAAACAGTCTTGCGACTTCTGAAAGCACACTTCTTTTAGTTACCGCAAAGGTACTAGATGGAAGAACCTTGAAATCGAATGTGTCACTATGGGGGGGCCAATTGATACCCAGAACTTTCCTTGGTTGATCTTTCAAAATGTCCAAGTGCTTTGAATCTTCTCTGAGTTCAAGAGGTAACTCTTTCAAAATTTCTGATTCATTGCTTAACCATTTTCGAAGCGTAAAACCACCCTTGCGCATCAGTGAGTCAATATCACGAACTAATTGTTTTGCTTCTGTTTTTGAAGAAGCACCAGTCAGCAAATCATCAACATAAAAATCAGATTTCACAACCCTGGTTGCACTTGGGTAGTTATCTTGCTCGTCTAGAGCAAGTTGAAGAAGCGATCGAGTTGCTAAATAAGGTGCAGGAGACGTGCCATAAGTGACTGTCAAAAGTCTATATTCCTGGATTGGTTTATTTGCATCATTTCTCCAAAAGATGCGCTGGAAATTGGCATCTTCATGGTTCAAGCGAATTTGCCTGTACATCTTTTCGATGTCCCCACAAATAGCAACAGTATGCGTTCTAAATCTGATTAGAATGTCAAACAATTCAGGTTGAATTGTAGGACCAACATACAGCAAATAGTTGAGAGAGCATCCATGGGATGTCTTAGCTGAGGCATCAAAAACAACTCGAAGCTTTGTGCTAGTGCTAGAGGGCTTCAAAACAGGATGATGTGGCAAGTAGTACACTGAAGAAGGAGTTGGTTCAGAACTAGGTACAACTTCCATATGGCGTAATTCTAAATACTTATTAAGAAATTCCTTGTACAATGTGTGTACTTCCGGTTTGTTAATTAGCCTATTTTCTTGAAGCATATATCTTTTGAGAGCTAACTCTCTAGAGTTACCCAAATTTGACGAAGGTTTCTTAAAGGGTAATCTAACAACATATCTGCCGGTACTGTCTCTGTAGTGTGTATTTTTGAAATGTTCTTCGCATTTAATTTCTGACTTAGACAAAACTGTTTCATCTGGAACAGTTTCTAGGGACCAAAATTTCTTAACTATTTCTTCAGTATTCAATTCTAAATTATTTAGAGAAATGTAAGAGCATACGTCAGAGCTGAAAACTGCTGTACCTGAAATGATCCAACCTAATTTTGACCTAATAGCTGTGGGAAGCTCATTGTTTCGCTTGATTGGTTCACTAACAATCAGGGACATGAAGACATTAACACCCAAAAGAATGTCTACAGGAGATGATTTAAAGAACTTAGGGTCCGCAAGAACTAAATCATTGAAAGAGTGAACAATGTTCGATGGCAATGATTTATGTGGTAAATCTCCGCAAACTTTGTCCAAAACAAAAACTGAAGTAGAAAAGGAGAGTTCTGAAGAAAAACGAGGAGTGAAAGTAATGTTCTTTTCACTCTTGATTTGCGATGCAGCCGATCCTAAGCACGAAATTTGTATATTTGCAGTTTTTCTAGCCAATCCAAGTTTTTGAATGCAATTTTCTGTGATGAAACTAGCCTGGGAACCAGAATCAAGGAGGGCACGACAGTGTACAAAATTGCCCGATGAATTTCGAACTCGTATTTGAGCAGTACATAGCAAAACCTCTTGGTTAACATTTCTATTACTAACAAAGTTACTATCAATCTGATTCGAAGCATTGGAACAATTATTAGTAGTAATTTGTGGTGAATTTCGAGGAGTAAAATCTCTAGCCCGAGCAGAAAGGGGTGAATTATTTTCATTATTAGTAGCAAGAGTATTTTCATCACTATTACTGGGCTTAGGCAAATGCAAAATGGAGTGTGGTTTGCATTGCAAATTCTACACTTATTTAAACTATTGCAAGATTTAGAACTATGCAAATTAGATAAACAGTTGTAACATGAATGGCAAGATTTCACAAAATTAAAACGTTTGAAAACAGGTAATTTTAAAAACTTGTCACATCTATATACATGATGATTTTTTTTTACAATAAGCACATCTTATATCAGTGTAAGAAACAAGCGAAGTGACCTTAGAATTATTCTTGAAATCCTTCATATTGGTTTTGCTATTCTGTAGCATTCTAGCATGTTCCTTCAAAAACAAAAGTAAATTTTCAAGTGTTCTAATTTCATCAATTTTTAATTGTCGTTCATACCAAATTCGAGTGTTTTTATTCAATTTTTCAACAATTAAATGAGTTACAAGTGTATCGGCAAATCCATCTACTTTTTGTTCTAAAACGGTAAGCGAACGTACACACTCATTCGTTACGTCGACCAAGTTCAAAATTTCATTTGGCGAATCGCCAATATTCGGTTGCTTAATGAGTTTCTTAATCAATGTATTAATAAGTTCACGCCTATTCGAATACCGATCTTCAAGCAAATCCCAAGCAATTGTGTAGTTGCTATCTGAAATTGGAATAGCTTGAATAATTTTCAGCGCATCTGATTTGCACGAACTCTTAAGATATTGAAGTTTTTGTGCGTTTGTCAAATTTACATTTTTATGCACACTTGCGTTAAATAAGTCAGAAAAAGTAAGCCAATCAATCATGTCACCAGAAAATGTTGGCAATGATAAATGTGGCAATTTAACTTCAATACAATCTGACCTAGTGCTAACCGAACTTGAGCTTTCATTGCTAGTATTCCCTAATTTTCTGCGCTCAATCATCAAATAAAGCTCATCTGTAATGTCTTGCAATGAATGACATTCAACTAAATAACTATCAAAATCCTTTTCCTCACAAATACTGTAAATAATATCAAAAACATTCGAAATGTCGTTAGTTAAATTGTTCAGTTTCGATTTGAAAAGCTCAATTTTTGCAACATCAGCTTGTGCGATCTCAGAATTTATTTTATATTTTAACTTTGTTAAGTTGCACTTTGCAACTTTCTTTTGTGTTAAAAGTAACTTGAGATCCATTTTTCAAAAATAATAAATGAATGAAGACTCACCTTCAATCAAGAAGCGACGAAATTGTGTACAAATCCTTGGCACTAATCAAAACAATCAAAGTTCCAATGAAGCACTTCAATAAAAAAGTCATTCGAAAAGTTTTTAAAATCAGCAGCGAGAAGACAGACAAAATCTTCGTTGAACCAAACAAAGTTCAAAAATATGACTTCCGCTCGCAACGAAAACTGCAGGCAGCGAAATCGAAAGGGTTATTCCTAACAATGCGTTCCGAGCTGTGACGGAATTCAAATTAATTTCAATGACTGTTCGAAATATCCATAGATTGCGATGACTCCGCCAAAAGACGAAGGACCAAATGGACACGACCGTGTGGTGTGTTAAAGAAACAAAATTAAAAGCGGAAAGAAGTCAATTTGAGTTTATTGCAGAACAAAACCTATGCGACCGATTGTCCCATGGCTAAGCAACAACAACCGCCAAAAACGAAGTGTTGCCACACAGAGCGGAAGAAACTACAGAAGAATATTTAAAAATGTAAATACTTACAAAAGCGACATCTACATACAAATAGCTCGGAACAGACACATTGAATTGCTTTCTGTTTGTCATCAGAAATATGCCTCTTCATAGGAAGTCCTGTTACTTTAACATCATTCCATTCAATCATATCAATATAATCCTTGGCATCAAAGTTTATACGTTTAAATAAAAACTTTTTGATGCCACCTTCATTTTCAGCCCTTGCTTTTAGATTCCGGGGTAATCCAAGCTCTCTCTTACATGACTGCGATCATCTGATATCATACAAAGGACGAGATTTTCAGAAGCAGATTTCTGGCACTGGAAAATCTATATAAGATAGCATAATAGCATTTTTCAATGGCAACAACCAGAATTTAAACATTACTGTAATTGGAATGGATGGAACTGCCGTGAACACAGGATTGAATAATGGTGTGATTCGTTTATTTGAAAAGGAATTAAGAAGGCCACTGCAGTGGTTGATTTGTCTATTTCATGGAAATGAACTGCGCCTACGTCCTAATTTGGAGGAGAAATAGGTAAACAACTGGAAAACTGCTATGAACTTCCAGTAATTGAATTATCACCTATTGAAAATGGCATTCCATTACTAGAAATTAAGGATGATTTAAGTGTGGACCCAAAATATTTGTTAGAAATGTCTAATGCAATCTCTGTTGGAAGGTGCTCTTCTGATTTGTCTATGAGAAAACCAGGAAAACTTTGTTATTCATGATAGCTTACATTAGCAAACCGAATACTTCACTTGTATGTGGGAACAGAATGTACTGCAAAAAAAATCTCCGAATACTGACTGAGTACATTTTGTAAGTATATGCATCTGTTTCGTTTCACATAAAGCTGAAACTATCTTATATCCATGGATCGAAGCACTTGTGGAAACTTGTAAGCTATTCACGTTACCTCCATCAGACTCTTAAAAATGTAATTGACCCAGTCATTCAAAGAAATTCGTACTTTGCTGCTTTTTAAAATCTCCTCCTATGTATATCAGTTGATCGCAGCCACGTAAGACAGCTTGGATTACGCCGGATTCTAAAAGCAAGGACTGAAAAATGAAAGGGGCATTAGAAAGTTTTAAATTCAACGTATAAACTTTGATGCCAAGGATTATATTGATATGATTGTACGTAAAGATGTTAAAGTAACAGAACGAGGCATATTTCTGATTACAAACTAAAGCAGTTTCTAAAGGAAGCAAAATAATCTGATCAGCAGAGTCAACGTACTGACTTCAGCAATTTTCCATGTCACACACAAGCAGTAGAAAGGATTGTTAAATTCGTTACCGAGTCACCCTTACCCGTCCGTGGCACTTCTGCAAGAGTTGCATTGATAAAAACGAAATACATTCTCAAAAGATAATGCCAAAATTTAATAATAAAAAACAAAACAAAACACAATTCAATGTGTCAGTGAAATAAGTAATGGAAACCATGTGTGATTACTATGGACTTTTGAAAAACATGAATTTTTTTTTCAAAATAACGTTTAACATCCCCAATCTCAAAGAACTTTTTAATCTTATGCACAGTAAGTGTGCGTTTAAATTTTCTTCTACACCCACTTTTGATTATATTCCTAAATCTGAAAAAGTTAAACCTCTGAATCAGGCTGATGAGCTTAAAGCAGGGTGTTTAACCTTTTGCAGCATCTGGGCCACATGGTAAATTTTTTCAAGGCAGGCGGGCCGCATAAAAAAGTCAACTACATTCAAAAGTTTAGTTTTATTATGAAAATGAAAAATACATTGTATATGTAATGTATAAAATATTATAATCTTGGTATGCAATGTGATGTGGTAATTTTGAACGAAATCGAACATAATGTGATTTTTTAAATTTGTGTTGGTCTAAAGCGAATTGCTCTCGACTCTAACTTAACTAGCATTAAAGATCGAATTAATCTCTCAAACCAATTTTCTATCCTAGGAAACTGTCGTAATCCGGAGGAAAGAAATTCCCGTTGCTAATGATGAATTTCCTGTTAGGCGGGAAACCAAACCTGAGCCATGTTTTTTTTTTTAATGGCGGAAGAGTACAAAGATACCCTCAACAAACTGTACAACCTAGTCAAAATTCAATATCCCAAATCAATTTCATGAAACTTTGTCAAAATCTTATCTGAAAACATTACTGCAATTGGATTAATATCGGACCTTTCAAAATTACTTAATTTACTTACGCATTGAATTTTTTTGGAAAAAAAAATCCCAAAACCGAACGGCCACTTAAAAATTAAAAATTTATGTTCCGATCTTAATATTTCAAATCTTACCCAGTCCATTAATTGTTCACAGGTTAATTCTGATAGTGTTATTCTGATAGTGTGGTTTCTAATAGTATTTAACATTTTTCCTTTATTTTTCTGTTCCATGCGAGGCAGTTTCCTCTTATTGAAGTTCCACACTTGATACCCTATCAGGGAATGCTGGTGTGGGGCGTTCGTTTTTGCTTCCCATGCTTCCGTCCTGGGTTCGATCCTGCAAAGTGCAGTTCTGTTTTCTGTACTCGCGGATGTTCAAACCTGCCAATTTAATTTATTAAATATAACTTACTTATTATTTTAAACTTAATTGCCTTATTTTTTATTTCTAACATTTATTTAAACTAATTTTTTGGCCTTTTTTTTCTTATTGTAAATATTATTTCTCGTATCCTGATTCAATTACAAAAAAAAAAAAACAATGTAATATATATTCTTCAATGTACGTACTGAGGATAAAGGGTCTTATTTTTTGATATTTTTTGGTGTCTCATGACATCTACTGTCTATGTCTCTGACATTACATTACATTAATATTTTTCTAAATATGTGTGATTTGTTTATTTTAACTAAGGTCTGTAAATTTAAAATTCTTTTTCTTTCATTCAAATGTGTATTATAAGAATATGTTACTGTAAAATTAATACGATGAAATTCGAGAAAAAATTCAACAAAATCAGTTGTTTTATAATGGCATCTAAAAATTAGAAATACTTAGAATATGTAAATTTCCTGAAAAATATATTTTGAATATTTTTTCTACAAAAATATATATTATTATTTTAATATACTATAAAAGAAATTTTAAAAAATACAAATTTTATCACTATTTCCTCTCTTATAAATAAAGAGTGGTGAAACAAGCACCCATTTTTAAGTAGATATTTAATTTCTCCAGTAATATATAAAAATAAACAATGAAACTAATTTTCATCTGTTTTTATAAGCTTCTAGGGAGTTAAAAACATACACACAGAATACAATCTTTACATACAAGGAAAATTATGTGAATTTTCACATAATACAATTATACAATTTCACATAATACTTTTCACATAATACAATCTTTACATACAAGGAAAATTATGTGACTTTTCACATAATACAATTATACAATTTCACATAATACTTTTTACATAATACAATCTTTACATACAAGGAAAATTATGGGAATTTTCCGCGTAAAAGAAGTTTCACAACAATGAAATAAATATTTTTGAAAAGTCTGTTTAATTTAATCTTCGCTTTCCCTTTCAAATCTATAATTCTGATGCAGATATCTGTTACTTGTGGTTACGAATCGAAGGTGCAGTTCCGGGACGATACAGGGAAAACGGTTTCGGCGCGATTCATATCAACCCATAACAGGCCCTGAAACACGTAAATGGAAAGCGTTTCCCCTTCGAAGGTTCATAAACAACCCGCCAGCGGCCCGACAAAATTCTCCCGTACTTGTCGTTCAACCGGCGCCTCCAGCACTGGCCCGATAAGCTGCCGTCAGTCCTGTGTTTGTTGGGTATATATATATATTGGCATTAATTGCATACATTGACCGTTGTATTTAATTTGAATGTGTTCCGTATCGAAGTGCGTGTTTTCAGCTAGTGGATTATAAAACGCTATAGCGAGCGTATAATTTCTCAAAGCGACATAACAATAAGTTGAAAAAGCAGTTAAAACAGGGGTGTTCAACCTTTTGGCTTGCCCGGGCCACGCTGAGTGAAGATGACTAGTTTCGAGCAGCAAAATATATAAAAGTTAATTTATATAAATAACAAACTTTCTTGGTTTGACCCACTTGGTCAGAAGACCTGTACTGTCCGCTCGGTACCCAGACCCATACTAATTAACCGAACAGGTGCATTACCATCGGCTGAGTATGTAGGTATTTCTACGTAGCGACAAGTCTTCAGGTTCATAATGGAGGCAAAACCATAAAAGTTGAATGGTTTAAAAATTTTGGATTATTTTTTTATCATATAATAAAAAAGAGGGCAACAAAAACTAGTGGGAAATTTGACCTTGTATTCGTGGAACTAATGCTTCATTGTTTGGTTCGATGGAAGTGGTTGAATTTCTTCACGAGTCCTTAATGTCTCTAATCAGATATTTTCAATCGAATTTAACTCTTCGAGTGCTTTAACTTTGAAAATAGTTGGTCACAAATGTAGCTAGTGCAAAAAGACATGATGTGAATAAGGTGTGATGGTGGTGAGAGGCATATTTTTCTCTGGGCGTGGTGACCCAGTTGGCAACAGCAGTGGACCAGTGATCTGAACGTCCCCGGTTCGATTCTCGTCTCTGCAAATCCACCGCCGTGTTCAATAATGGTGGCCGGGGCACGTAAAATAGGTCGTGGCTGCAATGTCCTCCAAGTTCTCAATTACCTTTGGAGGTGCGGGGTCAAGTGTTCCGGTCTCGTAACTTGAATCGGTTCAAAATTACGGGACCGGTCATTTAGCCAAGTCGGACTCCAACCCCTGTGATGCTAATTCAAAACAGGAGCCGTCCCTTTCAGCCCAATAGTCTATTATGACCTGGTGAATGAAACCTCCAACCAGGGGACATTAGCAACAACAACAACAACAACTTATTTTTCTCTGGGAAGATAGATCTTATAAATTTTCCAATCTTGTGGGATCCCATTGTTAGTTTTTAAGGGCCAAAGACCCCACAATGGGGCAGCTAACGTGTGTTAGACACGCCTGAGATAAAATAAGACAATATCTCCAAACTACTTTTTAATCATTGTTTGGGGTTTGGTCATCAACTATCCACCCATCCATCTTCACATTCACTGACAAACCCCGATGGAAATAGCACAATGGCAAGCTGAGTCTGCAGGTTTTTAGTTTTAAAATGAAAATTTTGTTCTCAAACACTCCAGTGGAAACATCACAAAGCTCTCTAAAAGAAAAAGGTCTTTCTGCTTGAAAATTTTTTTTTCAAATTTTATTTGATTCTGATAAATAAAAATTCGCATACTACCAAACAAGTAATTCCAGAATACATTTGAAACAACTAATCAGAACGCTACTTCTTGGAGATTCAAAATATACCGAAGAAACCGCTAATCCAAGTTTAAAATTGAATACCTCGTCAACAAAACATTTTGGTTTTCTAAAGGGGGAGATCATATTTGACTTAAACCATAGCAATTGTCAATGTTTCTTATTGCTTAATTCATGTGTAAAGCTTAAAGTAGGATTAACAGTATTGTCTAAATCAGTATTTCTGAATATGTGGTTGATCGATCCAATATAATCTGATTCTTTTGCAGAGTAAGATATGTTTTCAGAAATGGAAAGAATCAAAGTACTGTGAATGAAACGATGCAACAATATTTTTAATTGGTACAAAACGCTATTATTTTAGGGTATTTATAAAGGGATGCAATAAAATAGTACTAATTTTACTGGTGATTTTCGCTATCAAGGAATGGAATTATATGTAACATTTAGTAATAGAATTTGTCTATGTCAATTACTACCTCCCCTTTTGAAAAGCAAAACATTTTTTAGACGAGGTTGCTCAATATTTTACATTGGAATGGTGGTTGCTTTGGTATATTTTAAATCTCCTTGGAGTTGTGTTCTCGTCAGTTGTTCCAATTGTGTTTTGACATATCTATACGCATGTATGTGCCTCACCATGCATATAAATACATACATACACTATGAAACTTCTCTATGGAGGCAAGGAATGGTTCCTAAAAAAAGTGGCCGTTTCGAGGGGTGGCCGGCTAGAGAATTTTTACTATTTATATATACAGTGAAACCTCAATATATCGAACCTGAAGAGGAACGAGAAAACTTCTAATTATCGAGGATTTTGACATACCGAGGTTCGTTACAATAATAACTTGGGAATGTTAGGCAGGTTCAAGGGGAATGGAAAAACTTCGATTACACTGATCTGCATTTTTTCAACTTTTTTCTGTTGTTTTGAAATGAATATGTGTATCTGAATTGATTTTTTGCGCAGATTCCGAAAATGACCTTCAAAATTCCGTATCACGTGAATTTTTAATGACATTGCTATATGGCAACGTTTGTAACGTGGGAAAATACTCTATGGAGGGCGGAATGATTGTTTAAGAAACATAAACATCAATACACATTCAAAAGCAAACATTCCTAACATTGACCACTGAGCCTCCCTTCAAACTTCCTTTTTTTGCATTGTCTTCGGTGTGCGTTCGTATAGTCTCTGTTAAACATCCAACAGTATTCGGCCATCATACGTACAGTCCACTTTCCTTCGTATCTCTTTTCCATCACTTTAATATCCTGATGGAAGCGCTCGCCATGTTCTTCCGAAAAATCACGAAGATTGTTAGGAAAGTAATTGAGATGAGCATGAAGAAAGTGAACTTTGACGTTCATTTTGCAACCAAGCAGTTTATAAGATTCCAGTAACTCTTCAACTAAAGTAGTGTAATTTGAAGCTTCGTGTTCCCCAAAAAGTAGTGTACCACATTTCTGAAAGCAGTCCATGCTCGCACTTCGCACTCACACATGGTTTTCTGGAATTTGTTGTCTGCCATTAAATTTCGTATTTGAGGGCCTACAAAAATGACAGCTTTAATTTTTTCACTCGTGATTGATGCAAACTTACCACATATATACTGAAAGCATTTACTGTCCCTGCTTAAAGCTGTCACGAATTGCTTCATTAAGCCAAGTTTGATGTGTAAAGGTGGCAACAGTATTTTCGAGGGATCAACCAGTGGAACTGAAACAATGTTATTTTTTGCCAGGTGTGAATGTACTTCTGACTGGCCACTGTTGCCGAACCCAATGTTCCGTCCTTGCTCTGTCCCATTCACACAAAAAGCAAGGACATTTTATGTAGCCTCCTTGTTGGCCAAGCAATATTCCAATCATCTTGAAATCCCCGCACAAAGACCATTTATGAAATTTGTACTGCACACTTTCCAGCAGTAATTTAAGGTTCTCGTATGTCTTTTTCAAAGTCACAGAATGTGCTACTGGAATGGATGGATGGATGTTAGTATTGTGTAATAAAACACCTTTTAAACTGGATTTGCTGGCATCTATGAACAACATCCACTGTCCTGGATTGTAATTGATGTTGAAGTATTTCATGACTGCCGGAATGTCTCGACAATCTACCAAACCACCTTCCTCAGCAAAAAACGGAACCAATTCTGCTTCTCGGTGTCTGTACCAGTATATAGGTACAGACACCGAGTCGTACCTATATACTCGGTATATAGGTACGACTCGGCACAGTAAATTCGTATCAGGGCACAGTAAATTCTTTTCATGAAGTCTTGATCCTGAAAGATCTGCTACGTCTTTAGGTAAATTCAGATCGCGAACCAAATCATTCAGTTCAGTTCATACTGTGTAAATGGCACTGGTTTTTCATCCTGCATGATGTCCGGTTTTTACATCTCCTCACTTGTAACATCGTCTGAATCGGAGTCTGTTGGGGGCTTGATATTGGACGGGGATGGCTCAGGGATGGATTTGTGATGTAGGTAAAATACACTTAATAATTAAGATTATAGGATATAATTAATAAATAACGCGCGTTGTAATGTCTGTCCTTAAATATATTTGCATTGTTAAAACTCTTTAAGCCTCTACTCAACATGTTCCAACTAGCGGCGATTAAATTTTTAATTGCTTGATTATTACTGAAGATTATTAGAAAAAGGTGAGCAATTTTTTTTGATAATGGGAGGTAGCATGTGAGTATATTAAAATATTGGATCACGGCAAGCACTAATATTTGATTCCTTAACTTTAAATAACTAGATATGACTGTGACATTTATTTGAATTTTATTCTTTAGTTTGTAAAAGTGGCTGGTATATATAATAGTTTCGTGTGGGTGGTGATTAAATAATCAACATTAAATATTAAGTTTTAATGAAAAATATTTTGTTTTTCTTATAAGAAATTTTCGTACCCTATTCAATTTCCCTTGTTTGGAACTGGGCTGGTAAGGTAATGTAATCTATCCACAAGATCATCGCCATTTTGCAGATTCCCAGACTATACACCGGATAAAGGGATTAGCATAAGTATCCATTTCAAGAAACATCTCAAAAACAGACATTCAAATGTTTTTACGCGCAACTCAGCGCTCCGTCACGGGGACACCTGCAGACGCGCATGGATACATGAAGACCAACAGCATCGCCGAGCATGATCCACAAATTTCAAACTGCTCCACGAGTTTCAAATTATAGCATTAACGAAGATAAAAGGTCAACATACAATTGCATTCAACATCCAATATGTTAAATCACCTCTCACAAGCTGTTGTGGAAGAATCTACAATCCTAAGTCCTCGGCGCCGGGTAAATCTCTTTTCTTACCATCTTGTGAGCGGACTACTACAAAAAGGGTGATTTGCCCTTCGGAGTGGGAGGATTTATTTTGGAGGTGAGGGTTGGAGCTTGACCGGACAGAGAGACCCTGGGCCCTTGGTGCGAGCAGCCTGCCTCAGATATACCCTAGATGAAGAGAAGAGATCTCCTTGCGACATGCCTTGGCTCGTCTAAAACCTTGCCCTCGCCCATTTCCCAATAACGCTTCTTGTCTGCAGACGGTAAATTTAATGATTCCCTTTATTTTATTTGTTAAAAAAATCATTCAATTATGATTTAGTTTTTAGTTATTTTTTTTATTCTTTTCGCCAGCCACTTTATCGATGAGTCATTTATTTAAGTTTTTATATAATGAGTTTTGTAACAAGAAATAATGAGACGATGTTGGTTCCTCGGTTACTGAAATTGGCCTAAAGGGCGAAAGGATTTGTAATTGTGAATAATATAATACATTAATAAACCATGTTATTTTATTTAAAATAATTTTCATGATTCAACCCTCTACAGAAGGGGTATCAATAAGTCGATCCAGATATTTTATTTTTTATGTGTAATTGCTTATCAACGCGCGTCTTTAAAATGTACTAACCACAACTCAAGTGAATTAATATGTTTCAAGAAACTAATTTTTTTAAACACCTCTAAGAGTGTATGCAAGTTCTAGTAATCTTAATATTTTAATTTAATTTAGTTCTCCCCGTTTTAAAGATATAAAACGTAACAGATTCACCATGGGTCACTCGCCTTATGGCAGATGGGATATTGGGATACACAATGTTATGCTTACTGCTTCTGGTATGGCCCCCGATATTCACTGTGCAGAAGTAGCAGTCGTCACTATCATTTTTTAGTGTACCACGTACTACGTGTACACTATACCAGTGTTCCACGATCTGCCTCGAATGGCACCTCATGTGACCAATAGCGAGAAGGGAGCGCTGGCGTGAGGTATGAACCATAGTGGCGTGTCAAGATAAATTCTCTCATGTTTCGCCTTTGTGAGTGGCGCAAATCGTGACGACATACATATGAAACAGTTGTATTTCCATTATCAGCTAGATATTGATTTTTTACTATTCCTTAAACAATCATTCCACCCCTCGAGACAATATTTTCACGCGTTACGAACGTTGCCCTATAACGATGTCATTACAAAATACCGTTTTTTTTAATTTTCACATTTCCGTCATTTGTGAAAAAACATGACGTGATGCGGAATTTTGAAGGTCGTTTTCGGAATCTGCACAAAAAATCCATTCATATACACCTATTTATTTCAAAACATCAAAACCTTGCATATTAGTATTATCAAGGAATTCGATTATGTCGAGGTTCCTCTATATACATACATACATACATACATACATATATATATATATATATATATATATATATATATATATATATATTTATTTATTTATTTATTTATTTATTGCTTGGCATGTTGCTGCTGATCATGCACTTACCTTACCTACATAGAAAATTAAATTAGTTTTTTTCAGTAATGTTCCTTTTAAACTATTTTTAATATTTATTGTTAGTTTTATCTCACATCACACCTAACTAAATCCTTAATAACTCGATATTGTTTTCGAAATTAACGAGGAAAACCATAAGGTAAAATGTAGACTGCTTTGAAATATTCAAAGATATTTTCCTATTCCTTTTTTTCCTCATGAAAAAAGAACACGTGTTCTCAGGCTAAGATCTAGAATACAAAATTCAATTTCAGATTCTTTGAATGCGGGAGCACCCTCATCTATCGCTTTGAGAAATAAATTAGTACTATGAAAAGTAAGTTTGAATCTACAGTAGATGTTTCTAAGGAAATCGATATCGATTCCCTCGGGGTCAGCGGATACACCATCAGAGGGGTCGATACTGTCTCAGAGTTAGAAAGAAAGTTAGTTCTTACAATGAATAAAAGTCAGACCTGAGATTATTTTTAAAATTTTATTCAGATTTGTATTTTAAACTGGTGATATAGTTTAAGAATGCGAAATATATATATATATATATATAGTAACTAGCTGAAAACCCGCACTTCGCTGCGAAGTACATTCAAATTAAATACAACGGTCAACGTATACAATTAATGCCAAAAAAATAAATATATATATATATATAAAAAAATCGTAAGGGATATTTTTATAGACAAAATAATGTCCAATCGTCTGCCGCATTAGCAAGAAAAAAATATTTTTTTGTCTATTTAGTTTTTATGCACGTGGCGATAAATTCATTTAAAGTACCAGAGAAAGAAATCACGTGATCAGCATTTAAGAAATTAAATTCTAAAAATTAATCTTTAAAAATTCACCAAAAATCAGAAAATAGAGGTAAAGATTCGAAAAAGATTTCATTTTAAAGGAATTTTTATGATCTTTCTTGTGATATAAACTTTATAACCCTCAAATTATTATTTTAAATGCAAACTTAAAATAAGTTACTAAAACAGCTTAAAAATTTAATTTAAAAAAATCTAAGAAGAATTTTTCAAAAATCTCTCTTAGTGCACCCCTACACCATAAGAAGAATCGCCATGCAAAATTTCAGCCCTTTAGGTCCAGCGGTTTGGTCTGTGCGTTGTATGTCAGTCAGTGAATGAGTCAGTTACGGAACTGTTTTATATATATAGATTAATAAAATTAATAATCATGTAGACTTAAATTTTTACCCTCCTAATCTGGAACTAATTAAAAGTCGCCAAGATAATGTTAATGTAATCTTTTTAGATATTAACGTTAAATTAAATTCTCATAGCAAATTTACTTTTCACTTATACGACAAAAGATGTGACTATGATTTTAATATTGCTAAATTTCAAAATTACCGAACCTGTTTACATAAATCTGTTTTTAATAACATTCTTGTAAATCAGTTAGTTCGTATAAATAGGCTATGTTCTAAAGACAATAGGAATAAGAATATTTTAGATTTGATAGCTGTGCTAACACGCAATTATTACCCCGAAAGTTTAACCAAACATATAATTGGTTGTTTTAGATTTAACGAATACTTGGTTCTGTTGCAATTAATAAGTAAATAAAAAAAATAAGTAAAATAGAAAAAATAACTACTAAAAATAAAAAAATAAAAAAGTAAAATTAAAATCTTAAGTAAAAATAAAAATAAGATAAAAAATTACTCTCAGTAATAATAATAAAAAACTAAATTAATAAAGGTTTAATAGTCCTAAAACACATGATCCATAGTAGGTCAGTTTCTGGGTTTCCATAATCTCCATGGTTGCAAGTTTTGTGACGTCAGTCATCTTGCGGTTACTTATTCTTAACTTCCACTCTGTCTAGCTCCGGGCTTGGTGTTCTATGGTTAAGTAACTCTTTATTCAATTCTACAGTTTTTCATGATTGTACGGTGTCTGAGTATGTTTATTGCATAGATCATACTTATCTGAAACAATCCATTGGTTTTTAGACAGTATTGACACCGCTGAAGATGAAATATTGTCTAAAACCTTTTTCAATCTTATCTTTTCATGTTTTTGTTCCTGGCTGTAGTAGCATTAGTGCTCATACAGGATTTTCTTTCAACATTATCTTATATATATATATATATGTGTGTGTGTGTGTATGACGGGCGTAGCCGGTGACGTAGTGGTTAAAAGGTTCAAGGTGCCGCACCATAGGTCCAGGTTTCAATCCTGCGACTGGTTAAGGTCGACTCAGCCATTCATCCCTTGAGTGGGTAGATAAATGAAGACCAAGCTTGCATGGGAACTAAACTCTGGGGGTGCAACGTCAGGTTGACCACCTGACTGAGACATATGCTGTATGGCATCTCAATCCCACGGTCAAGAATGCGGAGATGGATACCGCTGGCCTTGGTCCACAGCGGACTGCTGTGCCATGAGTTTTATATGTATATGTGTGTGCGTGCGTGCGTGTGCGTGCGTGAATCGCAGTTACTAGTTCTGTGAATCTGCCCCCTTCCATATCTTTCGCTTTTTCTAAAAATTCGTTGCACACACTTTTCTCCCTCATTACAAATTTGAGCACTTATTTCTCTTTCTGAGTTTTTCTTCTGCATTACGGCCACTAAATTATGCATATACTCATTAAATAACATGTATGGATTTTAAGGAACATGGCGCATGTAATACACGACATCCCCTTAAATAGGAGAGGAAGATGTGAACAAAGAGAAAAAAAAATAGATCACAGTGAAGCACAGAGATTCGACTCGAACAGGCTATTCTAAAACAGATAGTCCAACCAGTGAAAGGACGCGATTGATTATAAGGTTTTAAAATGACGTTTAGAGAAATAACTACAGGACGGTAGTGGTCGGAATGAACTTCAGGTTTGTTTACGGTGTGCCCTCCGGTATAAGATATTATATTATATAATTTTTTATTGATACTCCCTCACCATTTAGTTATAAGCTCATACAGAACGGTTGTAAATCATACGTTTGATATAGCTTGATTTCTTAGCACCTTGACAGTTAACCTAGTTACTCACATAGGTAAAAAAAAAAAGATTTCTTCTTAAAGTGCTACAGAATTTCTTATTTTTAAATTTATATTATTTCTGATTGATCTTAAATGTTTATAATAAGTTATAATGTTAAAAAATTAGTCACACATAATTTTTGAAAATTTAGAAGTATGATGTTTTGGTTAGTTAGAATTGCAAGAAGTTAGATAAGAGGCAGTGTCATTAATAGGTCCAGTTTGCATACAGATATTCCTCGACTTAGACCGAGATAGGGACTTAGACATTGGTCGTACGTTGAGTTGGTCGTAACTCGAGATTCAAATAATATTATTTTTGTATATGCACATACATATATTTTTACTTTCATACGTAATTTAAAATATATTGTACTTAGAAAACATAAATTATTCTTCGTTATCATTACTTATTATGTTAGTACAATCCATTGGTTGAGAGTTTGCGACAGAAGATACGCTGAAAGTTTTTTTAACAAATTTATCCAACGTAGTTTGAACAGCTTGCGTCTTCTTTTCCTTGTATAATGTCTGATAGCAAGCCATATTTTCCTGAATACGACGATTTACACTTGTGAATCTTGCATCATTTGGATACATTGCTTCTAACTGTTGTAGTCCTTTACTAATATAATGAAAATCTGAAGCCATTTCTGAAGCCAATGAAGGTTTATTTGATTCATCGTGTGGGTATCGAAACTATTGCATCATACATTTTTATTATTGCGTCATAAAGTTCCGCAGTATTTGCATCATATTTTTTAATAATTATGTAAGTTTAATAATTATGTATTCGAGGGGCAGTATTTTTGAGAAAAAAATAGTTTTTTTTAATTTAAAAATATCGGTCGTAAGTGCGATTGGTCGTAAGTCGAGGAATACCTGTATATGTAAACTATGAAGTATATGTATTATGTTACTACTATGTAACTATTTCATTTTAAAAGAATCGCCTTTGGTGTGTTCACGTGGATTGAAGTGCCCTGTAAGTCAATAAATTATTGACAACATGTAAAATATGTTGCAATGCGAAGAAAAGACAAAATTTACTCTCTTCTGGGGAGCCTTTTTTTTCTCGAAAAAATATATAATTTTACACTTAGGGAAAATTTACACCAAAATATCGAGATAAATACATAATAACTTCAGTCATTTTGTCTGTCATTTTTTGGACAAGCTCCCTTATAAATTTCTTACTCCCACTAATGATGCCTGTTCTGGAGAAGTTTTCCTTTTTTCACTTTCCTTGCTCCATTGTAAGAAGCATTACCAGTAGCCAATGGATAATGAAGAGGATAATAAGAAAGTGACAGAGCTATTCAGAATAATTTATCACTTTTTCAGTGACTTGGAAGCAAAAATAAAATCAGACATAAATGTCCTTTCACAGTAAAGAGAAAATATATTTTTTTTTGTGAAAAATTATATTGGGTGAGTTACAATTTAGTGGTGTCATAAAGCTTTAAAGAGACTGGAACGAAACTTGAAGGGGAAAGCAAAAATTTAAAAGCTAGGTTATTTCATAAATAAGAAATTGCAACTCATAAATTTGTTTATGGTATTTACGATACCTTAATAAAAGATATATATTTGAGTTATATGTTCTTTGAGATCAAAATAACATCTTGTTATTTTAAGCTCCATTTAAAAGAATTGATAGATGAGATATAATTTACGAATCACTCTTTAAAGTAACTAGTTTCTATGTACCGTAACTTGAGACTACTTGGACCCAAACTGCAAAAGTGTTTTAAATTATACCTAGGTATCCTGTCAATAAAATATAGATATAATTCACAATCTCGCCAACAGATAGGAGCATTAGCTAGGTCCTGAGGCACTTTACCACATTCCCGCTCTTCCCGCCTTTTTTTAGTTCATGTTATGTTGTTTTGTGATAAAAACACGAATTTTTGTGACCTTATAACTTCCACCTTCACTTCTTTACACGCTGCAGTCCCACATTAGGTAAGGATAAATTTACATTTCAAATACAGTCTTTAAGAATATAACAATAGTTTTAGATGAACAGAGAATCAATTAACCCCCCAAAAATTATAAGTATTAACTAGTGTATTGTTTTTGTCTACATTCTTATAATTATCTAGCTCTGTTATATTTAACTATATTTATTATCCACTCACACACTATTTTTAGACTGGCAGATGCGTTTGGCCTCCTGCTGTAAATGTTTTCTCACCTTCAAACACCCACGTGTTTCACTGTTGTTTTAAATTTCCTTTGAATGGTTTATTGATACACACATCTAAAGGCTGAACTATTGGCATTGATCCACCTAGAATAACTGTCATGTCTGCGTTACTCTCTTTTATCAATTTCTTCGTATTATCCGTTAGATGGGATCTGAAAATGCCCCAAACTAAAAGACTTTCTGGATTCTTTAAAGCACCAGGAATTATTTACTCCCTCAAGCATTTCCCCACGCACACATATCGTTCCCCTTATCGCGTGCAATTTCAGTATACCAATATTCGAAATCCTGGAAAAATCCTTCGAATGAATGACTTCGAAAAGATATGAGCATCGCACATGTACATTTCAGGTTTTTTCGTCAAGAAAAGGATGCGCGTTGTACGGAGAATATACCTATAAATTAAGAAATGTAGTTTAAAATTATAGGTGGGCATTATACGCTAGAAAATACGGTATGCATAATATTATACAACATTTTAAAGATTTTTTAAAATATCCCTTTCAACATACATTTTTCCTTTGAAAAAGACGATATCTTTAACACTTAATTTATGTTTATTTAGTTTCCATACATAAAGAAAAATAGAAAAAGGTATAGATGTGGAAAAATAACCAACATTTTATACTTAGTTTTCTCAACATCTGCCTTTTTTTGAACGTAGATGTTGACTTCAGTTCCCTTTGACGATTTTCTTTTGTGCGTGATCAAACATTTTCAATGCAACCACTGAAAAAAATTCTATAAACAGAAAAATAGAGAAAAATATCTTATATTCAATTCGATAGTATCAGAAACATGAATATATAGGCAAAAATATGTAATGCGGTATACAACCTTTTTGTAAAGCAAACAAGTCTGAAGTAAGGCAAGATTTTTTTAATAAAAATAGTCCATAATAAACAAATACTGAAAAATTTTGAACAGCAGGATACTGATCTTCAGTATTATCTCAAACACAATGAAAAAAATCTATAAAGGGTTCGAATAGTGAAAAAAAGAAATACACTGCTGGCCACTCAAATTGCAACACCAAGAAAGACAAGAGATATCACAACAAAATTTATTTTGTAGATAACATGTTGACCATGTATCAAATGATTAAATTTATAGACTTCTGTGAAGTGTGGTTCCTGCCAAAATCAGTAGCCAGAGTAGCCGCCATTGTTGGAGATCACCGCTGCCACACGCCTCGGCATTGATTCAAAGAGACTTTGGATGAGTTCTTGGGGTACAGCAGACCAAGCAGCTTCCACACGTTGCCAAAGTTGATCTGCTGTGGCAGCTGGCGATGGAATCTGGGTCAATCGTAGAGCAACCATGGACCACATGTTTTCTATCGGCGAAAGATCCGGAGAGCGAGGCGGCCAGGGAAGCAATTCAATCTGGAGATTGACGAAGAACCGTTGGACAATGCGTGCCACGTGTGGTCGCGCATTATCCTATTGAAATATGGCTGTGGGCAAGGCCTGAAGGTAAGGAAGGACAACTGGCTCCAACAACTCAGAGATGTAGCGCTGGCTGTTTAAAGTACCGGCAATGCGTACTAGAGGTGTGCGAGAGTGATATCCAATACCGCCCCATACCATAATACCCGGTGCAGGACCAGTGTGGCGGTGCATAACGCAGCTGTTCAGCATCCTCTCTTCACGGTGTCTCCAGACTCGAATGCGACCATCGTGGTGTTGCAGACAGAAGCGTGACTCGTCAGTAAAGACAATTTCATTCCATTCTGCCGTCCACATCCTTCTGTCATCGCACCATTGGCGGCGGAGACGTCTGTGGTTCTGCGTAAGGGTAGACAAAGCAATGGACGTCTTGCGGACAGACCACTCTGCTGTAAATGGCGTCGAATGGTACGCGCAGACACTGGGTGATGCGTTACAGACTGCATGTGCTGTGCTATGGTTCGTGATGTGACTGAGCGATCCGTCACTACCATGCGCACAATTTGCCTGTCATCACGTGAAGTGGTGCGCTGAGGTGGATGCGATCGAACACGCCGGTCCGTCGTACCCTCCTGCATCCAATGATCACATATCCGCATTACAGTTGTTTGGTTTCGTCCAACACGACTACCGATTTCCCTGAAAGATAATCTACAATCTCGGTAGGCCACTATCCTTCCTCTGTCGAACTCGGATACTTGATCAAAAGATGATCGCTGTTTTCGACGAAGCATAATTGATCGTTTTTCTGAAAAAAACACAAAAAAACACAATTGCCGAACTTGAAATCGTCGAAATCTCCAAGCCTTAAATAGCGCTTTGAAGTGGCGCCACAGGCGCGCGTCATGTGCGTCGGCGCTGAAATTCTAATCACTTGCATATCTCACCTCCGCTAATGCATGTTGTAAATTTCATGTTATTTGCATGTTTCCTTCAGGGTGTTGCATTTACAGTGGCCAGCAGTGTAATAATAAAAATAACCTAATATAAAAGATTTGCTTGGATTGGAGTGTTCATCTATATTTTTTCTTTCTCCATTTTTATAATTCTCCCCCTTATAAGTTTGATTATTATGACATGGCGATGAACTCCCTGTGCTTGGCGGTATGGTTATTAATAATGCCTATTTTAGAGAACAGCACACATCTAGGGAATCTATCACACATCTATCTTTCACCTATTCTAGGGAAATTTCAATGTTATTTTTTATTTCGTATCAAGTATATAGTATGATCACACTATTTGGTTCTTTATGACTCTTAACCTACATAACCAAGCCCGAGGATATCGGTTAGATTCTGAGATAACCTATGGAGAAAATATGTCTACTATTTACAGCTACATAAATGCTGATAATCCAATAAAAATGGAATTTTTAGATGGCCTGAACTACCTCTTCCTGCAAAAAGAATCATTTTATAAATTACATCCACCAAAGGAATTTATGAGCGTTTAAAACACACATACCATATTTTCTCCCCGACAAATTTAAATTTTAAAATACGATTCGCATTTTTTTAAACTAAAAATGTCCTATGGTGGAAAATTTCTCTCTCTATTACAGAGTACAATTTAAAAAAATCTTTTAATCCAATCGGCATCCTTGGAAATATTTTCTGCATAGGTTAACAGTGAGTTGAGCGAATCCAATAGGGTTAGTACACAGCAGCCTTAAGTTGTGAATGTAAAATGATGCATGTTGTTGTTGTTGCTTATGCCACTTGATAGACAGCAACATCAGATCAAGTCCCGGAGGCTATGGGCGATGACGGTCCGGCTCCTGTTTTGACTGGCACCGCAAGTGTCGGAGTTCGACTTGGCCAAAGGACCAGTTCCGTAATTTTGAATGGAGTCAAGTGACGAGACCAGAACACTTGACCCCGCACCTCCAGAGGTAATTTTGAGAACTTGGATGACATTGCAGCGACGGCAGTGGGTTTGTCACCGATGAGCATCGAACTAATGACTTTCAGATCACTAGCCCTCTTGCTTTTGCCAACTGGGCCACTTTCCGCATGTTTTAGTATGATGCATGCTTTAGAGCTAATTAAATTACTTTTTTGCAATATCTCTTTTTTACATCTTTATTTAAATATTTAAGTATTTAACAGATTAATGGGTAGCTAATATTAATAATGCATTATGAATCTTATATACATTTTAATAGCATCACTAAAAATTTCATTCTATATCCTGACATAAAACATAATATAATTATCATGTAAAATATAAAACTTTTGTAATGTTCACGAAAAACTCTCATTATGAAATGGAAACATTACAGACAGTACGAAAACACCTTTTAAGTATCGTAAATAATTAAATCTGAAAACACATATTACTTCCAATTGCAACACGGTAATAAGAAGTTCAAGATCCTGTTGGCTGAGTTATGTTAATTGGCTTCATTTAATATGAAAACTAGAAAACAACATTTAGCAAAACACTACATAGGAAAAGTAACTCATGGAAAAAGATTTGAAATTTTACAAAACATTAGAGATAAAATCGTTTATATATTACATTACATAATTCTGTAATTCAAATCACTGTATACTATTTATAAATGATAAAATATTGATCTGATTTTTATAATGCACTATATTTTTCTCTTAACGAAACGAAAACATAGTAAAATTAAATAACAATATCATTATTCAAAATTGACTTAAAATATTTAATCAAAATGACACAGCCATGTTCCAAACATTTCATGTCACAAAAAAAAAATCGCAGCATTTCATTGTAAAACTACATTTTTGGAATATTTTATTGAACATGTTTTATAAAAGCATATTGATTCCATTCACTCGCCAGTATGAAAAAAAAGTTATCTGAATCTCTCGTATTCATTTATCGAATACTCTTTACGTAAAAGGTTTTAATAATTGAATCAGGAAAGGAAAGAATCCAGGTTGAAGAATATATGTAATCATACGAAAAAAAATAGGAATTTTAATTTCAATAATGTGATTTATTTCGATTTCACATAAAACCTTTCTATTTCACTGATGAAAGTGAACTTAAAAAGTGATTTCAATAAAACTACTTTAATAAGTTTATTAAGCTAAGAATCATATTGATTTGATTATCAGTAGTTTAGCTAATAACATTCTAGTGCACCTTTTAGAATATTTTCTTGATTGAAGGCGTAAAGCAATTTTCATTACTTAGTACTTGGAAATATTAATATCCAAAAGTTTATTTTTCCAATTTGCCTGGACAAAGTTGAAAGTAAATTAGGGCTAGTTATTTATACACCGCTTCATATTGACGTTTGAACAGATCACTAGTATCGTAGAAAATCTGATTTTGACGCTTTTAATAATATTCACTATATTATTGTTGTTGCTAATTTCGGAGACATTTGCTTGGTGACATTCACACTATTAACCACGATAATACGTTGACTACATTCCGTCACCTGAAGAACTAGGTAACTCCAAAAAAATTATTTTTGAGATATCTGGCTATTTATAGCTAAACTAGCTGATAACCCGCACTTCGTTACGGAGTACATTCAAATTAAGTACAGCGGTCAATGTATGCAATTAATGCCAAAAATATGTTTAAATACATTTATAATAAATTCAACTATCAATGTATGCAATTGATGTAAAAAAACGAAAAAATATATTTATAAAAAATACAACGATCAATGTATGCAATTGATGTAAAAAAACGAAAAAATATATTTATAAAAAAATCGTAACGGATATTTTTATAGACAAAATACTGTAGAAGAAAATATTCAAATTAAATCTAATATAACATACTAAAGAATATAGTACAGTTGATATACTAAACTTTGAGGAACATATCTTTTACTGCATTTTAATACTTTTTTGGGATAATTTCCAATCGTCTGCCGCATTAGCAAGAAAAAAATATTTTTTTGTCTATTTCGTTGCTATGAACGTGACGGCAAATTAATTTAAAGTACCAGAAAAAGAAATCACGTGATCAGCATTTAATAAATTAAATTCTAAAAATTAATCTTTAAAAAATCAACAAAAATCAGAAAATGGAGGTAAAGATTCATTTAAAAGGAATTTTTATCACCTTTCTCGTGATATAAATTATATAACCTTCTAATAATTATTTTAAATTCAAACTTAAAAAAAGTACAAAAACAGCTTAAAAATTTAAGTTTGAAAAATCTAAGAAGAATTTTTAAAAAATCTTTCTTAGTGCACCCGTACACTATAAGAAGAATCGCCGTGCAAAATTTCAGCCTTTTAGGTTCAGCGGTTTGGTCTGTGCGTTGTATGTCAGTGAGTCAGTAAGTCAGTCAGTTACGAAACTGTTTTATATATATAGATTACATAAGAATTGAATGTAGTAACTAGTCAACTCACTTTGCTGCTAACCTAATGCCATCCGTTGGTTAGTGTAATAATTAGGCAAATAGAGCGACGAGTGTTTTCCCACTGAAAGAAGTAGACATTTGAGATTTTCAAGAACTTGTGGAATCGAATTACCTAGTTCTTACAATCAGGTGACTATTTTATCTTGGAGCACGATACAGGTAAATTTCCATTGCTTCATAGTGCCATCTAAATTTTGACAGAATATCCCCAGGGGTGACATTTGGTAGGCTTGTACTTCCCCCCACCCTCTTACACCAAGCAAAGACTTCTACGGATTGAACGAGTACATACTCGGCGTACGAAAGCATTCAATGACTTTCGTTGGAATTCTTGCGCGTTGGAATACGAACGAAGCTCCCTCCCTCCGAATTACAACGCGCTAAACACTCGGATACATCGGGTTCTTCAGCCAACGATGACCGAATAGCTACGGCTTCGACAATTGGTACCAAAGTCTGTCGATTCGAATCCCATCCTTGGCATGAACGTTTCTAGCCATCTGGAATCGGCTTTAAGCTGTAAATCCCAGTCCAGTTATCCCCCGGGTAGCAAAAGTTGACCGTAGAGCACCAAACCAAACCTAACTATACCTCGGCCTCTTATCCAACTATTGTACAAACACTAATATCAAAATCAGTTACGGAAGTCGATATTTTCTAGAGAATGTGACATTTATCCCTAACTTTTTTGTTACAAACCTATTTTCTATTTGTTTCCTTTCCTGGAGCCACCCATTCAAATCCTACGCACTACAATCTCCACTCTTATGGAAGTCCCACAGAACCACCATTAAGGCTGCTCTGTACTAACCCCATTGTACTAGCTCACCTCAGTGTTAACCTATGAGGAAATTTTGTCTAAGGATTGCCGACTTTTATTTAAAGCTTATTTTTAAAAATATTGTACTCCGTAACAGAGAAAGTAGTTTTACACTTTGGGGCCTTTTTTTTTATTTAATGCAAAAAATATCTTAAAATTTAAATTATTTGAGGAAAAAATTGGTATAGTGTGTTTTAAACGATCGTCAATTCCTTTGGTGGACGAAATTTATAAAATGAATCCTGTTGCAAGGCGCAGAAATGTTCATGCTATCTGAATGCCATTTTTATTGGATTATAAGCATTTATGTAGCTGTACATCAGTGGTTCCCAGCCTGTAGAAGTCTGCGGACCACTAAGCTAGAAATTGAACCATGTGTGGACCATCCCCATCCCCATCCCCATCGACTTGAGGGAGGGTGTACCCCATACCCCTTCCGGTGGGTATGGGGGAACAGAATATCCCTAAGGCAAAAGGGATACATGATTAACGAACTCACATTCTAACGTATTATATTCTAATAATAAAATAGTTTTCTTAAACTTTTTTGAAATTTTAATTCAACACCTGATAGTCATCTGATATATCCGACCCATCAAGTTCAATGAACATTGCTTTCAAATTGCCCCATTTATTTGGCGACTTTTTTATATGTGGTGCGTGGTGCGCACCACCCTTTTTTATATGTGGTTTACCTTTATTTTTATGTGTGGTTTACCCTTTTTTTTTATGTGTGGTTTTTTATATGTGGTTACCCTTTTTTATATGTGGTGCGTGGACCACCTGTGGTCCGTGGACCACCGGCTGGGAACCACTGCTGTAAATGGTAGACACATTTTTTTTCATAGGTTAATTTTGAGGTGAGCAAATCCAGTAGGGGGAAGCACACAGGAACCTTAAGAATGTTAGTTCATGCAATACTTGGGAGTTATTATCAATGATGTCGGAAAAGGGGGCTGCAGTTATAAGGAGGTTTTTCTGCCTTGAAAGAAATTTAGTAATCGTGAAGGAAAGTCAAGTCTCCTTTATTGCATAAAAAAACATTGAATTTTTTTTGCATAAAAACATTGAGCAAACATCATATGTATTCGCCATTGGATGAAGTCACAATACTAACGGATATGATGCAACCAATGATGTACTTGATATAGGAGTTTAGTGATATAATAAATGAGACAAAATGCTGAAAATTTGGCAAATATGCTGGCAGGAGTTGAAAGAACACCTATTGTGGTCTAAATACCAGCGCCGTTTAGAGTGAAAGTAAGACTAAATTTACACCACGAAAAACTTAGATAACACACCTCGATACCTTTCTTAAAACATATGATAGAGCAATATTTACCGCAGTTACATTTAAACGCTATTTTAGACACGACATAAATATGAACATAAAATATTCTTAGCAAACATAAGAGTTCAGTTGAATTCAGACTCGCAGTTATGGTCATTTTATTTTAAATCCAGGTTTTCAACTGAAAAAAAAATCTGAGCTGCTTTTTAAATTTAAGTATTTTATTATCGATCTGCTTGATACATCCGAAACGGTTTCAATAAATCAATAGTAGGATGATTTTGTTAGGCAATTTCTTCCACTGCATCGAATAAAGCTCCACCGAAGAGGGATTTAAGCATTGAATCTACAATATTTATATAAAATTTTGATTTAAGTAAACCAGTATTGAAGAAATAGTATTACGGAAAGAAAAATAAACAGAGGTATAGTGGTTAAAAGTAAGTGTTAAATTTGGATTAGATAAAATAAAAAAACGGCATTTAAGCAGTAAATTGTATCTTTAATCATATGAATTTTGTATTGCTCTATAATTTTCTATAATTTGT
This sequence comes from Dolomedes plantarius, assembly GCA_907164885.2. Lineage (NCBI taxonomy): Eukaryota > Metazoa > Arthropoda > Arachnida > Araneae > Dolomedidae > Dolomedes > Dolomedes plantarius. Next base: position 128,921,224 of record OU015498.1, on the reverse strand, counting down.
ATTTCACATTTCACAATTGAAATGAATAATAGTGTGGGCAAAATAGAGTGTTTTTTTAATATGTGTAGTTCAGGTTTTATTAGAGATATTATTTCTTTATGTAAATACATTTTTTTGTTGATCATATAAACAAGTTTATCCTTTAAATGAACTCAAAGGCAGCCAAAAGACTCTAAATTATCGTTTTTTAAACACTGAAACTTTTTAAGTCTTTGACATGATTTATTGTAAATTTCAACCAGCGGTCAATTTCAATTTTATGTTTCCGATTGTTTGTACATTCTATTATGAATTTTTAAAAACAGTAATTATTCATTTTTACTGTTCTTGTCATTTACAGAATTTATTATGGATTTTGGGGCTTGGGGTAGCCTAGTGGTAGAGCTTCGGCATTCAGTGCTGAAGGTGCCTGGATCGAATCCAGACAAGAGTCATTAAATACCTTCGTGTCTAAGTCTGATATGGACACGTTAAATCCGTAGACCTTAAATCTCTCTATGGGGTTAGAGAGGGTGGGAGACGGTACGATTCGCCCCAGCTATCACATCTGGGGTTGCTGAGTGAAAATGTAGGTGGCACCTGGCTAAATCGGACTTCGACCCTAGTGGTGCCATTATAAACCGAAGCCGCACTCTTCAGGGGGCATAAGAAGCAACAACAACATTATGGATTTGAAAAGCTTTGTTGTTTACCAATTTGTTGCTTTTCAACAATTTATACCTTCTATTGCGGATTTTAAGAGGCTGTTATTCTCAGTTTTATTAATTTTGCTATTTAAATGTTCCATTATGGATTTTTTGGAGAACACTTAAAATTTATAGTTAACCATTCATTGGAAAAATCCCACAACTAACGGAACTCCTTGAACGGGTGATTTGAAAACCTATGTGTTCGAACAGTTTTCAAAATGCAGTCAGTTCTGAGGACAAAGAAAATGCATGCAATAATACAACTCTTTCGTTTTTAATATTTTATACTTTCTATATTTTTATTCATGATTTAAACGATTTATACAAAAAAATCAACATCACACGGTTATAAAAATTCATAAAACGCCAAATTTTTAGTTTCTCAAGGAGAGGATAAAAAACAATTCAGGTAGTCTTTTCTAACGAAACTACCACGGGTTATTAACGCAGGATTACTTATCGTTGCTTACCTCTTTCATATGCATATATGTGTGTATATGTTATGTATATATGTAGCTATATATATAAACGTATGTATATATATACATATATGTATTTCAAAATTTTCACGCATTTTGGTACTTTTCTGTTTAACTGTTTACTGCTTGTCCAGGCGATATATATTGGGTTTGGCACGCTGCAAAAATTATAACTTGCAAGGCACAGTCGGACGGTTTAAGCGTCTGAAATTTTGCTTTCCGGAGGACCGTTATGGAGGAACGTAATCCTTCGTTAAAACATTCCTGTATCTGATAGTAAATTAACTAAAGATCGCATACACGACTATTCAATTTTAATCTCGCTTTCTTTTCAAATTCAGCTATTAGATTTACAGACATTTATTATTCAAATATTCTAGATTGATTACTTATAGAATTTATCATTTTATTAAATGTTCTTGTATATGCTTCATAACAGAAACACCCAAAAAATGTAAAGTTTTTTCAGTTAAATGATTTTTGTCCCTGCCCTAGAATCTTTTTTAGTATTTACCATAATTTATATGAAGACTAGAAAAATCATTAGTAGTCTAGATCATTTTGCTTTTATGATCGATAATTCCCCTCCTTTTGAAAGTGAAGCAGATATTAATCAATCAATGCAAAATGCTTATTTCAGTGAACAGACGGACTGCTTATGAAATTAAAGACCTTATGAGTTTTCAAATTATTAACTATAAAATTCCCTTTTAAATAGATTGAAAAGGGAAACAAAAAGCTGAATTTCATTTAAGAAAAGCCCATTGCATTCCATTGTTTGCTATACTGACAATATGCTGGATCATCTGCATTTGAATTTACATGTTTAAGATACCGCAGGAAAAATTAACTGAATTGTTAGAAGCCCCGTGCATTCATTGGTATTGCTCAGTTATTCGTTAAAACTGTTAAATATTATGAAATAAGTAATTTTAGGAATTTATGCTTTATTTTATCCATTGTAAAATGGGCAATACAGGAAACATCGAAGCTTTACTGAAATCATTTCGCTTTCATACATTTAAATTTTCATTTTTTCTGTTTTATAATGAGTGAAATAAAATTATACCGTTTGTTATCACTGTAGTTTAAACTCAATTTATTTTATCTTTGATAGTTAAAAAAAGGTGATTTATTCAAAACCCCTTCATAGCGTTGAAGACTTTCAATTGGTCAAAGGTGAACTTACCGTTTAGAGTTTGATACAGGCAGTATAACATTAGAACGACGAGGCACAACTGCAAATGAATCTCCATATTCTCTATATGCATGTATGTATATATGTATGTTTCAAATATGTTTACATGTATGTATACATATATACAACCGCGGGTGCCCCTGCAACTAAAATGAGAAAAGTTGCTGGTGTATCACGAGGCCCAGTATCAAAGATTCCGATATGGGGCAACAATGAACAACATGTTACTTCTAAACAGTGTTCACATTATTTTGATAAACTCCTGCATGTATATACATACATACTTACACATACTCATACACACACTAATATATATATATATATATATATATATATATATATATATATACACACACACACACACACACACACACATATATATATATATATATATATATATATATATATATCTGTGTGGTGTGTGTGTGTGTGTGTGTATGTATATATACTACCTAATTCAGTTTTTTCCAAGACGAATTTGTTTGCTTATGTCTCTTTAAAAAATATTATTTTCAATGTAAGAAATACCCAAGTCTATACAATGGTTTAGAAAACAGTTTTAAAGCATCGGACAAACTTGAGTACTTCTTACACTGAAAATAATATTTTTTAAAGAGACATATGCAGACAAATTTCCTCTTGGAAAAAACTGACTTAGGCACTTCTTGTATCAAGCCACACTTATATATATATATATACATATATATATATATATATATATATATATATATATATATATATATATATATATATATATATATATATGTGTGTGTGTGTGTGTGTGTGTGTTGGTTGGTTGGTTAGGCACGGGTGTTATTTAGGGTTTATACAAAAACCTACATTTTGAAAAACTGGTTTTCGAATTCCAGATTTCCAAAAAACCGGTTTTAACCGGTTTTCGAATTTTTGCCAAAAAAAAAAAATAGAATAGGGGAAAATATTTTATTTAATTTATATAAAATGACAAAAAATGAAATCAATATCAAAGTCAAAATATAAAAAAAAAATAAGGATTACACATTACTTACACAAAATAACGAAAACTCAAACAAAAATTTCAAATTTCAAATAATATTTATATTTATTTCACTAATTTTAATTTCTCCTAACAAAATATGATTTTAAAAAACATAAAATATCCACTGAACGGTGGCTAAGTCTTGTTCTTATTTTCGACACAATATTGCCTGAAATTGAAAATACTCGTTCACTAGCTACTGAGCTTGGTTTTATAGTTTTCAGGGCATCAAATAACAAATCTAAGCTTTTGGTTCCTTTATTCGTTGCCTCAAATAATGAAAATTCAGCTTTTAGTGTCTTGAATTTGTAAGTTTTCTTCAGGGTCTTCAAGAAATCAAATTAGTTAAAAATTAATTTTTACATAATAATTGGAATTCTTTTAAACCGGTTTTCTTAATTTAAAAACCGGTTTTCAAATGTTACAAATTTATTTTAAAAACCGGTTTTTTAAAACCGGGTTTGAAAAACCGTCAAACCCTAGTTTTATTCTCTGAAAATAGAAAGGAAACAATTGTTCCCTACTTTGACCTCACATGACCTTATGAGGGAAGTTCAATGTAATTTACTGTCAAGTTTAATTTAGATAAATAATGGATTTGGAATCCCAAACAGTAAGACAAAATTTACACTACTTATGTAAATAGAGTGCTCACGTTTTCAATCCACAGACGCAACCACTTAGCCTCCAAAAATTAGAAAAATTATGTAGCTATGGAATGAAAAATAAACAAGTGAATTCTTATTGAAGTGTAACCATATTTGGATGAGTCTTGGATGAGTGATAAATGCCAAACGACTTTTTTGCGTATGAAAACGCTAACTTTTAAGAGAAACTGCCTAAGCAAGGGATGAAAAAATGAAAACATTTTTAGTAAAAAAAAATTAATAAAAATAAGTCAAGGAAAATTTGTTTTTTCGAAAGGGAACATTTACATATTGTGCACATATTCTGAAAATGAAATGATTGGGAACTTATGCTTAAATTCATTCCCACCACCGCTTTTTTACATAAGGAGTACACATTTTGAAACAGAAATGATTGTTAGTTTTACTTGTTTTAACTAAGATCCGTCACTCCTTTTCAAAATCTGAGTAGTTAGTTATTTCTCTCAGTTAAAGAAATGGTATAAAAAAAGAAATAAAATCTGGTACTCAATCTCGTACTAATAACTTCAGTTTCAGTTTTGACAACTAAGAAATTTTAATTAGTAAAAGAACTCAAAAATAAACTTTACTGTGGTTTTGAATCAAATTCAATCATAAGCATGGATTTACGAGGCCTTTTTTTCTTGTTTGCTGAGTCGCTGAATACATTCGTGGAGGTAAAAATTTTTGCTTTCCGTTTGCGGATTTGAATAGAAGAAATCCTTGAACCGCATTCAATAAATCAGTGACAGAACATTTTTGCGAACCAATTTCTTACCTTGCTCCGTCTTGAGTCTCCTCTGAAGAGCAGCGTTGCAGTAGTAGCCGTCTCATAAATCCGAAGCAGGTATTCGTTTTTTCAAGATCAGGGAAAATGTTTCGAAATATATTTCTAGATGAATAAACGTCCTTTTAGAAGATGAACGGATTGTATTGAATAAATAGTAAGTTTTTTATAACCTTTCTCTTATTCAATCATAGGTAGAAGCATCATATTGATATTACCAATAAAGTATATTAATTCTGCACCTAAATTCACTTTATGAACCAATAATTCAAATTTGATACAGTAAATGACTGTTTCTATACACCATCACCTGCATTTTATTTTCGATTTAATTTTGATAAGATAGGCAAATGAATCTTTTTAGAGTGAAAAAATGCAAAGCAAATTAACCATCTTCTTTTTCCCTATACCAAATAAATAACAGTATTTTAATGTCATTTGTTATAACCAGATTTTTACGAGAACTTCACTTTTATGGTGACAAAATAACTAGTTCATTTGTGCTTATTATTAGCATGTTCGACTTCAGTAAGTTTAAATTTAAGTTTCTGTTTTTAGAACGAACATTTTTCCCCTTTGTTGTCTAATCTACAACGGTGAGAATTTTCTGTTGAAAAGTAACCGCATCATTATAAGGACACTTTATTTATTCGTATTTAGTGTTTCCAACTTCTTACAGAAATAACGGAAAATTTTCAGCTACAGTTTACTCTACGTTTTGGAATTTTTCCCGCGTGAGTTGGATTTTTTATTATCCGTCTATTTCCTAAAATATATAACCTTAATTTTTGATTTTTGAATTCACCGAAGTCTTACTAAAATATTTATTGTGATAAAAAAATCATTTTATTTGTATAATATCCTATCTTCATTTGAAAAAAATTCCTGGATTGGCTTTTTGTTACGAAAGATATTATTTTGACTTCAATGAATGTTTCATTCCTTAAATGAAACTTTGAATATTTAAATTATGCACAAGTTTGAAAAAGCTATAGATTTTACTAAACTACAGATGTTTAACTTTCTAAACATGTTTCTCAATCATCTCTAACTAGTCCATAGTAAAACTATTCAACATAATAAATTTTTCACCAGAAATGGAATAAATGAAATACATACAAGTGAATGTTTTATTAATTATTAACAGGGAAGGAAGAATTTTTTAAGCATAGGTTCACGCCCAACTACCTCATAAAAGAATTATTACTCTAGATTTCCGTATAGAGTGAGAACTTTTATATATATTGTGTTTAATCGCATTTGGAAAGCTTTAGGGCCTGTTCACATAGAATCCATCAGCGTCAGTGTAAAATGTTTTAGCCAATCATATACCAGTCATTGACCCATTTAACCAATCAGCGACAAGGGAATCTTTAACACTGACTCTGACGCATTCAATGTGAACAGGCCCTTAGTCTTGGTGATATATGAGTGAAAATGTAACCACGTTTCGCGAAAACGTTTTCTTTCTTCTTATCTTTGATATTTCATTGTGTTTTCAAATTAATATAACATTTTTTCTGATCTATACCACTGGAGATAATATGAGACGTTAACATTTAATACCACAAACGACATAACGCTGAAGTCAAAACAGATATTTCTTTGTAAAAAAACTTCGAACACATTGCAAGAAATATTTGTGTTCGCAAATGTGTCAGCGATAAATACCATAGATCTGGAAATTCGATACAATAGAAAAATTTACCTTCTAAGTACCGTGACTTACTCAATCATTACCAAATTAATTAATAGCTGCTTACTTTCTTATACAATCTATTTCCAAATATGAGATTTGAACAGATTATTGAAACTGTTGCTTAAGACGAATTTTAAAATTACTGGTAAATTGCTGGTAATAGAATCAACTAATGAATTCTATTTACTCAGTAAAAACAAAGTTATGAACACTGAAAATAAAGCAAGACGCGACATTATCCCTTGCCTTTTTACTCGCTACAATTTTTATAACAGCTTTTTCTTTCTACTTTTTCACTCCCTATAAAAATGTTTCAAGCAGTTTCTTTGCAGCTAGTCTCAGGGATATTTTCATATTGTTTAGGGGTATAAAAGGAAATAGGGGCAATCAGATTTGCGGAATAAATCTTTGAAAAGTTAAAATTTCCGAGGGAGGGAAGGGACAGCAGACAATCGAACGTAATAACGAACGTAGCATACAATCGATCATATAAACGAACGTAAATCGCAGACTTCAACCACTAATGAAGATTTTAGACAACAAAGTAGTTTAAATTTTAAAAAATTCTTATTTTATGTATACAATGTTGTTAACTGAATACGAGTGAGATGATGGACTTCCTCTTTTAAGTCCTCCTCATAGGATTTTCTTTGAATCAGTGAAACAAGGCTCTATAAAATCCTGAGTGCTGGAGATAAGCATTTGGTAATAGTAAATGATGTAGTTGAAACATAAATCAAACATAAAATAATATCTTAATAAGCAACTGCCCATTCTCAAATGAAGATTTTACGAATTGAAACATTTTCTTTAAATCTGTGCAGCTAGTTCCAAAAACGGTGTATATGACTTTGAAAAACGATAAATAATATAGAGCCCTTTGAGAAACATTTTTACCATGTTAAACGTTTTGTCTTTCTCGAAATTTGAACATCAACGTTTAAAGTTTGATGCGACTGCCTTCTACTCTGTAGGTGCTTCATCTTAAATCATAATTCTACCACTGGTGGTAACATCAGCAATCGATCTTCCTATTAATCTTGGAGAAAATTCACAGAACTGTTTTTCACAGAACTGTTTCTTCATAATTTAAGAGCTACATGCCAGTCGGGAGTCGTCTAAGAGGCCTTTCACCGTATTGTGTAAAAGAATTACTCTGAAGTACTGCAGCAGACATCTCTCCTTCAAACCAAATCGCAAAGCATTCTCATCTATTCCAAAGTTCAAAGTCTGAGGTATCGGAAGTTGTCATTTTGCGATGATGTTATGTATAACATCATGTAGTCTATATATATAAAAGTTCCGTAACTGACTGACTCACTGACATAAAACGCACAGACCAAACCGCTGGACCTAAAGGGCTGAAATTTTGCATGGCGCTTCTTCTTATAGTGTACGGGTGCACTAAGAAAGATTTTTGAAAAATTCTTCTTAGATTTTTTTAAATTAAATTTTTAAGCTGTTTTAGTAACTTTTTTTAAGTTTGCATCTAAAATAATAAATTGAGGGTTATAAAATTTATATCACGAGAAAGACCATAAAACTTCCTTTAAAATGAGATCTTTTTCGAATCTTTAGCTCCATTTTCTGAGTTTTGGTGAATTTTTAAAGATTAATTTTTAGTATTTAATTTATTAAATGCTAATCACATGATTTCTTTCTCTGGTACTTTAAATAAAATTATCGTCACGTGCATAACAACTAAATAGACAAAAAAAAATTTTTTTTTTCTTGCTAATGCGGCAGACGATTAGACATTATCCAAAAAAATATTAAAATGCAATAAAAGATATTATGTTCCTCAAACTGTACTATATTAACTGTACTATATTCTTTAGTGTGTCCTATTACATTTAATTTGAATATTTTCTTCTACATTATTTTGTCTATAAAAATATCCCTTACGATTTTTTATAAATATATATACATTTTTTTTACATCAATTGTATACATTGATCGTCTTTTTTATTATATATATATATATATATATATATATATATATATATATTTATTTATTTGGCATTATTTGCATACATTGACAGTTGTATTTAATTTGAATGTACTCCGTAGCGAAGTACGGGTTTTCAGCGAGTGTTACCATATGTTTATAAAGTTAGTCCTCTTTCAGACAAGGCGGTTAGCTGATTCAACTAGTTGAACGGGCGGCTATTAAAATCACGTTAGTGAAACTTGTGCATGCTGGCAAACCGTCTGGGCAGACGAGTTGACTGCGTATGAAGGGGTTCGGGTGATTCCCCACCATTTGTTATGTGTCTACGCTCCTTAACAGCCGCCCGTTCAACTAGTTGAATCATCTAACCACCTCGTCTGAAAGAGGCCTTATGTTACCAAAATTTGATGCGTTTAACTTTATGTTGATCAACAGACCAGTTTTATATAATTTCCTAGTATTCTCTATTTTTCTGCAAAGTTGTACTCTCCATTTTATTGAATCTTGAGTTAATTTCAAACCTGAAACCTCGCAACAAACACTGCTGCTCAAAATATTATTCGCTTCCTATCTATTTCTGATTAAAATTTTTTGAAAACAACTTTACCTCTACCGATGATAAAATATCCTGAAAGGTATCCGGCTATAGTTTATATTACATTTTCATGTAATATATCTCACTCATTAGGTTTGACAAAAAAAGAATTACTTATACGTGAAACCTAAACCATTTGTAACAAAATTCCTAATTACATAGTATTTTTCTACAGGAAACATATTGATTCAGAATCTACTCCGCTCCAAGCTGTTCTTTACTAGCACTTTTTAGGAGACTAATGTTTCAAGTATTAAAACTGTCTAGACACGCTCTCCGCAATATATCGGCAAAGAATTTGAAGCGTAGATGTCTAGACAATATTTACGTACACGTATTAACATTAAGACAAACATTTTATCATTCAAAGTTACTGTGAATCTTCAATTTCTATCACTGGGCCTCTACGTATTCTAGAATTTTAATCAGCTTTATTACCTTGTAGTATCGGATTACATGTTAAACAAAGACTCTAAATTTAGAATAATTTTTAAGCAGAATCCTATACGAAATCACCAAACAGTGAAAAATTCATACTAACTATAACTACTATATTGTTAACTTTGTTATGTTCATGGGGTAAAGTTTAGTATTTTCTCAGTGAAAATAATCCTGAGTTTAACTGCAAGAAAAAAAATAGTAATTTTAGATCTACGGTATAAAAGAGATGACACGACGTTTAAAAACATTAATCATTATTAAACAAGCAATACTATAATGTGAAGCATAATTTTAATTTTTTAATACATTTAAATCCCCTTCTTATGCAACATTTTACATTTAACATTGATTCATTTTAATTTCCTTGCATACCCTCCAGCATTTTAATTTGAATAACTACCTTTCTTCCAATGTTCTGTGAAAATTCTGCCCGTGAATAGTTGATAATAATCTTAAGAGACTAGTTTTTACAAGTATAGACCACCATTCAAATGAAAAAGTTCACTTTTTAGACATTACCCTCACTCCAAATTCAATTTTAGTCAACCGCATGTAAATTTCTCAAATGTGTTAAAATCCCCCCCCTCCCTCCCCCAACCAACTGCTCTTTCCTGCGTATCAAAGACGAAGCAGAGAAAAACCTAAAAAATATTTTAATAAAATCCCAGCTTCTGCCGGGACCTCAAATTGAATTACTGTCACGCAACCGTGAAAATTTGCTGCGTAGCCTACTGTTTGACTAAAGGAAACTTCCTTATAAATTAATCACTGTCAAATAAGATTTTGATGGAGGAAAAATAAGAAAGGATTAGAGGAAAAATGATAAAATGGAAAGCCACGATTATTTTATTATTATTTGAAGTATAAAGAAGTAAATAATGCAGTTTTCAATTGAAATCAAGCATTTCAGAGTAATATTTAATCAAACAAACATACGAATCTATAATTTTATTTAATTATGAAAATACTTAAATGCAATATACCCAAAAGTATTGTGGCCATTCAGATACATCGATAAGAATTTTAATATGTAACGTTTTCTTTATATTATACCAAAAGACACCTTTTGTTACCGAAGACGAATATTTTTGAGGCATAGAGATCTGAAACAGTCATAAAAATGTCCAACTTGAAATTCAAAACAGAATGGGAATATCTCTGATATGAAAAAGTTCTCATGGGATCGGAAGAGAAAGCAATGAATTTCTGACCCAACTTTTTGACCCCTTCATCTAAAATTTTCAGTTGCAAGAGTGAAGTATAAAAGAAGTACCCTTCACATTTTTATACAATTCTTTTATAGAGTTACGAATTCATATGGGAATTTTGTCCTGACGTTTGTTGAGCCATGTAATTTAATTTAATAGTGCTTTTATAAAATAAATTTTTATATTCAGCCTGAAATAAAAAGGGTAGATTAATCTATTTTCTAATATACATGTTAAGCTAAAGCTCGAAAGCCGTTAATGTGCACATTACCTTGCTAATCTGCAGATTAACTGATTTGCTCCGTTAAAGTGCGGGATCAAGAGTTTTCGGTATTTTACCTAGGAAATGTGCCCATTAACGGCTTCTGTATCGTTAAAGATCAAAAGTTTGTTTCTCTCATTTCCTTTCCCTGCTCCTTTCCTCTCTTTCTCCACTTTTAGTTTGGTTTCGCCAGCGTCTTGTCGTCGCCCGTTATTTTGATTTCTCATAATTTGCGTCGGTTGCCAATGTGTAGCATAATTAATTCTGTTTTCAAATTCTTCTCTACCTGTTAGCGAGTGCATTTGTATGCAAGCAAGCACCGAATTGGTGAGTAAAATGAAGAAAAGATTCTTCAAGAGTATTAAAGTACCCGAAGAAGAAAGAGCAAAAACTGATGACCGATGACTCGATTTTAGCTGTGGTTATTACTAAAACAGAGGATGGCTTTTATAAACTTGGTACTCAAACGGGTATTTTAAAACAATTGTATGCAAGATCTGAATTCAGTGTTTGCAAAGAAAGATTTTTAACGAAAGAAGATGTCCCTGCTGTTGAAATATTAAGTCAAACAGCAATAAAACATTCCTTTGGTACTGGGCAGGGTTTCAGAAAATGTGAGTGTAATCTAAATGTACCACAAATAGGTGTACTTGTCGCAAAAACCAATTGCTATGTAATTCAAAATGTCAAAAATCTTTAGATTGCAATAATAAGTAAGCATAATTTTATCATAGTCTTTGCAAATTCATTTCCTTGTTTGTGATAGTATTTTAAACCGTTTGATTCTTTCTATCATAGTTTTTTTATTGATTGATGGTTAATTCTACCGACTGATTTGTTGATTGTTTGATTGTATTGATTCTTTAGATATCGAAAAATAAATAAATAACATTATGTTAATTTAAGCGTACAGAAACGTTGCTGTTGTTCCAGCAAAGATCTTATTTTCACTTTAACGAGTGCCTATTAGGTAATGTGCAGAATTTCTAGGTAATTTTCAGATTACCTAGGTAATTTGAGAAATGAAACAATTTTCCGCACTTTAACGGAGCAAATCAGTTAATCTGCAAATTAGCTAGGTAATGTGCATATTAACTGATTTCTGCACTTTAGCGGTAACATATAAATAAATAATGCAAATACATTTGAACATCTTATGATTGTAGAGACCTATAAATTCTAACATCAAATCATGTAGGCCGGGGCCTCTCTAGTGAGTTAACCGGTCAAAACACTTGGGGCTGCTTATTGAGGTAAACCGTTCCCCCTGGCGTACCCAGAGCTGTGGACGTGGCGAATTTTCGACTCAAAAGAAGCCACGATCATTGACAGAGCCACCTTTACCGTACTGGTTCGGTTGGAATTTTCATTGTGACAGGCTGGCTATGTGGCATCAACGATAACACTGGTGCCCACCTCCGCAGTTGCCCAGAACTTTGCGCAGGCTTTTTGTCTGCTGATATTAATACTACTTTTCTAATTGAAATGCCCTAAAGAGACTGATGGTTGTAATTTGACAAAAGTCTAGCCCAGGAGAAAAAAATAACAGCTTAATATTGCAATTAGACCCATATAAGATTTACTACGAATAAAATTGGTTAAATATAAGCTATATCTACATTGAGTAAAAACACATGAATAAAAACTGATGATCGGAAATTTTCTTTTGATTGCACGTATTCAGAAAAGATCAAATATTATCAACCAAATTTTTCCTTTTTTTAAACAAGTTCAGTGCAAATAATCTGTACTTAAAAGAGTTTTGATTATCAACGAATTTCATAACTACCATTGAATATCATGGACTTCACATTATAAGCAATTCTAAAGCTATACATCAAGCTCCAGGCAAGTTAATCTGTCGATATTTTCATAAAAAATTTACTAACCTTTCACAAAACTTATCAGAAAATTGTTTACACAAAAAAATAATGTTATCATAGCATGTTTCTACAATATTAAAAACTCATGTCTGCTTTGAATAAGAAAAGAAATATTTCTAAGAAAAAAAAAATAAAAATAAAATTACTTACTATTTAAAAAGTTTCTTTATAAATATAATATGTTAATTTTTTATTTAATAGACGAAATATTTTTTGTACACTTAAAATATATTTCGCCATTTCCAAAGAAACTTTTTTCGTTTAGCAAATTTTAGCAATTTAATATAAGTTTCGATAACGGGAACAAAAATATGATGATAGTACTATAGAAAATATTGTATTATAAAAGCTGAGATCAGAAACAAAAATATTATTTTTAATCTAAATCAGCAGCTCGCACAAATAACATGTATGACTTATGACCATCCAATATAGGTAAACGTTGTTACGAACAAGGAAAACACTTTTACAATATTGCTTCATCTGTTGACCCTGCAGAAAAAGATGATAAGAGTTTTTTTTGTTTTTTAACTTTTACTTTGTGTATCGCATTTCATTTTTTCACTACTCAATTTGTTTTCTACGAATAAATTTTTTATTCCTTATTTTTTACTATTATCTTGGTGCAAAACGATTTAAAAATCTATTTGGGAAAGCTCCTTGTAATAAACGACTATTTAACGCGATTTTCTGGAGAACTTTCCTTTTAACTAACAGTTTATCTCAATATCACGCAAAAACTTTCTATAAGTAGTTTTTTTCCTGCAAATAAAAATACTAAGTATTTATAAATTTTTAGAAGAATTTTGCCGGTTTAGAAGGTTCATTTTAGTTTTGTTTTTACCCCTAAGAAGTCCTGCAATTTAGATTTGTGAGTTTATAGAGGATTCATAATTTATTTTATGAAAAATTTCAACATTCTAGGAACAAAACGCTTTCATAAGACACCTATACAGAGATTACCTTTGAAAGTATTGATGTGAAATATAAAACACACTCTTTATTACAATTTATTATTTTTTAAATTTCAAAAATAGCTTCATTTCAAGAATCGGTTTCATTTATGTTATTTATTACCATGTTTTTATTAACTCGCTCTCTTGTTTGTGTGTGTGTTTGTCCAGTACAAATCTTGCAATCGATTTTTAACTAACTTCCTGTCTAGCTAGACATTTGAAACTTTTAGAATAGCTCAGAACTCGATTACAATGCATAATTTTAATACTTTCAGCCATCTTTAAGCAGATTTGAATTCATTTTCAGTTAATTTTGTTTTGTAAGTGGTGCAACCATCTATCGGCCGGGACGGGAACGAAATGTTAAACGCAAGTTAACTTCCAATTAACTTCATTTTCTTTCAAGTTAATGGGATAATTCATCAAAAATTTTTTAAAAAGTATTTATTAATACATAGAATTGTCAAGTTTATATGATTCAACAGAAAATTTAAGAACATGGTACATGAAAAGTTCTTTTTCTCTTGTAAGTATTTTTAAACAGCTTAAGTTTGTTTCTCACGCATTTATTTATGTATATATATATATATACAGGGTGATTTTTTTAAACTGACACTACTCAGAGCCATGTGTAGCGCGACGTATCAGCCGGAATTCCAAGAAAATTAATTGATAGAGGGACTAAGGAAGACATGGGAAAGAGTTTCCTTGAAAAAAAAAGTTCGAAAAGTCGCCGATGAGGAAAGATATGGAGTTTTTGTTGGGGCACTCGAGATTTTGCATAAAAAGCAAGTAAAACATCAAATTACAAATTCATGACGACGTAGTCGACATCAGTGCCAGTATTTTGGGCTATAAAGTGTTGAATTTGTTGCTTCTTTGCATTACATAAGAAAGGGCCATCAGTCGCTTTGTTCCTCTTGCATGACCCCCTTGCTCCCCGGACCTAACCCATGTGACATTTTTCTGTGGGGTTATTTAAAGTCTAAGGTGTGATCTTGGTGGAGTCTCGAACTTGGCTGCCCTAAAGGACAACATATCCCGGACTTTGATGAACAATCCTGGTGACATGTTACGCTTGGCCGTTGAGAACTTAGTGTTCAGGATACAATGTGTCGTCCACCAGGACTGTGGTCACGTTGAAAGAGAGAGAAGTGAATTTGCTGCATACAGCAGTGTTGCAGTGAAATTTCTTTGTTATTCATTTCTCTGCTTATAACTTTTTCGGTATTTATCCCTTATCTTTATAGTCCGAAATACTGGCCCTGCTGTCGACTACATAGTCGTGAATTTGTATTTTGATGTTTTACTTGCCTTTTGTGCAAATCTCTGGTGTGCCGACAACAACAGCACCATATCGTCCCCTATCGGCGAGTTTTGGAACATTTTGTTTCTCACGGTAAGTCTTTCCCATGTCGTCCTTAGTCCCTCTATCAATTTTTGTGGAATTCCGACTGATAGATCACGCTACAGATGGCTCTGAGTAGTGTCAGTTTTAAAAAAATCACCCTATATATATATATATATATATATACAGTGGCTCCCAAAAGTGTTCGTACACTTACGATTTTCAATGAAATAGGGTTCTATCCATTAATTAAATTGAATATTTCAGAATGGGTATTTAATAATAAGATCTATAGTCTATTCTTAACAAAACTACATAAAATATTTTTAAAACACAATAAAACTTTATTTTTAAGAAACCAGCAATCAAAAAGTAACAAAAACTTTATCTCACAAAAGTCATTGTACAGTGAAATATTTTAGGATAAATTCGTAATTAAATTATTGTCTGGCTCTTTATTTTTATTTTTGAATTGTGGTGGCATTTAAAATATCGTTTGGCTTTAATTTTTGCTTGCCTACTCCGTAATATTCTATTTATTATTTAAAAATGGCTCGTATTCGTAAAGAAACAACAAACAGCATTCGGAAATTTATTATTTTTCATCAGAGTATTGGTAAATATGTTCGAAGCATCCCATTCTACTGTGCAGTATGTGATAAAACGCTTTAAAGAAGAAAATCGGATCGAAGACAAGGTAAGAAAAGGTCGTCCGGCAAAGTTAACAAAACATGATCAGAGATTTATAATTAGAAAATTTGTGAAAAATCCATGTTTGAGTGCTGTAAAAGTTTTAAGCAGAATTTAATGGAACATTTTCTACTTCAATTTCACCTGAAACTGTTCGACGAGTTCTCAGAGCAACTGGATTACATGGACGTTCTGCCCGAAGCAAAAATTTTGTGAGTGAGAAAAACAGAAATCTTAGGCTTTCCTTCGTACTATCAATGATAAATAAGCCCCAAACATATTGGAATAATGTCTTATTTGCCGGTGAAAGCAAGTTTAACATTTTTGGTTCTGATGGGCGTATAATTGTATGGAGAAGAAAAAATAAGGAACTTAATCCCAAGAACTTAGTAGGAACAGTTAAGCATGGCGGTGGAGATGTCCTTGTGTGGGGGTTCATGTCAGCAACAGGACTAGATAATTTGGTATTTATTGATGGCATAATGAATTATGATGTTTATATAAATATTTTAAGAGCCAATTTAAAATTATCAGCCCAAAATTTGGGTATTGGAAGCAACTTTGTTTTTTATCAAAATAACGATCCTAAGCACACGGCTCTCAACTTTTGCATCTAATGTCTCTATAATTGTCCACAAGTTTTGAAAAACCACCTCAATCGCCAGATTTAAACCCACTAGATCATATTTGGACAGTACGAAAAAACGACATTTACACGAAAAGCGAACTAAAAACAATTATGATGGAAGAATGGATGAACATTGATGCAGAAATTTCAAAAGAACTAGTGCAATCTATTCCCAGACGTTTAAAAGCTCTTGTGGATGCTAAAGGATATCCTAATAAATATTAATTTAACAAAAAATTAGAATATTTACTAATATGTAGAGATTTTTACAAGTGTACGATGACATTTGTGAGACAAAGTTTTTGTTACTTTTCGATTATTGGTTTCTTAAAAATAAAGTTTTACTATGTTTCCAAAATATTTCATGTAGTTTTGTTAAGAATAGGTAATAGATCTTATTATTAAATACCCGTTCTGAAATATTCATTTTAAACAATGCATTGACCTCTATTTCATTGAAAATCATAATTGTACGAACACTTTTGGGAGCCACTGTATATATATATATATATATATATATATATATATATATATATATATATATATATATATATATATATATATATATATATATATATACATATATATATATATATATATATATAATATATATATACATATATATATATATACATATATATATATATATATATATATATATATATATATATATATATATATATATATATATATACACTGCTCGAAAAAATTAGGGAAGCAAGCAAAGAAGTTAAGAAAAACGTGCGAGACAGCCACGAATTGGCATAAAATGGATAGTACACGCGTATCAATGCGTGTACTATCCATTTTATGCCAATAACAAGGAATACAGAAAAAAAGTCCGCAATACAGAAAAAAAGACGTAAAAATTTTTGTAATTAAGCTTTAATTCTTTGAAAATATGGAAAAAACATGAAAAGAGGATTTAGGGCAACAATTTGGTATATGTAAACGATAAAAAGAAAGTATTGTTTAGAAATGATGCAAGATTTTTAATATGGCGTGTGGTCTCCTCGAACAGCTAAGACTGCTGCACACCTGTTTCCCATGGATGCGCTGATGTTATCGATAAGACTTTGGGGAATACTGTTCCACTCCTCAAGATGTGCAATCTCCAAGTCTCTGAGATTAAAAAGAGGCCTTGGTCTCGCAGAAATGCGTCGTCCGAGCATGTCCCAAACATGCTCGATTGGATTCAGGTCAGGAGATCACGCTGGCCATTCCATACGCTGTATTGTTTCAGCTTCAAGCATGTTCTCCACAAGACGAGCTGAATGCGGTCTGGCATTATCATACTGGAAAACAAAGGAATCTCCGATGGCTGAAGCGTAAGGTATGACATTAGGTCTCAGTATCTCGTCTGCATACCTTCGGGCCGTCAAAGTACCATTCTGAATGATATGCAGGTCCGTACGTCCATCTATGCTGATTCCACCCCATACCATAAAACTAGCTCGTCTGTATTGTGACCTTTCACGAACGAATGTGGGGTTATTTCGAGTGCCCCTTTTCTTCCGTACCAAAACACGTAGGGTGTCACACTCCAGACTGAATCGGGACTCGTCTGTAAACAGCACTTGGCTCCAGTCATGTTGCCCCCAATCTCGATGTTCAGCACCCCATCTCTTCGGGCCACACGGTGGCCTGAGGTCAACGGAATGCAGACCATTGGCCTACGTGCATAGATACCTTCCTGATGAAGCCTATTACGTACTGTTTGGCTGGACACCCTTCGCCCTGTTGCCAAGAGCAACTGTCTTTGCAGCTGAGTAGCATTGTCTGTTCTGTTTCGACGAGCTGTTAACAGTATATACCGGTCATCAGTTGTTGTAGTGCCGCATGGCCGACCTTGTCCTAGTCAATGTCTAACATTCCCTGTTTCTTAGAATCGATTCCACGGCCTTGTAACGACACTTCTGGCGACTCCAACAGCGTCCGCGACACTACGTTGTGTTTTCCCGGATTCACGACTGCCTATAATACGCCTTGCCATGGATTCCGGTAAATCACGTTGTTCAGACATTTTCAAGTCACCTTTTCTCAAAAGAATAACTGAGCAATCGAATTTCACAGTTAAGGCAGTGAAACAGATGTTTCTGCAACATCCCGATTTCCGCCCTTATGTTCTTTTTCTGGTTTTTGACGTCATGAACTTTGATTTGCATATGAAGTTTTCTTCTTCTGTTTCCTGCTAGGCTTTAAATTATGGATGATTTATTTTATGTTACTTATCGGTGTAAGTATTTTCGTAATTTCGTTAAAACAATGTGCTCCCCTAATTGTTTTGAGCTGTGTATATATATATATATATATATATATATATATATATATATATATATATATATATATATATATATATATATATATATATATATATATTTATATATATATATATATATATATCAGGGTGGAGCGAAAAAGGCGAATTTTAAATTTTTTTATTTTTTCTTTATTCCTGTATTATTATTTGTTGATGCAATAATAGAACATCATCTATGCCAAAAAACAGTTGTCTAAGACTTTATCTTCAGTTGGCGCACGACATGAGAGGGTAAAAAGCCCCTCATTTTCAGTTCTTCATTCTAACCTCAATTGAGAGACATATTTTAAAATTTTTGTCCCAAATTTGTCATTGTAGGTTTTTGCACTGTCCTATACTGTATTTTTAATAAAAATTTACCAACAGTTCTGACTACATTACTTGCATTTGGTTTACATTTTAAGCCAATTTTACATAATGTTAGACGAATGCTGCACTTCTAGACTGGCGCTATCTTACAACACAACGGAGAAGATATTAGTTCTATCAACCCACCACAGTTTTCCCCAGTCTTAGAACGCCCTTCTGAAAGATCTACTGAAACTAATCCAGATAAATTTTCCATTTCAAACCCTGCCAGTGACCAAAAAAGCAGCAAGAAACGATCCAAATGAGACATAGGCTACAAAATCTAACAACATCTTGAGATCGAACTGGGATTTCTGATCGCTCAGCAGTAATCATAGTAAACGCTGCAATGCAGAATTTAAATATTATCAGTAGTGACAGCTCATCAAAAGTAATAGATCGACATAAAGTACGCAGCGAACGTCGAAAACTGCGTCATAACCTGCAACGGTTAAGCGGCCAACAACCTATATCCTCGCTTTATTTTGACGGCCGTAAAAATTAAAACTTTAGTCCTGGCTAAGACAGAAAATAGATCACATCAGAAGACTGAAGAACATATTTCTTTGATTTCTGAGCCATATTCTAAGTACATAGGACATCTTTCACTTGATTCCGGTAATGCAATTACGATTAAAAAAATATAGTTGAATTACTAGGAAAAAGTTTCGAATTTCATACATCGTTGATGGCAATTGGATATGACGGTACTGCTGTTAATTCAGGACAGAAAAACGGTGTCATTGTACTATTGGAAAATTATCTTAATCGACTGGTACAGTGCCTATTACACGCTAATGAATTATCACTCCGTCATCTTTTCACCAGCCTCGATGGTACCCCGACAGGTCCAAATAGTTTTTCAATAAACATTGTAAAAAGGCTTTAAAATAGCCAAGAATATAAATGGTGATCTTTGAAGTTGTAATTTCAGAATTGCCTGAAGTTAATGCTGAATTATTAAGCACCAATCACAAATATTTTTATGAAAACTGCTCAGCTATTTCTAGTGGCACAATCACACCTAACTTAGCTAACAGGGATCCAGGAAAGCTAGCACATTCCCGACGGCTGACTTGTGCAAACAGGATTCTTCGTTTATATGTAGGAACAACGAAACCAACGGTCAACCTGAAAGAACTTGTCAATTTTTTATGAAAGTATACGCACCAACTTGTTTTGAAATCAAGACTAAATCATCTTGTAAATATGGGCGTATCCACGTTTTTAATATGGTTAGAAGATCTTCGTATTTGCAAAACGAGCTGAAGACCGTTGTATTAAAAACTATTCAACGAAATTCATTCTTTGCACACCCAGAAAATTTGTTGCTAGCTATGTTACAAGACGAAGAGTTACATATAAGACAACCCTCTCTTTGAAGAACATTAAAAGCAAGAGAACAGACCAAATGCAGTAAAGTACGCGTGTTTCAGCTTCCTCAACTTCAGATCGGAACATTACATTAATACGATTTGACAAACTAGTGGAAAGAAAATGTTACCGAATCATCAATGACGATGAAATACAGTAATACAGAAATAAAGACTATGATTTCTTCAGGAGACGATTTCCTACTATATATAGACAGATACTAAACGGCGGTGTATAAAGGTAGTAACTGAGGCTGCATTTTCCGTTTATGGCCCAAAGGCAAGAGACGATTATATAACAACCAAGATAAAAGCTAGGCAAGACTCGCCACCTTTTGAGACAAAATCTCAATATTTTCATGAAAAAGAAAGTCCAAAAAACTTCTGAAAAGGACACTTAAACATTATTCAGAAGGAGTCTATTCCTTAAATGCTTTTTAATATAATATGTTTAATTAGCGTAAGAAATAAAATTAAATAAAAAATAAATAATTGAGTTTTATAACCACGTTTTTAAATGTCACCTTTTTATACTACATTGCAAAATTTCGATTCTAGTGCACTATCTGAAGATATTATCAAGACAGGTTGAAATTTTGCACTTTTGCATTTTGGGCCATGGATCAATGATTGACGATACAGGGAGAAAAACATAATAAAAAATTTTTTTCGCTCCACCCTAATATATATATATATATATATATATATATATATATATATATATATATATATATATATATATATATATATATATATATATATATACACTGAAGTGCCACTGAATTAGGGATAGCAAAGCCTATGCAAATTGTGTAGCGCTGCGCATCATGTATGCGCAAGTGAGGGCGCTGTGGTAACTGCATATATAGCGCGTACTGTGGTTGTTCTGAAGTAGTTGTTGGAATAGCCAGTATGGGTAAAATGCCTGATTTAGACGCCTTCGATCGTGGACAAATCGTAGGTGCGCGACGCATGGGCCATTCAATTTCCGAAATCGTCAGACAGCTAGGATTTTCCAGTTCGACAGTGTCAAGAGTATACCAAGAATACATGGATGGCGGGAAAAAAACTAGAGATCGGGCAAACTGCAAAGGACAATTAGCCTTGACAGTGCGTGGTGAGAGACGGCTCAGGCGTATTGTACGTAGCCAGCGAAGCCAAACATTAGCTCAAATTACCACCCAGTTTAATGACGGTGCCAGTCGTACAGTCAGTAAACGGACTGTGCAACGCTCGCTTCACCGTATGGGTTTCGGGAGCCGTCGACCTACGAGAGTACCATTGCTCTATACTCGCCATCGGGCTACACGTCTTGCCTGGGCAAGAGAGCACAGAGACTGGAGTGTAGAGAACTGGAAACGAGTAGCATGGGGTGATGAGTCTCGATTCCGACTACTTAACGCCGACGGGAGGCTGAGAATATGCCGTCAGGCTCATGAAGCCATGGATCCTGCACGCCTGGCTGCAAATCTACAAGGGCATGGTGGCTCAATCATGGTGTGGGGTGTTTTTTCATGGCACAGTTTGGGATCTTTGGTGCGTGTACCAACCTCCCTCAATGCAATTCGGTACGTAGAGATGCTGGGTGATCACCTCCATCCGTTTATGCTGTTCTGTTATCCGCACGGTAATGGAGTTTTCCAGCAAGACAACTGTACCTCTCACAAGTCCCGGTTGGCTACTGGCTGGTTGGATGAGCATTCCTCTGACTTCTCTGTCATGAATTGGCCACCAAGAAGCCCAGACTTAAATCCTATTGAGCATCTTTGGGATGTTTTGTAACAAGGCGTGAAAGGCCATCACACACCACCAAAGAACCTTACTGAATTATGGACAGCTTTAGCCAATATTTGGCAAGCCATTCCCGTGGAACGTTTCCAGAAACTTGTTGAATCTATGCCTCGTCGTGTGGCAGCCGTTATCAAGGGCAGAGGAGGCCCAACTCGTTACTACGTAGGTATCCTTAATTACGGCATCCTACAGCGCAAACTGGTAAACGGAATGCATCGAAATTTTTTATATGGGCTATAACGGGAAAAACATGAAATTTAACACAATAAACGACCAAAACGGAATACAGGAACAATATTAACATTCATTGACTAGTTTCTGATCACCTTATCATCGAACCACTTTAAGTAAAAGTAAGGGAGAAACAAAAACAGTTCAGTTTGCAGAAACAAGAACAGATTAGGACGAAATTGCACAAGAGGAGCAGTTGTTAATCGTGTTCATGACGATGTAGGGTAAGCTGATCCACATGACCACCTTCATTCACCTGGAAAATTTCAAGTCGATGGACAGCGTGTTCAATAGCAGATCGTAACAGATGAGTTGTGATGCTTCCAACATGACGCGTAATGACACATGAAGCGTGATGTAAGGAAAACATTAACCTTACCTTACATTATCTTGGACACGAGTAAAAACTAGCTCCTCTTGTGACATTTCGTCATAATCTGTACCTGTTTCTGCAAACTCAATCGTTTTTTTCGCTTAAACACCAAAGGCGTACTGTTATTTATTTCACTACCTTCATTTAATGTGGTACGATGAGAAGGTGATCGAAAACTAGTCAATCAACGTTCAAATTGTTTATGCATTCCATTTTGGTCATTTATTGTGCTAAATATCATGTTTTTCTCGAAAAAACGCCCTCTAGTCGATACTTTGGAGCTAATTTTTTTTTCGAAATTCCATGAGCGCATCTCGTGTATAGCCCATACACAAAATTTCGTTGCATTCCGTTCACCCGTTTGCGCTGTAAGATGTCGTCTATTGGGGAAGTGTAATTATAACCACCCGGTATATATATATATATAAATATATATATATATATATGTGTATATATATATATATATACAAATATTTATATATATATATATATATATATATGTGTATATATATATATATATATATACAAATATTTATATATATATATATATATATATATATATATATATATATATGTCAGTGTGGGGAGCGATTTGTAGGGATACACCATCAAATCTAGGCGTCCTTCAACGTACTTTCACAGCACGCAGTTACGTGGTCGAGATTTTAACGCCAGTTCTACTGCCTATGATATCAAGTCGCCCAGGTGCCATTTATCACCAAGACAATGCTCGTCCACATACTGCGAGACTCTCCCAACAATGTCTTCAAGGATATGACGTACTCTCATGGCCTGTCAGGTCACCAGACCTCTTGCCAATAGAGCACTGTAACATAAATTATAGCATCCGACTCCGAGTCCTTTACGAAACACTGACATTTATTAACAATTAAACTCACAGCACAGTTACAGAAATCTTACAATTATTTACGGCCTTTCATTTAAGCCGCCCAGATATTTCCACTCGACTGGTCGAGCCATCACATGGTTCTAAGAGCCGCGCAAATCGGATCTCAACGCGACAACAAGTTACTTTCGTTTTAACACGTGACATGCACATACAGTAATTTCCTCCCGTAGGAGAGTAAAACCAAAATTCCCCGTTTATAGGGACAAACAGTTGCAGACGGAGTTTTGAGTCGTAACAAGCACGTCTGGGTTGTGCTTGGCAGGCAACTGCAGACGTCCCGGAATACTGGTGAATTAACTGCCCAGTTGCAAAGATTATGGCATGATCTTCCGCAGGAGGTCATAGGTGACCTCACTGATTCGATGTCACGTTCGGCTTGTATAGCTGCCAGAGGTGGATTTACTACTTACTGATTTGTAACCTTTTTCATGCCATATCTTCTTAATAAAACGATCTGTTCTTCTGAATTTGTAATCTTTTTCTTATGTCCTCATACACTACATACATGTCAAGTTCCGTGATAGTAGCTCGTTTCCATCTGGGTGCATATATTTTTCTGGGACATAGATAGATAGATAGATAGATAGATAGATAGATAGATAGATACCATATAGTCAAAAGTATTTGGACACTTTAGAAAATCGTCAAATATGCTAATACTGGGTTCGACGAACACTATACTGGGAAGGACATGGGTGAAATAAAAGGCAGCTAATTTTCCATTAACTATTTATTCACTCTACTTACCTCAACTTACCATATTCCAACTCGGGCTCATCATTGGTTGCCATTTGGGTCATCTTTCTGTGCGATTAATTGCATCCAAACTGGATAGCTCAAATTCGAGTTTACCGTATGTTTTCAACTGATGGAAGCAAGAAGGAGTAACAACAGCAAAAAAAAAGTCCCGGGCGATCGCATAAACTCGAAGAACGCGACAGAAGATGCTTGGTACGCCATATCAAGAAGTCGCGTACTTCTCCTACCCCTGCGATCGTTGTACAGGTTTGAAATGCAGTTGGGAGCTGTGTTAGGGGTAAATCTATCCACGGAAAGCTGCACATGATCAGTTATCATGGTCAAACAGCTACGTACAAGTGATTGATTACATTTGTTAATGAGAGTCGTCGTTTGGCCTGGTGTGTAGCCCGTCGTTCCTAGACCATTGAATAATGTAAAACTCTTCTTTGGAGTGATGAGTCTCGGTATTCACTTTTCCAGTCTGATGGACATATTTGGGCTCGTTTTCTTCTGAGTGCATATATTTTTGGGGGACAGAGTGGTTATATATATATATATATATATATATATATGTATATATATATATATATATATATATATATATATATATATATATATATATATATATATATATATATATATATATATATATGTATGTATGTAATAAATTAAATACTAGGCCCTCCATTCTATCAGTTAAATTCCCTTTCCTAAATCCAATCCCCAGTAACATTACTTTAACGCTTTAAAAACCCATAGCAACAGGACTTCCCATAAAATAGCAAACGTTGCATTTCTACACGTGTATACGTCCCGAGAAAGGCGTGAGTTCGCATCGCCAGCCCGAAATTCCGCTGACATTTCAAAACAACAGCCACATGTACCTCGCTTCTAGCGCGTAATGTTGAAAGATGATATTGCACTTCGCTCCGAGCATCTGAAATGAAAGGACGTATGTTACTATCGCTCCTAATAAAATGATTCGACCCGACTGCTTCAAAATTTAAATTCTTTCAGGCTGAGTCTAGCTCCAGCCATGTAAATTTGAGCTAGTTTTCCTTTTCAGGTTGCATTTTAAGAACGAGATGTAATGGATATATTACATATATATATATATATATATATATATATATATATATATATATATATATACACTCTGTCCGGAGAACAGTTTCATTCAGACTGTGTTGTTCCAACAGTGAAGTTCGGAGTAGAGTCCATCTTAGTGTCGGGTTGTTTTTCCTAGTTAGGACTCGACCAATTGCTCTCTGTACCAGGTACCATGACAGCTGAGGTGTTCCTCGACGTTCTTGATAATTCGGCCCCGCCTATACTATGGCAATACTACAGGGACGATGGTTGTTTCTTCCAACAGGATCGTGCTCTATGTCATACTGCAACACGTGTGCTAGACTGGGTTTCTGAAAATGAGGTGAATTTGATTGAATGGCCTTCTCAGAGAACCTACCTCAATTCGATCCAGCACTTGTGGGACGAACTGGGGCAGATACGACACAGCCACCCACGCCCATCTTCTAAATAATCTCTTCCCAATGTCTTGCAAAAGGCATGGCTAGCTATTTCTACCTAGACTTACAGAAAACTTGTGGAAAGTATGCCTTAGTGCAGGTGTCCCCAACTGTTTTGTACCTAAGAGCACATTCTAGAATTCCGGTCGGACAATTTATTTTTTCAAGGGAATTTATAGTTGGACATAGTTATTAATACATACACACAACGTACAAAAAAAACATTTAATTCCAAAAATATAATTTAACATATAAAAATTATTGTTAATATTCTTTTGTTAAATAAATGATTACTAAATAATGCATACAAAATCTAGAAAGTATAAAAATTCTTTATAAAAATCCAAATCTCAAATTCAAGGTGATTTTTGGCATTGCATTTCATTGGCCATTGCTTCGTAATTAGTGGAGTATGATGATATTCCTGCTCGTGTCATCTGTAAGTCGTGATCTGTACTTTGATTTTATGATATTCATTGTCTAAAAAATGATTTACACAAGTAGTATGTGGAACCGAAAAATGATGTTATTTTATATGCTGCTCTTTTCAAGAATGGAAATTTGCTTCTGTCAAATATATTCCAGAAATTCTTATCCGATACAATGAATTTATGACAATGTCGTTCTGAAGATCCAGAATATCTATCTCCAGTTCTTCTGTCCTTACTTGAACAATCTCAACAATCTCTGAAATCTATGTAACTAGTTCAGTTACATTTACTTGGTAAGTTATTTATTTATACAAATGCCAAGGCATTTGACACTAAGTCATTAGCCTATGTCTTGCCTCCTAGTATCTATGTAGAATGGAATTTAAAGAACTAAGTGCAGAGCACACGTCAATATGGCTAGAGTCCATGATTTTCCAGAATCACATAGAGTACACAAAGGGGAGTCCTTCACATCAATTCTGAATAAATGGGCATTCAGACAGTCGTGTCCCCTCAGGAGTCGAAATGACGCAACAGCCACTGGACGCGTTGAATCCGGAACAACAGACCTCGAATGAGTGAGACACTCCCAGGCCTTTCCCATTGCTTCGGCAGTAAGATAAGAGGTAAACCTCTTCTTAAAATCCAGTTTAATAAATATTTTTGCAGAGTTGAAAGTCATTAGGTTATTGGGAATCTGCAGGATAGCAGTACCTTTCTTAGCCAGGAAATCAGCCTTCTCATTTCATTCAATTCCACAATGGGCAGGTACCCACTGCAGAACAACGAGTCAGCCATGCTGTGAAGGAATTTCCTGCAATCATTAATTCGCTCGATGGAGAGTGGACAACATTCAAAATCTGGGACTTTTTAGCGTGAGAAATACCACCGGAATTCCACTGTAGAATTCGGAGCTCAATATTCGCCATAGTGTTAATCAACTAGATTCCAACAAGATGGGAGGAAAGCGAGGCAGCGCTGTGACAGACTTAGTGTTAATTCCCAGATTTATTCCAATCAAATTTCGCATGCAAAGATGTTTCGACCGCACATGGAAATTATTAAAATTTGGTGTCCAAAGAATGAATAGCAGGATCTCCAGCGCATCAGTACTGCGCGTCCAGCAGGAGTGTTAATCATAAGTGCATAGTTAATCATAAGTGCATAGTTAAGTGAGTGTTAATCATAAGAGCATAGTGTTAATCAACTAGATTCCAACAAGATGGGAGGAAAGCGAGGCAGCGCTGTGACAGATTTAGTGTTAATTCCCAGATTTATTCCAATCAAATTTCGCATGCAAAGATGTTTCGACCGCACATGGAAATTATTAAAATTTGGTGTCCAAAGAATGAATAGCAGGATCTCCAGCGCATCAGTACTGCGCGTCCAGCAGGAGTGTATGAGGAGCTATTCTCGACCTGATGTTCAAATTGTTTATACATTTGACTGCGGATATGTTACGTTGACTATAACAATGCCTCCCCGAAGGAATGCTGCCGATTTTTGCCTGAGAATTGGAGACAATTTAGACAGAAATCTCGCAGGACACCAAACGATAACTTTATTAGTGTATGCCAAGCCGGGCGACAGCTTGTATCCAAACCAGAGGTGGGCATACGCCGTATTGACTTCTTCACTTTGTAACGATTCAATTCTGGAATAAATCATTCAATTGTTCTGAAATTCGAATTTTTTTTTCGGGGTGGGTGGGCATGTTCCACCAATTTTTGTTGCAATCGGACAACTCTTACTTGGTATAACAATATTTTTTTTGATATAGAGTGTGGTGAAAGTGATACTTTCCATGAATTTTTTATATTCCTCAAAGAAATATGAAATTTATGAAATATATATTTTGTATGTTTATTTAATTATTTTAACTTGTTACACATATCCTTATGGTCATTCTCACGAAAGCAGGAACTGGCCCATAGCAGCAAGCCAACTCTTCCCCTCAAATTAAATTTCTTCTTTTATTTTTGCAACTTGTTATCTAAAAGTACCCCTAAATTATGTTATCCTCAGACATTGCGTATATCGCATAAATTTTGTATGTTATTTCCCTCTATGGATTTGTGAAAATCTTTATATAAACTACAGGGTATCGATTAGTAACAATGCTGATGATCGTAAATCATCGAGAAAATAAAACAGTAGCATCACAGGGCTATAAGGAAAGCAAAAACCACTGTAGCATTTGTAAATCATATTTCTTTTTCAGAGACTTAGTATCTTTTCTGTCCAATTTATTGACTGAGATTCCATTTAAATGCGAAAATTGTGTCTAATGATTCCATATATTTGCTGTTAAGTAATAATATTTCATTTTTCATAAGCGTGTACTATGAGAGACGTTTCTAATGAATACTGTGTTTGTTGAAGAACACATAAAACAAAGCGATCAAGCAATCAGAAGAAATCATAAATATTACTTATAAAAGCATATTTCTTGTAGTTTAGAAAATATTATTATGCATTTCCCACTTTCTATGCGGAGATGTATTTCACTGTGTTCGCTTTCTAAACTTCACTACAAAACAAATGAAGATTTTTCGAAATTTTGATAGAAACATTCAACAGTGTGTAAATTCTTAAGTTCATAATTTTATTAGACTTATATATCTCAACATAGCTTATATTCACAAAGTTTAATTAAGTTTAAAGAGACATAAGAGATTAGGCAGTAATGAGAAAATTTGTTAAAGCGATTATTTTAATTAGCAGAGAGAAAACAGGAAGCTAAATTAGGCTTCAGATAGGTCTCTAGCATCACGTAATTAATCTCTTTGTTTACAGCCCTGTCGGAGCTTCAATATTTGTGTATATTTTAAGCAGCTTAACTAAATCTCTTCATAAGTCAATGGATTTTACTTTTTACATGATAAGTAAGGTAAAGACAGGAAAAGTTACATTATTAAAATAAATATTTAAATACTTTGTTACTGGGTAGGATATTACAGTATTCTAAAATCCAGTTTCTTCAAATAATTCCTTACATTTATGGATCTTTCTTCCCGTTTATGATTATTTTATTCATTATAATGTTATTTGAAAAGAATAAAGCTTATGATTTGAGTATAAATTTCACGTAGTCTCGTCTCTCCCCTAAAAAATTAAGTTATGAAAAATCAATAAACAGAAATCAACATAGGTTGTAAAAAATAGTTTAACATAATTAACTTCTATCAATAGTAAAATAAATCAAACATGAGTAGTTAAAAAAATTAATTTCGTATGGATGAAAATTAATTTGAACTATAAAAACAAAGCTGATAAAATAAGAAATATTAAGTACAATGCTTAGTTAATGAAAAATCAATCTTTAAGTTTCTTAAAAGTACAAAAGTTAAAAAAAAACTTTAAAAGCAAATTTCATGAATTGAACCATATCTTGAGCTGATGAAAACGAAATCTCATACTTAAGCATGTAAAAAGAGATTCATAATTTACAATCCATCTACACTCGTAAACTCTGAAAATTCCATTTTAATAGTCAATACTAGTATCATATAAAAAAGAATTTTGTTCGTAAAAACTGTCATATATTCATGAAAACATTTTATGAATTTCTCAATCGTGCGTACGGTATTTTCGTCTGCAAGCTAAAGTCCAAGGAAAAAAACTTTTGAAACACAATATTGATATAAAAATTTCTAGAAAAAAATATTTTTTTAGAAATTTTTCTTCATAATAAGTGGACTGATTAGGGTTTAAATACCACTTAGAGTGAAGGTTTTGAAGAGATTTTGGTAAATGGACGATCGGAACATGAAGACTCTTCTTATTTTACTTCCCTCAATGTTAACTGCTAACAAGATGTTATAATAAGCAAGAAAAATGTAAGAACGTATGAATCAATACAGCCAAATTAAATGGGAAGTTTTTATACAGGTACATTTCCGAATATCCTAAACGTAAAGTATGGGTAAGCACATTGATTCTATAAACTTTATATTTCTAAAATTGTTAGTAAGCTATTAAGCAATCGTTTATGTTAGGACAAAAATGTATAAAATCGCAAATCATCCCAGCTGAACATATTCAGATTTTCTCCTTAAAAATGGGTTTTCGTACATTTTTTTAAATTTTCAAATGGCAATGCAAATACAAAGCTAATAACAAGTAGAAATACAAAAACACAGAAAGAGATGACATAAAATTGACCGAAGTCATTGCCTAAGGAGTTCTCTGGCCTTCCAGTAAAGCGCCGTTTCACAGTCACCACTAAGGGCTGCACATTGGTGGAGGTGGTATCTTTTCATAAGATCATTAGAGTTACAGAGGGGACAATAAGGGCTTGAGAAAATTCCGATGCGGTGTAAGTGTTCTGCTAAGCAGTCATGTCCAGTTAGTAGGCGAAATTGGGCAACTGCGTGCCGTCGTGGGCTGCTGGGACTCTCAAAAGATCCCCAACCCCCCCAACGCTTCGATTTTATTCTGTCCTAAATTTGAGATTTGAATAGTCTGTTTATTGTTTTCTTGATATACATCTTTATAGAATGGTATGATAGTGGGGAAAATCTGGTTTGAAGAAGTCTTGAACCCTTTTTAGCGAGAATGTCTGCTTGCTCGTTTCCAAAGATGCCACAAAGGCCCGGTATCCACTGAAGAATCACACGCTTCATTCTCCCAGACAACTCCCGTAAATATTGCCGACACAGGTAGATTTCCCTTGATGAGGGCGGACTAGATGAACTAATCGCCTGAATTGCAGCTTGGGAGTCAGAAAATATAACCACTCTATCAAATTTGTCTTCAAAGATCAATAGGTGTTTAAGGGCTATACAAATAGCCTCTACTTCTCCATCAAAAGCCGTTCGATATTTTCCAGCAGAAGCATAAAAGAAGAATAGGTTAGGTTTTCGTATAAAGCATCTTCCTCCCGTAATATAGAATTCAAAAGTGAAATACAGAGATTTACATTTAAATGTAATTTAAATAACCGTCTAGGGAATTGAGTTAAAAAGTTTTTATAATTTTTTTTTAAATATTTCATATTAAAAATCCTGAAAATAGTGTGACATGATACAAAATTTTTATATTTAGGAAATTCAAAATTTTAGAAATGAAATTATTTTAAAGACTTAATTTTCCTGACTCGTTAAAATTTTTATTGAAACACATTTTTTTTATGAGACGTTTTGTAAATTTGGTTCCAATTACATTAAATACTTAACTGTAACAAGTTCAGAAAACATATATAAATTAAGTATTTTCCTAACTATGCACACTGTATTAAAAAAGAAACTGTAAATAATTAATTATTTTTAAACATTAACGGCAGTATTATATGCAATAGTAACAAAATAACTAAACATATGTATGAGATATCGTGAAACTAACTGAATGTCTGAAGATAGACTTTTTTATGTTTATATAAATGTATAGAACATTATACGCTAGAAAAATATAACGCTCTGTTAGGAGCAAAACAACAAATGATTTAAAATCCAGACAAAATCTAAATCAAAATTTAATTATAATTAAACCATAAATGATCAGACAATTGGAAAAAATAAATAAAGGATTGAATAAATTTTAAAAAATTATAAAATAATAATTAAATTTAATATAAGCGATAACAACCACTTTGTTTAATGAATCTGAATTTTATGAATGAAAGAGACGAAAACCACTCCCAAAAATTGCCAAAAATTGTTTTTCATTGTCTTTTTGAGGCAACTTATTTTTTCGATTATTCCCTGGAGTGATTAGAAGATATTGTTTCAATATGAAAATAAAAGATAATCTTCTGTGTATGCAGACTTAGATAAAGATTGATATATTAGATGTATATATCATTATGTATGTCCGGCTTTAGCCAAGTCGAACTCCGACTCTTGTTGTGCTAATTCAAAACAGGAGCCGCCCCTTTCAGCCCAATATCCTATTAGGACCTGGTGAATGGAACCTCCAACCAGGGAGCATTGGCAACAACAACAACAGCATTATATATACATCATGTTACCAAAAATGTCAAAGCCAATTCAATTTAAACCTCTTGTGTGACGCATACTCAAGTTCCCTACACAATATCAAAAAAATATATGCATTAGTAGTATATGCTTATTTTTTTTGTCTGTATGGGTTGAAGAAATAAGGAAAGTGGTTTCAAATGTCTTTCCATCTACGATGCTATTTTCACGATGTATTAGGGTACTCTAATGTCCTCGTTTGGCAAAAAATGTCCGTTGCACTCGAAAAATAATGTCTAACAACATCAAATCTATCGATAGACGAAGGCATCTCACAATCCTTTACTCCTTCCCTCAACTAACACTGAACACTCGTGAGGGTAAAAAAGTATATCGCTAATTAACCTTTGCCCTCATTGCACGCGCTTAGCATACGTGTGGAATGGGTGTTGTAATAAACGAGATGTGAATACGCGAAATCTAAATTGGTAGGACCACACAGCCGGTATTGTGAGCAGAATTTATGACGCCTCATGGCGCCTGGGAGCAGAGCGTCGGCAGTGCACAATAACACGGGCAATAAAACCATAAAATAAGTAAGAGGACAGCAGCCATAAATCGAAGATCAAAGATTAGGAAACTGGAGTTGAGAAATTTCCCAGACGAGGAGAGGCGCCCAACATAATTAAAAAATGCAAATCATAAAACATGAACCAACCTATGAACTAAGTGGCTCAGCCCCCAACACAATCAAGAGGCGGGGCGAGCAAAGAGGAAGCCAAAAAGGCAAGAACCAATCACACAAAAAAGAAAAGAAATATATATACATGGTGTGAAGCATTTTTAAGAGAGAGCCCCGTGACTTAAACAAAATGAACAAAAAATAACGGAGCCACCGCTTGGCCAACGATATTACAAACAACAGAATATCGCATGTGAGAGTGAGCCATACGAAAGGAAGAAAAAGAGACGAAGTAAGTTGCTGCGTGAACGAGAAGCATCCCGAGGCAACGCAATTGATGAATCCGCGAGAGTACATAAAGAAATATAACGCAAATATATATAACTACGGCGTGACGATGAAAGTATTCTGAAATAAGGCGACCAACGAGTAAACACTACCGGAGCGAAATTTGATACAAGGTGCTATGATGAATACGTCGATGACCAACATCCAGTGCTGACTGACCCGTGAAGCAACCTAAGAGAACCATCGCAACCCAGTGTTCGAGATCCATCCTGAGTTATCATCGATCATTGACTTTTTAGTATCAATATAGAACTCTTTCGACGAACTTAGTGCACAGTGACTTTTAAGTATTACCGAATTTAGGTGTGCTAGTGGTGCAACGTGAGTACGCGACAGTGCCGACAACCAATGTGTGAGCAGCGAACTGTAATTGCCCGCATCGATCTGTTCAGACGGTCCTAGTGTACCTGGACTATCAAGTATTACCAAACCTTATGTGCGCTAGTGGTGTAGTGAGACTATGCAACAGTGCCGGCAACCCACGGGTGAGCATTTAATTAATTATATCTATTTCACATCCCGTTATTACATTATCGCCTCTTAACCCGCAAGGGTCGGCTTGCTTTATTTGTGAAGATGAAATGTTTATAAGTATAATTGAATATATCATATTGGATGATTCTGTATTTAGCACGATGCTGTATAATGAATCGGTAAATACATGTGTGTAAATAAAATTGTATATATGTAACCTGTGTGTAGTTCCTGAGAGTTGTGACCCTTTCATTGGTGTGTGTTGAAACAGCTTTGGTCGCAACGCGACATTAATTAATAGCTATACGTGCACAGCCTGATAACCCCACCTGGGTTATTACAATTGGTGCCGTCCAGTTTCACTGCTTTAGTGAGGACAAGGTTATTGCGGTATAAATGTATTGTGTATGATTGTTATGTTATTGTATATTATTATATTATTGTAGGAAATCATAGTGTCAAATTTTGTGAGGAATATTTATATGTGTATAGGTTAAATTTCGGGACAACTCTCAGCGTAAAATTCCAATTCTGATATTTATATATGTAAAAATATTTAGTTAAGTGTTATATATATATTACTGATATACACGTTACGGAGTACTGTGTAGGGTGTGTAAGGTGTGTTAGATATTTTAAACTTAGAATTTAATTGATCAGTATAACCATGGCGCGAGGAAGAAAAACAAATAACCGGCAGGAAGATCCCGTAGTGGAAACAATTCTTAGGCGCGAGAACACAGGTAGTGAAAATAACACGACGGCGAATAACGCTCATGTGGTTGATACAAACATGATAGCACCGCTACCCGTTTTTAGTGGGAAGGAAAACGAATCAGTAGAATTTTTCAAACAACAATTCGAAGAAATCGCGAGTTTGACAAGATGGACGAATATGCAGAAAGCAATTTTAGCCAAATCAAGACTGCGCGACAGAGCAGCGGAATTTTTACAGGGCAACGCGACGCTCCAAAACGCAAAAGAATTCAACACAGTGGTAGAGATTCTACGTAACAAATTCCAACCGGGCCCAACTAGGATGCAAAAACAATGGCGATTCCAAAACATAGTATTTACACCAGCCCAAACATATGACGAGATAGCGCAAGAGATAGAAAGATTAGGAAATGACTATTTAGGAATCACTGAAACATCAGCAGAGGAAACAAAACGTCTAGCGAACGATATTAAATTAGCAAAATTCATGGAAATAATTCCGGGGGAAATTAAAACGGAGTTAAGAAAAGGAAATATAGTAGAATTTGACGAGGCAATCAAACGGGCTAGAGAACTAAGTATAATTTACGACGAGGAAAGCAACACGGTCAATACGGTACGCCTGCGAACACAATTAAACAAAACACAGAAGGAACAGGTTGACGTCAAAGAATTAAAAACCCAGATAGCGGAATTACAACAAACCATTAAGAACTTGGCCGAACAAAAAAGGCAGTGTAATTGGTGTCTAAAAATAGGGCATAGCATAGAAGAATGCCGAAAGAAGCTGAAAACAATTAATGACGGGAATAAAAATGTAGGACACGATATGAGTAGAACAAATGACCCAACTACACAGCAAACACCCCAGCATAATTTCGCTGCAAACCAAACCGCGGCAAGCAGAAAAGAGTATGGATACGGTATGGACCAAAATGATTACAGGGAAAATCCCACACAGAAACAAAACTTTAGTAGCCGAAGAGCTAACATTTTCAGAGGCAGTAGTAATTGGTATAGGGGTAGTGGAACGAACAGGAGTAGACAAAACAATTATTCAAATTATTTAAACTAATACAGGGGGCTCACCAAGTAAGGAAGCGAAACTCATACAATAAGTTTTGGGAGAGTCCCCACAATACTTCCTATAAACGTGTAGGGCATTATACGCAGGGATACGAAAATTACAAATGGCGGAACTTCAGGGGTAATGACAGACAGGGATACGTCAGGCAAAAAAGTTATAATCGACCAGTCTAGCAGAACGAACGACCAAATTATAGATACAAAGAGCGCGAACGACAGGAGGTAAACAATACAAATTACAGATACATCAACGGTAAAAATTACACAACGCAATACAGACGTAACAGAGACAATGTAAGAGACAGGTGGGATACACGGCAATACACATATAGGACGATAAACAACATATCTCTCACAGAAAATCAACTGCCCATAATCGAAATTCAAATCGCGGAAACATTCGAATACGCGTTACTGGACAGTGGTTCTGCCATTTCTCTGATGTCACATCAAATGCTCCAGAAAATAAAAGACAAAATAAAAGTAACGTATTTATCACGTCAAGTGAAATTGCAGTCCTTCACAAAAGAACGAATCTCATTCTGTAAATGCATTGCAATTAATCTTAAAATTGGTAATAAATTGTGTAAAACAACCCTATACGTAACAAACAATGAAATGAAATTATTTGTGAAGATGAAATGTTTATAAGTATAATTGAATATATCATATTGGATGATTCTGTATTTAGCACGATGCTGTATAATGAATCGGTAAATACATGTGTGTAAATAAAATTGTATATATGTAACCTGTGTGTAGTTCCTGAGAGTTGTAACCCTTTCATTGGTGTGTGTTGGAACAGCTTTGGTCGTAACGCGACATTAATTAATAGCTATACGTGAACAGCCTGATAACCCCACCTGGGTTATTACAGGTGTTAGAGACTGGATGGTGTTTGCTACTTTTTTAGGTCATGTTGCAACTCTCCTATCGATAATTATAGTCTTCTGACATAGTAGAAACATTTGTTTGGTAACTATGGATTACTGGTCGAGGACTGTTTTGATGAATTACAGAACTTGATAGGAAAATCTTCTGGACATGTCCCAAACTAATGAGTGTCTGACGAATAATACTTCCAAGAATGTATAGCATAGAGGTGGATGGTGTTCTTCTGGTTCTGACTGGGCTCGTTGATTTCTGTATCCATGTTACGAAGAGTGACAAAAGCAATTTATTTTAACTCCAGACACTGCGGCTAAAGAAGACACGGAACTGGACATAATTGAAGGTACCTACAAAATGACCAGGCAATAAGTAAAGGCAAAGATTAAGGCTTATGGAATGAAAGTCTGGCAAGAAAGGTGGGCCGATAGTGAATTGAGGAGGCCGGTTTATAAAATCTACCCTCAGGTTTCCTTAGACAGATTAATATCGAATTTCTATATTAATCAAGCTATCCCTCAACATGGAATCGTGGGCTCATATCAAAGAAGATTTTATGGGAGGAGTGACATCTGTGCTTGCGGAGAGGTCCAGACAATAGAGCATTGTTTATTTAATTGTGTAACATGGAGAGATTTCCGATCGAGTTTACCGAGGGAAATTATTGAATGGTCGCCACATAAATTCTATAATGACTACTATTGTAGAAAATTCATTTTTTACTGTGATGAAAGACCTTATGGACTTTCATTACCTCTTTTTGGATCATTGATAATTTTGTTGGTTGTTGTTTCTGTTTCGTTCTGCATATTGTCCTATACTGAATTTGACTGAAATTTGGTATATTTGTGTACTGACCTTTGTTGTATGGATATGTGCTGTATCTCATTGCCATAGTTTTGCACTTTTGAGGTAATGTAATGTGTGGGACTACTGTAAGTGCTTAGTATACGTATTGTAAATGTTTCTTTATTAATATATGCGTTTTGTATCGTGTTCGTATTGTATATAGTACATAGTATCGTATTGCATAATATAGCATTGTATTATATTGTATCGTATCGTATCAAATCGTATGGAATCATATCGGGTATTATCATGTATCGCATCGTATCGTATTGTATTGTGCCGTATGTTATAATGTATCGTAAGGTATCGTATATAAGTATCGTATGGTGACATAAGTAACGTACAGAGTGTCTCATTTATTTTGAAACCCCCCCCCCCCAAAAAAAAAACAATGTACAAACATCAATTTTTATTTTACAGAAGTGCTTAAACGACTACAAAAGGTGTTAGAAGTGACCGACGTCTTCATCTTTACATATCTGGACCAGTTTGAGGAGGTTTCGAAACACATTCTGTAATGTTTTTGGTGTGATAGCGTTTATCTCTTCCGTAATGCGAGTTTTCAGTTCAGTGATCGAGGCTACCTGTTCACGGAACACGCGATTTTTCAAATAGCCCCACAAGAAGAAATCGGGCGGTGACAGGTCTGGACTGCTTGGAGGCCAGACCTGGACATAGCACCATGACGCAAAACTACCTTTCACTTCGTTCTCCTTAGCACTGAATGTCTCGTACGGTTTGCTAGCGTGTTGGTAGTGTTGCTCGCACCCCCCTCCACACTGCTACCTGCGCTAACGGTGTGCGCGTACACTCGTGTTGTTCATTTGCTTCGCGTTTACGCGGGTTGCAAAGTAAATGAGACACTGTATATGCATATTGGTTAATACACTCTGTCACAAAAAAATATATGCACCCAGTAGAAATCGAGCTACTATCACGAAACTTGGCAGGAATGTAGTCTGGTAAGAGATGTGCAAGTTATTAAAACGTCGACGCCAATGAGACAAGGGTAAGCTCTCTATGCGCATAATGCAGCTGGGGGAGTTTAAAAGCATGATTGCTCGTGCCATAGGGTTATTCAAACAAATATGTCGACTTGAATGGACGTTATTCTGACTAGAGATGCCTCTCAGACGTAACCGGTGACAGTACGAACAATTGTTGGACTTTGAGAGGGGGCGTACAGTAGACCTCAGAGAAGCAGGTTGGTTGAACAGGCGTACTGGCCGCCACCTCGGTCGGTGCGATATGGTAGTTGCTCGGTGTTGGTAACAATGCATCACGGAAGGGATAGTCTACCGTCGCGGAGGGTCAGGGCGTCCCAGGAACACAAATGCGCGCGAGGATCGCGCAATCATAAGAGTTGTGTTAGCAATATGAACTAAAAATTACTTTAAAGGTCCATTAATTACTTGCCTTTCCGAAGTTTGACGTCATATTTTACATTTCCGTTTTAAGCCGGTTCAAGTTAAAGCAATTCAATTTATAACTAAGCCGAATCACTGACGCAAGTTTCTTTTGATTACGTCATGTTTGGCAAACTGCCGTACGTCATATAATTAAACATAAAAGTCTCTAGTAGATGGCGTATTTCGTAGGAGTTACAACCCGATATTTGAATATCAGCTTTTGACACGTGTATATAAGCCGTGAACACTTTCAGTAGTGAGTATCGGTGAGATAGTGGGTATTATCAGGTAGTATCAAGGACCTAGTATCAAGGATGTAGTAGCAATGATCGAGTATTATCAAGGATCGATTATCAAGTATCAAGCTGCTCTGTCATCAATGTGTTTATTAAGAAGTTTGTGTCTGATCTGATAAGATAACAAGATGTTGTATCAAGCCTGCTGAGAGTAAGATATTTTTGTATTATTTCGACATTTAAATCCTTTTTGATAGTCCATCACAGTATGGGAAATAGACTGTTTTTTTTCTAAGAAATTGATTCAATGTTAAAACCCGGCGTACATTACCAAGTATTACTAGTGAAAAATGAAGATATTGACATTGTTGTTTTTAACTAATTTTAACTAATTTTTCAAATGAATAAATACTTTTATGTTATTGTTAAAAGGCATGTCGTCTATACATTATTTTGAGCATCTTTAATGGTTTTAACGTATACCTTTTTTAACAAACATAGCTTTTACTGCACAGTTTTTACTCTGCTATTTAAATATATATAATAGAAGAATTATAAGAATTGTTGACGTACATGCTTTACATGTACGCTAACATGCGGCCACGTCCGCAACAACAACGTCGATAAAATCGGTTCGACGCCATTTATCACCTTCCAGACATCCGGTGGTATCAAAATAAACCATTCGGAGACGACTGGTCGACGCAGGTATAAGGAGCCGACGTCCATTAAGACGCCTACCACTGACCCCACATCATAGGTGGTGTCGATTGGATTTTTGCCGACCTCGGCCAAGCTGCAATTTGACCGACTGGAGGCGTGGAATCTTAAGCGATGAATCCCAATTCAGTCTCAATGCTGATGACCAGCGCATACGCGTGTGGAGGCGGCCAAGCCACCGGTCCGATCCGGCATATGTTGCCGAGTGTCATACGGCGATTACACAAAGTGTGACATTGTGGGGAGCTATTTGTTGGGACACACGATCACCTCTGTCGTCCTTCAACACACTTTGAAGGCACGCAGTTACGTGGGCGAGATTTTAACGCCAGTTGTACCGCCTATGCTATCAAATCGCCCACATGCCCTTTATCAGCAAGACAACGCTCGTCCACATACTGCGCGACTCTCCCAACAATGTCTTCAAGCATATGACGTATTCCCATGGCCTGCCAGATCACCAGATCTCTCGCCAATAGAGCACGTCTGGGACGTTCTTGGAAGGCAACTGTAGCCGTCCTGGAATACTGGTGAATTTACTGCCCAGTTGCAAAGAATATAGCATGATCTTCCGCAGGAGGTCATAGGTGACCTCACTGATTCGATGCCACGCCGTGTTTCGGCTTGTTTAGCTGCAAGAGGTAGATTTACTACTTACTGATTTGTAACTTTTTTCATGCCATATCTTCTTAATAAAACGGTCTGTTCTTCTGAATTTTGTAATCATTTGCTTATCGCCTCATACACTACATGCATATCAAGTTCCGTGATAGTAGCTCGTTTCCTTCTGGGTGCATATATTTTTTCGTGACAGAGTATATATTGTAGTGTGACTTTATAGTATATGCATAGTGTAGGTGTTGTATGGGTTTATACTGCATAATTGTGTATTATAGCATGTATTTATTTTGTATTGCATGGTCCTAGTCAAGCTGATTGCCATTGCGAGATTTGTTTTCTTTCAAAATCATCCGTATACCTTCGGGAAGGACGGATTATCTTTTGGACTTTAGGTCCAGAGTGGAGGGAAACAGTGGATAAATAGAAGGCTGTAAAATAATAACCAAAGAAAGTTAGTGTACACAGGAGGGGGGGGGGCTGAACCTTTGGAACGAAAAGTTATTCAAATTTGATAGTGTATTCAAATTAGTATCGTAGTTTGGTCGGAACCTTTGTTGTAATGACTCTAATCTGGGGCATATGTTTAATTTATTGAATGTAAAATTAGCTAGCTTTTTGGCTTGGGGGAGAGTGTCTTTTGCTTGCACCCCCCCCCCCGGGACTGATGAGAGGATGACCGTCGAAGCAACCTGAATTCACGAAATCGGCATATAAGCGAAAACATTGGCCGGATTTACATTGTCGAACTTTAAACCCAGAGTGGTAAAAGCAAACGATATGTCCTTTCCTATATCGGGACAACAGGCTTTCTTTAACTTTGTAACTTGGAGTCATTAATCTAAAAAAAATCAAACCAGGTATTGAAATACTTCAACACATATCTCAAACCAATTAATCACTCTTGATAAGAGCTGGAACATCAGCTTTTTGTAACATTTGTACACTCCCGAGTACCCCTTCTCTGTTCTCCTCATTGAAAAAGATGTGGTTGGTAGGTTTTCAAGCACTGCTAACATCTTTTCCAACACAAGAACTTAACAGACCGAGACCTTCAGTTTAAGCTGATATTGAACAGTTACGGAATACCATGCAATTAGCGGACGTCAAACACGCAGAGCCCGGTACCAAATTTCAGCGCCCTATCCATCGGCCACCAAAATAATATATTTCAGCAAATATATTTCAAAATACGTGATGAAATACTCTGTATCGGCAGACAAAAAAAACTAGAAAAAAATCTATAGAAAACGTTACTCTGTAGCTACATAGGATACACACACACACACACACACATATATATATATATATATATATATATATATATATATATATATATATATATATATATATATATATATATATATACATATATATATATATATATATATATATATATATACATATATATATATATATATATATATATATAAATAAAGAAGATATTAAAATAATATGGGGAGTGCTTACTTTTCGTAGATAAAATTAAGGTTTAAATTATAAATAAACACATCATTTCGAATTAGCATTTTCTGTATAGAATTCTTTGTCTTTCAGTCGTAATATAACCACATAAATTAATGTATTAAATTCATTGTTAATAGCAACTGTCTTAATTCAAGTTATCTAAGAATGTAATGGTTAATTTTATTTGTCGGTTTATCTATTTTAAAGCTATTAATAAGTCTATCTTCTATTATTTTTTTTTGTAAAACACACTGTATCCTTTGAAATACAATTCTGTTTCATAGATCCGATCCACATTCGCGGTGAGTAATTCCTTTTGAGTTGACTAGAAGAGAAATGGGAGAAGACTTCCAATATATTTCATATGTCTGTTCTATTTTTATTCTTTTTTTTTTTGAAAGGAAGAACTTCACTGAAAGGAATTTGTTTTACTATTGGAAATCGAAGGAACTAATCTTGAAGGAGAACCTATCTGTATACATGTCATTTTTTCAATATCTTTCGGTTTCCTCGCATACCATAACGAGAATTCAGCTTTAGGACAGACATATTTAGTTTTAACTAGTTAGTTCTGACGAAAGCTCTCCATGTTCTTTATCCGAGAAGGAGAAAAAGTTTAATGGATATATTGGTATTACTATATAAACTCTGGGTATGATTATGTATATGTTGTTTGTTATATCGACTATCGTTCTTTATTGCATATAAATGGGATTATTTTACTAGTATAAATCTTTATTATAATCCGTAGAAGCAAGGTAAGGGGAAATTAAATATCCTATTGAGATTTACAGAAAAAAATCGTCTTCTAAATCTCTATGCAGGTATTCCTCGACTTACGAGCAATTACACTTACAACCGAAATTTTTCAATAAATTTTTTTTTCTCAAAAATACTGCCCTTCGAATGTACAGTACATACATATATTTATTACATAATTATTAAAAAATATGATGCAATACTTCGAAAATTTTATGACGCAATAATAAAAATGCATGCTGCAATAGTTTCGATATTCACATGATAAATCAAATAACACAGGCCTGCAAAATTTGAGTCATAGAAAAGTGTTTGCAATGTAATGACTGAATTTTATATTATTTGGTGTGCCGATTTCTAATATGACATCCAGATTCATTAGATTGTTTCTTTTTTCCGTTTTTTTTTCGCACCAGAGACAGAAAAATCTCTAGTTTTCTCCAGTAGTGACGACTTATGACACCATATGCTCATCCCCTTCCTTAATTAACACAATCAATTGGTTGCTACGAAAATCAAAATTTTCAATTTGTGAAATTTTCAATTTTTCAATTTTCAATTTTTTGAAAAAAGAGTACGTCAGGGAATTTTTTTTACTATTTTTCCTGAAATCAGCGTCCAAAAATCTATCAGTATCAGCTATTGGTTTCTAAACACTTTTTGTTTGCAGGCCTGTGTAATCCTTCATTGGCTTCAGAAATGGCTTCAGATTTTCATTATATTAGTAAAGGGCTACAAAAATTAGAAGCAATGGCTCCAAATGACGAAAGATTCACAAGTGTAAATCATCGTAGTCAGGAAAATCTGGCTCGCTATTAGACAATATAGAAGGAAAAAAAGACGCAAACTGTTCAAACTACTTTGAATAACTTTGTTAAAAAAGCTTTCAACGTATACTCAGTCACGAATTCTAAACCAATGGATTGTATTAACATAATAAGTAGTGATAACGAAGAATGATTTATGTTTTCTAAGTACAATGTATTTTAAATTACGTATGAAAGTAAAAAATATATGTATGTGCATATACAAAAAGAAATATTGTTTGATACTCGACTTACGACCAATTCAACTTACGACCAATATCTCGGTCCCTATCTCGGTCAAGGGCCAGTCGATGGCCGAATGGCTAGGGCGCTGGTATTCGGTTCAGATCCTGTGGGTTCGAGTCCCACTGTTCGCATGGATGTTTGTAGCCGTTCGGAATCGGCTTTAAACTGTAGGTCCTGGTCTAATTAGCCCTCGTGTAGCAAAAAGTTGACCGTAGCGCTCCGAACCAAACCAAACCCTATCTCGGTCGTAAATCGAGCAATATCTGTACCTTAAATTTCAGTTTCAATTTTCTATTTTACTCATATTTTCTTCAATTAGAAAACATTTGGAAATTATCAATCTAAGATGTTTCGACATGCTCACATATCGTTTCAATAAAATATAGTAATTTTAATCTACGTTAGGATATTGTTTTATTTAACATATATATATTTGAACTACGCTACTTAAACTTTATGTTTATACTATCAACTCTTATTTGTTCAATCTATGCTGCAATATTTATTTATATGATAAAAGTAATTATATATTTTAATTTATAAAGTAAACATACAAGATATTTTAAAAATAAAACAATAAATTTTCACGCCCATCATCAAGTTCAATTCTAGATGTATCTATTTGGTGAATAAGCAAATGAATAAATTTCTTGATCACGAACTTCCAATAAGACCAAAATATGTTTCTTATTGCGGATATACCTTGGATTCAAAAGAGGAATGGCTGCTATAAATTTTTGTATCACTGCCAAAATTAGAGCACAACCTAGTTTTTGCTGCATCTAGATAAACTGCAACCAGTTCCTCGAGTTACATTTTGGTGAATAAAGCATTCTATCAATGCTTCAACAATGAGGATTGTGTTAAATATTTATGAAGCAAAACTGCAAGTTTAACTTACTGCAAATTTCGAGTATTTTTGATGTGGGTCATATATTGAAGTAAAAAATCCTAAAAGGGAGTTAAACATAAAAAAGCTTATAGACAAATTAACAATGTAGGAATAAATATTTTTTATAAATGCTTAAAACTGTTTTTAATTTACATTTGTATATAAAATAAAAGA
Source organism: Dolomedes plantarius (assembly GCA_907164885.2). Classification (NCBI taxonomy): domain Eukaryota; kingdom Metazoa; phylum Arthropoda; class Arachnida; order Araneae; family Dolomedidae; genus Dolomedes; species Dolomedes plantarius. The sequence continues at coordinate 128,876,412 of OU015498.1, read as the reverse complement.
TAGTTATATACTGAGTCATCGAAAAAGGTGTCCGTGATTTCAGTTGTGCAAACCGGGAACAACAGTCTACCGATCGGATTTTGCGTAGCAGCATATGCTATGTTAACTCTGGGAGTTTTATTTTTCCATGTCATGGTGACCGTGACTGCGATGGGGGCATGCACCAACGCTGTGCCGTCCCGCTTCCTCTTTCATGGATTTTGAGGAAGGGACGGTCCAATTTTTTGGCCACGAAGAAGCCCTGATTTGACTCCTATAGACTTTTCTATGGGGTTTCCTGAATAACATTGTGTACGCTGAGAAGATCCGGGACTATGTCATTTATCGGATAGAATCACTGCTTTAATACCGACTGCTCCTGCTATGATCCAGCGTACTTGGATGGAGATCGACTATCGCCTAAATGTATGCCAATCGTCCAGTGGTGCTCATATCGAAACCTTCTAGGTAATGTCGAAAACTTGATTTATTTATGTTTCTTTTGGTGAAACACTGTTTCTTTTAGTGAACAAACTTTTAGTTTAGTCGTCGCTCTAGGGATGGGACATAGCATCTCCGAGGAAGCGATGCAACTTGGATTTTCCCGCACGACCATTTCACGAGTACCATGAATATCAGCTATTATTTAAAACATCAAATCTCCTACAGCGGTGCGGCCGGAAATAGATCTTGAAAGAACGGGACCATCGACGACTGACGAGAATCCCTAAACGAGATAGACATGCAACACTTCCTCAAATTGCTGCGGATTTCAGTGCTCGGTCATCAACAAGTGTCAGCGAGCGAACTGTTCAACGGACCGTCATTGATATGGGCTTTCGGAGGCGCAGGCCCACTCGTGTGCCGTTGTTGACCGCGCAGCATAAAGCTTTACGCCTCACCTGGGTTCGCCAACCCGCCCTTTGTACAATTGATGACTGGGAACGCGTTGCCCTATCTGACGAGTATCTTTCCCAATTCTATGGCTCTGTACGGGTATGGATACAACCTCATGAATACATGGAACGTACATGTCAACAGGGACTGTTCATAGAGCCTCTATGATGGTATTGGGTGGGTGCAGTTGACGTGATATGGAACCCTGATAAGTCTAGAGAAGACTCTGACAGGTGACTTGTACATAAACATCCTTTCCGTCCAGCTACACCCATTCCTGTCCATTGTGCATTCCGACGGACTTGGACAATCCAGCAGGACAGTGCGACACCCTCACCTCGAAAGTTGCTACCAAGGGGCTCCAGGATCACTCCTCTGACTTTGGACACTTCTATTGCCCCCAAAATACCTAAATCCCCAGATATGAACATTATTGGGTATATCTGGGATGCCTTGCAACGTGCTGTTCAGAAGACATCTCCGCTCCCTCGCACTTCTATGGATTTGTGGACTGCCCTGCTGGATTCATGGGGACCAGATACCTTCAGACCTTAGTTGACTCCATGCCAAGTCGTGCTGCGACACTTCTGCGTGCTCGTGGGGGCCCTATACGATATTAGGTAGGTGTACCAGGTTTTCTGGCTCTTCAGTGTATGCATATATATATATATATATATATATGTCAGATCCGGGAGTAGAACCGAATTCCAAATGTAATGTTCAGGGGTAATTCCAATAACTAAACGTTAACTTACCGACTAATATTTATTAAAGATTAGTAATGTCGGCACATCACATGAAACTACAATATAACATAAATCATAAACTCGTCTAGTATTTAACACTGATATATTTCTAGCTTTCGTATACGGCCCGCTATGTCCGCATACGCCGGCTTCCACTCGCCGAATGTCCAGATGTGTAGACGTTCGCTCTGGTCGCGGCGTACAGCGCCCGCTGGTGGATTTTCCACTCTACATCGCTCGGCCATCAGACCTGCAGAGTCCTCGCTGCACTGGAACAAATCTGAAAAAAATAATAAAACAGGGGGAGAGAGAGGGTATTTACAAAGAAGTGTGTGGATAGGTTAGTTTATCCACGGTTTTAGCATATCAGCCGAAGTGTTGGTCAGGTTTGGACCTTCATGTTCTCCTAGTTTCTTAACTTCATATCTGTCCTTGGGCTTTACATGGATCACTTCGTAGGGTCCGAGAAATTTTGGTCTTAACTTCATTCCACTACCAAATTGAGTACGTTGGATAGCCACAAGATCTCCTTCTTTATAGACATGGGATTTTTTCCTTTTCTTGTCAAATCCTCTTCGGTATTCTTCTTGTATCTTTAAAATATTCTTCTTCGCCTCCTCGCGGATCTCTTTAAGGTTATTCATCATGAAGTTGATTCTTTCTTCTTCTAAAATTTCTAAAATTTTGGATTCCTCTCTGCTTCTCATCTTGACTCCTGTTAACAATTCGAATGGTGTCTTTCTGGTACTTCTCGATACTGTTGAATTGATCGTTCTTTGCAAAATGTCTACATGTTTGTACCACTTGGTTGGATCGTCTAATGATAATTTGGATAGGATCGGGATCAACGTTGCATGTAATCGCTCTACCTGTCCGTTTCCTCGTGGAACTCCTGTGGTAACTTTGATGTGTTCAATATTTTCGTACTCACAATAGTCTTGAAATTCCTTGGAAATAAATGCTCCACCACGATCAGAGATAATACGGTGAGGATTTCCAAATATCGCTTGCTGTTGTTTTAACTTCGCTATGGCATCTTGGGCGGATACAGTCTTTACGGGATATAACCATGCAAACTTTGTGAAAGCATCTATCACGCTAAAGATGTGATTGTAATTTTTGTTTGTGGTCGGAAGGGGACCAATAAAATCAACATGGTAAGTAGACAAAGGTACGTCTTCTTTAGGAATCGGATTTAAGAAACCTTCTGCTTTTCCTGCTTTCTTATTTACTAAGATACATTTAACACAGTTATTTATGACGTTTTCAACACATTTTTTAATATTGGGAAAATAAAAATCGCGTTTAACTACATCCTCAGTTTTTGCTATGCCAAAATGTCCTAACTGATGGGCGTTTCTAACAACCTCAGTCTGCATCATTTGCGGTACTACCAAGACTTCTGAATCGTTTACAATTTTATATAGCACATTGTTCTTCAAAATAAAATCTGTTGTCTTACCATCTTCCAATAATTTTTTAATGGTTTCTATATACTCGTCATCTTCTTGGGATTTAATTATTTTATGTGTTATACCTTCACATGTGACACTCATAACTGGATGTCTGCTAAGTGCATCGACATGTCTCATACGTTCACCAGGGCGGTGTTTGATTTCGTAATCGTATTGTTGTAGGAAAAGAGACCATCGTGCCACTTTAGGTGTTGTTTCTTTTTTATTCATGGTTTCCACAAAAGCTGAACAATCGGTATAAATTTTGAATTTTGTACCTAACAAGTAGTGTCTGAATTTTTTAAGAGCTTCTACAACGGCCAGTACTTCTAACTCATAACTACATAACTTCTCCTCTTGTAATGAGGTTTTGCGACTCATATAATGAATTGGGTGATAATTATCATCATCGCCCTTTTGTAGTAAAATTGCTCCAAATCCTAACTTAGAGGCATCAGTATGGAGTTCTATGCTTCTTCCCGGTTTAAATAGATGTAAAATAGGTTCATTGCTTAAAAGTTCCTTGAGTTTCTGAAAGGCTTGTTTTTTATCATCATCAAACTTGAAAGGTGTTGAGGCACGCAGCAAGTCACTTAAAGGCCTCGCTATTGTAGCATAGTGTGGGATAAATTTTCTAAAAAATCCGGTTAGTCCGAGAAAACTTTGAACTTCTTTAATATTCTTAGGTTCAGGAAAATTTTGGACGGCTATTGTTTTCTCTTTAGAGGGTCGAATAGTACCTTGTTCAATAATATGTCCTAAGAATTCAATCTTCTTTTTCATAAACTTGCATTTCTTTAAATTAAGCTCAAGACCGTATTTAGCTGCTGTATTTAGAACTCGTACTAATTTTTCTAAACCTTCAGTTTCATCCTCAGAGGGAATAATAATATCATCTAAGTATATAATCAAAGTGCCATCCCTTAACAAATCTCTAAAAATATGATTTATATATCTCTGGAAAACCGCGGGACTGTTAGCTAACCCGAAAGGGACTTGCAAAAATTCGTATTGTCCGCTTTCTGTAACAAATGACGTGTATTTTTGGCTATTTTCATCGATGTCAACGTGGAAAAAGGCATTTTTAAGATCAAGAGTAGTAAAAACCTTACCCTTCTCTAATTTATCTATAACCTCTTCTAAATTTGGCAGAGGATATTTATCCTTAATCATTTTTTTGTTTAATTGACGGTAGTCAACACATAGGCGCATTGTCCCATCTTTCTTTCTACAAATTACAACTGGTGACGAATAATTTGATACGCTTTCTTTTATAATACCTTGTTTCAACCACTCGTTTATTTGGCTTTCAACTTCTCTTTTTTCTATCAGCGGTAGACGTCTATTACGAATCGAAATTGGTTCCTCGTCCGTTAAAATTATTTTCATTTTTAAATTTGTTGTCTCTGCTTTAATCGGGTTGTAATCGGAAATTAAGTTATTTAATTCATCTTTTATCTCCGCGTTCGAAATATGACTCAAATCGTAATTACAGTCCTCGGTCAGCGATAAATTAACTAAAAAAGATTCAAAACATTTTTCGCTTCCGTTTTCTAAACAACTGTGGTTATCGCTTAATCCCGTTTGTTTTTCTCGATTATTCGTTTCAGGGCAACGCAAAATCTCACGCTCAGAAGTATGATTCACTGAGTCATCATTTTGTTCAACAAACATCGGATGTTTATGGATTGTTTCTTTCAATGTATGTAAAACTTTAGGAGGAATAATAAATGGTACGTGTAATTTATCTGTGACAGCACAATTTACATTGGAAGGTTGCTTTGAATCTTCCAGCCACACAGAAATAGTCGCGGTATCAGCAATTATTTTTTCTCCAAACGCTGAAGTTAGTTCGATTTTCCCGTCACACTTGATTGAGACGTTTGGGATGTAATTCGGATTTAAAACACAAATTTCACTTCCTGAATCAATTAGTGCTTTAATTATATTTCCATATACGTTAATATTCACACGTTCAAGAGGCTGTGAAGAGGGGATTTTGACTTTAGCTACCAATTTATTTTCAGTTTTTTCACTTTGTTTCGAGGGAATAGATTGTCTTTCGGTTTGGTTTTTAATTCTATTAGTGCAATATTTTGCAAGATGGTTAAAACTTCCACACGTGTAGCATTCTTTGGACGGATATCTATATTTAAATGAATTGTTTCTCATATGGGGTGGAGTGTACTTAGCCTCTTTGGAAAATTTCTGAAATTTATTATTGTTTTCCTGTGTCTGAAAATTTACTTCACTAAAAGATCTACCTCTATTTACAAAGTATATGTCAATTTCCTTTCCTAAAGATTGCGGATCTACGTATTTTTCACCGAACTTTATATTGATGTATGATGACACTTCTTTATCCAAAGTTTGAAAAAGCTTATCGGATACGATTAATTGACACAACGTTTCAAAATCATTAACTTTACGCAAACTACAATAATATTGAAAATTAGCTGACAATCTTGACGCGAATTGAGTATGCGTTTCATTGATTTCTCTTCTGGCTTTCCGAAAATTATTTAAACATTCTTGCGCGGTAGGTTGGAATTCTTTGCATATTAATGACTTAACGGTATTGTAACATTTAATATCATCTTCACTTATGTAAAACAATATGTTTTTCGCTTTATCACCGAGAAGGTTGATCAAAATTTCTGCTTTATACTCTTCTGGTACGTTTTTCGTTTTAAAAGCCCTTTCTAAAGTTCTAAAAAATAAATTAAAGTTTTCTGGTTTTTCTGGAATAGAAATTGTTAAAGTACGTATACTGTGAATCAATTTTTCTAGGTTACATGAACTAGATACTATGTCACTACTCGAACCAGCGATTTCATTTCTATCTGCCCTTTCATTCCTAACTTTCTCTAATTCAACCTGTTTTTCTAATTGGGCAAGTTTAATTTTCTCTAATTCAATTTTTTGGTTTTCTAGAGCTAACTGCTCTTCCCTCGCTCTACTTTCGTTTTCGATTTTCGATTGTCTGTCCTCAATTATGGACGTTAGTAAGTATGCAACATGTTCGGGGTCATCTTTAAATGCTTTACATCCTTCAATTCTATCCTTTAATTGTACTACTGTCAACCCAGCAGGTGGTGTTTCCTCAATTTCACTTAGTAAATTGACTAAATCTTCTTTCTTTGAATTTTTATACATTTTTATCAATCATTTATGTTCGCTAGCAGGTAAATACAAATCGAAATTCGCCTACCTGTTTTCACTTGAGCTGGAGTCAGTCCTGGTTCAAAATCAGAAAGAATAATATTATCCACATAAAGTTCATCACGGCCAAGGGATCATCGCGGCCAGACCCCCACTGTCAGATCCGGGAGTAGAACCGAATTCCAAATGTAATGTTCAGGGGTAATTCCAATAACTAAACGTTAACTTACCGACTAATATTTATTAAAGATTAGTAATGTCGGCACATCACATGAAACTACAATATAACATAAATCATAAACTCGTCTAGTATTTAACACTGATATATTTCTAGCTTTCGTATACGGCCCGCTATGTCCGCATACGCCGGCTTCCACTCGCCGAATGTCCAGATGTGTAGACGTTCGCTCTGGTCGCGGCGTACAGCGCCCGCTGGTGGATTTTCCACTCTACATATATATATATATATACACGGTGTTTCATATTGAATGAAACAAAAAGAAAGCATTCCTGTGACCGCTGTAATTACTTTATTTTGATAAATCAAATTTACAGTGAAACTATAGTTATCCAAATTTCTGTAGATGTTCTATGTGTGCTCCTCTAGTGACACGGGAAATATCTATGCGGTATTCCAGTTCCTGCCACATTCGTGATAGAATGTTCTTTGTTAATTATTCGAGCACTTCAGTTATTCGCTGCTTCATTTGCTGCAAGTCCTGGGGAAATGAAGGCACGAACAGTTTATCTTTAACAAAACCCCATAGGATAAAAACACAAGTCGGTTCGTGAAACCACCTACTTCCAGGTTATCTTACAAATTACCACAGAAATCTTTATGCAACGGTTTGTCGGAAGGTTTTAACGCCTGCACCATATGAAAGGTGTATGGGCGGAATTTTAGACTCTTCCTTAACACCTGCCACGTCGTTGTATAAGGCACATTGAGTTCAGAACTCGCACGACGCATTGATTTTGTGGGACTTCGTTAAAACATTTCATGAATTTCTTCAACCACTTCGGTTTTGCCTTCTGGTCGTCCTAGGCTGGTTTTCTTACACAAGCAGCCCGTGTCCTGAAACTGCCATGTATCTCACGGTTTTTATCATGGATAGTCTAATTGCGGCCCACCAACCTTTTATCTGCGGCTTTTCTAAACATAATTTGGAAATGAGTGTCTGAAAGGTACAAAACCGTAGAAAATAGTAGTTTTATTTTTTAGATTATATTAGGAGATATAGTGTACTATGTTGCGGCCCGTTACGTAGCAAACATATGTATGGCTGGTTAATATGAAAGAGAAACGGTATTAAAAGAATGCTGTAAAGCGATACTTTTAAAAGAAGATGATCGAGTCCTTATATTAAAGATCTAAAAAATTAATCTTTATTTGAATGGGCAAGGATTTAAAATTAGGATTGATTACCCATCCCCCCCTAATACAATGTGGTTTGAAAAACCGAGACTACAGAGTAAGGTCAACCAACCTAATCAACTTTACCAAGTCATCATTTCGTAGCAAATAAAACAAATACTGACAGTTTAAGAAGAATGGCCAGCAAATAAAACTAACTCCTTGAAATAACTATGTTATATTACTACGAAAAAAAATCACTTAAGTCCCATATTATTTTCGCTATATTATTCTGATCTTCATTGGCAAATTTTATTCTTCAAATGTACGCTCGTGTTCTGCGTTATTTAGTTCTACTTTAATTTTGAGTTCTATGTAGTTTTAATTCAATGTATTGTGACACTGTCTCAATTACTACATGAAATTAGTATTTAAATAAGTATGTGATTCCCCGCTCCTATCCCTCAACATGTCCTCTATTGGCGAACTGTTGATCAGGGTGGTCTCATAAACTCTAGGATAAGAGGCCATAAAGTTCTTCCAATGTACGGTTCTGACGTTATAGAACGCATAAATCCCAGAGTGGTTCGAGGGCTTTTCAGAGTTTTGACACTATAATGACATTTATAATCCCATAAACTTCGAACACTTACCAGCACTTCAAACGCCAGAGAAATCCCTTTGAATACGCCGACAGTATAAAAGAAGACCCTAATAGTCCAGGAGAGATCTGTTTTTGAGTGCCAGAGAGACGGAGCTCTCCTGGTCAGACAGGCCTGATAGGCTAGCGCTGCCGTTGAACCCGAAGCCTAACTATATCTAACTATATATTCTAACTCGCTCTACAGACTTGCTTTAACTGTTGTAGTAGTAGTATGTTTAACGTATCGTAGTAAAGTAATTGAAGCGAAAGGCTTGTCGTATTATTGACTACGGTACAGTATCTAGCCACTTTCCTTAACGAGTGTGGTTCTTGATACTGGTTTTGTTTTCCTTTTGCCGTAGTATTGAAATATATTTTGCAGATTTTTCACTGGGAATGGAAGAGAGCCCTCGAGGGTGTTTCATATTATTCTTCATAAAATGTCCCTCGAAGAGAGAAGGACGGAATCTTAAACATCGAGACGCTTTTCAGATGCAGTCCCCAGTTCCATCCCAACATACCCTATATTAAATGTCTTTGACTTTTGCCCCTCCCAAGTTTAAGCCGTATAAGAGGCCTGGACTGCATCATCGTGGATGATCGAAAGACTGCGACTTTCTGCTCATGATGGGGAGATGTCCCCAATCCCACCCCTACCAATTAATAGGAATCGGCCAGAGTAATAATAGTCCTCGCCACGACAAAAGGAATGCTGCAAAGGTCATTCAGAAGGGTAAAAATAGGACGAAAGAGATTGATTACAGAAATAAGAGAAAAAATACGTGGCTTACCGTATCTTAATGACGGGTGGATATTTTAGCCAGAAACGAATAATAATTTATATTTAAATATGTTTTGCATACAACATCCTATCATGTTCATTCAATAAATGTGGTGTTTTACCCCAGTCAAAATAGACCCGATTTTGACGAATGGCTAAAAAAAATAGGAAAGTTTTGAAATTTGGTGGAGATGTTTGTTTAGGCATGTTAATGAACATACTAAAAGTCCCCACCGATCAGACTTGAGCTTTCGCCGCCATCTTGGAAAATGTGGACACATTTTTGGTTTTTTGGAAATAACTTTAAAAATATTGATTTTATAAAAAATAATTAAATGCAAAAATTAAAGAGCATTAAATTATGAACAAAAATCATTCATAATATTTTTTTATATGTCTAACAGGAACAAAGATAATTGACTTTGAAAAGAGCGCACTATCACACCTGAGACGCGCAAGCGCAGTTCCCCATCGCGGTGGGGGGAGATACGCGCGCATGTGCATACCATAATTAGCCAAATTAGTTTTAAACTAAATGAGAAGGTTTTTTGTATTTTTTCAAATAACTAGGGAAATATTAACTTTACGTAAAAAAAGTTTATTTCAAAAATTAAAAAACATTAAATAATGTACAAAAACGATTTTATACATTCTTGTCGTAAACCTAACAGGAACGAAGATATTGACTATAAAATGCGCGTTGATAATGGAGGTAGCTTCTACAAAAAACAATGCACAAAAAACATATATTATATTTTTTTAAGTCTAACACGACCAAAGATAATTGACTTTGGAAAGAGCGCACTATTACACCAGGGACGCGCATGCGTGGGTGCCCATCGCGCTGGCTGGAAGACACGTGCATGTGTATACCGTAAGGCGCCAAATCGGTCTTACCCTAGTATTTTCCTAGCCAGTTAATACTTAGTCACCGTTCCGTGTACGTCTGTGAAAAATGGCTGATACGGAACTATGTTTTATAAGTAAAAAATTAATGTCAAATGATGATTTCGTGAATGTAGGAGAAAAGGGGATCGACGCTTTAAAGAGAGCTAATGTCCAAAGAAAAGACAATAAGCATGAACAGTTGGAACATTTAAAATCTGTTTCGGTTCATTCGTTGTGTCGGATAAATTACACCAGACCAGGAAATATAAAAGTTGATTCAAAAAGAAATGCAGAAATCGCGTCAACATCCTAAAGTGAAGAGCGCGCGGTAAGTTTAAGATCTTTTTTACCTCAGTTCGATTTTCGAACAAAATGTTTTTTTTTTTGTACGGTAGTGATAGAAGAAGAATTCAAAGCAAGACAAAAGAAAAAACCAACTGACAGACGAAGAACTGTATACGAAGTTAGGAGTCTCGAAATGAAACACAAAGTTTTTGAAGCTGCAGAGAATAGACATGACCAGTGGGGAGAGGAAGTTCAGTGTCGTATAATAAACGTTGCTGATTTAGTTGCAGCTGATGCGATTTATCACCAAGATTACTTCATGACTTTTTTTCTACACACTGCACCAATCAGAAAGAGAGGGCGGCCTGAGTCGGATTACGCCTCAGCAGCTGTAGACGAAATATTCTTCTTCCTTGATAATAATGACGACTGTCAATTCTCACTACCTGAACTCAAATCTCAAATTACAGGGCTAGTTCCAGACGACATCACTTTGAGAAATAAGTTGAAACAAAAATACGGGGATGGCATTATTTTTGCTTCAAACTCCAAAAAAGTAACTGTCATATGTTTACGTAATACTGGAATGAAAGTCTTATCAGACTCTTGGTACGACAAAAGGATACGAAATGATCGTGAGGAGCGTCTACGAATAGTACAAACTGCTGCAGCCATAATAAAAGAAGATATCCAGACACCAGTTTATGACACTCATTGCTACCCTCCAAGTGATAATTTTTTCAGAGATGTAAACAAGGGAATTCCAGAAAGCCTAAAATCATTTTTGGAGCACTTGGTTATTAAAAAAAAGGCGGAAAAAAGTCACTTCAATAGCTCACGTCATTATATCAGCGCTAAGGTCACGATCATTTATGTCTCCTCTGCTCAATGGTCTTGATTTATTTATGTACAAAAAGTTCTGTTCTAAGAATTTAATAACAATGCTCTCGAATTTGGGATTTTGTTCTTCTTACTATGAAGCCCAAACACTTGAGATGTCAGCCATAAATCATCCGCAATCCCAAATGCGCGAGGGATCATTCTGCCAATTCGTATTTGACAATGCAGATTTCAATGTGTCGACAATCGATGGCCTGAATACGTTTCATAGCATGGGGGCATTGCTTGTTTTACTCCAGCGTCAGCAGTGGAACCCGGGACGAAGATAAAAAAATTAACCGAACTTACATCCGCATCGACCGTAGGCAAAATGGGAATCATTCCTCTAGAAACGTTTGAAAAGTTTCGAGGGCCGGGGTTACAAACAATTACTATCGAAGATTTGAATGTCTTAAATCCTTTAGCGGAAGATTTACCACTGCCTAAACCATCTAATATCTCCTGGATGTGTGCTAAGTGGTTAGGTCTTCCACAGATACCTGAATGGAAAGGATTTTTCCATTATATAACCAGAAACCAGCCTTGTGAAAAGACCAAAGTAATACCCCTTCCTTTTGTTAATTTACCACGAAGCAAGTATGACACCATTTTCCCTGAGCTGAAATTTGCTGCCCAGCAGTGTGTTAAAATGCACCAAAAGTCTTGCATACTCACGTTTGACCAACCACTGTATATTAAAGCTCGAGAGATAGTCGCAGCAACATCCAATCCATTATTATCAAGTTGTATTGTGAGGCTTGGATTCCATCTTTTAATGTCATTCTTAGGCTGCATTGGGTACATAATGGCTGGAAGTCAATGGCTGGAAGAATGGGTTGAAAGAAATACTAACTTTGATTTATGCACCTACGTCAGTAGAAAAAAATGTTGCCTGGCCATGCATATGCTAGGGCAGTCCGAGCTCATTTATTGACCCAAACAGCTTTAACAAAAATAATTTTTGACGGCATGGACATATCGGATTTGGAATGTAAAAATCTCCTTGAGTTGTTTCGAGATTTTGATACTGAACCACCACTGCAAGAAACCTTAAACGCACACACTCAAATACGAGCCATCGAAATTAAAATGAGGAAGACTTTGGAGCACCTGAAAAAGAAAGGCCCAACTGCCTGTGGGGCTGGAAGCGTCAAGAGAAAATTCTTGTGCCCATCACAACTATGGATGCAGTAGCTCCCGATTCCGTTTTAAACATGGTGTTTTGCAACTGTAAGACTGACAATGGAGTAAGATGCGGATGTCGGAAAGCAGGCATCAACTGCACAACGGCCTGCAATAATTGCAATGGGGTATGTCAGAATGGCATCACCCCTGTTGATGATGACGATCGAATGAAAGAAGTTGATGAATGGGCCGATGCTAGCGGATCCATAGACGATCTATACATGCCTGACGAAGGGGAGAATCCCGTACCGAAAAAAGCACGTAAATCCTGAAGTAGGTAAGCTTGAACAATTTTTCGCAATGGAAATCCGATAGTGAATACCCCCAAGTTTACTACATTCATGTATAAAATTAATAATAATTAATTATCTACATAGCCAAAAACATCATGTCTATTTTCTTGTGTTTAAAGAATGCCGAAATGTGGGAGAGGTTAGATATTCAAAGAAGAGCGCCTGCAACGAGACTTTAAAGCTACCTCCATTATCAACGCGCATTTTATAGTCAATATCTTCGTTCCTGTTAGGTTTACGACAAATATGTATAAAACCGTTTTTGTACATTATTTAATGTTTTTTAATTTTTGAAATAAACTTTTTTTACATAAAGTTAATATTTCCCTAGTTATTTGAAAAAATACAAAAAACCTTCCCATTTAGTGTAAAACTAATTTAGCTAATTATGGTATGCACATAAGCGGGGATTTCCCCCCACCGCGATGGCGAACCGCGCTTGCGCGTCACAGGTGTGATAGTGCGCTCTTTTTAAAGTCAATTATCTTTGTTCCTGTTAGACATATAAAAAAATGTTATGAATGATTTTTGTTCATAATTTAATGCTCTTTAATTTTTGCATTTAATTATTTTTTATAAAATCAGTATTTTTAAAGTTATTTCCAAAAAACCAAAAATGTGTCCACATTTTCCAAGATGGCGGTGAAAGCTCAAGTCTGATCGGTGGGGACTTTTAGTATGTTCATTAGCATGCCTAAACAAACATCTCCACCAATTTTCAAAACTTTCATATTTTTTTTAGCCATAAAACCTATTTTGACTGGGCTATTTGTGTTTCTTCAAGACCACTCGAGCTAGCACTTTACAATATATTCATTTATAGCTCTTTCTAAAATGAATCAAGATTGAATATAGACATTGAGTAATTGTCTCACTCAAAATATACAAACATACATACATATATGTATATATATATATATATATATATATATATATATATATATATATATATATATATATATGTGTGTGTGTGTGTGTGTGTGTGTCTGTGTGTGTGTGTGTGCGTGCGTGTGTGGGTGTGGGTGTGGGTGTGTGTGTTTATTCATTTATTTATTTTTTTACAGTTATGAAAATCCATCTAAAAAATTAAATTGCTAGAGAAAAAAGATTCTTATACTTAAATCTGGAAATCAAAAACAAACATATTTAAATGTGATATAATATTGACAAATTTATACCTCTATAAATCATGTGTAAATCATGTGTAAATCTGAAGTAGAAGCTACTTTCAGAGGTTATAAAGACGTCACAACTACAAATGGGTATACATAAATAAATTAATGAATAAATGAAAATAATAATAATAATAAAATAATAATTAATAATAAATAAATAAATAAATAATTTATTTTTCTCAGGTATAAAATATTTCTTTCTCTATCTTGCTTTGTATTTTTGTTATCGACGTTCCAAATCAGTAACGTTAAAATGACGTATCAGATAGCGTTCAAATGACGTTCAAATAACGTTCAAATGACGTATTCAAATGACGTATTTACGTGTATCTGTATGCATATACCCATCTACGAGTAGATACGTGTGATTATATGCATGTGTAATTGACTAATATATATATATATATATATATATATATATATAACTGCATTAATATGCATTTATTATGCATTAATATGCATTAATATTTGAATATCTAAAAGGCAGATGATCCCAATAGTATCCATTTCGGTGTTCACAAAATGAAATATAATTACAATACATCAACGTAAAATAAAAATCTGCATGTTTCACCAATGTCAATTTCTCTAGTAGATAAAAACCATTAATATTCATAAGAAAATAAATATGTTATGTTAATAAAGTGTGAAGTCATTTAACACGACCAGATAACTTTTAAACGAAATGATATACAGTTTTTATGCCTTCGACCTTACAAATACTTTAATAACATTTTAATGATATTTTTACTTGAAACCACTAACACTACTATAACTAACAGACTGTTACAAAAAACTATCTATCTGTTTTTATTAAGTATAAAAAGAGTCAAAACTATCTTAATAAATTGGGTTCAGCTTGTGTTTACTTCAAGTATTATACCTTCAGCATACAAAACTAATTCATTAGAGACTAATACCCTGGCAGCTAAGAATTTGCTAAATAAACTCGAAAAGTAAGAAATAAAAGACTAGCTTGTGATAAAACTGCGTAAATACCGTACAGAATGTTCCTTTATAGACCATCTGTCACAGGCGGAAAAAAAACAAAATTGTTTTATGGATGAAATAAAGTGTTTATAACCCTTTTCCTTCAGAAAGAAAACATCAGATGAGGAAACTTACATAAAACATCAGAGATGTCTTTCCGTATCAGCCAAAGTATTGCGAGATCAAAAATTATTTATGTAGAGCGATAGAAAATGCAATATATCTTAATCTTCTGCTTCATAATTTATATACCAGTATCAAATACATGTCTGCGTGTTGTTACCAATATAAACTTTAATATATATATATATATATATTATATATACATATATATATATTATATATATACATTATATATATATACAGAGGCTGTTCGCACATTTTTTAGACGATTTTGGTAAGCGGTAATAAAAAATCGTTTAATGCAAAAGAAATAATTGCAATTGTACTATGTTTTTAAAAGTCAAAATTATCGTCTGCGGCTTGAAAGTTTTATTTTTATTCAAAATGGCGTTTTTAACAAAGCAGTGGTTCGAAGGCTACATTTATGCTCTTTCCGAAGAGAAATATGCATGCTCCGTTATCCAAAAACGATGTGAGAGTCATGGTTTTGTGATATCTAAAGCGTCGATAGGTAATATCGTCAACAAGAAAAGAAAAAAACGTCAAATTGGAGCCTCAAGTGGGACAAAAATTCCAAACAAGTATCCAAGGAAAAAACGGACATCTTCGACTATTGCAAAGGTACGTTCTTTAATGTTAAAAGAAAATCTCCCTAGTCAAAGGACAGTTACAAAATCATTAAAATGCTCGGTGTCCACTGTAAACAAAATGATAAACGTTGATTTAAATCTTAAGAAATTGAAAAATCGCAATGTGCATCGTCTTCTTCCAAATCATATCGCTGAACGCAGGACACGCTGCAGAATTCTATATGAGAAACACTTATCCAAAGAAAAATGGAAAACAATTGTCACAATAGATGAATCATGGGTGTATTTAAATGATTGGAACAAAAAATGAGCCATTTATTATGATAAAAGGGGAGAAAAAAATTTAAGTACATGGTTCAATGAATCGAAAGAAAGTTTTTCTAAGGGATTCAAGATTGTTGCTGGTTTTTCTTATAATGGCAAGTTAAAAATAAAGAGAGTGGAAAAAAATGTCAAGATTAACTCTAAATACTATCAGAAACATATTTTATCGCCAATTTTTCTGAATGATATACCATCGCTTTACCCACAGTGCCATCAATCTGTGAGACTCCATCAGGACAAAGCTAGCAGTCACACATCAAAATCCACTGTAAATTTCCTAAAAGAAATGGAACAAAAAGCTGGTATCAAGGCCATACCCTTCACTGATATCTCTACTAAATCTCCCGATGTATCACCTATGGATTTTTGTGCTTTCGGACTTTTAAAATCTGCATTATCCAAACGTCGTTCCAAAACCCTTACAGGACTCTGGAAAGCTGTTCAGGAGGAATGGGATAGAATACCTCTTCTGACACTTCAAAAGGCATTATTATCCTGGAAATTGCGGTGTCGAAAGATAGTTCAGAATAAGGGATGTCAAATAGAACATTTAAAACAAAAGAATTTTATGTAATTTAGTTTTGTGAATACAATATACATCGTCCAAAATATGTGTGAACAGCCTCTGTATATATATATATATATATATATATATATCTAAACGGTAATCCAATTCTCTCCAAGTTATTAGACTCTCTAAGTTATTAGACGAATTTACTAAATGACACGCTTCTTCAGCTCATCCAGAGTTTCAATTTCTTGTTTATACACAAATTGTTTTGTTTATACACTAATAACTCCTGATATGCTACGAAACACTTGGAGACAACTGGATTACCGTTTAGACTTTTTTCGTGCTACAAAAGGTGTACATATCGAAATCGCTTGATATTAAGACTTGGTGAGATGTTCTTTCTATTGACATAACTTCTTTTATTTCTAATGAGTAGTTCTGTAAAAATAAAGCATAACTTTTGTATACTTTTAGCCCGGACATCCTGTATATATATATATATATATATATATATATATATATATATATATATATATATATATATATATATATATATATATATATATATATATATATATATATATATATATATATATATATATATATATATATATATATATATATATACTAGCATTATTGCCCGGCGTTGCCCGGGTGGATATATAGATATAAAATTTTTCATTCATTCCATCAAAAGAATACTGGGCTGCGCCCCCCGCTCTTCATGTTCATCTGGCCAGACAGAATGCGCTTAGCGCGTTTCTACTGAAATGATATACAAACAATAAGAAAGAAAGAAACTTTAAGGCTGAGGACCTTCTTCTGATTATACGTCTGATTTTATTGAGAATTAATAACACAGTGTTGCGTGATTCGCACGTTTGCATTGAATAAGATTACTGTTTAATTATATTTGTTAGACAGTGTTTAATTAGATTTAATTAGATTTGTTTGATCCACTGTTTAATTAGAAATAAGTTTTATAATTTACATTTGCCTTTATTTTTTATTTTTCCCTTAAAAACGCAGTTTTTTTCACATTACCAAGAGACGCACTTTTTTCTACATCAACCAAGAGGTAAAGTGCAAGATGCGATATTCCCTTTATTTAATCAAAGTAAGGCAGGATTTCACATGAGGCCTAGGCCCAAAGTTTCTTTCTTTCTTATTGTTTGTATATCATTTCAGTAGAAACGCGCTGTCTGGCCAGATGAACACGAAGATCGGGGGGCGCAGCCCAGTATTGTTTTGATGGAAAACATGAAAAATTTTATATCTATATATCTACCCGGGAAATCATTCTTTAAAAATAATTTCATTAATTTTCTTATGCCTTAATATAACTAATGGACTAATAATTCGGAATGAAAGTTTTGTGTCGTTATGCTTCTCTGTTTAAAGAGCTTTTCCTCCCACTGCTTAAAAAACCCCAAAACTCTTAAAAGATTTATCTTATATGATTTCACGTAATAAGTAATTCAAATACATATCATATGTTAACTCTATTTCGTGAACTTAGGGGAAAAAAACCTGTAGAACTCTTAAACTTCGTCCCATTTTATGATCCTCAAACAATTAATATATTTAGATCAACGGAAGGCTTCCAAAAACTGGCCATGGGACAAACTTAATTTTTCTTTTTTTTTCTTCCTTTTTTTTCAAATTTTAATAAGTTCTATTAGTTTGAACGCCATTGTCTAAAATTGTCTAAAGCAGTGGTTCTCAACCTTTTTACTACACTCACGACTCCATTACTACCACGACTCCACTAAACGTAAAAAATAAAATAAACACTTCGCCCCCCCGTCACCCCTAGAGCAACCCTCAAACCACCCCAGATCACCCCTCAGAACAAAACTATTTTCCCCCGCGTATCGAATTGACTGGTTGCTTTGAAGGGGCTGTATCCACATTTAAAAGGTGCACTTAGGGGCACAAAAATCGTTAAAAAATTAATTAAAAAAAACTAATTGAGCCCCAAATTTCGTTTTTCCTGATTTAAGTTTCTCGGGTCCTAAACATTATCTGTGCCGAATTTGGTCCCGATGGGTGAAACAGTCTATGATTCTATAGCGGACAAACAAACAGACAAGCTCTTTTTTATATATATATATATATATATATTTAGATGGAGAGGAGTGCTCTACTACTTGTCGTAACGTCTATCAACTTTTTATACTGGATATATTCTACCCTTTTTGAACTATCCACCATCTGAGGATTGTTCCCCTAAGAACGCCTCGCATCATGTAAATATGGATACGGCCCCTTCTGCAAGCTTTTCGATTCGACGAAAATCCTTTTTTTTGCGGCATTTTTAGGCGCTGTGTTCATATCTGCACATTTCTGGATGCACGTGCAAAAGGGTTAGTCTCAATGTCCAGTCCACTTTGGCGCATTCCTCGACTTCCTTCCTTAGACTTACAAAAACCATTAATATGTGTTCTCTAAGCTCCGCTCCGCTGCTTGGCGGGCGCCAATTCCACATCTGGTCAGCTCATCTAGACCACGTCATGATACCAGACTGGAGCGGGAAATTTAACGGCAAACACAGAGCGCCTTTTTCCAGCACCTGAGTTGGACGCAGCCATGATGGGCAGAATACAACAGTTCCGCGGCATACCAGTTCCAGCGAGCAGATGTAGCAAGCCGAGATTTAGACGCCCTCCAGATCCTTAAAGGACCTCGTGATATTTTTTTGTTATGGCCTTAAGCCACCTTCTTTTCATTTATTACAACTAAATAAAAAACGAAATGATCACCAATCTAGTTTTTGACCTTTTTATTGTCACAGTCTTATTGTTCTTTTCAGATGTCTTCAACTATTTTGTTATCAGTCATAAGTCATGCTTCATGAAATCATAGTAATTTTGCCTGAACCTGCTTTCCCCAGAACTCTGTCTATATACTATCATACCTTGTTCCCCCAATTGTCATCCCAATTATGACACTACTCCTTCTCAAAAGTCTGAAATTTAAAAACCGGGATATTTTTTATGCTTTGCAGCAGAACTTTTATACAATATTAGGAATATTAATATCCTATTTACATTTAGCATTTTATTTTTACAACTTTTGAAACAAATTTATGAGAAATTATTTTCTTAATAAGATCTCCTTTTCTTTAAATAAAATTTAATTTTAAAAACATCATTTTAATCGCGCTTAGATGAATCGATTTTAAAATGTATAATTTTTTTTCAAGTCATACCATTACGGTTAAATCGTAAATAATACATCATCTATGACCTCCTCTAGAATAAAATTTTTAGTTGCTTATAAGGATTGCCATGTTCTTAAAAGTCGGGCTTTTCGACCAAAAAGAATCAAAACATACGTATTTTCTCATCAGCTAAAATCCTAGAGCAGAATGATATAAACAGATATAAAGTTAGCACGGTATAAACTGATCAGTCCCGAAACAATATTGCTTTAAACATTATTAGAAAGTTAATTACATATCTTAACGTTCTTCATTATTCAAAAGTGTTGGCGCTTCCCACATTTCATTATAATGGCAGAGAATCCGTAGTAACGCTGATGGTAATACAAGATAATTATATAGATCAACACAGTTTGGAAATGAGAGATAACATGACCAGTTTATTATTTGTCTTATGTCATTCTGTATGATGAATTATCTATTGCATGATTTTCACAAAACAGACAATATTATTGTTCAGAAAGCGAAACAAAGGCTACTGTCCACAAATGGAACATAAGGACAAAGCGACCTAGTTCTCGACTACGAAATGGTTCCAAAACTAAAAGATATGTCCATTTCATCGTTTGGTTAAAAAAAAAAGGCTTTTGGGTGATTCCCGAGACAGAACTCCCAAAGACTAGGCAATTATTTCTCATAAGTTTTAGTCAAATTCTTTCTCTAGTGATGTAGTATTTACCTACGATTTCGCCAAAAATATACCACCTCTCTGTTATTGGAACGGTGGCATGTTTATCGGCGTTCCAATAAGAAATAAAACTAGAATTTCTTACAACGAAATCTTCTGTAGAGCAAAAAAATACTTTGAAATTACAAAAGAAACTCATTTTTTCCCGCTTAATATAATGCAATTAAATTTTTGTTTGCTTCCATTTCATCTTAATCATACATTTACTTAATCTAATACATTGAGGAATTTTTTGTTATAAAAGAACTTCTGTTCCCGACTTCGAAAACGCTCTCTGTAGTAACATAAATGGAGATACTTTAAAGAAACGGTAATATACAATTTTTTCTATTGCAACAAAGTCAACTTACTGTATCAGTGATTACTTCATACACCTAGGGTTACTGAACAATAGAGATGTTGAATGCTCGCACTGAAATTTAGCTTATTGCTAATGACATTTTAAATAGTTCTACAGTTCTGCTCAACAAATTTGTACTGTTATTTTCGTCAAAACGTATTCTTGACATTTATGCACATTTTATGAGACTTTTTGACCTCAGATGTTTTTTGAAGCCATTTTTTTATATGTGAACCATAAATGGGGTTAAATGTATTTAAATTTTATACCCTTGCTTATCGCAGAAGATATTGACATCTTAGTGCCTACAACACGACGTCACTACATAGCCTACAAAATTACCAAAAAAAATATGGTCTAGAAATCATTACTTCCTTGACATCCAGTTTGACTAGGAATATAAATATGTCCTACTTAATCAGACAAATATAACTACATAACTTCTGTTAAGGGTATGATGTAGTGTTAGTTGCATGAAAATTGAGATCCTTCTTTTATCAACATGATTCAAGTTTATGGAAGCAAATTTGTGAAGAAGGTTATGTCTTTACGAATAGGTCATTTGATGAATGTAAAACAAATCTTGACAATCCAAAATTATTCCACACAATTACCAATCAAATCCATTCATTAAAGCTGAAGAATTCATCATTGTGGATATGCTTTTTTAACATCACAAGGTTGCATGCTAATGTTTTGAGAAGTGTAAAGGTAACTTTTCTCGACGATATTGGCCTATACAATTAGTAGGTCTTGATAATATAGATAATCTGGCGGACGAAGTTCAAATAGGATTCACACTGATGAATCCGTTTTAGAATATTTTTTCTAGATCTTCAATACAAACAAACATCAGAGTCCAGTGAAAATATGAAACTTACAGACAATTGATGTAATCTATCCTTAAATGAACTCGAAAAAAATTGGTTCAGTTTAATAATAACAAGACAGTCCAACTAACTGTCCAATTAGTACATAACTGTAAAGTCACAGCAATTGTAACATAAGTTTACATAACTTTAAAGTTACATGGCAAATAATAGACGCAATTTCAAAAGGAAATTGCTACGCATAAATTTCTATCGTAGAGAGAGCGTTTAAGATAATTTTAGTAAATACACAATGGTTGTTCACTGCAACAAAGAAATTACATTTCCTATAAAATATAAATTCAATATATTTGTTTGAAAAATGTTTAAAAATAATTATGTTTAAAAAATGAACCTCAAAGATAAAATGTTTTGTGAAAACTAGCTTGCCATTTTTCATATGTTATATGCGCAGCATGCAAGTATTTTAAAGTCAATTTCTTTTGACGTTAAATGAACAATAGATCTTTTCTGCGTAAAGACTTGGTCAAAAATTAATTATTTGTTGAAATCTCTGGAGAGCAAAATTTACAAAATTTTTCTTTTGATTTTTATTTCAGACCTTAAATATGATTCGTTTTCAAAGCGAACTTTAATTAAATTTTCCTCTAACCACACATTTTATAATTTAAACCGCTTAATTATTTATTCATTTTGAACAAATTATGCTCCGTTTTAGAGCTTTTAAGGGTAAACAAGGAGAGTTAGGGCCCTTTTCACTTGTTTTTGCCTTATTTTAATTAAAAATGAAACTTTTTCTTTGCATTTATAAACAAACAAGTACATATGGAAAAGCATTGTTTATTTTCTATTATAGAAAAATGTATCAACAATTTTACTGTGCTTTTGGACTTTCTCGATAATTTTATAAAAAAAAATTCTGAATTTTAGAGATAATTATCTTTGATAAAAAATTATGACAACTGTTTGGAAGACATTATTAACGTGATTTTTAAAGTTTTTAAAATAGAAACTCTAAGTATTTATAAAAACTTGTATAAAAATCAAAAGCTTAATTAAATATTTTATTTCCCTGATAAATAATTATTTTCACAATATCTACTAATTTTTTCATTGCTTTTGATTCTTCCAGCACTTGCAAAGGGAAGCAATGCACAGAAGGTGAACAGATTTTGATCACATCTGCTGCAGAGGTTTAGCTCTATCGCAAACCATTTTTAACGTAGGATTACGTTCCTCCATAACTGTCCTTGGGAAAGCAAAATTTCAGACGCTGAAACCGTCCGTCCGTCCTTTCGAGTTATAATTTTGGAAGCGCGCCAAACCCAGTCTGTATCGTTTCGGCAAGCATTAAACAGTTAAACAGAAAAGTACCAAAATGCGTCAAAATTTTGACATACATATATATAAAATTTATGTGCAAAGGGACCCATATAACATGATGGGCCCCAAACTCGAGAAAACCGATGAAATTAAAGACCCACCATATCACAACGAAGAATTAGAAGAATTGTAGTAGTCGAGGCCAGGAGCAAAGACGTCAACAGATGAACTTCGTTAAACTATTTATTTAGGCAGACGACATATCTCCTCGGGCGGAGACAAAATTAGACAAACTCCAAAGGTTACATCATGTTTGTTGGGCGACAGAAATCCCAGGAGTGCCTACGTCTACATGACCCAGAGTCTTTTATAGACTGCTTGAGGTCGCTCGTCATGTGATCTTAAATAGGAATAATAATTGGCTAGCTATGACTCTGGTGTCAGAGGTGACGTATTATATGCGCGATTATTTGTGATTTTGGATGTGACGCTACACAGATCCATTGTCTTTGAAATCGGAAACGAAATTAACCCAAGTGCCCAAGGAAGTTTAGAAGAAACTAGAATTGGAAAAGGATATAGGGTTTTTTATGTTATATATATATATATATATATATATATATATATATATATATATATCAATACTTATATACATAACACATGCATACATATATACATACAAAAGAGGTAACCAACGATAAGTAATCCTACTTTAATAGCCCGTGGTAGTTTCATTAGAAGAGACTACCTGAGTTTTTTTTCTAATCGTTCTTTCGTGACTTAATTTTATGCAAATTTACTATGAGATCGAAAGTGATAATTTTCGACAACTTATTGAAACTGTAACTGTTTGACCTAGTTTCGGTTGATAATGTAAAATTTCACGCTTCAACTTGATAATTTATATAGAACTTTACTACTGTCAACAAGTATCATTCTACATGTATTATTATTCTGTTAAGTAAAGACATGATGCTTGCATCTAATGGATCTGTCAGAGAATTTTCGGGGCAAAATAAAGTCTTAACCCTTATTCTAAAAAGTCACTTGAACAGAGACACTATCGGTAGAATGAAGAGGCAACGGCAGCTTTCGTGTGGTATTACAAAGTATTTAAAATACATGATTAGTAACAAAGTTAGTTTTATTGAAGACATCGGTGATTATCTCCAAGGGTAATAAGGCATCTTAATAGGATTTAAAGTGTCTTATAGGCGACATTGTAGAAAATTTTTTTACAAATGAAATAAATAGAATTCACTGTAACTGATTACAAACACTTTTAGTAAAGAGTGGAACAAAAGAGAAGAATTAATTAAGTGAACGGCACTATAACTTTTTTCCACTACCACTTTACTGGCTTTCTTTTTCCAAGAGACTGACATTTCAATTTCTAAGATTCCACGAAAAACATACGAAAAAAGAAGCTAAGAAATAAAGAATATGACGATGAAGTGGATGTTATATATCCTTACTTGGATTAAAATTTGTAAATATAGAACGAGATCAGTTAAAATGAGTAAAAGTCATTAAAACGCATAAAAGAAACCAAAATGCTCTAAATGGTATTAGTCTTGTAAAAGACACCACATATTAAGCCAAGTTTATACGAGGTCATCATTCATAAGGATATATCTTGTCCAGCTGTGCGCAATTCATTTGATAGTCAGCCTAGGCGTAGCGTGCTTCTATTTTTTTTATTTATTTATTTATTTATTTTTCTTTTTTTGGGGGGGGGGGCATGAATTGAATTCAGTTACGGCCCTTCTCAAAACATTGACTGCCAGACGGTCCTTAATACTTTCTCAGGAAATATTATGATTTTTTTAAATTGAATAACAATAGAATTGATGTTTGAGTAGTATTCAAAAGTTATACAATGAGAAAAATAAATATACTAAAAATAAAATGAGAAAAAAATATAGCATCGAATTTTGTTATGGATCATATCATTGTTAAAAAATATGTTAAGGCTAAAGATATAATAGGAATCTTCAGTTCCACAGTTTGAAAAGCGGCAATAAATCAACTTTCTTAAAAGTTTTCTACAATTTTCCGATTTTAACTGAATTTCTATTAACGTTTTAATTTATTTCAAGTTAAGTTGGGTAGGCCCCGACGCTATGCCTATGATAGTCGGATCTGCAGAGTCCATTAATATTGCTACGTGTCATAGCACATATTAAGGTGGATTGATTCACCATTACAAAAAAATCGGTTTTTTTTATAATTAGACTATCCATGCGAGTGGTGAAATTATACTACAAATTTAGATTCGATAGCAGTTATTTTGTACATAGAAGATAAATTTTCTACCCCAGTTACATGCTTATATGCTAATGGGATTCTGACAACGATATTTTCAAATTGTTCTTTCAAAACCCATTGAAACGTATCTCGATAATGAACACGTGACAAACATTTATTATTCATGGTGTTTACAATTTACAGAATTATTATACAATTTAATGCAATTTTAAACATGTGCTTACAAGACCACTGTTAGGTCTTAGCCCGAGAGATTCAATTCTCGATATTTATCACGTGGGCAGCTTGATGTGCCCACACTGCAGTCGCCCTCCTAAAACGAAACACCGAACAGCGTGTTCGTACAATATCTCTCGCCTAGAGGCCCTTCGAATCACCCTCGCTCCCACACTGGAACTGTTGTAAATATATTTCTCGCAAGATATATGCAAATTATTTCTCATAGTGAAATCCAGGAGGCACAGTCCTTCGCCTGTGGCATGCACGCTTGTGTAACACTGCGAGCGCACATTCGTGAAACAGAGAGCGAATGTAGGGGAAAGCAGAGAGCGGTTTTAAGACGAATGATCAAAGCGACGAAATACTTCCCCCACGTTGGGGGGGGGGGGGGTGACTAATCGACACCAAAATGTGTCAAGAGGCGACGGGGGGAGCTGATTCGTTTGTGTGTAGATGCGCCTTAAGAAGAACGTGTGGGTGCAGTTCGAGGATGTCGAGTTTGGATTGACTTAGCTGTTTCGACTTGAGTTCCATTTCTTTTGTTATTTTGCAATAAATGTTCTTGCTTTTATGAAGTATTAGTCTTTTTGAGAATCGTTCCTATAGTTATTGAATTGAATATTCGAGAACCATCGATAGCTGATAAACTTTTTTTAATAGGAACTCCACGTGGGGTCTAGGGGTTAGAACGCAGGTGTGTACAAGGGGCTCGCAAGCTACACACTAATTGCACAGTTAGTAAATAATTGTAAAATCACAGGCAAAATTCATGGCAAATAATTTCAAGAGAAAAATGTAAAGCTTAAAGTTCCATCGTAGAGAGAGCGTTTAAGATAATTTCACTAAATACACGACTTTCTTTTTTTTACTGTAATAAAGAAATTTCATTTCATATAAAAATAAATTCAGGCGTGGTTCCCCCTTCTAAGGAGCTAAGGATCTGGTGGCGTTACACCATAGAAAAGCTCTTTTGAATCATGCTAAGGAATATGATTTTGTCTTTTTATTCACTCCATTTTAATAATGATTTTTCTCATATATGTTTTAATTTAAAGATTGTTGAAGATACTAAAAATAGTCGAAAATATTCGAAATTTGTTTGTTCACTTTTGGGTCAAAATTATACACGGTTTCAGTTTTTTGTTTATCTGCTGATCAAAGAGCTCAATTCGTATGCTTGTTTTTCACTTTTGTTCATGGAAAGATTTCATAATAATCTGTTTCTGAATATTATTTATAAAATTTTGATTACTTTATTACTTTAGCAAAAAAAAAATTGAAAATTAGTATAAAAAAAAAGCAAATTTTGATTAATTTAGCCCAAAAAAAGCTTTTCAGAATATATCCAGGGAAAATATTTTCAGAATTGCAAATGTAAATAAACCATATTAAACGTACCTTAATAAGCACAAAAGAAAGGAACATCGTACAAACTTTCTTAATCATAACTGGCAGGGAATTTTAAATATATCCTTTCAAAGATTGTAAGTCGTAAAAAAATCCATTTTGAGGTAGATTTCAAGTAAAGATTTACAGCTGGTATGCATTGACGGTACATCATAAAAATGTCGTGTATATGGTAATATATTCATAGTAGAAATATATGCTTTCCTTTAATGATTTTAAAAGCTCTGCAGTAACTTTTAAGATTAAGATAATGAAAATGTTTTTTTAAAGAATTTTGTTTCTTGAACATTTTTGATATAGTGTTCCGATGGTATAACTGCAGTACTGGCTAATTCAAAACATGTGAAAGCATTTAATGAACATCTGACAGAGATTTTATTAAATGCTTTCACATCGATCGTTTCTATTCATCGATCTGTCAGCACAGCAAGGTTTGCATACAGGTGTCCAATCTGCTATATTTCTCGATGCTTGCATATTGTTTACTTTTATGATCTTCGCATGAATTAATGATCATGGGGGATATAGATTACATGCTTTAAGAGTTAAGAGGCATTCTTGAAAACTCTGGCGGTAAATATTTAATTCATTTTGGGAGATATCATCTTGTTTTTCAATTACTACCCAGCACTAATCAAAGTTTTCTCTTGTGGTAACTCGTGCACGTTTTACTCAAAAGCTTCAGTCGCACTCAAGAGCAAAAAAGAATTAGGCGGCTTAAATTTTTATGATGAAACTAAATAAATAAATTTTATTTAGTTTCAAAATATTTTAAATATCATTTCTTCTTTAAGTTTTTTCTTTCTTTCTTGCTTAAATATATTTCCCGTGTCTTTTCCTGTATTATTATTTCTTCTCTCGTTCACAAGTTTATGCACTTTTACATCAATGGGATATTTCTCATGTTAGTGTGCGATAGTGTTCTTGGTGTGAAGGAAATTAGTTGTGTTTTTCATTTGTAGAGGGCGTTAGTCGTCCATGTTTTTATGTATTTTCAACATTGCTTTGTCTTAGTAATTTTCTATCAGTGATCAGTATTGTCTGTGTTTAGAACCACCGAGCATAGAACGTCCGTTTAATGGACGATTGGATAATGAATAAATATTAACCAGGATCTATGATGGCTGAGTTATTTTGGAGTCTGGTCATTTCTTTTGTCTCACTTGGTGAATCTCTCCCTTCATTATTGTTCTGTAGTTAACACTTCAATGGGTGCGCCCGTGTATAAAGTGCAACATTTTCGTAATTTTGAATGGTTTGTTTTTACATGTAAGGTTTGAATGTTCTAATCAGTTTCTATTTATAGCTACACCCTTTCTAATGCAGGTCTGATTTTCTGACCCATGTATTCATTTCTATTCATTTGTTAGTCGTGATTTAACCGTGGTAAACCGGCGATTATACTGAATTACAATACGACAAAAGCAGGAGTCGGTGTAGCCGATCAAATGTGCAGCTATTAGACGGCATCCTGCATATCATGAAGATGTACAATTTCATTGTTTTTTTTTTAGGTTTTTGGATATTATAGTAATCCATTCGCAAGTTGTCTATAGATCCAACAAACCGGACAGTTTTGAAATAAGGCGTTTATACCTGCATTCTTTGGCATTTAATTATAAATATATCTCAATAATATCAACATTTTATATCCTGTCATAAAACGCAGAATTATTCTTTTCAGTTTGAGAAAAAAAAAATATTACAAAAGGAATAATCAAGGTTGAAAGAGACGTTGCACTTTGTGCCACGCGCGCCTGCTGGTGCAACAAAAATTGGCGCGTCCGCTGAAGGGTTAAAAAGGGGGCAATGTTTTCACTGCACATCACGTGGTTTTTAACCACAACACGTTGTTGCTTTGAGAAAGAACTATGGGAACTCTGAGAACTATGGGAAAGAGACAGTTTCAAACCGTTCATATTCCTGTAGGGCATTTCTTAACTACTAACAGAGATGTTTAGTAGATCATCTTTGGATTTGCCATTAATTTTCACCAGTTTTAGTGTTTTTATTCTTTTTTTGGCTGTTACAAGAATGAATAATGTACCATATGATTTTAATTTTGATAATTTTAAATATAAAAGATCGCACTATATTTTAGTACGATATTTGCATCTGTTTAAATGCTAACATAAACCCCGTTATACCGGTACTTGTAATTCAGTTATCTCTTTTAATTAGTAATTTTTCCTGCATAATCTGTAACTGTGTGCCTCAAATTTAAAAGATAAATACTTTAAACCAGGGGTTCCCGACCTTTTTCCTACATCGACCCCTTTTAAAAGAATGATTTTCTTATCGACCCCTTCACATTTTTCTCTATAATATACGGCATACAACATAATTATAATACTAATAATTGCACACAAAGCACCTAAAGATAACAATTTGACTGGGAATATGAACAAAATATTAGAAAAAGTGGTTCATTAGGTTTATGTGTTATTATTTTTATACTATTTTCATTTTTAATTTCACAAATATAAACAAGATTTCAGAAAGATATTTTAACTGCACAAACATCGCTAAGAGAAAAACGAAACTGCTTCTGATTGGTTGCATCGGGAGGAACCATGTGCTGTTTAAGGTCCAGTGGATTTCTCCTGTGCTGCCTAGTGTTGGTACACAAGTAAAAGCCGACGGCAGAATTCGAGGCATATACAAAAGCGTCATGACATTCGACTTTAGATGCGTGGATCACTCCGCCCTATGCAAATCTGTATTTATACATATTAAAACGGATATTATTATCTAATAATTACATTCCTAAAATATTAAATTAAATTTTAAAACAGAAAAATTTATCATAGACCCCAATAGACCCCTGGAATACTGTAGACCCTTTTTAAATTTACATCGAGCCCCAAGGGGTCCACCTGGACCCCGTTTGGAATCCCTGCTTTAAACGTAATTTACATCACTTCCATTCCTAAATCACATTGTGTGTCTTAAAATATTTTAAGAATTGTCGCCATACGTAAAGATAAATAATAATCATAAGAAAACAAAGGTTTAATGACCCCCAAAAATTTATATATCTTTAATTAAACTCATATTAAATTATTCATATCATGGTAATACCATGAGCTCGTCAAAATATGATCGCAAATTACGAACAAACTTTTAAAATTAACAGAATCCTCTAAACTCTCCTGTATCACAAGTGTATTGAAATTAGTCCAGAGGAGTTTCACTAACGATTGGGAAACTTTTGACACTGTACCGGTTCCTGCCAATCAAATAAGATAATCACTAATGACTGACGAAAGTGGCGCTAATTACAGAAACCGACGTGATTATTCTGTTATTTGCAATTTCCTGTTTCGAAAGACGCCCTCACGCGAAAGTCCTGTTAGCCATTTCAGTTGATTACCTCTCTGGCATGAACATTTCTCAGAAGACGAAAGTGTAATCAATGCATACAAAAGGATCCTTAAGGAATGTATTTGCTCAAGTTTTATACAAAATCGGGAAAGGATCTTTATTAAGTATCCTGGTATTGAGAGAAATTTAATTAGAACTTGATATTTTTCGGCGATACGGTCAATAATTTTTAATTTTTTTATGCCCAAGACCAGTGCTGAGGCTTAATAAAGGTATAATAAAGTTCCTTTGAAGAAAATCTTGCAGTTCCCGAGAAAATAAATAATTCATATGCCAATGTATTACATGCAGAGAATTTATAAAGCTAGAGAATACCTATTTTACGATAAAACATATATGTATGTATACTAGCTGAAAACCCGCACTTCGCTACGGAGTACATTCAAATTTAATACAACTGTCAATGTATGCAGTTAATGACAAAATAAATAAATAAATTTAAATATAAATATATATGTATATATATATACAATTGATGTAAAAAAACAAAAACGGTCAATGTATGCATTTGATGTAGAAAAAAACAAAAAAATATGTTTATAAAAAATCGTAAGGGATATTTTTATAGACAAAATAATGTAGAAGAGAATATTCAAATTAAATGTAATAGGACATACTAAAGAATATAGTATAGTTTGAGGAACATAATATCTTTTACTGTATTTTAATATTATTTTGGATAATGTCCAATCGTCTGCCGCATTAGCAAGAAAAAAAATATTTTTTTGTCTATTTCGTTGTTATGTACGCAACGATAAATTTATTTAAAGTACCAGAAAATTTATTTGAAAATTTTATTATATCCAAATTGTAAAAAAATTTTATTCAAATACTACACTTTATGAACCATATGCATTTGATGAGTTGTCCCTGAAACGACGTATAGTTAAATTGCATAAAAAAATTAATATAAATCTTTATTCCTTCTCCTTTCCTTACCTTGTCGCAATTCTCAAATTCCACATAAAACCTATTACCTTTCGACCAGTAACTGTTGGATTTGGTACCTACATAACTTATGCTAATAAATTGATAATACCAGTTTTAAAATTCTTTTCATTAAAATAAAAAAAAAATTTGGATGCAATATAATCTCTAATAGCTTACAACTAATATCAAAAATCACAAATTTAAACGATATAGAAAAAATAGAATCTTATGACGTAGTAGACCTATTCAATAATATAGACACAACGTTTCTTTTTTCAATTCTAATTGAGTTTTTTTCACAGGTTTGATTTACAAGAATATATTACTTTTACTCTTTTTAAAAATACTCTTCGTATTATACTGTTTGAAAATTATCTATTTAATGGTACTACATACTATATTCAGACATTTGGGCTGCCAATGGGGGGGGGGGGGTGGATCATCGTCCTATTTGGCAGATATATATTTATATTATTTTGAATCTAAATCCTCAATTTTACCAAAAATAGCTTTCTTTAGATACGTAGACGACATTTTCATTGCTCACGAGGCTAACTGTAACTTTGTTCCTACTTTTTATCCAGATAATATAAAACTCACAAAGACCGAACAAAACTCCAATAATGAAATAAACTTTTTGGATGTTACCATTACTTTATCAAATGGCACTCTGTCTTTTTGCATTTTCGATAAACGAGATTTGTACGACTTTGAAATAAACCGTCTATGCAATTGGAATACAGCCTTACATTCAAATGTAAAGCGAAATATAGTAAACAACTACTTAATTCGATCTGATAGACTATGTGGACCTAGGACTGAGATGAGTAATAAAGTTAAGAACTTCATTGAACTAGCTATACAAGCGGAATATCCAGCTGGCTTTCTGGTGGATATACTATGGCATTATTTCGGACGTGTGGATGTCCTTGAACACTTTGACTTAGGAGTATAGTGAACATTTTTATCTACTGTTTTAATTTTTAAATTTTTAATAAGTTTTTTTAAAAGAGTTTATAAATTGTAGTTTTTTTAATTGTTGTATAACTTTTTCTATGCCTTTTCTAATACATTTTTAATTACAGTTTTTGTAAGGTAGTTTTTAGAGATCATCTTATTATGACATTACGTCACTTTATTTTATTATAGTATAAAACTTCAACTTTTATGTCTCACTTTTTCTATTTCTTTTTCTATTTCTTGTTTTAAACTTTTTCAAAAGTTTTAAATTTTCTAATTGATGTATGACGAATGCTGGGAAAGTTTTAGCAATGTAAAAAGATCTTTTAACCAGGATAGAGGGGTCTTAATCCCCCTCACGTCTTTTCAAATACATCAATTTTCGTTTTTGTTTCAAAATTTCCTTTTTGCTTCAGCAATTCACTATCCTTATTTAACTTATCTTGGTGTATCATTTTATCATTGTTCTAATTATATCTTATATATATATATACACAATTGATGTAAAAAAAAAACAAAAAAATATATTTATAAAAAAATCATAAGGGATATTTTTATAGACAAAATAATGCAGAAGAGAATGTTCAAATTAAATGTAATAGGACATACTAAAGAATATAGTACAGTTTGAGGACACTTTTACTGTATTTTAATATTTTTTTTGATAATGACCAATCGTCTGCCGCATTAGCAAGAAAAAAAATATTTTTTTGTCTATTTCGTTGTTATGCACGCGACGATAAATTTATTTAAAGTACCAGAAAAAGAAATCACGTGATCAGCATTTAATAAATTAAATTCTAAAAATTAATCTTTAAAAATTCAACAAAGATCAGAAAATGGAGGTAAAGAGTCGAAAATATTTCAATTTAAAGTAATTTTTATGATCTTTCTCGTGATATAAATTTCATAACCCTCAAATTATTATTTTAAATGCAAACTTTAAAAAAGTTACTAAAACAGCTTAAAATATTAATTTAAAAAAATCTGAGAAGAATTTTTTAAAGATCTTTCTTAGTGCACTCCTGCACTATTAGAAGAATCGCCATGCAAAATTTCACCTTTAGGTCCAGCGGTTTGGTCTGTGCGTTGTATGTCAGTCAGTGAGACAGTCAGTTACGGAACTGTTTTATATATATATATATATAGATTGAAATACAGTTACATTCTAGGGAGAAATTTTCGAAATTTCTGAACCACTTTCAATTACAGAATAGTGTTTATTTATATTTGTATTCTTTATTTTGTTCACATGCTTCTCGAAGCAAATGGGCAAAATAAAACTTAATTCCGACTGAGTATCACTTCAGATTATTATGGCACTATAACACGATTTTGAGTGACAATCCACAACTGTCATAAAAAAGGGTTAGGAGACTAGACTACATTTCCCTGTGGATATTTTATATATATATATATATATATATATATATATATATATATATATATATATATATATATATATATATATATATATATATATATATATATATATGTGTGTGTATATATATATATATATATATATATATACCCAACAAACACAGGACTGACGGCAGCTTATCGGGCCAGTGCTGGAAGCGCCGGTAGAACGACAAGTACGGGAGAAATTTTCTGGGCCGTTCGCGGGTTCTTTACGAACCTTCGAAGGGGAACGCTTTGCTGTTTACGTGTTTCAGGGCCTGTGATGGGTTGATATGAACCGCGCCGATACCGACATGGCTCCATCGTACCTTAATCGGCCGTCCGATTCGTAGCCATAAGTAGCAGAAATCTGTATTAGAATTATGGATTTGAAAGGGAAGGTGATGATTAAACAAAAGATACTTTTCAGAAAAATGGCTCTTATTTCTGTGTAACCTCTTTTACGAGGAAAATTCACATAACAGTCTTGGTATGTAAAGATTATATTATGTGAGAAGTGTAAGGTAATCAAAGAGTAGTTTCATTGTTAATTTTTTATCTATTACTGGAGAAATTTTAAAAATATCTACTTAAAAATGGAGCCTTGTTGCACCACTCTTTATTTAAAAGAGAGGAATTAGTGGTATCTATCTTATTTCACTACTCATTTATTTTTAGCGGTGGATGTCACACATTTACGTAGCAACTTCCACAATGAATTTCCTAGTAAATATTAAAGATATTTTTTCTTAATCACACTCTTCTCTTTTTGTTTTTACCTGCACTGCAAAAATAAAATGTTATTTAGTGCATGTAACCAAATTATAATTATACCTAAAATGTATAAGAAAGTGCCTCAGCTACCAAAATATATTTGCAGTTGTTAATTTTCAAGCACATAATTCAGACGGGTATGATTTTGATTTTGAAACGGATATAGACGTAGATCTCCAATGTGGGGAGAGGTTCCATATTTATGCCCTCTACTTCTGAAAATAGTTTTTATTTTGTGGTGCTTGCCTAACACCATTGGTAGCAAGAATTGTTAGTAAAAGATATAGAAAAGAGATAGCATGTTCCTGGAATTTCTGAGTCAGAGAGAGTTTTCAAGAGAGTTTAAAAATGTTAACATTTGTAAACAAAATATTTTTTCTTATAGGTTATATTGCCATAAATAGCCTATGTATTAATATTTTTTTACGACATTTAAAATTTTTTTTGCCGTCGACTAACATCTACATGTTAATTACATATATTTTTTTAATTAACATGAAGGAAATAATCTAAGAACTTCAGCTTGCCAGCCTTGAAGCAGGGGAAAGAGAGGGGAAAAAAATGCCAGCCGCGGGATTCGATCCCGCCACCTCTAGGTTACAAACCCAGAGCGCTACCACCCATGCTACGAACCACTCAAGATAAATGTGTGAATTACCGATAACAAACTAGAGCATGTTGGCGGTTTCAAGATAATCTTCGTGCATGTTCGCTAGGGTGGAACGAAAAAACTGTTTTTTAAATTTAAATATGTTATAGTTTTCAAAAGTTGCCTCTTGGGATTAGAATAAAGAATATAAAATAAAATTTTATTGTTCTACTAAAATCTTTTCAAGTACCGCAAAGTGCTTCAAAATGGATATTTTTATGAAAAAGTGATAAAATTTGTATTTTTTTATTTCTTTTATAGTATATTAAAATAATATATATATACATATATATATATTGTAAATAAAATATTCAAAATACGATATTTTTACAGGAAACTTACAATTCTAAGTATTTCTAACTGTTAAATGCCATTACAGAACAACTGATTTTGTAGAATTTCGCGATTTTCATCATATTAATTTTACAGTAGCATATATTAATAATACACAATTGAATGAAAGAAAAACAATTTTTAATTAACGGGCATTAGTTAAAATAAACAAATCACACTTATTTAGAAAAATATTAATAGTGATTAATGTCTTTAAAAGCAAAACGTTATTTTGAAAAAAACATTTATGTTTTTCAAAAGTCCATAGTAATGACACATGGTTTCCATTGCTTATTTCACTGACACATTGAATTGTTTTTTTGTTTGAAATTTTGGCATTTTCTTTTGAGATTGTATTTTTGTTTTTATCAATGCATCTCTTGCAGAAGTGTCACGAACGGACAACTCGGTATAGAATTTAACAATCCTTTCTTTCTGTTTGTGTGTGACATGGAAAATTATTGAAGTCAATACGTTGACTCTCGTGATCAGATTCTTTTGCTTCCTTTATAAACGGCTTTAGTTTGTCATCAGAAATATGGCTCTTCATAGGAAGTCCTGTTACTTTAATATCATTCCATTCAATCATGTCAATATAATACTTGGTATCTAAATTTATACGTTGGTTTAAAAACTTTCTGATGTCCCCTTCATTTTTAGCCTTTGCGTTTAGAATCAGACTTAATCCAAGCTCTCTTATGTGACTGCGATCATCTGATATCATACAAAGGAGGAGATTTTCAGAAGCAGCAAAGTATGCATTTCTTTGAATAACTGGGTGAATTAAATTTTTAAGAGTCTGAAGGAGGTAACGTGAATAGCTTACAAGTTTCCACAGGTGCTTTGATCCATGGATACAAGATGCTTTCAGCTTTAGGTTAAACCAAACAGCTGCATAAACTTTCAAAATGTACTCAGTCAGTATTCGGAGATTTTTTGCAGGATATTCTGTTCCCGCATACAAGGGAAGTATTCTGTTTGCTAATCTAATCCATCTTGAATGACAAAGTTTTCCTGGTTTTCTCATGGACAAATCAGAAGAACACCTCCCAACAGAGATTGCATTAGACATTTCTAACAAATATTTTAGGTCCACACGTAAATCTTCCTTAATTTCTAGTAACGGAATGTCATTTTCAATAGGTGCAAATTCGATGACTGGTAGTTCATAACAGTTTTCTAGTAGATTACCTATTTCTCCTCCAAATTCATTTGGACCTTTAATTAGGATGTAGGGGCAGTTCATTTACTTGAAATAGACAAATAAACCACTGCAGTGGCCTTCTTAATTCCTTTTCCAATAAAGGAATCGCACCATTATTCAATCCAGTGTTCAAGCCAGTTCCATCACATCCAATTACAGTAATGTTTAAGTGTTGGTTGTTGCCGTTGAAAGTGCTATTATGCCATCTTTTATACCTTATCCAGTGACAAAAATCTGCTTCAGAAAATTCCTCCTTTGTATGATATCAGATGATCGCAGTTATGTAAGAGAGCTTGGATTACGTAGGATTCTAAAAGCAAAGACTGCAAATGAAGGAAAGTTTTTAATTCAACGTATAAACTTTGATGCCAAGGATTATATTGATATGATTGAATGGAATGATGTTAAAGTAACAGGATCTCCTATGAAGAGGCATTTCTGATGAAAAACTAAAGCAGTTTATAAAGGAACCTATCACGAGAGTCAACGTATTGACTTCAATAATTTTTCATGTCACACTGAAGCAGTAGAAGGGATTGTTAAATTAGTTAGCGAGTCATCGTTGTCCGTTCGGGGCACTTCTACGAGACATGCATTGATAAAAACAAAATTACATTAATACCAAAATTTGAAACAAAAAGAAAAAAAATTCAATGTGTCAGTGAAACAAGTGATGGAAACCATGTGTGATTACTATGGACTTTTGAAAAACATGAATGTTTTTGTGTACTACAAAGGATAAGGAACCAAAACAAAACAAAACAACAATATAAACTTGAAAACGACAATATAACGATTTGTTTGTTTTAACTATGGTCCGTTAATTAAAAATTGTTTTTCTTTCATTCCAATGTGTATAAGAATATGCTACTGTAAAATTAATATGATGAAAATGAGATGTATTTCATTATGATTTGAATTCTTTAAACTGTAAATACTGTTCATATGACTAAGATTTCTTATAATGACAAACTAACAAAAATTTTGTCATTGTAAGAGTAGCTCAGTGGTTTGATATAAAAAAGGGGGGTCGTCGTCTGTGTTTTTAGCTTCCCAGAAGCTTATGAAAACAGAAAAAAATGCTTCAGCTATCGAATTTGATATTTGGTTTAAATTCGCCGCCATTTTTGAAAGATCGGGGAAGAAAGGCAGGACTTCGGATGAATGGCAGCTACGTGGACCAATGAACGACGTAGAGAACAACGCTTTTGGCCACTTTAAAGCGTGACGTAGTTAGGGTAGCTTCGAACATGAGGACGCCGTCTGGACACCGAGGTGTACAGACACGCGTAATGGAAGGTGCGCCAATGGAATTATCTGGGGAGAGCTTTGGCTCAACCCCCCCCCCCACTGCCTTGCACGCTGGAATGTTTAAATCAAACATCACTCACCATTATGGAGACCTATCTATTAGAAAAAGCCCTAAACCCTACTACCCATGATGATGTACGGCAAGAAATGCTGGCTACTCACCCCCACGTCGAAGCAGCGTTTACGCTACTAGGAGGTAAGCCTAACTACTACTTGTCGGTGGAGCTCACCAAAAACAATACATTCACCTCTAACCATAATCCCAACCCTATTACCAACGTAAATGACGCATCCGAAAACCCCTCAAAACGCCCTAAAAGGCCTAACATTACCTTAGATAATTTAACCAATAATCCTGGCACTAGCAAATCTAATGATGGATTCGTTTTTCCGAATCCAAAAAATACTGCTCGCCAGTTTAAGCACCATCTAACCGTTCAAACTCCTAACTTGACTACTAATAATAAATATGGTAACTTATCTGAAACAGTATTAAATGATCCCTCTATCCCACAAGCAACTGAAACTAAAAACAATGTAAACAAAGTAAAACCCATTTGTATCATAAAAGATAGAGAGGATAAACATAAATATAAATTAGTACTCCAACGGAT
This sequence comes from Dolomedes plantarius, assembly GCA_907164885.2. Lineage (NCBI taxonomy): Eukaryota > Metazoa > Arthropoda > Arachnida > Araneae > Dolomedidae > Dolomedes > Dolomedes plantarius. The sequence goes on along the minus strand of OU015498.1, from coordinate 128,838,292 downwards.
AGGTGAGGCCCTAGGTAACTGCTTCTACGCCAGGCCTGCTAATGATATTGTCAGGATCCAACCTGACAGTACTGAATCCCATAGGAAAATAGAAAACTTTCTAAAAGAACAGAAAATTCAAGGATACATCCTCCCTATGGGTGTAATAAAACCTATAAAAGTAGTCATAAGAGGGCTGGATATTGATACTTCAGTAGAGGAAATTAAAACTGAACTTGATAGTCTTAACATCCAAACTACTAAAATTGTGCAAATGGTTTCTTCGTAAACTTAAAAACAATAAAGCACCTGGTGCAGATAAAATTACTGGCTTCATGCTAAAAAACCTGCCTATGAAAATCTGCATCAATATTTCCACCCTAATAAATGCCATTATTCGCACTAGCTACTTTCCCTCCCCTTGGAAAAACTCTATTATTATCCCCATTCATAAACCTGGCAAATCCCCCTCTGACCCCACTAATTATAGACCTATTAGTTTACTTTCCATCATCAGCAAACTTGCTGAAAAGTTCATGCTTCAAACCATTAACTCCCACCTTGAAAGCAATAACATCCTCTCCCCCTATCAATTTGGATTCAGGATATCCCTCTCAGCCCCCCACCAACTTTATAGAGTTGTTGAAGATCTCACTAAAACAAAAACCTATAGTAAATCTACAGCTGCAGTCTTCCTGGATATCAGCAGAGCTTTTGACTCTGTCTGGATTCATGGTCTAATCCATAAACTTATAAACTACAATTTCACCCCCAACACTATCCACCTAATTTACAGTTATCTCTCTAATAGAACTTTTCAAGTTAAACTCCAAAACACCCTCTCTGACAAGCACAACACACTCTGCGGTCTTCCGCAGGGAAGTTTAGTCGGTCCAGTTCTGTACTCAATTTATGTTAACGACTTCCCAACACACTTCAGAACACACACTGCAGTCTTCGCAGATGATACAGCCATCTACATGTCTTATAACAAAATTAACTTTGCTGTAAACCAACTAAACACCCACCTACAACATATTAACACTCAGGGCCCGACTTAGCCTAATTGGGGTCCGGGGCAAAAAGTTCTTTGGGGCCCCCTCTGCTTCACTACTTCAGTAATGAAGAAATTAATACTTAATACTAAACTTTCTATTCGATTTGGGGGCCCCCTTCTGATGTGGGGGGCCCGGGGCAACTGCCCCGTATGCCCCTGCCTTAGTCAGGCTCTGTTAACACTTGGACTGTCAAGTGGAAAATGAAGCTCAATACTGACAAATGTGTTGCTGTCATGTTTACCAGAAAAGCACCCAAGTCCTATAATGAATTTAAAATCATGATCAACAACACTGCTCTGCCCTGGTCCCCCACCTGTAAATACCTTGGAATTTTCCTTGATAAAAATCTCTCATGGCGTCCCCACATTAAACATACTATTAACAAATTTCGAGCTGCTAAAAGAAAACTATACCCCCTAATTGCTCGAAATAGCTCTTTGAACTTAAATATGAAGCTGCTCATCTATAGTGCATTCCTCAGACCCCTTTTAACTTATGCTTGCCAGTCCTGGTCCTACTGTCCCAACTATCAAATTAAAAAACTTTGTTCTGCTCAAAATTCCATAATTAGAGATATAGTAGATGCCCCCTACTACTTCAGGAACTATAAAATTTATGAAGAATTAAATTTCCCCCCCCCTCACTAAATTCATGCACTCCCTTAACATTAACTTCTATAATAGTATTGAAGCTAATAACATTAATCTTCTCACTGAGCTAGCCAACTATGATTTTACTACTCCCTTTAATAGGAAGAGACCTAGAGCGTCTCTCGCACTTAACTGGTAACTTCCCGTAATCTAATGTGTCCTCGCTGGCTCAGTGGTAACGCACGGAACTCAAGTTCCGAAGGTTGCGGGATCGAATCCCCAACATTCCACTTTTTTCCTCCCTTCCCCATTTCACTCTCGACTTGGATCTGGCAAGCTCTCAACTTTCTTTTCTTAAAAATAAAAATAAAAAAGAGTGTATGTATATTTTATTATACGTAAGCTTTAAAAAACTAAGACGTAGGCCCCGGCCTACGGTAAAAAACATTAAAAAAATTTTTAAAAGTGACACTTGAGCTAGGGAAACCTAGTTCAAGGTTAAAAATATTATCTTTCACTAACTTTACTCGTTTTTAAACTCCCTCTGGTCGCAGAAATTCGAAGAACTTATAAATTACACTATCTTAAACACAGCTCCTTTTTACTAACAACTCCACCGACATAGTAATATGGCAAGCTCCTGAAAAATAAAGATACTTTTTAGAAGTCGGGGGTATCCATATACCCAGGTACTTCTACACAGCCTGATTGATTGATTGATTGATTGGTAGCTTCACTCATAGTGGGTGCCTCTTAAAAGAAGTTACCTCCAGCTTAAGAGTAAGTAACATTGTTTATTGTTTAGCGATTTGTGATTAAACTAATTGCAGTTATTTAAAATAAATTATTGTTTTTAATTTTCAACGTTTCAAATTTAATGCATATATTGATGTAAAAGAATGGGTAGGATTAACTGAGTTGATCTTCAATGTCTTGCCTACAGTTAGTAAAGGATATAAAAGTTAAATTAATGTAATTGAATGTTATACAAATTCCAGAAACTTCATTCTAACACTGTTTAATTTAGATATACATTTATGCAAATTCTTTTGTATTTAAATGAAATATGTAATTTTATTTTGTAGTAAAGTAAATATCTTTTTGTTTGTATTTAACTTCGTAGATAAGATCAACAAAACATCAGCCTGGCTTAAAGGATTGTGGAAAGCATCAAAAGGTAACGTGCTATTCTAAAACTTAATATTGTGGCATTTGTTAAGAATTGTAAGATTTCAAAATTTAATAATTATAAATTTCCTTGCAAAACAAATAAGATAAATAATATGTTAAGCATTTTAAAAGAATTTGGATTAAATGAAAACAGTAATGAGTGATGGTGAAAATGTATTAAATGTGGTAATTGAATTGCTTGATGTTCTACGACATAAAATTTCTGATCATCCAAATACAATAATTGACTTCTTGACAGAACAACTGACTTTATTATTAACCAAAAAAAAAATGCCTTTCATTTTAGTTCTGAATCGATGATATTTTGTAGTATATTATATAGTAAATATTTGAATGCTTAGAATAATTATGTCTATCAAAGTATTCTCTTTAAACATACAGACTTTGTTCCATTCCCAACCTCCAGTCAACCAGAGCAGAAAATTATAAAAAAAGAAAGTTACTATTTTTCTTCAAAATTTTATTGACTTCAGAAGTTTATTGATTTTATACTTATAGATCAGATATCAGATATGCATATTTTTAACACAACATACTATATAATTCTGATTTATGCTCAATCATGCAGTCTCTATGAGTGCATAAAAGAAGCAACTGGAAAAAAAGTCATGCACTTATCAGCATACATCTGAATATTAATATTTATAGTTGTTTTTATTTTTTAGTATTGCATAATCATATGTATATAAATATATGCAGAAAGTTATTCTATTTTTCATTCCTAAGTTATTAAATTGCTGGTCATCATGCATTTATATAATTTAATTTGTCAGTTTCAACTTTAAAATTTTGTTTAACCTGACAAGGATGAGAACCTTTATTTAGATAACCTCATGTGTGCTAGATTTTTATTAAAACTTTAGGTAAACTTTTGCATTCTGTGTGTGTCATTAAAAATTTGAGAATGTCCTCAATAACTGATTTATAAGCTATTTGTTTTCAAGACTTTTAGAGAGTATTTAGTTGTCATGTTGTGCAAAATAAATAAGAACTTACTGGTCCAAAGCATAGACGTGTCCCCCCCCCCCCAACTTAACTTAAAATAAATTAAAACGCTAATAGAAGTTCGGTTAAATCAGAAAATTGTAGAAAACTTTTAAGAAAGTTGGTTTTTTCCCGTTTTTTTCAAACTGTGAAACTGAAAATACCGATTATGTCTTTATCCCTAACATAGTTTTTAACAATATGATCCATAACAAAAATTCGATGCTACATTTTTTTCTTCTTTTATTTATATTACATTTATTTTTCTCATTGTATAACTTTTTGAATACTACTCAAACATCAATTCTATTGTTACTCAATTTCAAAAAATCATAATATTTCAAATTTTAAGGATCGACCTTTTTTATTTCACTGATAAGCAAATTTATAATGAACTCTGCTTTTCAATGCTTCTTGGTATCACAAATCACTCTAATTTTTATTATGGCATTATAAGAAAATATTGGTTTCTTTACAGAATTCTGAAACTGGAATCCATCTTCAGCTCATTGTGATTTGCTTCGAAAGATTCCATAGCTCACTTGGCAGTGTGTTCGATTCATAATCTGTGTAAGTTGATTTGAACCTCACTGAACCCATTTTTTTTTATTATTCTCTAGATATCCTTTTTTTTCAGCAGTGAACTTGTGGTCAAAATCACAAAGTTGTGAATATATTTTTTTAAAATTTATTTTTTGTACTTAAATTTGAATTTTTCTATGAAAAACCATAAAAAATATTTTTATTACATAATTCTTAATTAATAAACAACTCAAATTTTCAAATTTCTCTTTGTAAATTTTATATGCTAATCCGAACATTCTCATAAACTTTGGTTGCAGTAAATTGTGGATTGATATTGATTTCCTTTATTCATTATATTTTTAACTGGCAAGCCTGTTATTAAAGTATTAGGTATGTTTGAAAGTGCAGTTCAGGGACTTCAGTTAACCATGACTCTTGTGAAAGTCTTTTAACATAACTGCTTACCAAAAAAAATTTTATATTTTTATATTATAAAGATATAAAATGCCAAGGGTTATTTTACTCTTGATAGTTAATGTTAAAAATTTTTTAATTTAATTATCAGAATGTCATGAGAAGTAGTTAGAGGTTCATTCATAATTCCTTACAGAAGTAATAATAATATTGCTTTTAGATGTATTAGATTATTCGTTGATGAGCTAATAGGTAGTTGAATGTCATTTGGAATACTAACTTCTGCCTAGTATTTAATTTTTTTATTATTTCATTGTCAAATTTTGGTGGAAATCTGTCACATAAAATATATTTTTGTGAGCAGCTGTTATTATAAAGTGTAAGGATAAGGGCAGTAAAAAAATATTCCAAAATATATTATTTAGGTTCAGTTAATTATTAAACAATTGTTGACTATAATAAGGTTATGTTTGCAAGTGTGTAGGTTTTTTTTATGGTGTATTATTTGGTTTATCTAACTTAAGTTGAAAAATGATGCAAGCATACAAAGATTGACTGGCTGTCAATGTTGAGTGCAGTAGCATAGATTATTTTACAAAGTGCAATAAAATACTTTTAACATTTCAAACCGAACTTCTAACCAGAATTTTTAAAAAAATTTAAAACTTTTAAAATTGAAAATATTTTCATGGATCTAAAGAATGGAACATAACACCTGTATTGTCAACTAAGTCATGGATAAAAGATGCAGCCCTAAAAGCAAAAGGCCTGGTTTCTGTATACTTTTATAATAATCATGTTACAACAGTATACAGAAACCAGGCTTTTTGCTTTTAGAACTGAATCGTTTATCCATGAATTTGTTGACTATACGGGTTTTTCTATTCCATTGTTAAGATCTGTGAAAATACTCTCATTAGCAAAATATTTTTAAAAAAATTTAAATTTGGGTTAGAAGCTTGGTTCAAAAAGTCTAAGTGTTTCTTCACGCTTTATAATATAATCTATGCCATTTCACTCAACATTGACAGCTAGTCAATATTACCCACCTCATTTTTCAAATTAACCTAGACTAATCAAACAATATATCATAACAATTGTTTAGTAATTACTGAATCTAAATAGTATATTTTGAATAATTTCTTACTGTGGTTATCCCTAATAACAGCTGCTCGCAAATAAAAAATATTTTATACACAGATCTCCACCATAATTTGACAATTAAGTAACAAAAGATATGCTCTATTAAAATACTATGCAGAAGTTTTATCCCAAAGTACTTTCTACCACATTTTTTGTAAAACCAATTACTGTGAAAGCTACATCATATAATAAATGTTTACTTTATTCATTATTATAGTAATAGATTAGTTGTTAAAGAGTATTCACCCTTTTCACTAAATTTCTGAGTACAGTAAGACATTCAATCCTGTCAATTAAATGATTAGTTATTACAGATATAAATAAAATAGATTAGAATGCCTTGATAGAGTACAATAATTGAAAGCTGACTGAGAGACTTGTTTAGAATGACAACAAAATTTTCTCTTCACTATCGAGAATCACTCTCACATTGAAAGTAAAGAAACACAAGAATGAAGATTGAATACTAAATAATATGTTAGCATATAAAATCTTAAATTTCTAAATCTGACCCAGCATCTGTATTAATGCTCTCTATGGCATGTTGTAATTAAATTTAGAAATTTAAGATTTTGTATGCAAATGTTTTACTTAGCATTCAATCTTTATTCTTGTGTTTCTCTACTTTCAACAGCATTATTGTCAGTAGTGAAGAGGAAATTTTGGTGTCATTCTAGACAAGTCTCTGATTCAGCTTTCAATGTTGAGCTGAAATTATGCTCAACATTAAAAACTTATTATTGTACTCTTATCAAGGCAATCTACCCTATTTTATTTATATCTAAAATAACAAATTAATCGACATGGTTGGATTTTCTACTGTACAGAGAGAAATTTAGTGAAAAGGGGAATACTCTTTACAAATATTTTATAACTATTTTCTATTAGTATATTTATTTAATGAAGTAAATATTTTTTACATGATGTAGTTTTCACAGTATGTAATTGGTTTTGCAAAAAAAATGTGGTAGGAATTTACTTCTTGGAAGTAGTTATCAATAAAATGACAACAGATTTAAAACTGCACTCATGTGTTGGGTGCTGTTTTATATCAAGTTTTTTTAAACCCCTGTCTCAGAATTTATATTTCCTAATTGGATTTATTTAATTCTACTTTATCAACAATGAATTTTTTCAACTACTTTCAACAATCAACTATTTTTACAACAATAAATTACCCTTTAATGTACAAAACTATGCAAAAAATAATTTTCTTATCTGCAGAGCATTTACTAACTCTACATCAAAAAATAATTTAAATAAATTCTTCTTTTGTTTCATAAATTATATCAGGGGATGGGAGTCATTTTCCTTTCACATAAATTTATGAACTGATTCTCTCTTTCTTTTTTTTCCCTAGATGCTGTAAAGATGGAGCCAGAGGCACAGCGAAAGGATCCTGTTTCGTAGAACAAATTGTGTAAATGTGCTATGTACTTTCTAAATAAACTATTTTTTACTTTAAACCAGCTCTTTTCTGTATTTAAAAACATGTGTTTCTATAATTATCTTTTGTTTTGCATAGTTTTATGAATTAAAGAGTAATTCATTAAATTCTTATAAGTCATTTTTAAAAAATATTTTCTTTTATATTATATTGGACATTCAATATCCAACACTTGATAGTACTATTTTTGAGAAATATTACTATCATAGTACTATTTTGTATAATAGAAATATTACTATCAACTCTGTAGAAACTATTACTCTGTAGAAATATTACTATCATAGAACTATTTCTCAAAAATAGTACTATCAAGTGTTGGATATTGAATGTCCAATATAATATAAAAGAAAATATTTTTTAAAAATGACTTATAAGAATTTAATGAATTACTCTTTAATTCACAAAACTATGCAAAAAATAATTTTCTTATCTGTAGAGCATTTATTAACTCTACACCAAAAAATAATTTAAATAAATTCTGAGCAAGTTTTCATGAGCTCACTAAGATGGGTTTCATCATACACACTACACATTAGTCACGTTTTGAAAATAAATGTATCAAATTTGTTTATAAATTTATCAAATTATGTTAATAAATTTTATACTGGGGAAGTACAAATTTTTTGGGTTAATTATTAAAGTAGTACTGTTTTACATACTATAATCTCATTCTAAGTTAAAAAAACAAACAAACGGGAACCTTAGATCGAATGGAAAGATGATTTAGCTTTAATGGTTGGTATTAATGTTATCTTAACTTTCTAATTTGGGTAAATGTATCTTAATACAAAAGGAGGTTTTGTTCTAACAAGTAAACTTGTGATTCAAATGAAAATTTTTAGGTAATAACAAAGATCAGTATTTGGTAATACTTAAAAATACATAAGGCAAAACTGGCAAGAATACTAGAAATATGAAGGCAAAAAAAAATAATAAAAGTGAAAGGGTTGATATCAGAGGTTATTCGTCAATGTATTAAATAAAAATAAGCATATAAACGAAAGGGTCCTACGCAAAACTTTAAAAAAATGCCGGCGGTCCGATTCTGGTAGAATGCTGGCATGATGCCCGGACCTACGGCACATTGCTGTTTACGGGATGGGTAGATGACGGTATGTCGACACCAATTATTGCTCCCGTAACCGGCCCGTCAACCTCCGGTTACGCTCCGGCTATCTGTCCGCATCGATGGCTTAATCGCGGCTGCCTAACGGTTCGCAGTCGGATGAACGATGGCTCGATTCCTACCGGAAGCGGCCCAGAAGTCGACGGGGTAGTCGCGGGCGAGAGGACACAGCCGTGACGGAAACGATACTGACCTAATGCGCCGGCCCGGCAGTGGTGAAATCGGCTGGCCGGAATCTTCCGACCCCGGCCCGATGCCTCTGTGTTTGTTGGGTATATATATATATATATATATATATATGTATATATATATATATGTATATATATATATATATATATATATATATATATATATATATATATATATATATATATATATATGTATATGTATATATATATGTATATGTATATATATATATATGTATATGTATATATATATGTATATGTATATATATATATGTATATATATATATATGTATATATATATATATATATATATATATACATACATATATATGTATATATATGTAAATATATATATATATATATATATATATATATATATATATATATATATATATATATATATATATATATATATAGTGTTACAATCTGTAAGGGCGCAGTGGTCTAGTTGGCAAAAGCAGCGGGCTAGTGATCTGAAAGTCACTGGTTTTATACTCGTCACTGACAAATCCAATGACATGTACACTAATGGCGCTGGTACACATAAAATCTGTCGTGGCTGCAATGTCCTCAAATTTCTGAAAATTACCTCTGGATGTGCGGGGTCAAGTGTTCTGGTCTCGTTACTGGACTAGGTTCAAAACTACGGGACTGGTCCTTTGGCCAAGTCGGACCCTTGTAGTGCCAGTCAAAACAGGAGCCGCACCTTCATCACCCATAGCCTTCGGGGCTTGATCTGATGCTGCTGTTGGTCAAGTGGCATATGCGACAATAACAACACAGTAATATATTCCTGCACCTGTCGTCACTGTACAATAATATCTCTGTTCGATAAACAGGAAGGTATCTCTGGTTGCATCCCTAATCTATATATATATATAACAGTTCTGCAACTGACTCACTGACATACAACGCACAGACCAAATCATCGGATCTAAAGGGCTGAAATTTTGCACGGCGATTCTTCTTATAGTGTAGGGGTGCACTAAGAAATATTTTTGAAAAATACTTCTTAGATATTTTTAAATTAAATTTTTAAGCTGTTTTAGTAACTTTTTTTAAGTTTGCATTTAAAATAATAATTTGAGGGTTATAAAATTTATATCACGAGAAAGATCATAAAATTTTCTTTAAAATGAAATCTTTTCGACTCTTTACCTCCATTTTCTGATTTTTGGTGAATTTTTAAAGATTAATTTTTAGAATTTAATTTATTAAATGCTGATCACGTGATTTCTTTTTCTGGTACTTTAAATAAATTTATCGTCACGTGCATAACAACGAAATAGGCAAAAAAAATATTTTTTTTCTTGCTAATGCGGCAGACGATTGGACATTATCCAAAAAAATATTAAAATACAATAAAGATATGTTCCTCAAACTGTAGAACTGTACTATAATAACTGTACTATATTCTTTAGTATGTCCTATTAGATTTAATTTGAATATTTTCTTCTACATTATTTTGTCTATAAAAATATCCCTTACAATTTATATATATATATATATATATATGTATATATATATATATACATTGCATACATTGACCATTGTATTTAATTTTAATGTATTCCGTATCGAAGTACGGATTTTCAGCTAGTTTATTATATGTGTTTTGTAATGCTTTAACTACTATTCCACTTTCTTTACGCATTTCACTCGTGAACACTGAAACAATAATTCTAAAACTTTACACCCAGCTCAATGGAGAATGATTATGCAAGGATTCCGTTCAAAGGTTTATTCTTTTCTACAGAAATAACATATGAAAACAAAGCAAAAATTTCAGGAAAAAATAAACGCTATAAATGCTAAACATAAATAATTTGACAATCACTGAAAAAATTCAATTCTCAATCAAATTAAAAAATTTTCTTATTTTATTAAATTTGAGAAGCCAATCTAAAATTTTTCCTGCTAAAATATAATTTCAAATATAGGTCAAGTATCCTGGAAAAAATATTTAATGTACTTTATTTTTGATTTTATTATATCACACTAAAAAGGAATTTTACATTTAAAAAAATTATTCATTTCTAAATTCATTTTATAAACATATGGGCTAAAATGACAACGAGAGATGGTACACATATATCACATAAGAAAAAAAAGTATAAGTTAGATTTCAAAGTATTGTTACTTACTAAGTATAAATTTCATTGACTCCTTCATTATTGGGAATATACATAATGAAAATACACTATATTGTTCAAATTTAACTGGAAGTTAAATAACACAGGGCAACAGTAGGTTTGGTGTCTGGGTATTTGGAGCTGATTTCATATGAATTTGATGCCCTGAATTTAAATATGGCGTTAGTTTTTGAGTAGGAGCTCAAATTTCTAAGATATAACATTTTAGTGAAATATACGTTACACTATTTTAAGTTAAATCCATGGATCAAATTAAAACACTAAACACGGTATTTATTATTATTTTTATATTTTTAACATGTTAAAGGAACATAAAAATCATAGAGAATATTTCCAGTAGTACTTATCTAATTACAAACAGCAAGAAATAGGAAAAAGTCATTGATGAAACCAACTAGTCACTGAACACTTCGGAAACTTCTTTTCCGTGACATTTTTTAATGTATTTTGGAACAGTCCCTTTTAAAACTCCAGCAGTAATCTGCCATCATGTGCGTATCCCATCATCCTTGGTAGTGGTCCTCCATAGTTTTAATATCCTGGGGAAATCTTTCACCTTGTTCCTCACTGGTGTCTCCTAAATTTTTAGGAAAATGGTCGAAGGGGCTGTGTAAATAGCGCACCTTAATGCGCATGTTACACCCAAGGGATCAGAAACTGTTGAGCATCTCGTTTACCAGTTCAACATAGTTTTCAGCTTTGCATTTGCCCAGAAAATTTCCGACAACTGCAACAAATGAAGTTCAGGCTTTTCGCTCAGCCTCGTTAATGAAATTTACGAAGGCAGGGTCCTTAATGAGTTGTCTTATTTGTGGGTCGTCAAATATCCTTGCTTTAATTTTAAACCCCATTCACTGAAATTTTTTTCAACCACAGTGAATAAAATAGCAAACTTTACTACAGATATGTTTTGATGATGTTGTTGTTCCTATTACCTCCTGATGAAAAAGAAAAACATATCCTAAAATACGAAATGTGTAAGGTGCCAAATAAGCCGTAAGAGTCCTTGATGGTCGTTTTATACTTTTATTTAACACCACATTTAACAAAACATATAACAATCAAAATTAGACTGAAATTAATACCGAGTGTAATTAATGAAACATGGGGAGCACTGCCTAGATGTGCTCCATTCATATCAAAACCTAGCAAGCGGGTCTACGGGGGTCACGTTGTATCGATGAGTGCCAGTTGAATTCCGACCACTTAATCCATTCGATTCATTCGATTCGCAACACCCTCTGGCTGGAAGTTCGAGACCAGGTCCATATAGGCTTCGGGCTGAGTAATGCGGCTCTGGTTTATAATAGCACCAACATGGCTAGGTGTCACCACAATGTTGACCGAAAACCCCTATGAGCGGCATCTTAAAGGATCATACCTTCTCCACCCACTGACCTCGTAGAATATCCTTCCGATCTACGGATTTAAAGTGCCCACATCCGGCCGTACACTTAGGTATTTAACGTAGCTTGTTGGGATTCTATCTGAACACCCTCAGTACCAACAGCCGACGCGCTACCGATAGGCTACCTCGGGCCTACCATGCGGGTTATTTTTAAACATGCATATTATTGCTTTTTTATAACTTAATATATTACCCACGCAGTTGAATATATTCATTACGTTCGGTAGCTAAAAATCTAAATATTTCGTCAGGGATTTAATTCAAACATTTTTCAACGTTTAAACTCTTCCGTGATAATATATTTCAAAGAATCAAGATTCGATAAAGTACTAAAACACACCCTTAAATAGTGATATGTTACAGACTTTTGTTTCAATTAATAAGTGTTCTTATTTTTAGCGATAATGTTTGGAAATAATCTTCAAATCTCACAGCCATTTGTCCTTTGTTCCGGTATCTCCAGAAATGGAAGATTTAAATTATTTCCCTTGGGTTATTCTCAAATCATAAAACAGAAGAATATGGAAAAGTTCATAGGAAAAAAAATGTTTATGCATTGCATTCTCTAAACCTCATTCGATATATCTACAATTCTTTGATCTTAATAAGAATGCTTTTGATGGAAAAATCTTATTTGAAAAATACGTTGAAGAACACGAATTTTTATGTGGAATCAAATAGCGACATTCATATAAATTTATACAAAAATATTTTATTACGATTTCTAATAAGATTAAAATTAAGTTTTAAATAAAACTAAATTACGATATTGTCTTATTCAAAATATCAGATTTCTAATTTGTAAATATAAAAATTATAACTCCAAATATGCATTTAACCATTCCACTATACTTTGTATCGTTTACTTAATTTGAAATCTCTTTATTAGAATTCGTAATTATATTGAGAAAATGCATTGTTAAAGCTACATGCCGAAAGAATTCCTTCTTTTCTTCAGCGATAATGATCATAATTTATTGCTTGGTCGGATATTCATTCACTGTTTTGGGGAAATCTTTTATTACCTTTCGCTTTTACGAGTTCTTAATGACAATAGGGGGATAAACTTACGGCATCTAATTTTGCTTTTGATATTTTTAGGAAGAATCGGAATTAAAGGCCTTCCACTTGTTAGTTGTTCAGAAAAATTTCGTAATAAGTGATAGTACAACATTTTATAGATACATATGTCTCATATATGTGAACACACACGCACGCACACACACACACACACACACACACACACATATATATATATATATATATATATATATATACAGAGGCTGTTCGCACATTTTTAGACGATTTTGGTAAGCGGTAATAAAAAATCGTTTGCTGCAAAAGAAAGAATTGCAATTGTACTATGTTTTTAAAAGTCTAAATTATCGTCTGCGGCTTGAAAGTTTTGTTTTTATTCAAAATGGCGTTTTTAACAAAGCAGTGGTTCGAAGGCTACATTTATGCTCTTTCCGAAGAGAAATATGCATACTCCGTTATCCAAAAACGATGTGAGAGTCATGGTTTTGTGATATCTAAAGCGTCGATAGGTAATATCGTCAATAAGAAAGGAAAAAAACGTCAAATTAGAGCCTCAAATGGGAGGAAAATTCCAAACAAGTATCCAAGGAAAAACGGATATCTTTGACTATTGCAAAGGTACGTTGTTTAATGTTAAAAGAAAATCCCCCTAGTTAAAGGACAGTTGCAAAATCATTAAAATGCTCGGTGTCCATTGTAAGCAAAATGATAAACGTTGATTTAAATCTTAAGAAAGCTAAAAAACGCAATGTGCAGCGTCTTCTTCCAAATCATATCGCTGAACGCAGGACACGCTGCAGAATTCTATATGAGAAACACTTATCCAAAGAAAAATTGAAAACAATTGTCACAATAGATGAATCATGGGTGTATTTAAATGATTGCAACAAAAAAAAGAGCCATTTATTATCATAAAAGGGGAGAAAAAAATTTAAGTACATAGTTCAAAGAATCGAAAGAAAGTTTATCTAAGGGATTCATGATTGTTGCTGGTTTTTCTTATAATGGCAAGTTAAAAATAAAGAGAGTGGAAAAAAATGTCAAGATTAACTCCAAATACTATCAGGAACATATTTTATCGCCAATTTTTCTGAATGAAATACCATCACTTTACCCACAGTGCCATCAATCTGTGAGACTCCATCAGGACAAAGCTAGCAGTCACACATCAAAATTCACTGTAAATTTCCTAAAAGAAATGGAACAAAAAACTGGTATCAAGGCCATACCCTTCACTGATATCCCTACTAAATCTCCCGATGTATCACCTATGGATTTTTGTGCTTTCGGACTTTTAAAATCTGCATTAACCAAACGTCGTCCCAAAACCCTTACAGGACTCTGGAAAGCTGTTCAGGACGAATGGGATAGAATACCTCTTCTGACACTTCAAAAGGCATTATTATCCTGGAAATTGCGGTGTTGAAAGATAGTTCAGAATAAGGGATGTCAAATAGAACATTTAAAACACAAGAATTTTATGTAATTTAGTTTTGTGAATACAATATACATCGTCTAAAAAATGTGTGAACAGCCTATGTATATAACTATACAGTAAGTTCGCCTTATCAAAGGAGAATAGACGAAAAGTACTTTAAAAGATTAAAGTATAGCTATTATAAGTTTCTTATTTTAAACCGTTAAAATTTTCTTTTTCAGTTGATTTAATCTGAAGTGATTAATCCATGTTTTAGAGTTACCTTTTAATATCAAATCGAAACTAATATTCTAAAATAATAGAGGTATTAATAACTGAATCGAAAACGGAAGACTTGAAAAACGAGATAATTAAGGAAATTTGTTCCCTATATTGATTTGTTTTCTGTAGATCTGTAATGTTTACTGACTAAGTAAGATATAATAATACTTTCTACAAAATAAAAATGAAGAGATCCTCCGTTAATAAAAGAGAAATCAACAACAGATTAGTTTCAGACTAAAAATCCTCGTAATTTCAGTTCTAAATTCTGTAGTTATTTGAGTAATCAGAATTTCAGGTGGGAAAAATAAGTTTATTCGAGTTCAGTATGTATTTGGTAATTAATGCAGACAATTTTAAATTCATGATTTTGGAAGATATTTAAAATTTATTACATACTTTGTATTTTATGTATCAAGCATAAAACACAGTTTATCGTAAATTCAAAATTTTCTCCTATTAAACTTGAAAAATATTTAAGCAAAGATACATTATCATGTGAATGAGAAGAGATTAATAGATTTAAGTATAGCAAACCTGAAAATGTTATCCTTTTCTGTATTAGATAGTACTTGCTATGGAGAACTTTTTTTATATGGGAGCGATGTATCGAGGATGTCTTTAAGGTATAAAGAAAACCTTTCAACAATATAATAATAAAAATTCTTTCAAAAAATTACAAACCGAAACTATTCAGCGATAACAACTTTAATGTACACGATTTGTTATTTTCTTGAATTATCGATAGAAATAAGAAGCAAAGCTGAAATGAAAAAAATTAAATGTTTCGTATAGTCTTAGAAAAAAATTTAAAATGCTTTTACAATCATAGAACTCGGTTCTCGATATTTTCATCGGATATAGAAAAAGAAACTTAATTCTGTAGCGAAATATATCAAACTGATCTCATAGAACAGAAGTTCTCAACCCGGGGGAATCCCCCCCCCCTTAGGGGAGGCGTGAGGGATATTCAGAGGGGGAGGTAGAGCATTAGAAATAAATGTGTAGAATGTATATTCTTGAGCGTTACTTTCGATTTTCAGGCTTTGGGGGGCGTAAGGTCTGATGGTTCTCCAAAAGGGGCAAAGACATAAAAAAGTTGAGAATCACTGCTATCGACGTTTTAAAAAGGCTGTGTATTAAAGAATATTAAATCTTATATAAACTCTTCCCTTCCTCTTGCATTTATAGATACACACCCAGTCTGTTAAAACTTATCTGTAGAGGCAAAACTATATGGTAGAGACTTTTATACCTACAGGCTGTACAGTATCTCGACAATGAACATTCCAGAAACAGTGAATATTCACAGGATTTATAAAGAATTATTAGAAATATTATACAACTAGCTGAATACCCGTGCTTCGCTACGGAGTACATTCAAATTAAATACAACGGTCAATGTATGCAATTATTGCAAAAAAAAAATAATAATAATATGTTTATAATAAATACAACTGTTCAATGAATGCAATAAATGCCAAAAAAAATACAAAAAAATAGTAACGGATATTTTTTAAACAAAATAATGTAGAAGAAAATATTTAAATTAAATACAACGGTAAATGTATGCAATTAATTTGCATGTTTAATATCCATAAAACATACTAATTTGAATTAAATTCTTTAAAAACTTCCATTTCAATTAGTCTAGTGGTTAAATTTTAACTTTTACCGTATTTCAAAATTTTTTTTGTCAATTTATTTCGTTGTTATGCACGTGACGATAAATTAATTTAAAGTATCACAAAAAGGAAAGAAACCACGTGATCAGCATTTAACAAATTAAATTCTAAAAATTAATCTTTAAAAATTCACCAAAAATCAGAAAACGGAGGTAAAGATTCGAAAGCAATATCATTTTAAAGGAATTTTTATGATCTTTCTTGTGATGTAAATTTTATAACCCTCAGATTATTATTTTAAATGTAAACTTTAAAGAATGTTACAAAAACAGCTTAAAAGTTTAATTTCAAAAATTCTAAGAAGAATTTTTCAAAAATTTTTCCTATTGCACCCGTACACTATGAAAAGGATCGACATACAAAATTTCAGCCTTTTAGGTTCAGCGGTTTGGTTCGTGCGTTATATGACAGTCAGTCAATCAGTCAGTCAGTCAGTCAGTTACGGAACTGTTTTATATATATAGATTAATATACAATTTTATGCGCATGCATATGCAAGACCACTTTTCGGTCTTAACCCGAGAGATTCAATTTTCGTTAATTATCACCAAACCATCTTGATCTGCCCACACCGAAGTCACCTCCCGAAAACGAGACACCAAACAGCGTTGTGTTCCTACAACCTCTCTTGTCGAGAGTCAGTTTACAATCTCTCTCACAACCACACTGGAACTCCCCAGTGGGTCTAGGAATTAGGACGCAGGTGGGTCCAAGGCGATAGCAAGCCACCCCTTCTAATACTGGGAAGATACATTCGCGAAACAGAGAGCGAAGTGTAAGGGAGAGCAGTGATTTATTGGTCCTGTCGCCGAGAGGAGGTTTTTTAGCGTCCCTCGTCCCTTTGATGATTCGTACTCAGACCGCTCCGGAGAGCAGTTTTAAGACGAATGATCAAAGCGAAGAAATACTCCCCCCACGTTGGGGGGGTGACTAATCGACACCAAAATGTGTCAAGAGGTGACGGGGGACCTTGTTCGCAGCTTATTCGCGTATGTGTAGTAGTAGCATAAGGGGTGGTCCCAGAAAAGCTACGGATCTGTGACGTTACAAGTCATACAGAGAATATCCATTTTAATCACGTGATAATGCTCTATTTAAAAAGAGCAATAATTATAAACCATATAATAATGTCTTACGTAAATTATTTGTTTGTTAGAGAATAGTGCTTTTCTTAAACTTTTCAGTAAATTCAAACCTCTCTTTAGAAAAGAAAATTGCTTAATCTCAGAATTTTGAAAAAAAGGGCAATTTACCTCGTTAATGAGGTATTACGCTTCTATGAACATAATAAGAAACGATGTCTTTTAGACAAAATTTATGAAATAGTTCCACTCTCATGAATAACGATTCTTTCCATAAATAAAAATCATAATTTCATTTTATGAAACAAAAGGCTTCTAACTATACAAAAGAAGGTAATAAATTTATCAAACCTCTCTTCCATAATTAAGACTGTAATTATTCGTTGTTAGTTTAAGAGACGGTAATCAATTTTGATCATAAATCTCCGGAAGCTGAAATTTAATTAGAGTAAAAAAATGTTTATTCTTACCATAATCAGAAATTTCTCAATTCAATTACCTATCTTTTTGTAAACGCACACTTAACAGTTACAGCATCCGGAGCCTTTAAAAATTATGTAATGGGGAGATTGCTCTTAAATTTAAAATTAAAAAATTCATTGGTTTTTGAATGGTTGTTTCCTGAACTCTTACCTTTGATTAAATATTTAGCAATACTTTGATATTAGCGGTATATTAATTGGATTAATCTTCATTTTTATATGAAATTTGTCAAGTGATTGACTGATTAATGGAAATGGTGCATCTAAAATCAAAATCCTCTTTTGAGATAAGAAAATGTTAGAAAATGGGTTTTTGGGAAAAGTATTTCAAGGATATGGGATTATGGAACCTGGAACCAGAAGTTTTATAAATATCTAAAGGATCATTTTATCAGTTATCTTCCATTCTAAGAAAACGGGAATCGTGTATCATCAAGTTAAATATTGTTTTGCTTAAGTTTAGTGGACTTAAGCTAAACAATACTCATTTGTTTAGCTTAATTTTCAACTGCATAAAATCTATTTTAACTTAAAAATAGAAGAATGAAATTTTCACTTTGACCTACTAATACTATCTAAGCGTACTAGCTGCAAGCTTTTTTTGAATGCAGCTACATTTTCTCTTTCGGTGTCAAAACTAGAAGAAATTTTATTTCTCTTAATAGGTCACCATATTTTCATAAATTTTATAAACCTGTCGTTTTCAAATCATAGAGTTTTTTTATCATTAAGATAAATATAAAATAATATTATTAAAAGCAATATTTTAACTCTACTATGTTTTTATCAAAGTTATACAATAAATTCTTATTTTACTAATATTTCTAATATATATCCACATTTGGTAATAAGTTTCCCATGGTCATCTTTAACTGACCCTTTATCTAAATAACAGCATTTATTCTTCAAAAAGGAAATTAGTTATTTGAAATATCGTCTGTGAGTTTTAGGCCGTCTGCACACGGGGCAACTCAAAAGAACTGATAACTGACTCGAATCACAAACCAGTCCGTGTTGAGTCGTAACCTATGTAATTGAATGGAGCCACGCACACGGCGCAACTGGTTACAAACCCGGTCGACGGGTTTGTAACCAGTTGCGCCGTGTGCGTGGCTCCATTCAATTACATAGGTTACGACTCAACACAGACTGGTTTGTGATTCGAGTCAGTTATCAGTTTCTTTTGAGTTGCTCCGTGCGCAGACGGCCTAAGACCGTGGGAGTGTTTACGAGGCTCAGACGCACACTAAATTCAAAGCCCTAGCGTGTAAAATCTCGTGTAAACAGCAAACTGTTAAACACTCGTGTATCTCGCCTTGTTTAGAACACCTCATGATCCCTGTTGTATTGTGATCACCGTGGAAACTAATTCAAAAGCGTTGTGATTGATAAGTTAAAATTACTAGGAAAATCAATAAGTCTCACTGTAGAGCGTTAAAGATAAGAATCGAACTTAATTTTGGTCTACAAAAGAAACTCACACCATTATGAGTTGTCCGTTGCGTTATGAGTTGTCCCACGCGGCTCGGGTGCACTAGGAATTAATTTAACACTTACAATAAATAATAAAGAAAATTGGGACTCACATTACCGACAGGAATAAATGGGACAAAATTGTTGCATGATGAAATTAATTTATTATAAATAAAAACGATTTTGATTGCAAACATAATTATTACCAAAGTTGAAAATGGCCGTTAAGTCTACCAGTCCACACTCCCATGACTCCCAGCACCATACCTCGTAACAAGCGACCTTGCTCTAACGCCGTCGAACGGAGAGGCTCTTATCAGCGAGTCCAGAAAAAAACCCGTTCATTCAGCATGTCACCAAGATGCATATATTACGCCAAGCGCATGCGCAATGGACGCGAAAGGCTGTCCTACTTGGCATGCATCGCCCTCAGTGGAGATATTTCATTTGATATTTTTAATGCAATTAAATTACAATTGAGCAAGTTATAAAGCGCATGGCTTAATAACAATCCCAGAATACCAAAACACGACCAGCAAATTTATTGAAATTGTCGACTCTTGGACGTTTTCGAGAATAATTTATGATGAATATCAAAAACATGTTGTAAACAATTTTTGGCTTGTATTTTTTTATAAATAACGAACTTCTTTTTTCCAAGATCTGTTTTTATATTACGGCACAGTTTTTATATTACGGAAGTACTGTACCTTATTACTCTAACTGGCCCGCGCTCAGGCTTTGCCCATTTCCCACCAAGTAAATACCTGCATTTGTATGCTTTACATGAGATACCCAGAAATATCTAGCAATCTTTTGGCATTTTGTCACTTTGAAACCTGCAGTTTAAGAAACGAGAAGAAATTTAAAAGGAGAGACAAATATCATATTAGCATTTGAAAGAGACAGCAGATTGTTATGAATCGATGCTGTCCAAAACGAAGGCAGGAAATGAACTGGTGGAAATATTATGGTCTGCCCTTAATAATCTAAATGTTCAGGAGATATAACTTTAGATACAGCATTTGAAGTACCGTATTTTCCTGCGTATAGGATGCACTTTTTTCCATCGAAATACACCTAAAGTATGGGGAGCGTCTTATGCGCAGGTAATCAAAATCATGAGTTGAAATTTCAGTCTGTCTAAAATTTCTGGTTTATATTGATATACATCTATCAGTATTCTATTGCATATTTTTGAGAAAAAGTGGTTTAGAATGAATCATTTCTCATAATTTTTTATGTTCTGTAAAAAAAAGTTACGTGATATAGTATTTATTGCGTGTGTGTTTCAGGCGTCCTGGTGAACTGTTAAAGAAAGCCTGCCTTGATAGTATGGGATCAGTTTTGAAGTCAAAAAACAGAAGCTGTGAAAAATAAAATGAACCTACTGAAAACTGAAACAGCTTTAATTCCAGGTGGATTAACGAGTCAGCTTCAGCCTTTAGATGTTTGCATTTAAAGAATTCATGAAGGGGAAATGGAACAGTTGGATGCAGTCTACATATTTTGAAGTGGCATCATCAGGAAGGAGGTAGAGGCCTAGGATTTCGCAGATTTGTGAGTGAGTCAAAACTTCATCGATTGCTCTGAAACATGATACAGTTCGAAAGTCGTTATCTGGATAGTTCGAAAGTCGTCGTCTGGATATTTTTCAGAAAATCATGATCATTTATACGAAAATGATTCACGTACTATACACTCTTACTACGCCAAAATTCATAGAATGGTCTTTACTGCGAAATAAAGTAGATAGAACGAATATTTAAGGCTTTTTCTTTAATTGAAAAACTAATCTACCTTTCCAGAATTCATTGACAAACCTCTATTGTTCGGACAACTGATTAACGAATGGTAAAATATCACAATGAAAACTGTCCCTGTCTCAAGCAGAAAAAAAACTATCATTATCAGTCTCAGTCTAATGGAATACCTCTCCCAGTCATAACCATTTGCTAAACACAACATTACATCAGTCGCTAACCTTTATTAAATAAATGCTCACATTTCAAGGATAATAGATAACATTTCTTATTGTCGTTATTTCTGGCAATATATATTTTGAAAGCAGGAAATATTCAATGGAATATATGAAAAAATGAAGACCATTTCTCATAAATTTAAAAAAGGGACAATATGAACATTTTAAATTGTAAATAAGTAGAGAAAGATTAAAAAGATAGTACCATTCGTCAATGTAATTTACGTCTACAGTAATTATGTCTGAGATGAAACTTTTCTATAGCGTCAAAGTAGACAGATAAGCAAATGTTGTCATTTGGCTTAATTTTAAAAGTTTCACAATTTTGACTGCGAAAAGATGGAAGACTTAAACTGAAATACTAAAACCTTAGAATGTCTCCCCATAAAAATTCCTTGCAGTATATTCTAACTAAATCGAGTTGTGTAACATTGCCACAGTGTTAAGTTCTTAATTAGTATTATAAGAAGGAAAATATTGGAAATTCATGTTTATGGTTGCAAAAATAAGTAGTTTATGGAAATTTCTGCACAGGTCAGTAATCTGTAGTTTAATTTTTTAGTCATATTTATATTAGATATTCAAGAAAATGTAGTTTTAAAAGTTTTACTTTTGATGACACATTACTATTTATTCAGATTAATTTGTTCGCAATTTTCGTCTCCTCCAGAAAACTGTCAGACATGTTCAGAAATTTATCAAGAAATGCATTCAGATATTAGCATCGAAAACTGAAAGTAATTTCTTTACAAAGTTACAGCAATTGCTTTCCTTGTTTATTTAAGTCAAAAATTCTTGACATATTAAAATAAAATTGTTGTATTTCAAAGTCTCAGACAGCAAACAAAGATTTTATTGATGTTGATGTTGTGACAGTTGGTTATCAAATTTTATCTCAAACAAAATACTTACACTGACATTATTCAAATATTCAATATTTCATTTCTCAGCAAACAAATTTCATTCAGGGAGCTACGTCTTAAAGTACTTTATTCCTAAACTTCTCTGACACTAGTGTCTCACGAGTCACTGTGAAAGTAGAATAAAAATACCGCCAATAGAAAAAAAAAGTAATGCCTAGGGGTACTCATTGAGTATGCTTTCTGTGTATTGGAGCCAGTGTATTCGAAGATAAAAGAGGAAAAAGGAAGGCTTCTAAACATGAATATTTCATGAAATCCCTTGAATGCTTCATTTAGTTTGCCTTTCATTTATCTGTATGGAAAAAAATGTTTGCTACAGAACTGTTACAAATCTTCTTTGATGAAACTAGAAATATAATTTTAGATTTCAAAATTTTGTGGAAGCGCAAATAGAATTTAAGAATAGAGTATGAACATATATAGTTATTTTTATTAAATTTTAGTATAAAATCAATTGTTCATAAAAGCGTCTTGAAACCCAGAAGAAAGAAAAAGATTTACAACTAGTTTCGGATAACTAGTTAAGTCAATCGGCTAACTTGATAGCATTTTTTTTCTAATGAAAACAAAAAAGGGCAAACTTTTATAGATTCCCAAATTTTCCGTAATTGATCGATAAACCTGATTTTTTTTCGCATTTCTCAGTTGGCTAATGCAACTAATGCACACTTACCTGATAAAGAACTACAGATGTTATTTCTAGGCTAGAAAATCTCTAACATTATTATTATGGATTTTAATAGGATTTAATACCGCAGACACGATAGACATCGCAGTGATTCTTCACAACTTTCTTGCGGGAGAAATTGAATCATGGTTAATAGTACAGATTTAAATGTTTACAGGGGACCCCGCTATTCGGAAAGTTGGTATTTTAATTTTGTGCCAAAAATTTTTGAAATTACTCAAATCCCAAAATAATCTATCGAACCATATAAAGACAACAAACTAGAAAATAATGTTAGTTAATTGAAAACGCTAAAATAATACCTGTAAATACTACCTTAATCAAATTTTAAAAAACAGATCACACTTTCTTTTTTAAAAACC
The DNA here is from genome assembly GCA_907164885.2 of Dolomedes plantarius. Lineage (NCBI taxonomy): Eukaryota > Metazoa > Arthropoda > Arachnida > Araneae > Dolomedidae > Dolomedes > Dolomedes plantarius. Next base: position 128,814,676 of record OU015498.1, on the reverse strand, counting down.
GTATAAAAATTAGAACTCTGAGAAATAAAAAATGGCAAAAATAAATAAATAAATAAATAAACACGTGAAGAGGATTTTGCTTCGGAAAAACTAAATCTACTGGTTTGTTTAAATCTACAAAATACATATGTTTGTGACTACATATGTATAAAATATACACTATTGTATGTTTTATTTCTGCAGCTGAACTATTTTATTAATATCTTTATACCACGCAACACTTACATGTTGACTAATTACAGAACTTCTGCTCCATATATTCCTTCAGCTGCGAAGGTTATCATATACTCAAATTTTCCTTTTATTTTTTACATTTAGTCAGTCATTATTCTCAACTACCCTTGCATCTGGAAGTTCCGTTACTGCTTTTCTCCTCTCTTGATCTGTTTCTCGTCCACTATTTCTACCCTTAGAAGTTTCTTTCTCTTGCGGTCCTCTAAGGCTGCCTTTTTGCCGCCTTTACATACACTACGGTCTGCGATTGTTTTTTCTCCTTTTGATAGAGTCAACCGAGGCGTATGATTACAGGAATTTACAATTATTTCGCAACGATTATTTTCAGGTTTTTTTTTAAATTCCATGTAGAAAAATCCGAATAATACGTAGAACATGAAATTACACGTACATATTTATACAAGCAAGATCAATGACTGAAATGTGCAACCCATATCAATTTAAATAACATAAGTACAATGTCGTGCTACAATCGTGAAAGGGGGGGGTCGCTGGAGGATTGATTGGGGGACTGATGGGGAGGACTGATGGGGTGAGGACTGATGAGGGGACTTGGGGATGATAAAAATGTGTCAGGCTGAATCCTTGGCGTAAGGGATAGAGTAATGCAGACTGCGATGTGTTGGACAGAACTCCTTTAGTAATATTTGTCGTGGTTTGAAAGTCTGTGTATATCTTTATTGCTTAAGAGAAAGCCATAAGGTATAGTATTGCTTTTCTTTTTTGTTTTCTCAAATTAAAAAACCCCTTCCCACTTCATTTGGTTAATAATTACGATGTTGTTGTTGTTGTTGCTTAGGCCATTTGACAGACAGCAACATCAGATCAAGCCCCGAAGTCTATGAGCGAAGAAGGTGTGGTTCCTGTTTTGACTGTCACTACAAGGGTTGGAGTCCGACTTGTCCAAAGGATCAGTCCCATAATTTTGAACAGAGGCAAATGACAAGACCAGAACACTTGACCAGCACCTCCAGAGGTAATTTTCAAAACTTGGGGGACATTGTAGCCACGACAGATTTGCGTGCACCAGCCACCATTAGTTTACACGGCAGTGAATTTGTCAGCGACGAGCATCGAACCAGTGACTTTTAAGATCATTAGCCCGCTGCTCTTGCCAACTGGACCACTGTGCCCCCCCCCCCACCTTTACGATGGATTACGATGTAAAATGTGTGTTTCTGGAAAAATCAAAATTGCATAAATCCATCTCTGTTACGGAAAAGCAGGTGGATGCCTGCGTGATTAATTAAGTTTGGGTTTCTTGCTACGAGGAAGAATGGGTGTCAGTTTCTCTTATAGAGGCAGCTTCCACCACCTATAAAGAAAGAAGAACAAGTAAATTAAATATAAAGGGATAACAGAGACAAAAAGGAAAATGGGAATGCTGGGAATGTTTGCTAGGGCAACCCGGTGTTGCAAAACCCATGTCCCTCTAAAGAACCTGAAACCCTAGAGGGACTTCTCTTCAAAGGTGTATACAGTTAGTTCAGTGTCACAATGTCAGCTAAATTTAACAGATACCCCGTTCTCTCCCAAAATAGGACAATACGGGGAGGATAACTGGAGACAAAGCAACGAAACAGATGCAAACCTGACGTGGAAACATCTAAACAGAACTAATCAGTAGAACCTTAGATAAAGTGAAAGAAACAAGGATTTACCGTCAAATTTTTAGGCAGAATATGGCACCCGCAAGGATAAAAAGGAAACACTACAAAGAGGGATTGGCCAGAGAAAAAGATCAAAATGGTATCAGCGTAAAATAAAATATTCACACTGGAAGATATAGTCAAAATTATCGATCACTCAAAAACTATTAAGATATAACTATCTTTAGTTCTTGGTTGAACACTTAAAACTACTACAAAGGTATTTTTAAGAGAGTGATTACATATACTTTGCCCAAAGGGGAATTTTCGGTTCTTGAAAAATGGGGGATATATATATTTTCGGGTATGGTTTTTTAACTACAATTTTACAAATTTGAATAACAATTCTTTATGTGTATTTTATTTAACTGTGTTGTTAATTTATGTGTATTTTATTTTAATATGTGTATACTGGATACTAGTGAATAGGATCAACTTATCACTAACAAATCATTCAGTATTTATATAATCAGATCCTTTTGTTTCTATCACGCATTTGTTCCTGTATTTTTTATTATCAAATATAATTTACAAGAAATTTATTAATTTTCGTTTTTTTGACTAATAATATGAAACGGTTGATAAGTTAAGTTGGCCTTTATGCAGTTAAATAAGGTAATTTATCAAAAATAATTTTTTCACTTCTTCCCAAACGCGAGTTGCCTTTCAAAAAGTGATATATAATTAACAAACTCTACGCAAATAATTTTGCTGACTGTAATTTTCATCGCATTCAGATCAGTTTAAGCGGACTTAACGTTTAAAATCCGCTGACATGAAACTTCATCGAGCTTTGGAATTTCCTTTTGTTCTATAAGGACATATTACTCGAAATGATACAAAAGCCGTCTGTTATTGCTGACCCAGCAGTGCGCTCATCGAAAACTCCCTTGCCTCCTTTTCAAAACTCTTTTGAAATATTAAAGTTTAAAATATTCTTGTCTTAGCAGAATATGTCAAACTAAAACAGAAAATCATTTGAAAGTGAAGGAAAAACAGTATCACTCACGTTTTTAATATTAAAAACTATGTCAAAGTCATATCGGGTAAGAACTCTTTCGGATCCCAAATGAAAAAAAAATTTCGAGTAGATACAATATTTGACAAGTACCTGTAAATTTAATAACTTAAGGTAATATATTGTGTCACATAAAATTTTTACGTGCTTCAGAAATATCAATTTGTTCCACTTATAAAAGTAATAAACATTCTGATAGTTTAAAAAAAGGGAGGTAAAAGTCCAAAGGCGTATTTACTTTGGAAATGTTCGCATATGTAAAACAAACAGTATATCGCTCGAGGATATTAATCATGAGGATCGAGCATTAATTAAAAAAAATTCAGGTAGTCTCTACTAACGAAACTACCGCGGGTTATTAACGTAGGATTACTTATCGTCGCTTACCTCTTTTGTATCTATATATGTATCAATACATATATTTACGTATGTATATATACATACATATATGTATGTCAAAATTTTGAGGCATCTTGGTACTTCTCTGTTTAACTTGTCGAAACGATAGACTGGGTTTGGCGTGCTGCCAAAATTATAACACGCGAGGACAGATGGATGAACAGATTTAGCGTCTGAAACTTTCCTTTCCGCCGGATCGTTATGGAGGAACGCAATCCTACGTTAAAATAATATTTACAAGGATTCTAGGACCCTTATTTTCTAAAAGTATTCAGCTTCCGAGGAAAAATGAAGACAATTTTTTAATGTATGAAATCAATACATTGTTGGACCACTTATGGACGTAGCCCCTGCTTCGAATCCTCGAGGCATGCTTTCAACTAATATGTGGAATATCTGTAATGAAGTCACAATTATCGAATAAAGACATTTCCAGATAAATGTCAGAGGAGAGGTCTCAAACCGTCGATCTGGCTCATATTAAATGTATTTGTTTTAGACAGGGGTGTCAAACTCGCGGCCCGCGTCGAACATTTTTGCGTCCCGGCCAATATATTGGCACACAATAATATATAATAAAATAACCGACGCAGAATTATAATAAGATAGGAAGAATTCGCTAAATTTTTTTTAGTAATACTTTTTTTTGCTATTATTAAACAAAATGCATATATTTATGTTGAATATACTGTAATTCGGTAAATAAACCTACGTTTCTATTAATATGGATATTTTTTGCGGCCCACCTATAGTTAAACCTTGTTTGTTTGGCCCAAGGTAGCCTTTGAGCTTGACACCCCTGGTTTTAGACAACTAGTCTAACTTTCATTCCTTTCGTTCTTCAAAGTATCAGTCATCGCTGTGAGATAGAGGTAGATCTTCCTGAGAAAAAAAATGCTCTTGAAAAATGTCTCACCAGAGACATTACATAATCTTATGTCATATTTATGAATTTCAGTATACTTAGGACCCTACGATGAACTCAGTCTTTCCCAGAACATCTTGCACATGATTATCTCAGATGATTATCCGAATTTTCACTCACGTCTATCGAATTAGAAGAGTTTGAAGCACACTTTGTCATTCAATACGACTCACCAGTTCTTTTATCTGCCCTCCAACGGCGAGCTAAGCTTAGCATTAAATGGAGTGATGTGAGGCTTTTTGCAATAGTGGAATTATGAAAACATAATGAGTTACTCGTATTGGGAAATGATGTTGTATACTTACAAAAAAGAGGTAATACTCGGTCCCTAACTGAATATTTTAGTCCCTTATTGAAAATTTTCATTGAAGACCAGCCATATGCTTGAGGTTGAGTATGAGTATTAACTAAAGAATATTTTGATTGAAAAACATAATTGAGCGATTTTATATTTCACAACAAAAGTTACTTTTTTAATTTGCCGAAAACATGAAAAAATGACTTATCTGCCATAACAACATCTGCCATAATGCAAAAGAATTTTAATTTGTATTTTTATAGATTCCCATGGTTTAGTTTATTATGGTTTCTATGAATTAAAAAACACTTGCTGTTAAATACATACTTATGCTTGCTGTTTTAATTAAGTCTGCATTGAGTCATTTAACGTTAAAATAAGGTTTAATAATTTGAAGTGTTTTGCACACCTTCGGCAGCATGTTCTAAGTGCTTTGAAGACCAAGCACACTCTCATTACACCCGATTTTAGACTGTAACGTAAAATAGAATGCTTATTGAACCATAATACCAGACCTTGGGAACTTATTTAAAATAAGCTTCCGTGTATCTCATCACAAAAAAATCCAAAATTAACTGATAGAATAATATATAATCAGTTATCTCACCTCAGTACAGCGAAACAAATTGCTTATCAGCTGAATCGGAATAATAAATTAAATTTGGCTTTCTAACATCTAAAATATTGCGTGAAATAAACCTAATTGATCGGTACTGGTGAAGAAAGAAACCTATAAAAATAAGTACCTCTATAAATTTTCTTCTATTTCGATTAAATCTGTAAAAAGTGTAGTCAACTTTTTTAGGAGTACATTAGAGAAACTCTTGCTATCACGAAAATAAACATTACCTAAAAACGTGCCTCTATCAGAGCACATAAAAATTTATTTTTATTAATTCTTTCATCTCACAAATACAATAATACCGAAATAAATAAGCACTAACTCTCTCAGGACCATATTCACTCAGAAATTTTAACAGGAGAAAAGAGCTGCATATCTGTGTTGTACAAAATTTGCTTATCTTGATAAAACCACTAAAAGTACATACCCAGACATATACCAGCTTGAAGTTTTGGTTTCTTATTTAAAAAAAGCGGAACTGTTGCTAAAATATACAAAAAGAGCAACAACAGAGAATGTTTTGAAGAGCTTTTAAGTCACGTACACAAATTTAATTTCTTTTTTATAAGAAAGGATGTACCTACGTCGTCCGAATAATAAAAGAAGTAATCAACAATATTTTGTACCCCTTACTATAATCCCACTCAAAAGCCTAAGGGAGGAAATATTATGGTGTACGGCTGTTCTTTAGTCAAGAAGGTCGGGTCTCTATTTAGTATCATCTGTATTATGAGCTGATTTCATAACAAGAACGTTGAAAAAAAAATGAATGGTATCTTATACAAAAAAGTTTAAGCGGAGTTAATGGTTTTTTTGCACCGACATAACATTTTAAGAAACAGCTCAAAACTTTTAAAAGAGAAACTTGTTCCACCAAAAAGTCACAGTTGGGTTCCAACCTGAATCCCATAAATTATTTTCGGGGGGAGGGAGGGAGAGAACCTAGCAGAATAACTAGAAAGTTTAATCAACCAAATCTCGACATCTTATTAGATGCTTTAAAAAATTAAATGAAAACCATACTTGTAAATGAATTTTCCAGGCTTGTTATATGTTCCAGGTATGAAATACTGTTCTGATAATTTCAAATACAGGTTTTGACAGTCTCAAAAGATTTGAAGTATCATTAGGGACATTTTGATATTATCTCACAGACTGGAACATTGTGATAGAAACTTCGCTGTACTGTAGTGTTTTAAGATCTCTGCCTTAACCTGTTTTAAATCAAAAAGTCATATGAAAGAACAAATGATTCTTTCAATGATGGAAATTGTGATTGCCGTAGACTTTCGAGTGCTACTGAATAATTGTTCGTGAAATTTAAAATTTCGTCCACTGCAAGTCTGCTACAGACGAGATGTGATTTTCCTAAGAATCCTTTCAATGTATCTTTTGTTATGAGTTCTATATATGTGACCCAGTGTCTATGTTTGGTCCAACAATAATTCTTCCATCATTTTACGGCAACAGCCATGGTTTATTTTGGGGTCTCAAAAGCGGCAACAGCATGGAGAGATTGATTACTCAAGTTCCATCACACCACCATTTCTACCTGAATATCAGGAAATTTACGAGTAGCGTTGCAAGTCGTAGAAGCTTCCACTGCAGTCTGAAGATCTGCCAACTTAACCTGCTTATGAGTAACCACAATACACATTAACATCATATAATGTATATATGTGTATTTCCATTACAGAAGAAGTCTGAATACTTTTTTGACTTATGACATTATTTTCCCCTAATACGCTTGAAAGTAAAACAACTGCGAAGCCAGCTATGGTGATATTTGGAGATTTCTTACAAGAGAAAAAAAAGATGAAGAGAAAAACAATAAATGCTTATCTGAGCTTATCTAATGTAGCTTATCTGAGCAACTGATAGGAAATTAAAACAAAGAGAAAATTTTCTCGATCCTTACACTTGGTTTGAAGCTTACCATCGAATTCCGTACGTTAGCTTTAATATGCATTTGAAACACTTCCAAAATTATTTGTTCAAAATCTGCAGTAGTTCCAGATCTTGAGCTACTGCAGTCTAAAATAAAGCAAATGCAAATTGCAATAAATATTAAAGTAAAGATTATAATAAAGATTAAAGTATTAAACAATCTAAACAAGGAGACATGGAATTAGTTTCCCTTCACTAAATGGCTCACTTAATTAGTTAAATAATTATGTATGAAGTCGGAAATATTAGTTCCGTTTCTATTCATTTGATTTAATATAGAGATCATACTATTTAAATTGACCTCTCTCGGCTAAATGCAGGCAATAAAAGAGAAACTTCTGTCTGAAATGGTCCATTAGAAATTATCTTTCCTTATCTTACAAAATAACATATTTGAATCGATAAATCAGATTTTGTAATTCAGCGCTGTAGTTCAAGTAATTTTTCGAGAGAATTCATGACACCAGTTTATTTACTGAGATCTTTTAAATGCGATAGTAAAAAGGAATAAACTAACCTAGCTTTCACATGTTCTGCAAGTTAATAGACTAACTGAAAAGATTAAAGTTGCAAAGATTAAACGAACATGTTACTAACAATTTTATAAATGATGTAGGTAGTTCCTTCTCTTTCATATGCATCAGTTTAAAGAAATTTCGAATAATATTGCTGCATATTATTTTGATCTTTAAAGAATTTTAAAATGATTCTAATTCTGCCAATTTAAACTTTCAGCTTGCTTTGATTTTTTTCTTCTTTACTTCTTGAAAGATCTTTTGTCTGAGATGACAAAGAGCTGCTGTAATTGCCGGCCACGATACGCCTCATATAACACGCCTCCCTACTTAAGAAGAATCTTTTGAAATATAAAAGTTATGTAATAGCCTCCATTCAGACGTTAGAAGCAGTACGAGGCAAAACTAGAATGAAGAAAATTTCTCGCTACAAAAAGAAATAACCATTGGCTGTTCCTGACATCATTAAATTAGATGGAGGATAAGGAAGTAAGTCACTTTAAGAAGGGAAAGACTTCATATCATCATAATTTATTTGCGCATTTTGAAATGAGAGGTTTCACAGCTGTAATATTTTTTAAATATATATTCCTGAAAGAAATATTCTTTTAAATCAATATTAAGTGTTGGTATATCACATATATTAGCTGATGAATGGTAATATTTCACATAAGATTGTTACAAAAACTATTAGGCTTTTGCCTATAAATTGAAGCATTATACTAGACCATTCTCATTATTTAATTTCGATGTTAAGACTGCTGTGTATTGACACGAATGGCTTCGCTCACCTGAATGTTAACCTATGGAGAAAATTTGTCCAAGAATTTCAGACTTGGATTGAAAGTTTTTATTGTTTTTGTTTTTTTAAATTGCACTCTGTAATAGAAAAAAGAATTTTACACGTTGAAGCATTTCCGATTTTTTTTACATCCAAATGATACAGGGTGTCCGGGCTAAAGGTATCCAAAAGTCATGACTTATTTTTATGGAACTACCCATTAGAATTTTTTAAAAAATATTTAAATGGAAAGAACTTCTCACCAAGTTTTAATATCAAACATAGACTTCGATCATAGTATCGTAGATTTCGATGTGTGCATCTTATGTAGCACAACAAACGTCTAAATGGTAATCTAGTTCTCTCCAAGTGTTTCATAGCGTATCAGGAGTTATTACACGAATTGCTTGAATGATACGCTTCTTCAGATCATCCACAGTTTCCATTTTTTTGTTTATACACGACAGATTTAATGAATCCCCAAGCAAAAAAGTCTAATAACTTCTGACATGCTACGAAACACTTGGAGAGAACTGAATTACCTTTAGACGTTAGTCGTGCTACAAAAGGTGCACACGTCGAAATCTATGATACTATGATATAAATCTATGACTGATAATAAATCTTGGTGAGATGTTCTTTCTATTTAAATAATTTTTTAAAGATTCTAATGGGTAGTTCCATAAAAATAAATCATGACTGACTTTTGGATACCTTTAGCCCGGGCACCCTGCATTTTAAAATTCAAATTATTCAGGGGAAAATCTGGCATAATGTATTTTAAACACCCATAAATTTCTTTGGTGGAGAAATTTATAAAATGAATCATGTTGCAAAGGGCAGAAAAGTTCACACTATTAGAAAATACCATTTTTATCGGAGTATGAGTACTTATGTAGCTATAAATAGTAGACAGGTTAGCATTGAGATGATTGAATCCAACAGCGTTAGTACACAGCAGCCTTAAGTGTTCAAATGAAAACACCATAATCTCTATATATACGATTCAAAGTATGTCTATTATAAACTTTAAAATGAATTCTTAATGAACTTTTTATGCCGCTTTTGTTTTACCATAAAAACTAAATTTACCTTAAATGTATGATAAATTTAATTATCAACTAAGATAATACCCTAAAAAGATCTTAATCTCTGGAATTAGTTTTAAAAAATCCCATTAACTGTGAACTTAAAATATGAGCGGAATATCCTTAATTAAAATATATTTCATAGTCGCATGGCTTTAGGAATACCTTTTTTTGTTGTTTTCCTTTTACTTAATTTTCTAAATGTGATCTTTTTCTAAGTACTTTAGAATCATCCAATTAATTGAAACGGCAATTGATAGTTTTCAGTGTTTACTTTACTTTTCTTATACAGACCTTAGCATCAAGCTGTTAAAAAAGAACGAAAAAGAATATCAACTTTTAATTATTGAGATTATTAGTTCAGAAAGAGCAATTAAATTTTCTATCAGATCATTAAAATAATCTCTAAACTCCCTGAAACAAAAGTAAATAATAACATGAACAATAAATAAAGGATGTAATCAATAAATTGAGACCCTGTAATCAATAAATTGAGAGTAGTAAAGGTAAAAGAACGTCTTTATAGTCAACTAACTTGCATAGATATACTCGTACATGGAAATAGAAGAAGACACTCGGACATACATACGTGGGTTTTGAGCATTATGTATGTTCGTTTATATATAAATTGAAATCGAAATTAGATAAGCAATCTTTATCCCAAAATTTACTGCACGACGGATTCAAAGGCCGCCATTCAGGCAATTGCATCTGGTCCAGCTCCAAGTTCAAAGACAGCGGGAGAGTGCCGGTTGCTTCTATATAGACTCCCTGTGCACAACAAAACGACTTGTCTGCAGTGGATACTAAGTTACTGCGGAATAGAAGGTAACAAGAAAGCCGACTTCTTGGCAAAAAGAGAGACTGGGATTCTCCCAAAATCAAATGCAAAGATCCCATACATCACAATTGAGTCAATCATTAAAAGAACGTTTCAAAACAGACACATCAGTGAACTTTCGGCGAGAAATTCCTTGAAAATCTGGTGGAATAAAATTCACGAACCTCCTGACTGGCCGAGGAAAAGAGCTGTGGCTGAATTTCTGTTGGCTACAGGACACCACAGCCTCGCAAAACCTCTCCACCGTTTTCACAGTCTGGATAGTCCTTTCTGCACCTTTGTTAAGAGATGGACCGGCTTCACTTTCTCCGATGCCCTGTGCTGTGTTCAGCCCAGTTGTGGTAGCGATATTGGGAAGCAAGAGACCGAATGTAGCAATAGACTTTTGCTACCTTCTCTTTGTACTTTTTCCATCATTGTTCTGTTTATTTCGGTTAGCTTGTCTTTGTATTGTCCGCCATTGGAAATTTTTAAAAACACCATAACTGCGCGAAATTCCTAGTGAAAGCTTCTTAAAAATCTTCAAAAAATACAAATCTAACAAAATCCAACAAAAAATACAAATAGTAATCTTTTGACAAACCCAAAAATATGAAAAAATTCTGGACGAATTACGTTTTGCATTATATTGCAGTTTATAAAAACAACAGCGTTTGCTGCGATAAAACAGAGATTCTCTTTTTGAGCATATAATTGTAAGAGCAAATCATCTTTTTGATCGTACGTTAAGTGAAGAGATCGAAAACTGATTATGCACGGAAAGCTGGTGAGGGAATTATATGAAATAGTTTCATGTGAAATATCATACGGTGGGAAAAGATACGTAAATTTCTTATTTAGACATTTTTATGAGACAGAGTTTCTATTTTTTTCCTAAGGAAAAATTTTATAATTTGTGCAGAAACAAACAAAAAAAAAACTCCGCGAAATAAATATTGTTCCGTTTTCCTGGGTTCAATAGGATGGAAAAAAATCTCTTCAGAAAGTGCACGCAAAATAAAATTTATTATTCTGTAAATTCTTCAGATGCATACACGAATTCAAATAGAAAAACACGTAACAACTGTCTTCTATAGAGCAGAAAACTCTAAAAACACAAGTCAGGATATCAGAGTCTTCAATACAATATACGCCTAACGCACTTTCAATACATTCAATTCTCAGCAGAAAAGAACACTGAGTTCCAATGCCAATGTCAGGTATATTTATAAACTTCCAAAACGCACCCTATCGGTCGGCCAGCTAGAAATCTTTAGAACGTTTTTGAAAGGTCTAGAACGTTGGCGTTCATTTGGCGACCAAAATAAGTCCCCAAATCCATCGCCAATTTGGAGATAACTCTTATATTTGGTAAGATTACCATAGATTCGAAAAATTCGTAACAATATAATTAAAATCAATAAATGCAGTTCTTTTCAATAGAGAAAGTTTTGTGTCCAATTTTTTCAATAATATGACTGAAAATCAAAAATCTAACACAGAAAAAACTTAAGAAATTTTTAAACAATTGCTTACAATACATTTAAAAGGATTAAATTCGGGAATGTTTCAATAACACCTATATTTTAAAAAAATCATGTTTTTAAAGAAATTTACATGGTTCGGTTGAAATTAAAAAAAATAGTCATATTTTCAGAGTTTTAACGTACTAAGAATAAAATAACGAATGAACATGTAAATTCATCAGACAAAACTTGGCGCAAAAAAAGATAAAATTTCTTAAAAGGGCCAAAACGGTTTACATAATCATTTCTTTAAGATTTCTTTGTTCTCTGAGAGTATTTGGTAAATAGCTTTTTAAACATATCTTCTATAAAGTTTAGTTACTTAAGAAATTCTGGTATATATTTTTGCAATAATTACACAAAAAAAAACATTCACAGCTTTATGATCTAAAAACCTTAAAGAAGAAGTAAATTTTTCTTCGCTAATACTTTAAATGTTAATTAGTCCAGTATTTTTTCCAACAAAATTTGAAGATTTGATTCTAAAATTAATTAAACTCATATTTCTAAAACGGTAATTTAACGCATATAAATTTAGAAGAGGCTACCAAGAATTGACTTTGAAACACAATTTGACATTTACATGTTCTCCTTTGATCATCTATTTCGTAACTTGAGGTTTTCTATTTCGCTAGAAACCTTTTATGTTATACGACAAAGGTTCTCTAGAATAATAGCTGTCTACGATACGCCTCATATAAAATGCCACCGGTAAGATGAATCCTGTGTAATATAATAGCTATGCGACTTGATTTGTCTCACTTGATTTGTCTCAAGCAGTATAATTTAACGACAGAAAAAATATGCATTAGTGGATATTGTATCAGTTTGTACAGAAGGTCGTTCGCACTTTATGGAAACGATTTTGTAATTTATTTTTGTCGTTTACATTTTGAGATAAAAATTTGGCAACTTCAGAATAATCTTCTACTACATTTTTGTTTTTTTTGCTACTGTTTTGTTTTCAAAATAAAAGATTTATTTTGAAATGGGCTCCAAAAATTCATAGATGGCTCGAAGGTTACGTAACTGCGCCTTCTAAGGAAAAATATTCATGTCAACAAATTATAAAGCGCTGTAAAAATCACGGTTATAGAATTTAAAATAAAGGTATTTATAAAGAGGTGTAAAAATCACGGTTATAGCATTTAAAATAAAGGTATTTATAGTATATTAAATATGAAAGGGAAAAAAGTCTAATTGAAAGTAAAAATGGAAACATGACCTCGAAACCTCATCCTAAGACTGTTCGAACGCAGGAAAATATAAAGTATGTGAACTCTCTGATCCTAAAAGAAATTCCGCCGACTCAAGGATCCATTGCATCGAAACTAGGAATGTCTCCTGGCACTCTAAGTAAAATCATTCATAAAGATTTGAAGTTAAAATGGTGTTTAAATCTAAAGTTCATCTGCTTTTGCTAAAGCATATTGCTGAAAGAAAAACAAATTGTAAAAATTTTATGAAAAACACCTAGCTGCTGAAAAAGGGAAATTTGTGGTAACAATCGATGAGGCATGGGTGTATTTAAGTGACTGCAATAAAAAAAATCAATTTTCTATTGTTCAACTGATGGGAATAGCCGTACGAAATGGCTTCGTCCGTGTACAGAAAAGATCCTAAAGGGAATCATGATAGTTGCAGGATTTTGTTACAACGACAAATTAAAAATAAAAAAATCTCAAAGCCAAAATTAGTTTACTCTTCTGTCAGCAGACTATTTTAGAACCAATTTTCTAGGAAGAAATTTTAGCCTTATATGGAAAGGACATTGATAAAGTTGAGCTTCATATTGTTATGAAATTTCAGACTCTATGGTGATCTTGCAACATATGAGAGTTATCACCAAATTGGCGATGGATTTGGCGACTTGTTTTGGTCACCAAATTTCGCAATATGGCGCCAAATAGTCGACAACCTTCTAGACCTATCTCAAACGTTCTGGAGGTTTTTAGCTGGCCGACCGATAGGGGGCGCTTTGGAAGTCTATAAATATACCTGACATTGACATTGGAATTCAGTGTTCTTTTCTGCTGAGAATTAAATGTATTGAAAGTGCGTTAGGCGTATATTGTATTGAAGATTCTGTTATCCTGACTTGCGTTTTTAGAGTTTTCTACTGTATAGAAAACAGTTGTTATGTATTTTTCTGTTTGAATTCGTGTATGCGCCTGAAGAACTTACAAAATTATAAATTTTATTTTGCGTGCACTTCCTGCAGAGATTTTATTCAATCCTAGCGAACCCAGGAAAACGGAGCAATATGAACAAAGCCTCTAGTCACACGTCTAAATCAACTGCCGCTTATTTAGCAATGAAAGATTCAGAAACAGGAATAAAGTGTATCCCATTTAATGAAATACCTGTAAAATCACCTGACGCTAATCCAATGGACTTTCAAAGAAGTTTGGTTTGAGAATTGATGTTGAGTCAAAAGTTTATAAAAAAAATTCTCATTTTATTTTTAAAAGTTTATCTTTTACTATACATTTAAACAGACAAGAAAAATTAGAAATAAAAATTTTTGGAATAGTTATTATTAATAAATGCAAGAGTATGTAGGCCAAATTAAGAGACTAAATACGTTTGGGAACTAAAACAAAATCGAATGGACTCTCAGGAGTTTAAAACGTTTTATTGACTCGAGTAAAAAAATTAAAATAAAATCAATTACCTTAGTTATTTATGTGTGTAATAAGTAGGATGTGAGTGTGCAGTGAGCTAAATTGATAGGAGAACCACCCAGCCTAAGGTGACAACCGATTTATGGCTACGACGCTTTACGGCGTCAATGAGTGAAGCTTGGCACCGCGTTGAACAAGACGGGCCATGAAAACATAAAAATAAGAAGACAGCAGCAATAAATCGGCGGTCGAAGTTTAAGGAGAAGGTGCATGTTGCTTGTGAAGTATCCCAGACGCGAACATGCGTCAGGATTAATTAGTATGCACAGATATTTTGCAGTGGCAGCCAATGCGATGAAAATAAGCCGTGAACGAACCTATGGACAAGATGGCTCGTCCCTCATCCCAATAAAGGGGTAGGGCGAGTGAATGAGAAGCCAAGAAGGCAACAACCAATGGAAAAACAAGAAAAGACATGGTGTGAAGCATTTTAGCGAGAGCCCCCGTTATTAAAAAAAGATGACAAGAAACTAAGCTGCCACAGGGCCGACAAGAGATCCCCTTATTACAAAAAGAACGACAAATACCCTAAGCTGCTACGGGGCCGATGAGAATCCAAATAATACGAAATTGAATGCCGAGCGCGAGCTCCTTACGAAAAAGAAGCAAAAAAAAAACAACGGAATAAGCTACTACAAGGACGAGAAGAGAATCCAGTGACGACGTGAAATTACTTGCTTAGCGAAGGTCCGCAAACTACGACAAAGTGCAGTATAAAAAAATGAGCCGAATCAACTAATACTACTAGGCCGCTGCCTGAAGGTGTACGCATCCTCTTATAGTGGTTTGAACTCGCAGACGACCGCCGACCAGTGCTGACCAACCCGCAGATCGTCATAGAGGTGATCAACGCAAAGCAACATTCGAGGTGTACTCCAAGTTATTGTCGACCACTGAAATCCCGAACTCTTTTAGTGACGAGATACAGAACTCTCTTGATCTCTCTCTACGAACTGTAGTGACCGACAAATATTACACGAACTGTGGTATCCAAGGGTGGAGACGAGTGCATCCGATAGCGACAGCAGCCCCATGGGTGAGCATATTTGCTAATATAATTTCTTTCACATCCCTGCTTATTACATACTTGCTTCTTTACCAAGGGTCAGCATTGCCTACTGTATGCCAATAATATACACTATAACTGCAATTGAATATATAAAATTAATACTGTGTTGACTAAGACTATGAATTTAGCCAGATGCTAATTTCTGTACGTGTAAATATTTCTATATATAAATAAACTGCATATATGTATAACTAGCGAGTATTCTTTGAGAGTTGTTCCCATTTTTTCTTAGTGGTGTGTTGAACAGATTTGGTCGCAACGCGACATATACGATCACAGTCTAATAACCCCAGTTTGGATTATTACAGAATCACAGTCTAATAACCCCAGTTTGGATTATTACAGAATCACAGTCTAATAACCCCAGTTTGGGTTATTACAATGTGTTTGATCCGATATTTCGGGATGTTATTTAATTAGAGCTAATATCATCAGGACCTAAAAATTATTTATTTTGCCAAATTTATTTATAAAACGGGAGCTTAGTAAAATTAACATAATTTAATCACACTGAAATTAGATTTCTCTTCATTCTTATTTAAGAAGAATTATCGTAAAAAGAATCAGCCAGTGTAAAATAAAATTCACCCTGTTTCCTAGTTTTTTAAATTGAAAATTCTAAAACAAGCTGAGTTTATTTTTAAAATTCTTGGAATGTTTAATCCCTGTTAAATGCATTTTGCAATGAAAATTGTTCTATGTTTGTGAAAAACATCTCTTAAAAAATGGGCGCAATTTACAACATCTTACTTGCTTCAATTCCACAAAATTATTTATTTAAAATTTCTTTCATGGCAGTTTCATTTTCTTTAATAAAATAAAATCCTCACTTATTTTTTTTTATTCTCTACTTGTTAGTCAAAAGAATTTTCTTTAGAGAAGTTGAAAATTTCTTTACGTAAAATTAAAACAGTATATCATAATAGTAAACACAGAATTTGAGAAACACAAAAGTTAATTTACTTATATGCACAGAAGTAGATTACAACTAGTTATTATAGTGAAGGTAAACATACTTTAGATTTGCACGAAATAAGTTAAATTTAATTAAGCATATTCTCCAGGACAGTTTTAAAGTTTTTTGTTTTGGACACCTTTCTCGTCATAAGCTTTCGCCCTTAAGATTAAGCAGGCATTGTATTTTTCTTTAAAATTATTAAGACAGTAAAATTTAAAGAAAGATTTCTGCAGCATTTTAATGCGTAATAAAATGTTATTTATGAACATATTATAAGACGAAAATTATGAACAAGTTGTAAAACTCATTTTGAAATTTTTAAACATGTAGATTAAACCAATAATTTGTCCCATTTTATTTATTCTATAAAAACATCTTTCTATAGAATTATAATTTCTAGCTATAAATTAAAATTTCTAGCATGTTTGATCAGAGTATAAACGTACGAATACGTCATTAACCCAAATTTATGAAATTAAAATTATTTTTTTTGTCATTGCTGTTTCTAAATCATTTAACTTTTAATTGTAAAATTGAGATATCCCAATGTACTTTCCAGAAATTCATAATATTTGAAACCTCCTATTTTCCAGAAAAGAAATAAAGCCTATTAGTAAAAGACATTTAAGTTGAGACATTTCATTCCATATCGGAAAATGGAAAATATATTAGATTAATGGAAGGAAAGCTGGAATTTATCATAGCGATATCTATGTTTAATGCTTATGAATATGTCCAAACAAGAGCTTTAGAATGTTTGACCGTGAATTACTTTTACTATCCTGAACACTGTGTTTGATATATCTGTCTTCCTGAATATTAGTACTTTGAATTTAGTGAAAATAAATAGCGTCAGGGTTTCTAATCGATGGAAAAAGGGGCTCTACGCTATACTTTGATTTCAACATGGTAAAACTTTGTTAGGGAAACAATTAGCAGCTTCAAAACTGAAGTTTTTCACTTATTTCATTAATTGATAAAATGTCTACAGAACTTAAACGTAAGATATTATAACGAAGAGTTTAGTTATATTCCTTTTAGGTTACTAAATTAACGTTAAATCTTAGTTAAATTAATTAAATACCTCAATTTGCTAGTTTTCCTAATAGTCACTTGCTTACTTTAACTTTGTATAAGTGTTTGAAAAATAGCACAGTTTAATTTTAGTTGGTCCCCCCAAAGTGTGGGAATCTCGCTGGTTATCTCTCTAAGCTTAAGCTATTTTTGTGTTCTGGGAACATTCTTTACAATCGCCATATCTGGGAAAATAGCCCATTAAAATCAGTCCGTTTCGTTTGAAAATGCCCTGTGGATCTTTAGAATTGGATTCATTTTATGTATCGGCTAAGTTTCTAAAGAGCGGATTTTTAGACTTCCGGCAGTACGCTTAAATTGCACTGTTATTGCTATTTAAAGCCGCCGTCAATTTAAAGCCGTTCATTAATTTAAATTTGCCGATCGACTGTCATCTTGTTAAATCACCGACAGCCTGTATCCATCTATTAATAGCTTCCGGGCACTTGCTAGCCGTGGGAATCTGGCCACGTGGGTAATAGAAGGCGCTTGCTAGTTCTCTCCTTCTCTCTCCCAATCAAAAATTGCGCCTCCTACGTCATTTGAAGGCTTGACCAATAGGGAGTTTGCACCATTCGCGCTCTTCGCCGTTGGCGTTTGTCTTGTTCCGTCTTTGGCGATAAATCGCTCTACCCCGTTCTACCGGTTGTTGGTACGGTAGGAGCAAAAACTGTCCGCCGATCCTGTACGCTGTCTCTCAGCTACTTTTCCCTACGTTTGTGTGGCTTGGCGATTTTTCTAGTGTTCCTGTAACCCTCTCTCCTGACTTCTGCTTCCTCGGTGGAAAAAAATACGTAGTTAGCCATATTTTTCGCCTGAGAGTAGGATCTCAAAAAACTGGCTTTAAAAAGCTCCCGGACAGACTTGGCTTTGCCATTTTCTGTCTTGGGAAGCTATGGGTAATAATTTTTTTGTTAGCTCATTTTGATGTCTGAATTTTAGACCTGAACGGTCATTTTTGATTAGAAGCTAATGTAAGCTTCGAGTTATTTTTTTGTGAACTTATATATGATAATCCAGACAAGAAAATAAATATTTTTTTAAATTTGGAATGCTTTGAAAAATCTTTCGAGTACCAGCTTGTACTATAATATCACGTTGACTAGACATTGACGTGCTAGTCTGAACTTAGGTTATCGCTAAATACGCTATAAAAACTTCCATCTTTTACGACACAGCCCGAACAGAGTAATATTTAAGGAATTCTTCAAGATTTCATCATTGCTGACAATCCTTTGCCTGGAGGTCTTCATGTTCTGCTGATAGTTTAAGAATCAATTCTCCCAGATAATTCTTCATTTTGGTGCTGTAACAACTTGCTGCTGATATTCTATCCAGAATTCCAGTGTGTTTTTTTTTATGTCCTGCCGATGATGTGCTTCTCCGGACTGACGCCGTTCCTATCATTTCCTTCTACAACATATTTTTTCAGGTTTCTTGTAGCGAACTTTTGATGATACTCTTGTTTACAGACTTTCATCATCACAGTGAACTCTGATAAATATTGCATCAACACACAGAACTCTGTATCTTCATTGTGTATACAGAAGTTTCATCAGCACAGAACTATTTAATTATTTAGTGTTCATAAGAGCACTTCCAGATATTCCCAGTAACTTCTACAGCACAGATACAAATCAATTCTTGGACTAAAATAATACGTCAACACGGAAATTTTTAATGTAATATAGAGGCAAAATTTAAAAGAATCATAAAAATAACTAAAGTTATTGCACATTTAGCCTAGAACCTTGAAACATCACAATACGCCCTATCAAACCTGAGATATAATTCACCATTGATCCACCTTAAGGCTGCTATGTACTAACCCCATTGGATTCGCTCACCTCAACGTTAACCTATGGAAAAAATTTGTTCACGGATTGCCGACTTGGATTCAAAGTTTTTTTTTTACATTGTACTTGGTCATAGAGAAAGAAATTTTACATTTGTGTACATTTTTTGTTTTTTTAAAAATGCAATTAATATTTTAAAATTTAAATTATTCGGGGAAAAACCTGGTATAGTGTGTTTTAAACGCTGATAAATTCCTTCGGTGGACGAAATTTATAAAATGAATCTTGTAGCGCTTTGCAGAAAAGTTCAGGCTATCTGACAATACCAATTTTATTTGATTATCAGCATTTATGTACCTGTAAATAGTTGACAAAAATATATTTTAAATAAAATTGGGAGCAGCGCTTAATCCCCCTATAGAGAGAGAGCCATTACAATCTCTCAAAATGTCAATCCTAAGTGGGGTGGAATTCTCGAACTGTCAACTGTACTCCTCCCACCACAAGAGTCTGCAAGAAGAGGAAGAGGGAAATACGATTTTTTCTTAGTACGTAGCAGCCTTAAGGCATCCGGTTTCTAATGACAACCCACCGCGATAGTACCCTGACGAAGGACCTGACCCAAACAAAATATTCGTGTCCGGATGGCCGACGCAACGGTGAACCACCGCACCAAACCAACTGTTAAAGCCCAAGACTAAATCAATGTCGAGGTACAATTATATCCTACCAAAGTCGAGCCTAGCAAATCTACCAAAATCTAGCCACAAATATGCCATATAAAAGATGTACTGTCGTGTCGTGGCCGACAACAGCCAAAATCTCAGATGAGATATTATAAATGAGACCCGAAATTGAGTTAAACAGACGCTAAAAAGTATTTAAAAATGGAGTTCCTTTATTAGAACTATATTATGTACTATGAAGACGTGGCCCATAGCGACTTAAAACAAACTTGGTGAAACAAGTTACAACACGAAACGGAATAATTCGATAAGGAAACTTGCTTACAAATGTACAAAAATGTTTTATTAAACCTTAATATTTACAAAACATTATTTATTACAATCATTTCCCTGGCTAACACAAGCCAAATATCATTATCCACGGTCTCTGTTCCAACCAGAACAAACCCGTGCAATCTCTCAAGAGATTAATAGGCTTTTCGCCGTCACAGACCCGACGCACTCCAGCGATGTCGGTCTAGCAAGTCGATGAGCTAAATGTCGTCTCGACAAAGAAGGGGAGTCCTTTTATACTTCGACCAATTTTTCCAGAAGAATCCAGAAGACTCCACAAATTGCTGGAACACTCTATACTTCCGGGGCCGATGGGGGTCACTTCCGCCCGCGCCGGCCCTTTGGAAGAATACCTGAAATCCATTTGACCCGGGACATACTCCATTGTTAGCTAATTGAATGCCATCGCTGATCTGCAACATACGTGCTGACTGCGGGGAGAAGAAAAGAATGTTATTTGGAGACTTTTTCACATTAGAGTTCCTTTTGATGTACCTGCAACACATGTGAGAAACTCATCAATTCCACCTGCTGTGTCGAATGAGAGGAGTGCCGATGTCAACGACATGACAGTACAAATTATATTCACATGGGCCAGAAAAATTATTAACACTACATAAAGACCACTAGGCAAAAGTGCCGGCTTGCCTTCTGGTCGCAAAATAAGTCGTATCAGCCTCTCTCGGTGACCAACCGCTCGTCTCGCCTCTGATCGTCTGTCTTCCCGAACTCAGGCCAGTCGTCCAGCTCGCTCTCCAATTCTCGTTCTGCACCCAGTTTCTATCCCTCTTCGCGGGGTGGGGTTTCACGGGCGCGTCGGGCGCCTTTGATTGTCTCGTCTCTTTTTCGGGCTAGCCAACATTCAATTCAGTGCAAGCTTCTGAAAAAACCCCTTTGATAAATGACATCGGCTAAGAGTTCTCTGCCGATACCTGTCCTGTTGTATTGACGGGAAAAAAGTCGCTTTTTCCCCTGCTACAACCTTAAATTAACGACCTCTCCCTAGAATGACAGAGCTATTATTTGTCTTTTCAATTGGAAATTACCTTGACCCTTGGAATACTGGTTTTCAAGTGTCAGCATCGTTCCTTTTTCTTGCAATATCGTCCTGAGAACGTAACGGGGAAAATGGAAAGTTGTCGACATTACAGTACATATACAAAATTACTTCATACTCATTAAATTACTTTTACCAATTTCACTACTTATCACACATATGTTTTTGTTTTTTTTAAACTTTACATTTTGATTTTACGTTACCTGTACTGTGTAATACAAACAGTGGGAAATGATCCACGAACAGGTCACGTAACAACCTCTTTAATAAACCTGAGATATAAGACAGCTAATCTTTAAAGTCACCAAGAATTTTATTCCTTCTTATAGCAGTGGTTCTCAACCCTGTACCCGTGGGTGCACGGGAGCAAGCGAAGGTGTTGGAATGCGCCCGACTTTATTTTAAAATTTCTTTTATATATTTTATTATTGACTGCGTTGAGTAAAAATGTGTAAAACATGTACAACACGCTACAAACAGTACACTGGACGAATCACAGTATAACGTGTGCTAAAATAACAGTGTCTTAAATTGGAGAGACTTTAGTTCCTGTTCTCACTTCATCTCGCAACCGTCTCCTAATTAGCTAATTCAGTCCAAAATCTGATTAAATTTAAAATAAAGTATTTATAAGTAATAAACCGATGTATACTACTTATTTTTTTATTTCTGTATACCTACTTATAAAATAAAAATAAAAATTTTATTTATGTTTCAATTTAAAAAAAAAATTATTTTTCAAAACATAATCATTGTAATAATATTAAAAGGTTGGCAACGGACTGTTGAATAAAAATATAGGGTGTCTATAAAACCTTGACACATTTTAAAAATTCATACAAAAAAAAGTACACAAGGTAAGAACAAGAAATTCACATATGTATTACCTTATATATCAGAGTTTTTAGAGTAGTCAGTGAATTTCAATAATTGCAACTTGTGTGACACGGAGAGCATCCAATTGTTAATCAATCTCAGCCTATGTGCGTTTCAAAATGGATTCCATAATACACGAAATTGCAGCAATTATATGTTTTTTGAGTTCTCCGACACTACAAACGATTATCAAGGACACTTTCCGTTTCCAGAAACTTTATATACCAAACTAAGATGATGTTAAGACTTGGAGGATCTTTTCAAAATTTCGTTTTACTTGCGTAACAGATTCCGTTTTGCAATAGCAGCCAACACATATTGTTTTCTCTGATGGAGTAGCTATTTTACATCATCCGCTTTAACGGAACAACTAGAGCCACCTGTTCAATTTTTTTGACACAGAAAAAAACCCTAATATATACGGTAACACACTTCGGAATTACAAGTTCTTACCTTGTATACATCTTTTTGTATAAATTTTTAAAATGTGTCAAGATTTTTTTGTATTTCTATTATGCAAATCTATATATATAAAACAGCTCCGTAACTGACTAACTCACAGACATACAACGCACAAACCAAACTGCTGGACCTAAAGGGCTAAAATTTTGCATGGCGATTCTTCTTGTGGTGTAGGAGTGCACTAAGAAAGATTTTTGAAAAATTCTTCTTAGATTTTTTAAAATTAAATTTATAAGCTGCTTTAGGGACATATTTTAAGTTTGCATTTAAAATAATAATTTGAGGGTTACAAAATTTATATCACGGGAAAGATCTTAAAAATTCATTTAAAATGAAAATTTTTTCGAATCTTTACCTCCATTTTCTGATTTTTGTTGAATTTTAAAAGATTAATTTTTAGAATTTAATTTATTATATGCTGATCACGAGATTTCTTTTTCTGGTACTTTAAATAAATTTATCGTCACGTGATACCAACGAAATACACAAAAAATATATTTTTTCTTTCTAATGCAGCAGACGGTTGGATATTATCCAAAAAAATATTAAAATACAGTAAAAGATATGTTCCTCAAACTGTACTATATTAACTGTACTATATTCTTTAGTATGTCGTATTAGATTTAATATGAATATTTTCATCTACATTATTTTGTCTTTAAAAATATCCCATACGATTTTTTTATAAATATATATATATATATATATATATATATATATATATTACATCAATTGTATACATTGATCGCCGTATTTATTATAAATATATATATTTATTTTTTGGGGGGGCATTAATTGCATACATTGGCCATTGTATTTAATTTGAATGTACTCCGTAGCGAAGCACGGATATTCAGCTAGTAATATATTAAAACTATAGGTTGTGTCCGCCATGGTCTCTGAAAACTTCGATGTCCCATCGACAACGGGAAGGTTCGTAACCACTGTTTTATAGTCATCGTGACACTATCCATATCGTATACAAGTAAGTGTCGCGAACTTTCATGCAATAGGGCTCGAATTCGAAACCCTTCTAAGACTTCGATGCTCCAATGCCGTCCCCTCTGAAGAATTAGTGTTAGTTTAGGTATATGGCATTCCCATAATAAAGAAGCAGACAAAAATGTGGATGTACAAAGGTGTTTAATACAATGTTACCTGCTGCGTTGGAGAAAAAATAAAGATTATGGCATCCCCGTATTCAACGCCAGGACAGGCTCTCGCAGGTGTTACTCAATCTGTTGCCCAATGCCACTGTTTGTTTGTTTTTTACTCTCGTTCACAGCAGCATGTCTGGAGCTCTCGACCACCGATCCCATAGCAGTCTCGCATTTTTCTACCATGAATTTTCCCTCTGATAAAGTGCCTTTCTCAAATTGCTGTAACACTTTTTGTAATTTAATAGAGTTAATAAATTAAAGTTGCAAGACAGCTGCACACTGTAAAAGTATGCTATTTTTTATTTATTAACTACTTTCTGTTTATATTAACAAAAAGAGTTTTATTCAGTTACGCATTTCAAATTCTTTGGTGTAATATCTTCATGTGCATTCTGGAATTCTGAAAATTTACTTAAAAATTATGTCCCGGTCTGTTTTCTTTTCTTAAATTATATATTTGAAAGAATTCCTTTTTATGCCCCTTAATGGTCTTTTGATGACGAAGTTTTCATTTTTTATCTTATTATTGTTGAAGAATATTATCCTAATGCTACTTCTTTCGTCATTAGAGAATACTTTGACGCAAAAATTGTCATTTTATTCAAAATATAATTGCTTATATCATTTGTAGTCCAATTCAGAATAGCAAAAGTAACTGATGTAACTGGTAAGCTATTCTTATTTCTGGAACCAAAATGTTGTAAGCGCTACATTTTGGTTTCCTCATTTCCTTCCATTGAAAATGTTCAGAACTCAACCGCAGTAAAAAATAAATAGCATGCATAAAAAGTATGATGTAAAGTATTTGAGAAAAAAGAAAATTACATAAAAATTCTCGTTGATAAACTTGGATATAATGATTTTGAAAAAATGATAGTACAAATAAATAATAATTCAATTGTCTCGTTGAATCATCATGAAAATGCATACAAGTGAAATGAGTGATGGACTTTTAAAGGATATGTATGCACGCACGCTGCAACAAACATAAACTGTTTTGTTTATGTTTGTTGTTCCGAAATGTCTGTAATGACAGAATACATATGCTTTCATTTTGGCGCCACTTTGAAAGACTTATTTCTTAATAAATTAAGTAAATTTTTATCGCAATTTTTGAGGCTTGCGAAATCCAAACATCAGCGTGAACTGTCTATTGCCTTCTTTTAAACTTTTAAACCATACTGAGTAGAGAAATGCAGTTTAAGTAAAAATAGCCATAATCTTTGTATTTTGGGAGACACAAACTTCATACATGAAAAACAGTGCCTAAAATCTTCCCTTTCACCTGTGAGGGGTGATATTTCAGACTCTGCTTTTCATGCATCGTCTATTTTATCACTTGGCTAACGATTGTGTATAAACTTATAAACACATTAGATCACTAAATTTTAAGTCAGTTTTTTATATTTACTCAACAGAAATTCGCAAAATAGAGTTTCACTTTAATATGATAGCGTATTAAATCAAATCATGCAAGATTAAGGTGTCTTATATATTTCATTTGTCGTTTCCTATGAGTTTTACAAACAGTTGTAGAATTAGAAATAAGTGATTGTAACCCACTAATGAACATAGGCTTTTACTGAAAGGATAAGTTCTGCGTAAGACATTAATCTAAACACTTCTCAACCAGTTCCATTCCTACAGCACAATAACCCTCAGTTGCAAAGATATGTCAAGCATTCACTACTTAATACATAAGCAGAAAAGCGTGTCACAGCATCTGTATAGATAATGTGTTGTTTAAGCTAAATACTTGATCACGATAGAAGATTAACAGTACTTTGTTATCGGGTTTTCAGAATGTAATTAGAATGTCAATGACTTAGAAAAGGCTGAGAGGCTCTTTAGTAATTAACTACTTCCCTTCACAAGGTATTCACTGTCATAGAAAGAAATGGTTTAAGAATATCAGTACCGTCAGATACGCTTTTCATGTTGCTTCTTTTCATATTTGACGCTAATTAAACTATATTCTGATGAATTATTTATGCTTTCAAAATCGTGATAATATTTTTTTCGTACTCTTATTCAAAAAGTCACGTAATGTAGAAGTAAAATGAGAAAATTATAGAGTTATTAAAACAACCAATCGTTTAGATTTAATTTAATCTTATCACCATGTTTATCTTTTGACATTTTGTTAACAGTTGTTCCATACTGAAATAGTTCTGAAATTGTAAAAGTCATGCAACTCGTTAGAATAAATTGGGAATCTAAGTCATATTCAGAAATAATGTAAATCAAAAATACCTCTGTTAAAATAAGTACGCGGTCAGAAACCCATTTAATTTATAGCTTTATCTAAATTTTATATCACTTGTTGAATCTTAACTGGCGCACAGGCTGCATAATTTTATGTTTGTCTACAAAAGTTAGTAATTTGCACTGCAACAGGCCACCTTGAATCTCCTTTTGGTACATTACTAATACTACGCTTGGAAATGTCCAACTAATATCACTATATTTTATTGCCTGAATATTGCCAGACATTCTTTAGTTAAAAAAGGATACATTTTAGTTTCTAAAAAAAACGTTTGTTTTGATGTATTTCCGTTTTGTTTGAGCAGCAACGTGATAAACACATAAGCTACATAATTCCCTACAACCTTTCACACCACGGCTTCTAATTTAACAGCCAAAAATGCTTTCTTAAATCGCTTATTGACACATTACCAGCATATATTTCAATTATTATGCTTCGAGGTGTTTATATTATTGTCTACCTATTAGATAAAAGGCATAAAGTATGCCAAAGATACGAAGCTAAGAGCAAAGATATACTACACCTCTAACGTAACTTTGGACTTAGGTTTTGTTGTTGTTATGAGCTCTTTACCAAGGCATAAACGATTAAGGCTGCTGTGTACTAAGAAAAAAAATCCTATTTCCCTTTTCCTCTTCTTTCAGATTCTTGTGGTGGGAGGAGTTCAGTTGGTAGTTCGAGAATTCCACACCCCCCCTTAGGATTGACATTTTGAGGGATTGTGATGTCTCTCTCTCAATACTGGGGTTAAGCGCTGCCCACAATTTTTTTATTTAAAATATATTTTTGTCAACTATTTACAGGTACATAAATTCTGATAATCAAATAAAATTGGTATTGTCAGATAGCGTAAACTTTTCTGCAAAGCGCTACAGGATTCATTTTATAAATTTGTACACCGAAGGAATTTATGAGCGTTTAAAACACACTATACCAGATTTTCCCCCGAATAATTAAAATTTTAAAATATTAATTGCATTTTTTAAAAAAAAAACGAAAAATGTACACAAATGTAAAATTTCTTTCTCTATGACGGAGTACAATTAAAAAAAATCTTTGAATCCAATTCGGCAAACCGTGGACAAATTTTCTCCATAGGTTAACATTGAGGTGAGCGAATCCAATGGGGTTAGTACATAGCAGACTTAATACACTAGAGGGAAAGGAATTCCTGTAAATTTTCACTGGGGACTGAAAAAGAAATGGTTGCAGTCAACCAGCCCACTTCGAAGAACCATTATCTATCACTAATAGTGGTACAAAATTTACTGCGCAAGATTACAAAAGGCATAAAGCATGCAAAACAGGCGGAACTAAAAGGAACTCCAACGTGCAGATGCTAACGAAGGCCGAATGGCTGGGGCACTGGCATTTAGCATCCGAGTCTTTGGCTTCGAGTTCCACTCTAGGCATGGACGTTTGTAACCGTTCGGAATCGCCTTTAAGTAGAACGTACCGGTCTGGTTAGCCCGTGTAGAAAAAGTTGATCGTAGCGCTCCACACCAAACCAATGTGCAGGTAGAGTTGAATCTAGGATTTGTTCTTACTGTGGACTCCTCAACAAGGTACAACCGTTGAGTACGATGGAGGGAAAAGAATTCCTAACGTGAAACTTCGGTAAATTTTTATTGTTGACCAACAAAATGCGATTAACCATCCTACTTCAGAAAGAATCATTGTCTGTTACGAACTGTGGTACAAGCTATATAACCATAATCTTCGTATTTTATTGGTGACTGAAAAAGTGCAGTGTGTGCAATTTTTCAGTTACCAATAAAATACGAAGATTATGGTTGTATAATTTGTACCACAATTCGTGATAGGCAATGATTCTCTCCGAAGTAGGATGGTTAACTGCAATTTGTTGGTCAACAGTAAAAATTTACAGAAATTTCGCATTGGGATTTCCTACCCCCTTTAGCGTTCAAGTGGGTTATGCCTTGTTCGGGAACCAGAGAGTGGCCGATTAATTGTAGCTTCTGAGGCAAGTTTAAAAAACCGCGTCTTTACAAATTTTTCTATTAAGTAGATTATTTCTAATAGAGACTATGAATATATATCACTATTAGAAATAATCTACTTAATAGAAAACCGGACATTTTAAGAAATATATCTATTTATTTTTTTAAATATATAAAATTTTTCAAAATATTGCAGAACTTAAAAAGAGTAGAAAAGTAGCCAAAAGTTCGTAAAAACTTTAAAAATTCATAAAAACAGGAAGAAATCATGATAAAGAAGTGCGGTTTGCAAGAAAGGGCTCACAAGGAAGTTGGATTTTTTTAGCAGCCAAAAAATGTTAAAAAAGTTTTAAAAGTTTTAAAAGTTTAAAAACTTTTAAAAGTTTTAAAAATTACCTGTAGATGGCGCTGACATCCGAGAGATTCAGCAAAATTATGCAAATCAGTCTTGCAATAAAAGACAGTGATACACGAGGATTTGGAGGATCGGCCGCGAAGTGGAAGACCCTCGTTGGCGGAGGGCCATATTACTGCTGTGGTTATGAACCGTTATGAATAATATGGCGACGGAATTGTCCACGGGGAGTAGCAGTGCCCGCAAACATGGACCAGTGACTCTACCAGCGACTTTTTAAAATTTTTATTTTGCTGCTAAAAAAATCCGACTTCCTTGTGAGTCCTTTCTTGCAAACTGCACTTCTTTATCATAATTTTCTACTTTTTTATGAATTTTTGAAGTATTTACGAACTTTTGGCTCACCCAGTATTTAATAATCCTAATAATTAATCAGTCTGACTTTTCAAATAATTAAAATAGTTTACAATATTTAATAACTATAATCACTGGGGACTCTTTTAATATGTTTAAAGTATTTCTCACGGTGAACCTTAAGTCCTTTCCCTAGTTATTTCCTAAAGCTTCTCCGAAATTACAGAAAATTAGTGTTACAATCACTTTCAGAATATTGCATTCTAGCAATACTGAAATAATCGTATGCTGAAAACATTGAAACCAATTGTTCTAGAAGTATAATTTGAGCTAAAACTAATAACCCCAAATCATGTCGAGAGTCGCAGGTGTTGAACACATGATTGAAACAATGATTTAGAAAGAGCCGAATGCATTACGTAATGCAATGGATGCGAAACAAAGGTTTCTGGAACAAAAGGATTCATTATTAGCCATCAGATATATAAAATAGTTAGCTTCGTTGACGAGACAAACAAACAGATGTATTTGATTAGACAATTTCTAGAAGATGTTTGTATGAGTATCTAATTTTTGAACAGAGAGAATAAATCTATTGTACTTATCTGTTATAAAATCCAAATAGTTGTTATTTTGCATGAAAAGTAATAAATATGTGAAAACAAATACACTCATGGGCAAAAAAATTAGCGCACCAAGAAATAATTGCGGGATCGTAACGAAACTTGCAATGAAGGTACATGTCGGGGAGATATGCAAATGATTAGAAATGCAGCGTGATTGCGCATTACGTATAGCCGGTAGAGGGCGTTGAACATCGTAGTCTGTGGAGTATAAAACAGGTAACCAAAGCTTGTTTGAGTGTGCTGAATCATTTACAAAGGAAGAGCTGAGATAGACATGCCATTACGCCGTGTTCGAAGACAATATAAGCAGTTGTAGCAGTTTGAGAGGGTAGAATCGTCGGGATGATGGAAGCTGGGTGGTCAGCTAGGCGAGTAGCTCGTCAATTAGGCCGCTCTGATTGTGTTGTGAGGAGGTGTTGGGACCAGTGGACCCGAGAGATGTCATGTACACGAAGACCAGGCTCAGGACGCCCTCGACAGACCAGTCGTCGAAAAGACCGCCACATCGTAAGAAATGCACGCCTACAGCCAACTGCTTCATCGGCCGCCATCCAGGCACAGGTAGCACCTTCACTAGGGGCCTCTGTGTCTTCTCGAACCATACGAAGGAGCCTGGCTGAAGGACAGTTGGTATCGCGGTGCCCATTACGTGTGCTGCCCTTGACGCCCACCCATC
The DNA here is from genome assembly GCA_907164885.2 of Dolomedes plantarius. Classification (NCBI taxonomy): domain Eukaryota; kingdom Metazoa; phylum Arthropoda; class Arachnida; order Araneae; family Dolomedidae; genus Dolomedes; species Dolomedes plantarius. The sequence goes on along the minus strand of OU015498.1, from coordinate 128,784,461 downwards.
GACGCCTCCGTTTGGAGTTTTGCCGCGCACGAGGAAACTGGAATGCAGCGAAATGGAACCAGGTCGTCTTTAGCGACGAATCCAGATTCAATCTCGGCAGTGATGACAATCGTGTTCGTGTGTGGAGAGCCCGTGGTGAACACTTCAATCCTGCCTTTGCTGTACAGCGACACATCGCTCCCACAGCTGGTGTGATGGTATGGAGTGCCATTGCCTACAATACACGGTCACCCATAGTATTGTTCCGTGGCACCACGATAGCCCAGCGGTATGCTCATGAAATCCTGCAACCACATGTGTTGCCACTCATGCAACGGCTCCCAGGAGCCATTTTTCAACAAGACAATGCTCGGCCTCATACGGCAAGGGTGTCACAAGACTGTCTCCGCACTGTTACTACCCTTCCTTGGCCTGCCCGATCCCCAGATTTGTCTCCAATCGAGCATATCTGGGATCATTTGGGACGACGAGTTGGGTATCCCACAAGTTTGAACGAACTAGAGGCAAGGTTACAGCAAATATGGAACGAAATGTCTCAAGACATCATACAGAACTTGTATGACTCAATGCCCGATCGTAACGCATCGTGCATTCGCGCTAGAGGGGGTCCAACGGAGTATTAACTCCTCCGTTCTTTTTCCTTTTTCTCTGAAATAAATTATCCTTTTTCTTTTATTTTCTTATCATTTACTTATATCAAAGTAGTCATTACGTATGTAAAATTTTGTTTCATTTTGACGACTCCTTCTTGGTGCGCTAATTTTTTTGTCCATGAGTGTATAATAAAACCTGGAATTTTTCACGTGCAGGAAAATTCCTGTGATGCTTTACTTTAATTAAGAATAGTTTATTCCATCTTCTTGTAGTGAATTGAGCAAGATGAGTCACACCAAAAGAAGGTTTTTCTGTAAAATTTTTGTGATGTTCATAGAACTGAAAGTGTGAGTATGCAAACAACATTGTGTGCTTCCCTTAAAAAAATAATTTTGAAATAATTACTGAATTTCAATAAATTATCACTTTGTTATCTTGAGGGGAACGTTTAAAGTTTATTTAGACTCACAACCCGTGCATGCTGTAACACGTGCTAAAATATTATGTATATGCATTTCAGTTTTGAACGGACAAAAATCAAAAATCCCCTGTCGAGCCATTGCTATGGGCTCCTGAGCAAGCTATAACCGATAAATTCGCTGGGGACAGAGCGCACTTTATCAGTCAGCAATAAAATATGAATTATGGTTAAATGGTTTGTTCACGTGATGCCCTACTTAGTAATTACAAGATAAAAAGAACTTTTTATATACCATGTTTTTAAATTTTCTATTGAATCATATAAACTTGACAATTCTATGTACTAATAAATACTTTTTAAAAATTATTTTGATGAATTATCCCATCAACTGGAAAGAAAATGAAGTTAATTGCAAGTTAACTTGCGTTTAACTTTTCGTTCCCGTCCCGGCTGACAGATGGCTGAACCAGTCTACAAAACAAAATTAACGTAGAAATAATGAAAACATGGTAAAAATCTGACTAAAGATGGCTAAAAGTTTTAAAAAATGCATTGTCATCGTGTTCTGAGCTATTCTAAAAGTTTCAAATGTCTAGCTAGTCGGGAAGTTAGTTAAAAATCGATTGCAAGATTTCTATTGGACAAGCACACAAACACACACATAAACAAGAAAGCAAGTCAATAAAAACATGGTAAAAAGATTGTTTGGTTTAGAGGGCTACTTTTATCTTTTGCCACACGAGGGCTAATTAGACAGGGACCTACCACCTTGAAAAACAAGGCGAATAAAACGAAATGTGAGTCTAATGTCAGCGTACTCATATTTTAACTAAAATATTCTAATACTTTCCAACTCTGGTAACCTATCCATAATTTTGAGAAATTTAATTAAAAAAATCCATGAATCTGTGTCTAAAAGGGGATATGTATGATAATTCTTTTAAGTAGTTCAATAAATCTTTTAAAAATATGTATTTTTGCGCTTTTATCACACTGATGTGTACTTATAAACATCAGTCACTATAAACCCGTTTAATTTGCCAACTCTGTTGTAACGTTTTAACTTTTGTAGTTTTCGTGTCAAAATTATGCGTAGTTTTAAGCAATGTAATTGCCCTTATTAAAAGCATGAAGTTTCATTCTTGAATACTTTTGAATATTCTGCGTTTTTATTCCTGTTACAACTTCTACAGAATACATCTTTTAAATCACACTCAACTCACTGTTAATAGATTTTAAAAACGATTATTTTGATAGCAGGCTTGTAATGGTATGATAACTCTTTTAGTCTTTGAATAATTTACAGCTAATGTAAACATATCTTTGAAGGGTTTACCTTTCATGTAATATTTAATTTCTGCTTTAAATACATAAATCGGAACTGCATAGGCAAAATAAATACATTACTTGCGTTAATTTATTTATTTTTCTTTTAGTACTGGAAAAGAGATCAACATTGTATTATTTTTTTCAATAGGAAAGAGAAATTTAATGTACAGAATAAACTAAAGCAGTCATAAGTCACCATAAATTAAAGCAAAGACGTTCTGGGAGAAATGCAGAAAGATCATTTGAGATGTTTCCTTTTGGCCGATTCGTTAATCATTATGACATTAGTCACCTTAAATCTTCTGCCTTCCCTTCCAAATTCGGGATGTAGCGTTGGATGCAAAGACCATATGAAAGATTAATGCATATTTTATGGTACCTAAAATCATTTGCTACTAGGGCATGCGTGGTTACGTGCTAAACGTGGTTACGTGGTTACGTGCTCTATTTTCATATATTAAGAGTATTTTCTATAGAATGCAAAATGTATGAAATCCAAGTCCTTTAATACTTTTTTTAAACAAGAATGTTAAAAATGTTTTAAATTTTTATTTACAAAATTGGGGCTATAGCAATCGATATGCCCACTAAGAGGATATTACGTCTAACAAAAAATCGATAACTTTGTTTTTTACTCTATTTTATTTGACTCCGTCACTGAAATCAGCCAGTGTTTGAATTTCCTTATGTTCCTAGTTCCTGCTAGTTATTTTCTTCTGTATCATGCAATATGTTTTCTTGAAATGTCTTCGTTACAACGTTGTAACGATATTTGTCAGGAATAGAAGCCTAGTTCTCAAATCTTCCAACGTGGAGGTCTTTATTCTCCAAACAGAGTTATTAAAGTGATGACAGGATCGGTGGTTTCATGAAACTTTTTTTACTCTATTTTATTGTTATTTTCTGATGCTGCTGATTCATTTTGTCAGCCGTTAGTACTTGTCAGACGATTTATATGAATAATCTCGCTCTGATAAATATCAACGGCCACCTTCGGAAGCGGAATGCTGCCATGTCCATTTAATAGGGCCGAGAGCCGAAACTGGGTTCAAACTCCCTAAAAAGCGCACTTCTAGTTAAATTATCCAAAAGATGTGAAAAACTCACTTATAATGAATTCCATGCCTCACTAAGTTTTTCCTATCAAATATATTTAGTGGAGATCTCATTTTTTATGTTTCGAAGTATGTTACTCAAGCACAAAAGTTGTTGTTGTTGTTGTTGTTGTTGCTTATGCCACTTAACGGACAGCAACATGAGATCAAGTCTCGAAGGCTATGGGTGATGAAGGTGCGGCTCCTGTTTTGAATGGCACCACAAGGGTCGGAGCCCGACTTGGCCAAAGGACCAGTCCCGTAATTTTGAACCGAGTCAAGTGACGAGACCAGAACACTTGATCACGCACCTCTAGAGCTAATTTTGAGAACTTGGAGGACATTGCAGCTACGACAGATTTTACGTGCACCAGCCGCCATTAGTGTATACGGCAGTGAATTTCTCAACGACGAGCATCGAAGCAGTGACTTTCAAATCACTAGCCTGCTACTCTTGCCGACTGGGTCACTGCGCCCAAAAAGCACAAAAGTAAATAGCCTTATAAAATAGGAATAAATTTATATTTTTATCATTGATATGTTTCTAGAGTCATTCGTTTGGAGAATGCAATAATATATTTTTTAATGAGAAGGAACTTGAAGTGAGACATTCGCACAATAAACACGGAAATAGTTGACTACTTGTTATCTCAGAGCACCATACAGAATGAAAAGTGAATAAAAAATATGTAGAAAACAACGAAATATAAAATAGATCATCACCTGTATAATAACGTTTGGTCAGCACGTTATACAACGAGAAATAATAAACCTCTCTGGAGAACTCGTGAATAATTTAGTGATAGTCAGAACTTATTTAGTTTAGAAAGAATCAAATCAATTTTACTTCTACATTTTTCTGCAGTTATTCTCTTTGAACATATTCTTGGGCAATCTTGTACTTTAAAAAATAACAATATCTTTAGAATCTGTCATATTTCAAGAATGCATTCGAAAGTAAAACACTCCCAGAATGATTGATTTTTCTGGGTTGAATAACCTAATAATACGCAACGGCGGCAGCTATAAATCATTTTATACTAACAAATAGCATTTGGAACCATCTTCTAGAAAACCATTTTTATTGTAGAATGATTGGATTTTATTTAAACGTATTGAAATCTCAAGTGCAATTCATTCCTTTTCTCATTTCGGTGGAACTTTCGCTCTCCGTTGTCAACCTCATAAAATATCTATCCTCATAAAATACCTAGGCGATGACCTAGGTAACACACTTAATCACATGTTCCTATGGTCCTATGGTCAAGTGCAATATTAACATATTTTAAATTTGAAGATAAACAAAAATTATCATGTAGTTAAAAAAATTTCAATGGTGAAATTAAACCCTAATTATTTTTTCCCATTTTTATATCTAATCATAGATATGAAAACGTTGTATTTAGTCTTTTGGTAACGAAACGTTTGTTGTATGTTGTTGTTGTTGTTTTTAACGCCCACTGGCCGGAATATTCCAGACCAGGTACATATAAGTGAGTGGACTGAGAGGTACGGTCCGGTTTATAATGGCACCACAAGTGTCGAAATCGGATTTTGCCAGGTTCCACCTCAATTCTGATCGAGCCCCCCCCCCCCCTCAGGGACAACATCTGAGGTATCGTACCCTCTCTCACCCTCTCTGACTTCATATACGGACTTTCCTGTCTACGGATTTAACTTGCCCATATCCGGCCTAGACACAGAACTTTTTGTTCTGTGTCTAGGCCGTATAATTAATGACAATTAATGACAACTTTGTATAATTAATGACAACTGTACATACGTGATATATGATTTATTGGAATTTATGTTTTAAAGTATGAGACTTTTTAAAAGAATTTTCTATTCGTTAAAAAGATTTCATGTGTCGAATAAAACTGCAGTTTTGCTTACTACTGATTGAACAGGCGGTTTGAACAGATGAGACATCCGTTATACAGTTTAATAATATCTAAGAAGATAATACCCCTATGTATAGATTAACTTGCTATCATGTTTTCCTTTACTTCATGGCCGCTGTCTTGAGTATCGTTTGAGCTATTCTTTTTTTTTCTCGCCTGTTTTGGATAAAAAGAGCAATTTCACGATAGTAAAAAAAAACCGTAAGTGTAAAGGCCATCTTCAAACAAAGAAATCTCCAAGGTAAACTTAAACAGTACCACTCACTTCTATTCTATCAATTTTTTTCCTCGAATTCATTGTGTCCACTAATTTTCTAAATGGAATTATCGTCGACAATTATCTGTATTAAAAAAATCAACTAGCTAAACCTTCAAGCATAAGAAAATCGCTAAACGAACAATAATTAAGTCATCCATAAAAGGATTTCTCCAATTAAGTTCAAATGTATTTGGACAAATTTTATACAGAACATTTAGGTTAAATCAATTCTGGGATGTTTAAAACTCAAATCTTTCATACACTCATGTACATAAACATATGTTCGACGTAGCCTTGTGGTAGCTCGCCGACTTTCGGTGCTGAGGGTGCTCGGATCGAATCCCGACACGTGCCATTAAATACCTCCGTGTCTAGGCCGGATATGGGCAAGTTAAATACGTGAGCCGGAAAGTCCCTCTGTGAGGTCAGAGAGGGTTGGGGAAGGTCTTATCCCTCCAAATGTTGTCTCTGAGGGGTTATCGGTCAAAATTGAAGTGGAAACTAGCAAAGACGGACTCCGACCCTTTTGGTGCTATATAAACCGCCGCTGCACCCATCTGCCTGAAGCCTATATGGACCTGGTCTTGAACTTCCTCTCAGGGGGCATTAGAAACACCAACAACAACAACAATAACGTTACGAATTTTGTAAATATTGCATTTTGTTTCGTTAAAATGGCTTCCATGGAAGAGCTCCTATAGCTATATTTAACATGGGAGTTTATGGGAATCTTGCCAAATATGAGAGTTATCGCCAAATTGGCGATGGATATTGTAACTTATTTTGGTCACCAGATTTGGCGATATTTAGCCAACTTCCCGACTAAAACTTTCTGGAAGCTTCTAGAAATATCTAGCTGTCACTGACCTATAGAGGGCGCTTTGGAAATCTATAAATATATCTGACGTTGGCACTGGAACTCAGTTCAGTTTCCTAGTGAGAATTGAATGTGTTGTAACTGTGTTAATTGGCGTATACTGTATTGAAAATTCTGGTACCCTGACTTGTGTTTTTAGAATTTTCTGCTGTGTAGAAGACTGTTGTTACGTCTTTTATTTTTGAATTTGTGTATACGCTTGAAGAATAATAAATTTTATTTTGTGTGCACTTTCTGAAGAGATTTTTATTCAATCCTAACGAACCCAGATAAACGGAACAATATATACATATAAGGTGAGGTGGGGTAAATGAAAAAAATGTATGAAGGATTGAAACATTTTAACTTATAAAAAAATGATTTAGGTTTAAAATTCGAATAACTGTGAATAATGGTGATTTTAGCCTTTCTTGTTTTGTTACATATAAAAGATAATGTTTCTTATGTCGTGAGTCTGTGATTGGTAGTGGAAAAAATCATAATTACATACGCAAGAAATAATTTTGTGGGATGCATAAATAAAAATCCATCAAAAAATTTTTATGATAATTTTTGACACTGAAGTCTTCCGTAACGAATTTACTAATTTTAAGTAAATAAGTTGTAAGTCCGGATGATTTGAAGTATGCTTGTAAAGAAATTATATTTTCAAAAAGAGGTAATTGATAATTTTCTGTTCAAAATTTAAAAAATAATGGATAAACATTTTAATTATAAATTTTTGAGAAGTTACGCTATAAAGGAATGCAATAAATAATTAATAATTTATAAAACATAATTTTGTTGGTTTTGTTTTGATAAAAATAACTACCAATAAATTATATTGTCGATGAATTTCTCAATTTTAATTGAGGAAGCAAATAAAACACATTTTACAAATTTTATTATAAGAAACATTAAGACCTCGATACATCATACTTTCATAGTTTTAAAATGGTTTTTATGCTTACATTTGAAATTTTAATAATTATATTTTATAAAGTAATTAATATGCTTGAATAATTAATATCTAGGAAAAATTTGGGCTACGAGGCTTGGATTTTTAAATCACAATGAATTATGTATTTTACATTAAACGCATTAATTAATGGAGAATTTTGGTAAGTTTTTACTAAGTCAAAGAAGGAAACGACAATTTTATAATTATTGAAGAATAATTAAAGACTTCTACTATCCTGATCATTTCTATATGTTAGGTGTTTTACTAAGAGGCAATTAATAATATTAAACAATTTAAAAACGTTTAAATAATTAATGTAAAATATACTTATTTGTCATCTTATTTAAATGTATAATGACTTAAAGAAAAAGCAAATAGATATTGCAGAAAATCAAGAATTTGAATCCCAGACCTTTTTGTATGGTTATTAATTAATATTTAAATATTTGGTTACTATTTCACATGCAAATGTTTATTTCTGCAGATTTATACTACAGGATATTATCATAAATCATAAGTTCACAACTAAAGCGATATAAAAATTGATTGTACTTATTTTTTGTTTTTTTCCAATTATGTATCAAACTAGCTGAATCCCCGTGAATCGCGACGGAATACATTACTACCATCAATTATTAACTTGATTAGTTTAATTAAAATTAACTTTAGCAGTATGGTGTAATTCCTCAGAGGAGTTCACCAAATAATATAACGACCCCAAGAAATTTCCGACATTAAACCTGGGTTTTCATTTTTAATTCTTTTTTTTTTTTGGGGGGGGGGGGTTCAAACGCCTGTATTAACACACTTAAAAGTTAAATGAAAAAATCTTTCTTTGTGAGGACCTGGGGCTTTATAGGAACCACTATGCAAAATTTCAGCTTCCTAGGCCTTATGGTGCCAGACATAGTGTGTGTGTGGGCTTGTTTGAGGGGTAAGCCCATTTTAACCCTTTAAAATTAGTGTTTTAAGATTAATAAAGGCTAATAAAGTTAATAAAGGTTTTTTGGGAACGCTTTGGGTTTAATAGGAATTACTATTCAAAACTTCAACTTCCTGTGACACAAGGTTCCAGAGATACAGTGATAAATCAGTGGGTGGTATTTGATTTATATATAGAGAGATAAAAACCTCCCTATTTCTTGTTTTCCTTCACAAAAATTCTTTAATCCTCAATAATATACGAACGTAGCGAGAAGTTCCAGACAAATATATCCTTCGTCAAGTCTAAAATTTCAGATGTCATCGTGTCTTCAAAGCAATACCATCTAATACCTGGGGTCTGATAATTAAGATAAAATGATTTAAAAGACTTTATCCCCAGTATATTTAAACTACACTATCTCCTTGGGATTTCAGGGAGAATTTGATTTATTCTCGAGAGTAACACCAAGAACATTTTTCTCATTATCTACCATGAGGTTATCATAACGCAGATTTCGATGGAGAAGTCGAGGCCATTCGGATAACCCTTGTCCTTTTGAAACACAGACTTTCTGATTTTTCCAGTGTTGTAATTCTTGAACTGACACTCAGGCTATATCAAATCAAAACCAGCATGCTTCAGGATTAAAAATATAAGAATGTAGAACAAGAATCAAATATATTTTTCTCAAAAAATATTTGTCCTATTATGGATACCATCCCATTGTGGCATACAAGGAAATGAGGCAGCAGATTTAAGCCAAAAAAAAGGAACCTCAATATCCCTTTGTGCTGCCAGTAAAATTCTTTATAAAACAGCATGTAAGGTTAAATAAATTGCAATTGGTTATACAGCAGAAAATAAAGGATTTTTTTATTTCTGACCTTCAAAACCGTATTCCTGATAAAGTCCGGAAGAAGATCCTGAATTGCCTTCCCGATGGCCCACGTGTAATTGCATTTGCTGCTTTCAGAATTGCTACAAAACACGGCTGCCTGGCTGTATTTAAACAGACTGGGTTTTTTTTTCTAGACCTATTTGCCCTCTTTTCGAATACGACAGCGTGGAAGGTAAGCACATATCGTGCTCTGCCTTAAATGGGCGTTCTATGTACAGACGTTATTGGGAGACTCGTGATCGCATGAGAATTTTATCTTCTTGTTTATGTATTTTCCGTTAAGTTCTCCATTGCAGTTGTGTATTTTTTAATTTTTTTCTGTATACCTATGAACTTCGTCCACAGGTTTCTGAATTAGAAATAAAAAAACACGAAGAACACTTATAATTATTTACTATTAAGATATACAGCAAGAAATGGTAATAAATATTATGATAATAGATAATACGAAGATTCTGACACTGCATTATGTCATATGTCATCAGCCATGTGAATTGATTCCTAAGAACTACCATATAGATGGAAAAATCTAGACTTCATATAGAACACGCTATTTTTGAGAGCAAAAAATGGTTAACAGGTAAAGAGTTTTCTATCCAATCAAGATGCAATTTATTCAAAGGATAGAATATGACACAAGCATACTTGAAATCCCAATCTGGAAAGTCACGTTGAAAAGTTAATATTAAGAAATGATATTTACAGAAAATTGGCAAGGAATTTAAGCATAATGGGAACGTGATCACGTCATGATATGTATTTATTGGGATATTCGTCATGGTTTAACACAAGTACTTTTGCTTTATTATTTAAGACTGCTTCTTATTATTTATCTATTTTATTTTAAAATATTTTATATCACTGTTTTTCAATTGGATAATATAAATCATCCAACCGTATTATGTACAACAAAATTATGCTTGACACAACTTGTTAGAGGCGTTTAAAATAGAGTATAGAAAATAACATCTAAAATTTTTCGAAGTCCCAAAAATTGCTTCCATTCGTTAGAAAAATTATAGTCATTCTGATGTTACATTACGCAGAAAAGTTAATACTATTACGCGTTTTTACTATTGAATGTACTATGACTTTGGAACTTATTTCAAATCTTAAAATTGCAGTAATAAAATCTTCATTATATCACTTTCTAAAAAACATTTCTGCTGTGTTATTGTTAGGATTTTATATCATTCGTTTATTACCCACTTTTCTTAATTCATGTGTTATTGAACATAATTTAGGAAAAGTGGATAACATTTTCATTTTTCCTTTATTAAACAAAGTTTTTAAATATTTCTGCGAAGAAGGAGAAATAGAAAAATAACATATAATATTTTCAGAATGATAATCCATAACAGTTATACATAATTATATTATTTTCCCAGAATTCAAGTACCTTTCCTCAAGTAGCTTTGTATATATATAAATTGCAAATGCAAATTTGCTAATAGTAATTTTTCAACAATTAATAATATTTGTGATGAAGCGCTTTCGATTTGAAAGAAAAATTAAAATGTTTAGAGAGATAAAGTGATCGAAGGCTGTTTTCATCACATTTCGGTTAGAATGCTAGGAGGCCGCCTTTGATTAGAGGACGGAACAGTCGTCTGTACGCATCAGCCAATTTAAAAGCGGCGGTACGCGATAGGGGGTAGGTGATTCCAGACGCAGATAAGGAGATGGCACCAGGGTTTGACATTAAAGTAAAATACCCTATTGTAAAGAATTTATTGGGCCTATAGACCGCAAAACACGTGGACTGGACTTTGGGTGGTCTGTTGTATGACGTAATTAAGGCGGGCATGAAGTATGGGATTATCCAATCCAAGAAATGAAAATTGATGCTAAGTGGTGGATTTTTGAAAGCTTTCCTGAATGGATTAGGAGTCACGAGAAGGCGTGGACTTTGTTATAAAAAAATAAATAAATAGAAGACTTAGAATTTTTTCGAGGATTCTCTTCTGCGTGCGGGCCCGGTTGACTTTTCCCGGTGCTTTAGCATTGCAGGGGGATGAAGAGATTGGAATTTTAAAACGTCGGAGACCGGTTGAGCATTCCCGGGAGTTGTCCGACAGTACGAGAAAGAGGTTTCGTTTTCCGGAGACCGGTTGTTCTTTCCTAGTGCCTTAGCATCGAAAGTGATGAAAAGATTGGCAGTTTTAAATATTGGAGATCCGGACGAGTCTTCCCGGAGCTGAGAGTGATTTGGAGCAAGAGAATAGAGACGGGGTTATAGAGAGGATGCGCCTTAATGTTGGAGATCTGGTCGAGTCTTCCCGGAATTGAGCGTGACTTTGGATCAAGAGAAGTCGATGTCATCATTTTCCTGATGAGTGCCCCATCATTTTGAAAAGAGTAGAAGAATACCCACGACAGCCTAGAGACGCAGCGCTCCCACTACCTAGAAGGAAGGAGCGATACCCCAAGCATAAGCAGAGCTTCGACACCCGAGTCCCAGTGCGACATCATCAAACTGAGTGAGTGAAAATCATTTTGTTTTGTTCAGACCCCACCGAGCTAAATGAAAGATTAGTGCGGGAACAGTGTTTTTTGTAAAGATAATTTTGATGAATAGGAGTTCTTGGCTATGAGTTAGTTTAATAATTATATGCTCCCTGAATCCAAAAGGTGTAGATTTAATTAAATACATGTCATTCGATATGAATCGAGGATAAAATGCTAAAAGATTAGTAAAATGTGTAAACTGTGTGCGAAGATTTGGTAATTCAGTTTTTTTGTAAATAGATAAGGTTGTAAATAAATCAATTTTATTTTGTTACATTGGAGTTAGTCATCTTTGTTTTGTGTAGTTGACCTAAAGGAAGGTTTTAGAAGCAAAGTTTATTTGGCCTGTTCGGTTGCAAACCTGTCTAGAATTTTGGGTTGTATTCAAGAAAATAAATAAAAAAACACAACGCACCCAAATACCTATAAATTATAAATAATTTGTACTAACCCAAATAATATACGAATCTCGCCCAAAAAAATAAATAATTTGAAGACAGGCAACACGACAATATTTGTAAAAATAATATAACCATTGTCAATTACAAAGAGCTAGGAAAATAAGGCAGTAAATGCACTTAGAAGCATTGTTTTCCATCTGTTCATTCAAAACAGTGGTGTATTTGCAGAATTTTTATCTTTGAAACAATTTATTCTAATACAAAATACGCTTGCGTACAAAAATTCATTGTCTGTGAAATAAATTTTTATCAAGATGACAATGTTCATACAAATGAACGTATTTTCTACTAATTTTCAGATGGTTAAAAACATAATAATCATTTTATTTTTAATTAAACTTTAGATAATGTTAATAAAAATTAAAAATCTATGTAAATTTATTATAAGCAGTTTTAATTAACTTTTTAACGTTTTCTTATGTGTCAATAGAAAGGCATTCATAATTTGTTCCAATTTCATTAAAGCAAATTATTTAAATGAATAGCATCTGGTAGATATACAAACAAAAAATCACTTATCACCAAACATTCTTATTTTAGTTTTTAATATTTCTGTTTTTAAGAAAGTCAATAAGCAATGTCTTTTTTGATCAAACATAGTAAGGTAAAAATGGAGTCAGTTAAAAGTTTAGGATATATTTTTTCGCAATTTCGATTCGCATTTAATTATGATAAAAAGGTAATTGTGATTTTGTTGAATATGTTTAGTGAAAATGATACGCTGAACACACGTAAAGTTTTCAAAATTTAAACTTCCAGCATAATCAGGGTAAAAACTTCGTTAGAACCATATATTTCCCACTAGAAAATGGCAGAAAACATTTTTAAATGATTGCCACAAATAATCTTGGAACGTGCAAAATTTCCGATGTAAAAACAATATAATTTTTTATATGTTTTCTGTTTTAATTTATTTGAAACATGGTTATTAATTGAAACAAAAGTCAGGAAATAGTATTCTTTTCCTGTTCAGCAATTTTTTCAATATCCGCCCTTGATTTTGGAAAGTAATTTCAATAATAAAAATTATTATTACATAATTGACGGGTTCTTGCGAATGGTTTCCATAAACAAATTACATGTTCAGCATTGCTTCACCTTTCTGTCAAAAAATGGCAGCAACTGTCAAAATTGTTTTCCTTTATGTTTAGAAATTATATTTATCATGTATTAGAATTATTAGCTTAAAGATCAATGTTTAAATTGGTAAATTAATTTCTTGATTTTTAAGAATTTTGGGAATAATTTGTTTATACATCTATTGCTTTAAACTTAATGGACTTTTTCTTATTTTATCTCTTCATTGTGAAAAGACTGATGCATTTTGGGTAATTTTTGTTTCGGATTTTTTTTTTGTTCTACGAATTATTATTGGTGATTCTCTTGAAAACGCTTTTTGATATTCTATGTTATCCTATTCATTCATTTTTTGAGAAATTCCAACTATTTTTTTTAAAATCGGAACATCCAGGTTTTTTATAAAATCATATTATGGCATTTTATTAAAACGTATTTATGGCAAAAACAAATGGATTTCCTTAAACTATTCAACCACAATATATTTGGTAAGTGAATTCTAAGCTTATTATTGAAAATTAATTCCCATTGCATCTCAGTTGTATTATTATAAATTCCATTCACAAATAAATCTCATATAACTAATTGGAAAGTTTTATGTATTGCTCTTTTTATTTTTCTCTATTCTTAAATATTCTTGATGATCGTACTAGTTAATCCGTCGAGCCGGAGAATGCCTGGTGGTTTAATAACCAGTGTGTTCATTTAATTCGAACTGCGGAGATTTAATATTTGGTTTTCATCTTCGTTTTTGCATGATTGCTCTATTTTGAGTTCAAAATGCCAACAAAATCAAAACGGAGTATTGCAGAGAGTAAATTTCATTTAACTATTAAAGAAATAGATAGGAATTGTAAAAGAGTAGATGAGTTAATTTCTGATGAAAGTAAATATTCATCGTTGAAAGAAATTAAAGTTAAATTAACTAATTTAAATAATAACTTGGAAACATTTTTTTATGAACTCGTAGATGATAGTGATATATTTTATGATGCATGTGTAACTGATAATGATAGGGTATTACTTACTTCGGCAAAGATTCAGGAATATGTAGAAAACCATGACGCATATAATAAATCGGGATTTTCTGATTCACCATCTAAAGAAAAGGCTGGAAGCAATTTAAATCTTCCGAAATTTTAATTGCAACCATTCTTTGGGCAGCTAGATGAATGGGTATCTTTCAAGGAAATTTTCCTTTCTGCTATTCATAGCAATAAGAGCCTTACGGATTTACAAAAATGTCAATATCTTGCAAGCTCATGTAAATCCGAAGAAGCGAAACTCTTAAAAGGTTATCCCGTGTCAGGTGAGTACTATAAGCAAGCTTGGAAAGATCTGTCATTAAGTTATGATAATAAAAGAGTGTTGTAATATAACCAGTTGATTAAATTGTTTAATGTTAAGGTTCTAAAAGTATGTACATATAAATCTATTTTGTATGTTCTCGGCACAATTAATGAATCGGTTCATCATCTTGAATTCTTGGGATTTGAGTTAAATTCACTAGTGGAATTGATTTTTATTTATATCATTCAAAATAAATTGGATGATAATTTACGCAGTCTGAGCTAACGTTGGATAGCCAATCATTTCCTAATTTGACTGAATTGACTTCCTTCTTGGAAAAACAAGCTAGAAGCATTCAGAACATAAAAGAAACAAATATTAAAATTGGAAATCAAATTCTATTCCTAAAGGGCAAATGTCCGACAAAACTCTAGTGAATAATTCTTTAAGGAATAACAACGCTAGTAAAATTGTAAGGTCTCAAATTGATAGCTTAATTTGTAAACCAATGCACTCGATTCATAAATGTCCAGAATTTAACAATATGTCTGTTGATATGCGATACGAATTTATAATAAATAATAAGCTTTGTGTGAATTGCTTTCGCAATAATAATTTTGATAATAATTGTTTAAATTCGGCACGGTGCAGACAGTGTTCTAAGAAGAACCATAGCCTTCTTCATAACAGTACAAAAAATCAAAATTCAGATGATAATTAAATTACGTGCGATGTTGCATATGAAACCACTTGTCTCGCTAAAAGCAGTTATTCAACAAAAACTTTATTAAGCACTGCTCTAATACAAAACCGATTAAATGAAGGTCAATGGATAAATTGTCGTGCATTAATAGACAGTGCCTCTCAGAGATGGTTCATTTCAAATGCCTTAATGAAACGTTTAAATCTGCCTACTACAAAAACTATGCATAAAATTAGAGGCATCAACAATAACATTCCAGAGACGTCACTTAGAGAAGTCAAAGTAAAGGCGAAACCTCACTTTAATTATGAACAATTTGAAATAGACACCTTAGTCGTCGAGAAAATCACTATGAATCTACCGGACTTTTGTTTATCTCAATCCATGTGGCCTCATTTAGAAGGCTTAAATTTGGCAGATCCGCAATTCAACATCACCAAACCTATTGATGTTCTTATTGGTACGGATTTGTACATTACTCTAATTTCGAGAGAAACATTAATCGGACCTAAATGGACTCTAAGTGCAATAAATTCTAGATTGGGGTGGCTCCTTTCGGGTCCCATTTATTCTGAAAATGCACAGTCATTTGTCCTTAATTGCCATGGTGTTATTGACTCTGAACTCAACTCATCGCTTCAAAAATTCTGGCAAGTGGAATCCGTTCCAGAGTTGCTAACCAAAGATTCTTGTGAGGACAGTTACGTGAAATATGTAAGTTGTGAGTCCTCTGGGCGATACATCGTAGACTTACCGTTTACATCTGAACCCACACTAAATGAAATGGAATTTCAAGCCTTGAAGAGATTCCTTTTTTTGGAATCTAAATTTCGTAAAGATTTGAATTACCAAAGACAATATACAGAGTTTATGAGTGAATATCTCTCACTAAATCATATGGAGCTGGTTCCTGCTACAGGGGAAAATACAGAAAAATATTATCTTCCTCATTTCGGACTTTTGAAAGAGGATAGTACAACTACGAAATTACGAGTAGTTTTTGATGCCTCTTCAAAGGACTCAAAAGGCCGTTCTCTAAACGATTTCCCGGAGATTGTTCCAAAATTTCTTCCAGAACTATTCAATATTTTAATACAATTTAGGTCCCTTAAAATGGGCTTCTCAGCCGATATTGAAAAAATATTTCGACAAATTTTAGTAAATCCAAGGCACACAGACTACCAACGTATTTTGTGGCGATTCGAAGAATAACAGCCTATTTCTACATATAGGTTACTGACCGTAACTTATGGAACTGCCTCAGCGCCTTTCCTAGCTATTAGAACCTTGCGGAAATTGACTGAAGACAACAAAAATCAGTTCCCTGAAGTCTTCAAGGTGATAACTGAAAACTTCTTTATGGACGATCTCCTTTGTGGTGCCCAGTCCCTAGAAGATGCCAGGAGTCTCATCTCTAACTTAAATGAAGTCATGGAGAGTGGTGGATTTTCCCTAAGGAAATGGTCTTCAAATATGCCAGATGCCATTTCAGCCCTATCCAAAGAGAAGCGATACAACAATTCAGATATCGAAATTCAAAACGACGAGACGGTGAAGTTATTGGGTTTAGTCCGGAATACGGCCAGTGACATGCTCCAGGTGAAAATCACCCAGCTGTCCAATGTCCACACAAAACGAGAATTATTGTCTGTTGTGGCACATATATTCGATCCTTTGGGAATTTTATCACCTACTACAATTCTCTTGAAAATAATGATGCAAGATCTTTGGAGGGAAAAACGGGGTTGGGATGACCAGATCCTAAACTAACTTCTGCATTCATGGCATGAATTTCACACTCAAATCGAAATCTTGAAGGACGTTAAAATACCCAGATTCATGAAAACAGTCCACAATACAGATCAACTGATTCAACAGCATGGTTTCTGCGACGGTTCGGGTAAGTGCTATACTGCTGCAATATATCTTAAAGTAATTTCAGGCACTGGTGAAATCTAATTAAGCTTTATCGCTGCAAAGACTAGAGTAAATCCCATCAAAACCAATAACGTTGCCACGAATCGAGCTCTGTTCAGCTCTTCTACTTGCTCAATTGTGCTGTGCAGTCTTGGAATCTCTACCTATCACAGTTCATGACATCTATCTGTGGACAGATTCTCAAATTGCTTTGAGCTGGATTTATGCTCCTCCTTTAAGGTAAACCAGTTTGCTTTAAATCGTGCGAACAAAATTAAAAGTTTTGTTCCAGAGGCTAAGTGGCTAAGAGGCTCATATTTCTGGAACTATGAATCCTGCGGACTGTGCATCCAGAGGCATACTACCTGCACAACTGCTAAGACATAAACTTTGGTGGAATGGTACCACTTGGCTGAAGGAGCCTCAAACCATTACACATTTTGAGATAGAACCCACTCCTCCAAATAATTCTACCGAATCAGAAAGCGCCATTCAAGTTACAAATGTCACCAATATTCCCAAATTTTTACTCAAGTTTACATTCTTTATGAAACTATCCAGAGTTATGGCATGGTGTAATCGATTCATAAAGAATTCAAACCCTTCTAATGACAAAATCTCAGGGAGTCTAACTTCAAATGAGATTTCACAATCTATTAACAATATTGTAAAACTCCTCCAACATCATAAATATTCGAAAGAAGTAAATATTCTCAAACAGAACAAACCATTTCCCACAAATCATAAATTTCTATCCCTAAACGTTTTTCTAGATGTTGATGGTATAATTCGTGTTGGTGGACGCCTCTCACGGTATCAATCCTTGACATTCGATCATAAGCACCTCATGCTATTGCCAAAACACCATGATTTCACGAGAATACTCATTAGGCATTTTCACGAGAAAAAATTTGCATGCGGGGCGCAATTATTGCTCTCATTACTGCTTATAAAAACAATGGTTTGTGATTGGAAGTTCTTCTGTTCGCCTCGAAATCAACAAATGCCATACATGCAAAAAACTAAAGGCAAAGCCATGCCAACAACTAATGAGAAACTTGCCTGTGAACGGAATTACCCACGTAGGACCTTTCTCAAAGGTGAGTATCGACTTTGCTGGACCCTTCTTAACCAGGCTAAACGCCACTAGGAGTAAACTGAGAATCAAATTATACATCAGTATTTTTATTTGCATGTGTACGAAAGCAGTACACATTGAAGTGGTGACTGATCTATCATCCCAGGCTTTTCTCGCTGCTCTACGACGATTTATTGGACATCGTGGCCTTCCTACTGATATCTACTCAGATAACGGAATTCATTTTGTGGGTGTCTCCAAATATTTGAAGGAGGTCTTTGCAATTCTTCGAGAGAGAGAAATCTAGGATTTCATTTCTAGCAATTCTATTACTTTGCATTTTATCCCTCCCTATGCCCCTAATTTTGGTGGCATATGGGAAGCCGCAGTAAAACTGACTAAAATCATCTACTGAAGGTGAGTAAATTCAGTATTATCACCTTTGAGGAATTGTATACGCTCATGTGCCATTTAGAGGCTTGTATAAATTCAAAGCCTCTAATTCCACTCTTTGCTGATCCATCAGACATCCGGGCTTTAACTCCTGGACATTTCATAGTCGGTGCCCCCTATTAGAGATTCCAGATTCATCGGAGTATACAAATCTTCCCTTGGGTGCCAGGTGGAGTTTAATCCAAAAACAGAGGCAGCAGTTCTTTTGGATAGATGGTCCCGAGACTATCTACAACAGGGGTTCTCAACCTTTCAGGCTGTGTGCCCCCCTTTGAACACTGATGTGAGGTCACGCCCCCCCCCTCCCACCATCACCACCATATGTGGTCAATACAAGTAATACAATCAGAATTTGAAACTGAATCTGGTTATTAAATGAAAATATAGAATAGATAATTTCATACACAAAATTTAATATTACTACTCATATCTTAATTTGGAACATATTATTATTATTAGAACATATGAAATTAAAGAATTAAATACAGATCAAATATATTTGAGGTAATCGAGGATCTAGGTGAGGTTGGCATGTAATACCAGTCACTTTAACAACATTAATGAGAGGGCTGGCACTGTTTGTCCTTGACAAGTTTTTGAATATAAGGTTGTAACTATGACAAAGCACACCTCAGGTCACTTTCAACGTCCAGACGTACGACAATTATCGTGTTTTTGCAATTACAAAAATTATCGTGTACGACAATTACCGTTGTGAGATTTCCACCCCTCATGGCCCAGGAAAATTATAAACCTCGGCTTGAAACAGAGTAAGCCCAGCGGCGGACTACGAAAAGAAATAGTTTTCCCCCTGCCGAGGGGTGACTTACAAAAGGAGTCAGCATTTCGACTCTCAGGCGAGGAGCGACTTGACAATAGCGAGGCGCCCCGATGTCTACAGCGAAGACACTATAACACAAAAGACTAACAAAGGCAGACCATCCCCCTGATGAGACGCTCTAATGACCCAACGTGTGCTGCCGATATAAAGAACAAATATAGTTTTGCGCACGGTTCACGGCCAAGGACCTATCAGAGCCCCAGATCAAAGAGCGGGGTTGTTACAAATCCCGCCAGGGAAAAAACTTTTAAAAAGCGGATGCAGGAGATTTTTAGAGGAGACGAGTTTTGAGACGAGATTTGAGACGAGATTCGAAGCCTGAGTTTAGGAGTATAGCTGATCTCCTAGCTCCACTCACTTTGAGTGACTTTGATATTTTTGGAGGCTCAGCCCCCTGTGTGAAGAAGACCTTTTTCTCGCTGCGAAGGGTCGTTTGGAGATCAAAGCTTGATCTTTCATATTTTCGAAGCAGCTGGCTTCTTTGGTGAGAGCGTGGGACGTGCCGTCCACTACTCTGTGATAATTAGATCACATTGCGTCTGGAGTTCGAGTTCGCCTCATTCCAGTCTGTTCCGACGAGTGGAATCCGTTCCCAGCAACTGAGACTTATGCAATTAGAGCTTTATTGCCTGAAGGCCCGATCTACGATCCGTAGCGACAGAGCAGCCAGCCAGCTGAACGGACAATCTTTAACGTGCATCGCAGACTTCAAAGGACGTTATTAATGTAAAATGTATGTTCCAGAACACGACCTAATCGTGAAGTATTTTAATCCAGAATCTCTAATAAATTGATATTCAGTGTAAAAAGTTGTTATTAGTAAGCTGTTTATCACTAGACATAACCGGTGTGACGCTACCTAGCGTGTCGGCTTTGACACCAAGCACGGAATATGTTACACCGTGTTCGTGCTCGTATGTCGAAAATATGTTACGGTTACATTCTGAGTGCAAAATTGAGTACAGTAAATTACAGTTAGTTTTACTTCTTATTTTGCTTTTTTTTAAACTCACGCCTCCCCTGAAATTTCTCTACGCCCCCCCAGGTTGAGAACCGCTGATCTACAATATCTAGAACAACGACCAAAGTGGACAATAATCCAACCAAATCTACAAGTTTGAGACTTGTTCATTGTAAATGATAGTTCCTGTCCTCCAATGCTATGGAGACTAGGCCGAATTACCGAGACTCACCCCGGTCCAGACAATCTGATTAGAGATTTCCATCCGAACAAAAAACGGGGAAATTAAGCGTCCCATTTCCAAGGTGACACTACCAATTTCTCACAATTAAACTTTTCTGGGGGGCGGAGAATGTTCAGCATTGCTTCACCTTCTTGTCAAAAGATGGAAGAACCTGCCAAAATTGTTTTGCTTAATGATTAAAAATTATATTTATTATGTATTAGAATTAATACCTTAAAGATTAATGTTTAAATTGGTAAATTACTTTCTTGATTTTTAAGAATTTTTGGAATAATTTGTTTATACATCTATTGCTTTAAACTTAATGGAATTCTTCTTATTTTATCTCTTCATTGTGAAAAGACTGATGCATATTGGGTAATTTTTGCTTCGGATTTTTGTTGTTGTTGTTCTACGAATTATTATTGGTGATTCTCTTGAAAATGCTTTTTACTATTCTTTGTTATCCTTATTCATTCATTTTTTGAGAAATTCCCATTAATATAATATAAAATCACATTATGGCATTTTAATAAAACGCATTTATGGCAAAAACCTAATAGATTTCCTTAAACTATTCAACCACAACATGTTTGGTAAGTGAATTCTAAGCTTATTATTGAAAATTAATTCTCATTGCATCGCAGTTGTATTATTATAAATTCCATTCACAAATAAATCTTATAAAACTAATTGGAAAGTTTTGTGTATTGCTCTTTTTATTTTCTATATTCTGAAATATTCTTAACTATTGTACAGTACATACTATTGAAAAATAATAATTTTGTGGGATATTACATGCTTACATTCACAGCAGAAATATGAAAAGAAATCTGATGTCTGAAACAAAAGTCTGAAACAAAAGTTTTCAACTTTTTAATTTAACGACATTTAAATTTTGATGATGACTGTTAGATGAATGAAAACTCGTTGGAAAAACTTTATTTGGTGGAAGAACAACCAAACTGGGTAAAAAATCTGGTGGCTGAATCATGTCCTTTACAATGATTATTTAATTTATCAAACAGAAATAGGCGATCAGTCAAGACGACATACGTGCTTCAAACGTTCATAATATATCTCTATTCTAAACTACTATCTCTACTATTCTCTACTATATCTCTAGTCTAAAAAAAAGTAACTCCCGCCGCCGCTGTCAAAACCTTGTCACGCTATCTCCTCAAAAACCGCTGGGGGTGTGGGGTCGAGACCGATACCAATAGATGCAAAAAATTGTGGGTAACAAAGTAAGACATGTCTCATCTTCGTCGGACTTTAGGTTTTTTTAATTTTATGTTTTGTGGGAAAATATTGACTTTTTCTTCTTCAGATAACGATAACTCGCCAAAAAATGATCGTAGAATTTTGATCTTTTTACAATCTAAGACTACAGACATTTCTCTTTCAAACTAAACCTCATTTGTTTAAAAATATTTTAAAACAGACTAATATTTTCATCCAAAAATGAAACACACTTTTTCAAGAAATATCGTCCCCTATGTGGATGTAAAATCGATGATCCTCGAGATTTTATCCTACAAAGAAAATATTTACATCATCTGGAAGCTGAAAGTTTTCTTATTCATATAAACCTCATTTGAAGTCTATATTTTAAATTTTCGATTTTTAATTGAATTTTAAAGCTCATAATTCAGCAGTGATGAAACGCCATTCGCATTAAGGGTAACAATAGTAAATGGATGGAAGCTGTTACATTGCCCGAGAATCACCCCTATGTATCTCGCTATTAGCCATAACAGAGGAGTAAGCGTAGCGAGCCTAGGAGCGAAGCCCCTAGTTATTGACAAATAAAATGTATATTATTTAACTACGTATCGCACGATTCGTAAGGATTTCAAAGAAAAGGGAAACGCACATCATAATTTTAAAAATTATTTTCCGAAACGTGCGTTGCAATAATACTTGCTATCTTCATTCGGAGAAACTAATTAAATCGGGAATAAGAATAACAGCGTAGACCATTCGGTAATTTCAACAAAGCTAGTATATTTAAACAGCTTTGAAAAGATTCTTCTACCACTTCAAAGCAGGTCATTAAAGAAAACAAACAAGTGGATTACCAACAGAGCATTGTGCTGTTCCGTTTTAATTAATTCTATTAGATGCTGACTGAAAAGGTTTCCACCAAGTAAATAACGCATTTCATCTTTCATCCCCTTCCATACATGTTTCGCTCTGAATACTAATAAGAGAAGGAATTCAGTTGATTATACAAAGATGAGGTCAGAGAACTGAATTAAATTATTCACATAGTTTGCCCTAAATTTTAATACATATATCAAGAAAGTTTTTTTTCGGAAAGTATAACTATAAAATATAATTATCAGATATTTTGACAGTTGCGAACTCAAAAATTTTGATTGCATTTAAGTAGATTAAAAATATTTTTATGAATATTGTTACAACCGTCTGGAATATATCAAAATTTCAAGATTTTCATTTTCTATTAATGTTTCTCTCGATGTTTTTAAAGTCCAAAGTCCTGGGGTTCTTGTAAAAACTTGAATGCAATCAAAATTATTTTTGCTCACATTTAATCGCAGATAAGTGAAGATTAATTAGTACATGGAAGATAGAACAACAAAGAAAACTGAACTGACATTAAGCGCGAGGTAGTCCAGACAAATTCATTTGTAGTTTAAGTAGTCTTTGTGCAGGCACGCGAAGTAGTTCTTGTGTCTGTTAGAGTTATCCTGTTAGACCGACGTTGCAACATCAACAATGCATTGGTAATTAGTTTCAATTAAAATTATTTTTTGCTAAGAAGTAATCTATTTAATATTGTAAAAAATAACTATAATTATTGTAATATGTATGACGTCCAATGTCCCGGGATTTTTGCAAAAAATAAAACACAATCAAAACTTTTACATGCATTTAATCACAAATCAGTTCATATCTATATATTTAAGTTGCTAATCCGACTGTTTGGGCAGTCCGGGAGAGAAAACTACTGCATCAATTTACTTCATTTTGGTCTTAAACGAAAGATTGTAATCTGTAAATTTGTCAAATTCGGTTTTAGTAACCGCAATCTCTATTAATGAGCGATAATTTACAATTAAAAATTGATTTCTGCGCATGCTCAGTGGCATGTTTAAATCTGGCTTTAGAAACTCACTGTTTCTGCGTATGCTCAGTGACATGTTTTAATGATAAACACGTCTCTCTCTGCCATTTATATTTTTATGATAATTATGTTTGTGAAATATAAGATTAAACCTGATGGAAATTGTTTATTTCGCGCTGTTTAATTAGCGATAATTTGCAATTAAAAAATTGCTTTCTGCGCATGCTCAGTGACATTTTTAAATCTGGCTTTATATACTCACTAAGCACGAGGCCGCTTAAACAGATTAATTTGTTTCTGCGCATTATTATTATTTTCAAAGTTTGGCAATTATGTGTTAAGAATAATTTGTGTATTAGTGCACTTATTTACTATCTAGCCGTCATGTTTTGACGGGTACCAACTAGTAATGTCATTAATTAGTACACGAGAAATACCATAACAAACGAAAGCGAACCAACATCAAGCGAGCGGTAGTCAAAGCAAATTCAATTGGAGTTCAAGTAGACAAGAGTTCAATTGAGCAGGCACGCTCAGTAGACTTTATGTCTGTATGTGTATGTTGTAAGACTGACATCGCAACATCATCAATTCATTGGTACTTGGTTTTATTGAAATGCTTATTTGCTAAGAAATAAGCTATTTCATATTGGGGAAAATATTTATAATTCTTTACTGGACTTTTCTATACAGGAATAAAAATGTTTCCTGGGGAAATTATCGCAGAAATGAGATTGTATCACGCACCCATTCATGCACATGTATGAGGATATAATTTCTATGCACATAATAGGCATAAGGGTCCTGAAGAGAAACGGCAGTCCTGCTGATTTAAGTATGTAGGTCTATCAGTAGTTCCTTTTAGATTCCTTCCTTATCTGATAAGAAATCAGTCATTTTTTATCCCATTTTAAGAAGATTTTCAAAATCTCGGCATCTTCAATTTTCATCTTTAAAGAGGATTGACTGAGTTCGCATAACTTGGTGCAGATCTCAACCACTCCAATTGTCCGCATATTTGCGTAAGCTTTTGCAATGTTAAATTTAAAATAAAGATGTTTGTTATTCATAACGAATTTTCTTCGGTGTCAGCATAAATATTTATGAATTCAGAACTCAAGACCTATCTTTTCTGACTCATAATCATTATCTAAAATCCATAATTATGCTTTAGCAGACAAAGAATCACGACTCGCTTATTTAATTCATCAGAATTTCGAAGTTTCTCAAGGTTTAGTTTATTTAAAGCCGCCCATTTGCTAAAAATTGAGTGAATTTTTCAAAATTATTTAAATACACATGACACGTATATATATATATATATATATATATATATATATATATATATATTAAATTATGTATTAGGAACTTTGAAACTAAGAGTCGTAGCTTAAATTCAGAATCCCATGAAATATTTACGAACGAAATAAATGGGATATACGTATCAAGAGATACAGGACAGATGATTGATCTGTCCAGTTTATCGTTAATATTGCTCTGTAGAACTTTAAGTAGATGTGGAAATTCAGAATGCCTCGATTTACTAGATGACGATTATGATGAATCGATTTCCAGTAATAGACATTAGACATTCTATGAGTAATGTAATGTCATTTTGCAAGTAGCACACTAGGGCTTTATGGATACACGGAAACGTCAAATGTATACGGAATAAATGCATATGCAAAATAAACGAAGCTTCAAATTGCCTGAAAACTTTATTTCAAATGTCGTGGAATAAACCCATTGTTATAATGCAAGTATGACTTCTAAACAGAAATGTTGTATGTATTGCATTAATTATAACTGTAACATGATTTAAACCGGATTGTAAAATTTTTCATTGATTTTCG
This sequence comes from Dolomedes plantarius, assembly GCA_907164885.2. NCBI lineage: Eukaryota > Metazoa > Arthropoda > Arachnida > Araneae > Dolomedidae > Dolomedes > Dolomedes plantarius. The sequence continues at coordinate 128,758,767 of OU015498.1, read as the reverse complement.
AGGAGGCTTTAGTGCACTCTTTCATAAAGTAGCTGCCAAAAAAGTATGAATACACCAAAAACAACCTAATTAGAAGCACTCATTTTTATTAAAAAAACACTGATTTTTTACTAACGTTTTAGCACTTTGAGGTACAAAGCAATTTTCAATAAAATTCCTACATTGAATTTTCTTATCTATTCAATTTAAAGCTATAAGATTTTCTTGGAATATAATGATGAAATTTTTTTAAGACTAGAAAGTTTACACGCTATTTTGTAGAGTAAATTATATTTTGTTCCGCTGTAATTTTCTAGAGAATTCCAAAAACTTTATTAACGCCAGTATTAAATATGCCAAAATACACTGGTGTAAGAAATTAAAAGAATATGCAGACTTATTCGATTATCTCTAGAACTACTGTACCGATTTTAATGAAATTTGATATGTACATACATTGATACAATAAAAAATAAATAACCATTCAATAATTGTAATACACACGCATGATCGTGCGTAACACTCGTTGGAGTCGGAAGGTATGAAACAGCGGTTGCAGAATAAACAAAAAAGTATTAATAAATGGGTTAATAAGAGGTATGGTCCCCTCTTACAGATATACAGGTCTCGCAGCGTGATTTCATACTTGAAATAAGGCAGTTTATCATTTACTGTGGCAATGGGTCCCACTCGTTCAGCAACGCTGTTATCATTCCCTGGATGGTTCTCGGAGGGGGTTTTGCGAGTTGCAATTTCTCTCCCCAGAGCGTCCCAGACATGCTATATAGAGTTAAGGTCTGGAGATCTGGCTGGCCAATCCATCCGGCGAATATCCTCACTCTCTAGAAATTCGTCTACCAGAAGAGCTCTATGTGGCCTCGCGTTATCGTCCATTAATATGAACTCAGGGCCAACTGCACCCCTGAAAAGGCGAACATAGGGCTCCAAGACCTCATCCCTATACCTTACACCAGTCACAGTGCCTCTTTCAAAGACATGGAGAGGTGTCCGGCCATCCAACATGATGCCTGCCCCGACCATTAAACTTCCTCCGCCATAATGGTCGATTTCGCGGACATTGGAGGGTAGGTAGCGGGTCCCTGGTTCTCTCTATATGAACGTACGGCGAGAATCGGTGTTTAGGCTGAACCGGGACTCATCAGTGAAGAGAACGGTCGCCAAATGATCCATACTCCAATCTCTATGCTCTCTGCACCATGATAAACGGATTCTCCTGTTCGTAGAAGTGAGCGGGACGCAAACAGCAGGCCTTCTTGCAAACAACCCTCTCTCATGTAGTCCTTTGGAAACAGTCACTCTTGATACACGGGTTCCTGTGACTGCATACAAGTCACGAGAGAGCTGAGAAGCTGTAGCAGTCCTGTTACGCCTCGCTATAATCGACAAATGGCGATCTTCTCTGGCCGTCGTGGCTCTTCAACGACCTTGTCCAGGCTTTCTCTCGATGGATCCGGTATCCTGGAACTGTTTCCATAAGTTATATACGACGCTGGGCGTTAAAGTGAACTCTCTACAAATTTGGACTTGAGATTGGCCTGCTTCTAGCCTCCCAACAATTCGCCACCTCATTCCATCATCTAAACGTTGGTGGTTTCTCATTTTTACTGTTACAATCTGAAATTAACCGATTGCTGCAAAATAACACCATTTCTTAACCCATTTTTTTGTTTATTCTGCAACCGCTGTTTCATACCTTCCGGCTCCAGCGAGTATTACGCACGATCATGCTTGTGAATTACAATTATTGAATGGTTATTTGTTTTATATTGAATCAATGTATGTACTTATCAAATTTCATTAAAATCGGTACAATAGTTCTAGAGATAATCGACCAAGTCTGCAAATTCTCTTAATTTCTTACACCAGTGTATCTATTAATTTTGACTCCATAAATACCAAGCAATTTGAAAAAAATTGGACCCCCACGTAAAATAACTTACGATTTTTAAAAAAAATTAAATTTAACAATTTACATTCACAAATTTACATTTTTTATTTTCCCTTTTATGGAAAAGACTATAGTTTAAAGGTGCTGTTACTTGACACACAAAAAAAACATTTAAACATGTTTTTAAGACTCATTGTCCAGATAAAATACATGAACATTATTTTTTCTTCCTGAATTTCTTTAGAAGTAATTGATTCAATAATTTAAAGTTATTTTACTGCATTATTCAAAATTAATTTTCTTGTATGATGTTTTTTATAGTTTTATAAATTATATAAATGAAATTTCTTGTTATTAACCAATAATGAAGTTTCACAACTGTATAATTCTGGCAGAGTCGAACCCCATTATAGAGAACCCAGAATATAACGAACTCACGGGCATAACGAACGAAAATTTTGGTCCCGCTGTTTTCTGTTGTACGGAATTTAATTACTATTGTGTCAGTTTAATGTAATCGATTTTAGTCGATTTCATTCATTAATGATCATCTTTAATAGATTTTATCATTTTTAATACATCATTATTGAATAAACATTGCAACTTATGAGTAATACATTTTGTGAACTCTAGCGTTTTTCTTAACTGTTCGGATATAGCGAACCACAGGATAAAGCGAACAAAACCTTTGTTTCCTTGAAGATCGTTATAACGGGGTTCGACTGTATATAAAACTGGATACCATTTCCAGCGAACAGTTTAAATGCAACGGTTTAAAAAAATTATGAAACCATAAGGTAAATATTTTTTTCCAATGTGGCAGATACTTTTTCCTGATATTTCAGACCCATCCACACCGCAAAATTGTCACCTACTTTATTATGCTGTTGCTGTTGTCGTTTAAAACTGTTAAAGTCAAAAGTTAAAAAAAGGATATATATATAACAGATCAGGTGTGTATATATATATAACAGATCTGTTATACACACACACACACACACACACACACACACACACATATATATATATATATATATATATATATATTATATTAATTCCTTATATTCTATTTATTATAGATTTCATTGTATATTCCTTAATTTCATATATTTTGTGTGATGGTGCAACGAAGTCATAAGAGTGAGCTTAGTTTTATAGTAAAGATTCAAAAGATTTAACTTTGGTTTTGTTCGGTGAAGTTAATTTATGATGGGTTATGGACAAAGCTCTTGACTCTGTAACCTTGATGTGTTCTAATTCTCACCCACATTGCTGTTTGTCGTGACTTCTTTCCACCAATGTTGCATTCAGAGACATGTAATTGTATAATGTAGTTAATTTTGATTATATTTGATTGTAATTATACTCACTTTATTATATAAGAGTTCATTTGTATTTTGTTTGGGAAAATGTCACCTTTCAACGTGACGATTTTCCCTTTTTCGGGGAGGATTTGTAATAAATTAAATATTAGGCCCTCCATTCTATCATTTAAATTCCCTTTCCTAAATCCAATCCCCAGTAACATTACTTTAGCGCTTTAAAAACCCATAGCAACAGAACTTCCCATAAAACAGCAAACCTTGCATTTCTACACGTGTATACGTCTCGAGAAAGGCGTGGGTTCGCATCGCCAGCCCCAAATTCCGCTGATACTTCAAAATAACAGGCACCTCGCTTCTAGGGCATAAGGTTGAAAGGTGATATTACACTTCGCTCCGAGCATCTGAAATGAATGGACGTATTTTTCTGTCGCTTAAATAATTTTTTTTTTTTTTGGGGGGGGGGGGGGGGGGGGAGTTGTAATAACTCCAGACTGTGATTTATTTTGAATTTCAAAAGAAAATTTCATGAATTTTTTTATTAACATTAAAAAGTAAATTAACTAACACTTCTTATTAATATTCATTATTTTCTTCAAATTTTTGACTTGTCGGTCGAAATTTTTTTTGAATTTCTGGTCCCGATTTAAGGGAGGCCTGGGTGAGTGTCCCACATGTTCATGTGGAAATCTGGTCCTGAGGAGGGGGGTCATGCCCCCCTCTGGATCTGTCCTTGAAGGGGGCCCCCAAAGTCTGCTTTGCCCAGGGCCCCATTGTGTCAAAGTCGGGCCCTGTATATATATATATATATATACATATATATATATATATATATATATATATATATATATATATATATATATATATATATATGAGTTTAATATATTTGTACTTTACTTAAGATAACTCTGTACTTATTTCGATTGTCTGCTTCGCTCAACTAAGCAGACATTACAACTTATACATTATTATATGTATTAAAAATATTTATTCTCCTCACAGATTCGTTTAAGATTTTCTCTTAATTTATAGCAAAATTACATAAAGGTTACTGCTGCATTGCTAAAATCAAGGAAGTACTATTTAGCATATTTAAAAGAAATATTTAACTTTCCATCATGAGAAACTAAGATGAGTTACATTGAAAACATGATTTCTGTATTGCTTAACTATTAATTATTCTTTGTTCACCTTCTATTTCTTTTTTAAACTTATAATACTAATTCAGCTCTCAATACTTTGAATGTATAATATGATTTCAGTTTGAAGTATATTTGAAAACTGTCTAGAAGTACTTTGTACTCAGTTTGATAATCCATTTCGATAATACTACGCACATCTTAATACTTTAAAAAACATTTAAATTGAACGGATATATTGTCTAGGTAATTTATTTAACTTCTAAATCACGTAAATGGCGCTACCTAGTAATCTTAAATACGAGGAAGCATCCAAGATATACCGATAAATTATTCAGCATAAAAAAATTAGATGATTTTTTCAGAAAATTTTTCTACCGCATTTATATAGCTTTAAATTTTTTTCTAATCAACAAGCAATTCTTTTTTAACTCTTTCAACTTGAAACAGTACTGCATTTCAACATATATTTGTTTTAGAATCGTTTAGAATATTATTCTGTTGGAAATTCATTTCCAAATGGCTTTCAACTGATATAATAAGAATAATTTCCTACCATCTTTAACAACAACCAATCATCTGAAAGCAATTTCCATGCGTATAAACACACATTCACTTTTACATTTGTTTATCACTCTCTATGGCAAGCCCATTAATCAATGTCAAGTAGTACTGACTTCTGGCAATGACAGGCTTTCATTCAGAATGATCCATTTTAGCGTTTAAGATCTCATATTTTATGTATAGAATGATGAAAAGTAAGAATCCATTACAAATGACTTTAAGAACTTACAAGAAGAGGCTATTAAGAGGAGTTAACAATATGCACTCTCAAATAGAAAAATATTTAAAGAAGAAAAGTGGTGGTAGTTAAAGCATATTTTAAGGGTATGAGTATAAACAGTTAAGAATTATTTTGAGGGATAAAAATAAATATTTCTAACTAAAATAGTATCTATGTTAATGTTGTACAGGGAAGCAAAGTGATCTTGAAAACAGATGGACCCTGGTTAGATTTCTAAAACAAAAATTTCATTTTTGAAGTGAGTTATATATGTATCTGATATTGCGTTACAAAGTAACGGGTGGGTATAATTAAAGTTCCACTTTGAAATGGTCACAAAAGGAAAACTAATGAACCAAATTCTATCAAACTTGGTAATAGTTTAAAGGAGGTCATGGGAATTTCTTTCCTGCCAATTAAGTTAAAAAACTCACCACCAGGGGAATATGGCGCTGTATGCAATATTGTTAAATGAAATAAGGGTTGGAATCTAACTTAACCTTTCGTTACACGGGTTTAACATTTTGTATAACCTTAAGAAACATTGACCTAAACAAAATTACCATTTAAAGTGTGCGCATTCTGGAAATCGTTTTCTTACAGATCGCTAATTTGTGAATTTTGAAGCCTGAATTCTGCCCTAAGACATGAAGATATCAGTTTAAAATGTTTTAATCGTTTCTAAAACGAAACTGTTTGTGGGATTATGCAAAACCGCAATGGCTTGTAATTGGCTTACGGCAGGAAGAAGCAAATGATTTATGCAGAGGCGTCATTTGATTTTCCAGATAAAAGTTATCCTGTTTGTCAGAGTTATCATTGTTACGAATCGACAATGTCTCTAACCATGCAAGACCATGTTTATTTCGTTTAACAATATTGCATACAACGCCATCCCCCCCTGGTGGTGAGTTTTTGAACTTTTTTTGGCGGAAAAGAAATTCCCATGACCTCCATTAAACTATTACCAAGTTTGATAACATTTGGTCCAGTAGTTTTCCTTTTATGGCCATTTCAAAGTGGAACTTTAATTATAACCACCCTGTATTATTGTCATAGAAGAATAGGAATTCGACTAGGATCAGGGGCCTCAGATTCAGTTAGGTGAGAAGAATGAAGGCGTCAATTCCAAAAGACCAGGTAAATATGTTAAGAGATGTGAAGACTATAGCGTAGTCTGTAAAGCAAGAGGTCACAGGTTCGATTCTGCAAACTGCTTTTCAAGAGCGACATTTGGTGATCCCAAAAAACTAAACGTTTTATATTTATACCAAACTTTTAATTTGTTTAGTTATTTTCATTTTTATGGTAATTTTTTATGAAGAGATACAATGAATGTAAAAATCATTACAAAGGGCATTTACATAAAGAATCATAAAATGTCGCTCCTGGAAACCTTCTGAATTGAACTGCCTTTCAATTTTAGATGGCAAAATATCATTTAAATTTAAAATATTGAAGTATAATAGAAAGCTGGGCTTTTGAAAATTATTTAATTAAATAATCGCAATTAACTCACTAAAACGACTGTAGCATATCACACAAAGGATTTGATTTTTCCTTTTAAATAGCCCCATGTCAACTGCAAACAATTTCCTCTCTGATGTATTCTACCATTCAATGAAATATTTTCCTCTGGTGTTATTTTACTAGACATGCATTCACAAAATTGCACTCACAAATTTTTTTAATGCAAGTTTAAACACAATGAAGCTATTTTGACGTATTTTTGATGGTAATCGCGTCGCGATGGTAGTTATAAAACTCTCTTTTCTTATTTTCATTTAATGTTCGTTAATAAATGTCAAGCGAATGAAACTTCTGACAATGACAGGCACTTTTGTAGTCTATCTAGTGTAGTGTTAAGAATGCGACCTTATACAAAAGCAGAATTAAAATTTAAGTTCTCTCTATATATATAAAACAGTTAAGTGGCTGACTAACTGACAGATAACGCACAGACCAAACCGCTGGATCTAAAGGGCTAAAATTTTCCATGGCGATTCTTCTTATAGTGGACGGGTGCACTAAGAAAGATTTTTGAAAAATTCTTCTTGGATTTTTTAAAATTAAATTTTTAAGTTAATTTTGTAACTTTTTAAAGTTTGCAATTAAAATAATAATCTGAGGGTTATAAAATTTATATCACCAGAAAGATCTTGAAAATACCTTTAAAAAGAAATCTTTTTCATATCTTTACCTCCATTTTCCGATTTTTCGTGAGTTTTTAAAGATTAATATTTAGAATTTAATTTATTAAATGCTGATCACGTGGTTTCTTTTCTTTTTGTGATACTTTAAACTGATTTTTCGTCACGTGCATAACGACGAAATAAATTGACAAAAAAATATTGAAATATTGTAAAAGATAAAATTTTACCCCTAGACAAATTGAGATGGAAGTTTTTTAAGAATTTAGTTCAAAATAGTATTTTTATTGATATTAAACATACAAATTAATTTCATACATTGACCGTTGTATTTAATTTGAATATTTTCTTCTACATTATTTTGTCTATAAAAATATCCTTTACGATTTTTTTATAAATATTTTTTTGGCATTAATTGCATACATTGATCGTTGTATGTAATTTGAATGCACTCCGTAGCAGAGCATGGGTATTCAGCTAGTATATAATAAAAAAAAGAAACACACTGCATAAGAGAACGGTGAAATGAAAGAGTGTGTACAATGGTAGTTATTCTTACAAGATATATTTGATTCCGATAATAAAATAACTATGATTATTGGAAAATTCCCACATTATTTTTTAAAAATCCAGAGTACATTATGTATGTTTCAAAACATTTTATCTCGCGATTGCAATAATATTTTTGATCACTATTTTTAATGAAATGTGGCTGCAATTTCCTCTAAAACGGTGATAAAAAGAGGCAGGTAAAATTATTTTACGCAATCTTTGACAAAATATTTATTTCCTTTCTTAATCTTAATAGTTTGTAATTCAAAGATACACGAGGAAAGAAAATAAGCCAAAAATATCTAATGGGGGAATTTTCGGGGATTTCTTTTTTTTTAATGTTTTGTATAAAAGTGCATTTTCCAGCGATATGTCCAAAGATAATTACTATTTAAAGCAAATGTTGCTATTTAGCGGTCTCATGTGACGACGAAAGCTTGAGAAAATGGGAGAAAATCAGACGTTAGACTCGTCTGAAAATGCGCAGTGTAATAAAGTTTTACTTAAGGGTAAAAAATTTCTCGTAATTGAGTAATATCCTTAATTATTCAGATTATAATTTGAAAAATTCTTGTGATTGAGAGGTAACTTTTATTACTAATTACCTTTTATTACTAATTACTGTAACGATTATTTATGTTCTGGGGACTTGGAGGTGGAAAAAACACACAGTATGCATATAGTTGCTGTAGATTTTTTTTTCATTATGTTAATGTTAATTTTATTATGTTTTCTGAGTAGTACTTCCCTTAGCTGACGGTCAAACGGTGAGGGCGTAGGCATTCTGTGCAGGTACGAGTCCCGTGGTTGGCATTCGCGTTTTCTGGAGTTAGTTTTTAAATGTAATTCTTGGTCTGTTTATCCCTCGATTAACAGAATAAGTGCGTAACGATTCCCACCAAACCAACGAACTCTCCCGTCGTGAGTATGGAGGTTCAGTTAAACATTTAAAGTATCTGCCTACGTTCGAAGTACTTTATTCCAAACATATACAGGACTGATTAAATACATATATTTTAAGTTCAATGTGATATAAAATCATGAAAACAAATAATTTGGGAAAAATTTTCATAATATTTTAAAATATAGGGAATTTTCTATAAATATTTTGTACAATTTAATGCTTACACCAGAAACCCTAAACTGGATTCAGATTAACAAATTTTAATTTCTTTTCTACTATATACCACTGTGACATGTGTGTTCAAGTGTAAAACATAGACAATATTTCCAAAAATCACTGAAATATACCAAAAAAGTGAAAAAATCAGTGATTTTAAAATATATATATCTTTCTATAAGTGCAGGTACCTGTAGAATGATTAAATTAACACATATAGCTTAGCTTTTAGGTAAAAACATAGTTAGTAATAATAGTTAGTAATATGCAAAATACTAATGCAAAATTTTATTGAAATATATTGAAAACTTTTAAAACTATAAGCTTTCTCGTTTATAAAAGTAACTGAATTTTTTTTAAACCAATGCGGAGGCACTTGTAATCACCAGGCAACACATTTAATTCGCCCTTACATAACATTCGCCCGTATTACTCCGCAGTTTTACCATTTTATTATGGGGGCACCATACAGGCGGACAGCATTACCACCTACGAAGGGACGACACGAACGGGGGCATTTTTCGTGACGCAACGCCGGGATTCTATTTGAGCACCCTCAGCATCGAAAACCAGCGCGTTGTACCACAGGGCTGCCACAAGCCCGTAAGTGAAAAATTAGTTTTCTAGAAAATGCATTTCAAAGATGCTACTCCCGGTCATTTAATAACTTTTTCGGTTTATTGAATTGGCCATAAGTTCCCATCCAATGATCGTACGAATTTACCTTCAAAATGTAATAGCAAGCGACTTGTAGAACAATTTTCCAAAGCATGCAGCGCCAATTAACAGTATCTGAGTGGTTTAGGAAAACACCACTCAGAATTTAGATGTTGTACCTTGAGCGAAGTAAAATACCATGTTGAGTACGGTTTTAAAAAAATTAAATTGAATACTTTCGCCTCAGACTAGCGAAATTAAATTTCTTTAACATGAGAGATCATAACCAAACGTAGGATGCAGAAGACAAGATGCTAATCTGATTAACATTTGTGTTAGTCTGAATCTTAAAAGTCTGAATGAAAAATATAAAGGTAGTTAATAAATGCAAACTTAAATTTGCAAATTTAAGGTTAAACCAGGCAACACATTTAATTATGGCAATTACTATTATTTTATGAAAATTGAGGATGACTGCCCTCACATTTCTGAACACATCTGGAAATATTTCTCAACTTGGTATTCAAAATCGCGATTACCTGTAGACAGATTCTCGAATGCTAAACATCATCTGAGCTTTTAAACTTAACCATTTTGTTGTTGTTGTTGCTAAGCCTCCTGGACTAGGAAATGGACCAGGTCCACGAGGCTATGTCGTGTGAGCAAATGGGAGGCAGCGATATCCTGCTCATCTGCGAGCATGCTGAAGCGATACCTGAACAGTCCACAATGGGGGAAACAGCAGAACAGATGGGGGGAAAACTTTGCACAGATCTCGAAGGGCATTGTAAGGATTTTGCCTTAAATAAAAGACTGCCAGCCTTTTTGTATTTTATGCTTTAATTGCATTTCTCGACTAAATACAAGCTATTTACATTATATATATATATATATATATATATATAATTAATTTCATTGGTTCATGGCATCGACCAGGCAGGTCAGACTTGAGTTGTCGCTGCGCTCACTCAGGTCCATCTAGACCCGACAGTATCTCCTTGTCTCAGTCTCCAGCGTCACTCTGAATAATATAATCCCTGAATCACTGTACTTAACTCGCGTTCGGTGACTTTATATACCTTCGCTGGACGTTCCCGAAAAGTCTGGAATACGACGCTTTTCTTTATTCAGTTTCGTTACCAGACGACTTTGCGCCTCCGATCGGCAACTTCCTTTTTGTAGCTGACGAACTGTTGTGTGAGCTGTCGGTAGCACTTCCGGCCATTATGTCACCAGGCGACTATCTGTCTGCATCCGTCCAAATCAACTATGTGCACAAACTGCGCGTTGATTGGTCTTCCGAGAATTTCCGCGCTCAAAATATTCGCTATTGTACGGGAGTCGTTACAGCATTCTTTTTGCATTGCCACTAAGAAGACTAACTAAAGCGGACTGTATTGGTCTCGGACCTCTAAGTAAGCAAGGCCGGACCAGGGGGCTTGGCCATTTAAAAAAGAAAACTTTATTTTTCCAATTACTTTAGTTTGTAACCGTTTGTACATACAGGTTTCCACCAATTGATAATAAATACATTAATTTATAGACAAATTATAGAGAAAAATTCTCACAAGCTATATGTAAATGGTAAGAACATAATTTCATTCGCATTTATTGATAATATGTAGTTTTCTCGAAAAAAAAACCTTGCACGGTCTATTCAATTCCAAGTAATGTATCTTTCTTTCACGGCATTCATGTTTATCTGCAAATACTACAGAGTAAGTTAGTCTTAATTTGTGTGCCTGTTATGTATACTCAAATATTCCTATCTCTTCTTCTATGTTCATATTCTACATATATTTTGTTTTGGCATACTTCAACTTTACTATCACTCGTTACTAAATAATTCTTCCAACTTCCTTTTTTCTAATAATTTCGCAGTGTATTTATTTTCATTTCTCTTCTCTGATGTGTGTATCATTCATCAAGTTCATTTATCAATGTCTAAACCTGAAAGGAGTTTTATCGGTGACATTCAAGCTTTATTCAAGGAAGTACAAAAAAGGCCATTAATGTTTAAAAACTTATTTCATTTATAGCGTTCATTGGCCAGGGTCGTTGACGAGTAACATCTATCTTAGGGTTCTTTGAGTTTCATATGTAATCAAGAAAGACATTTTTACTGCTAAAAAAATTTTACAGGTAAGTAATATGAATTTATTTGCTGTACAGATGACAATTTACTTGTTTTTAGCATACTGAAAACAACTTCAATGGCGAGTTTAAAACAATATGGTAAATCACGGTAGATACGTTGGAAATTACTATGTTGTATGAAATACGTCGAGAAATATATAAAAAATCAAGAATAAAAGTTGGAAAGATTCTGCTCAAAATGAAATAACTCATACGTATCTAAAAGTAAATGAACCATTTCCACATTCCTCAATGATAACAGTAATGTATTTTCAACGAAGAGTGTTATTCAGTAGATAAAAAAGTAAAAATATTTTATTGGAAATTTGAGATAAATTAGTTTATCTACACACATCCAAATTCTTTAAAGTATTCATGATATAATCAAGGTTAACTGACGCACTTGAGCATTTCATCCATGCAATGCACCCCTCGCCCAGTAGTCACTTTTCGAGATTTAATTATCTTATCCGTAGAATCTTAAAAACTGTGTTATATTCAAAAATATATGTACTTGGTAACACATTTAAATAAATAAATACATAGGATTATAAAATCACAATTTCAATACAGTACAATTTATATCGTTACTTACCTCTTTTTTTTGACACATTTTGCTACTTTTCTGTTTAACTGTTTACTGCTTGCCCAAGCGATACGGACTAGGTTAGGCACGCTGCCAAAATTATAACTCGCGACGACAGAAGTCTGAAATTTTGCTTTACCACGGTTCATTATGGAGGAACGTAATCTAATTTAAAATAATAATGAGAAAAATTCAGAATAAATTGTGATTATTCCATTAAAAATAAATCAAACATACATATTCATGACGTTAATTATATCTTGAGTAGAAAAAAATTCCCCCATTCTAAATCTCTGATATACATATTGCCCGTTTCATTCAGTGTTCCTCTGATATATCATTCCATTTTTACTTGTTCCCCCACACACAACATGCATTCCTGATCCGTCCATTTTTGACGTTCCCATTCCCATTACCGGAAACGATTATTAACTCTATCTCGCGAGCAGCCGACACCTGCTGCAAATTCCGGCAATATATATCCCCGAGGTTCCAAAATAATTTATGACTTATGAGCGAAAGTTTAATGAAGAGATTAGAGCAATCATCTGCAAGAAAGATAATTAACGATTTCCAGAATGATCTCCCATTTCGCCACGCCATCGGGACTTTAACGACGGAAGCTTTCACTTAACGGCATTTTTCATTGTGATTACCGGAATTTCATTTTTATTTTTTGCATTTCTGATTATCGATTTGGAATTTTGATTCAAATAGGTTTTTTTATTCATATTATATGATCAGAAAAAAATATATACTTTTTTTTTTTAAGTTGCTCAACTGTTTTGTATAGACTCAGATTTTGTATTTATAAAGAGAAAAATTATATTTTCCTTTGGGAAATTGATCGACAGATTGAATAAGCGAGTTTGATTTCTAACATACGCCATAAAAAATCTTTTTATGGTTGATTTGCCAATGAGGGTTAAGTACAGTGGAAGGTATGTGGAAATAGATAATCATAGTTTCCATTTTCGATCCAGCTCAATCTCAAATTTCCTCTATAAACTATCGACAATCTTCTTCACAGCACTTCATACACATTCCATTTCGGATCTAAAAGTAGAAAAGTAGATAATGGAAATTAAGGTGGCCTTTTCTGAGTAAAAACCAGCAAAATTTTCCCAGTACATTTAAATTTTTGCATATATATATATATATTGAAATATTGAATGCCTTTTTTGATTTTCTTAGAAATAGATTGTCAGATTAAATAAAAGCATTTGATTTCTAAACTACGAGAACGTTCAAACTTTTATGGTTAATCTGCTGATGAGGTGGAGAATTAAAAGTGAAAGGTTTTGGGTTTAAAAGGATTTAAACACTTCATTTTTTTACTTTGCTTTTAGGTTATCATATTTTTATCCGGCTTTTTCGTAAAGCCTCATGCAATTTTCATTCAGGATTTCAAAAAAGAGCAACTTAAGGTAATTAGGCAGTAAGGAGCAAGCAGCAAATACTAGCAATAGACAAGCAGATGAGGAAAAAGAAGAAACCACATTCTTCTTTTCAACGGGAGCAAAGACGATAAATTTGAAGGGCCAATTTCTAAACCAAATGGGAAAGTTAAATGTAAGGCTTTAATTTAGTGGGTGAGGTTTAGAAATTTAAAACTTAAGTTAGGTTACATAAATTCTACACCACCTGAGTTAAAACCCAAATTAAATATCCAATAAACTTTTTGCTAGAAACTTCTTTTTTTAATGCATAAAATTTAACTCTTAACTCCAGGAAGCAACCAAACCTCAATTCAGTAAATTAGGAAAACACTTTAGAAATGTTAGAGAAGCAAAATTGTCTTTGGCAGCAGCTTTGTATTTTTTGTCGGCATCAAAACGTGTTATTTTATGCCTAATCCTTATGCTTAAGAGGTATTTCTAAAATGAAAAAAAAATCATTTTTTCTTGACATATTTCCACTTTCTTTAACCTTTTCCTTACGGGGTGAGATAGCATGTAATCCAAGAATACGAGGTCAAGAATGAATATATATATATATATATATATATATATATATATATATATATATATATATATATATATATATATATATATATATATATATATACATATATATATATATATATATATATATATATATATATACACATACATATATATACATATATATATATATATACACATACATATATATATATACATATATATATACATATATATATATATATACATATATATATATATATATATATATATATATATACACATACATATATATACATATATATATATATATACACATACATATATATATACATATATATATATACATATATATATATATATACATATATATATATATATATATATATATATATATATATATATATATATATATATATATATATATATATATATATATATATATATATATATATATATATATATATATATATATATATATATATAGCCGTTCTTACAAAGGGGGTATGAAATATCCCGTTCGAAAGAGGAAATCTGAAAAATAGCCCCGTAAGCTAAAGGTTAAGCCACAGTTTTAGGTCTCGGGCTATCTTATTTGTGAATGTGGTGATACCACCACGGAATGTGTTCCCTGTATTGCCACAACCTGAAAGATAAATAGCAAGAGATAAAAAGATTAATTAGGACACGTCAAAAGAGTAATAAAACTGAAGCTAATCCTGCGGAATATGATAAACTGTTTCTACCAAAGACATTAACTATTAAGAGAAAATAAATATCTCTGAAACCAAGAAATAAAGGCGCATCTAGAAAAAAAGAGCTCGAGGGAAAGACAACAAAAGAATAAAACTTTTCTTGCATCAGACACACATATAGATGTATAAATGAAAGTTTTAATCAATCAGTTTGTAAAAATGATTAAAGACGTTTTGGTTGATTCGTTTCTTGCCTCTGGCTCGATTTCGAAGAGAAATAAAACTATCTATGGATGAGGCTGGTTTGACAAATGAGGTAGTTACAGATGTGTCTGAAGGAATGTGATAGATTTTCAACCAAGGTAAGGGGCGTCTCAGTCTATTTCTCTGCGACATGGAATGTAAAGTTGATCATTGACGAGACCCTAAAGACAAAGATGCGAAATAATTCAGGAAATTTTTCCTATTTAATGAAATTTAAAAAAAAAGAACGTAACAGGGGAAAGATTAAAAACTTCCTTGATACTCCGCTAATCAAGTCATTTTTTCTCTTAAACTATCAAAAAATATTGAAAAACGAAAAGTTCTAAAAAATAATCATCCACAAGTGGATAAGTATCAAAACATGATGGTTGGATAGCAAGTTAATGTACTAATAGTCAAATTTTTTCAACACATCATTGCCAAATGTTAAAAATCGTAATATTAAGAATAGAGGAATACAATTTAAAAAATTACTATTGAACCCAATAAAAAGAAATAGGGTTACTCAGCTGCGCGAAATAAACAATTTCCGTCAGGTTTAATTCTTTAATTTTATATCTCACAACCATAAAAATGGCAGAGAGAGAGCTAGAGAGATTCCTCGGAAAAAAATTGTGTTATGCGGCCTCATGCTTAGTAAGTGTCTAAAGGCAGATTCAAACATGCTACTGAACATGCGCAGAAACAAACTAATGCGTTTATGTGGACTCGTGCTCAGCTAGTATCTAAGTCAGATGTAAACATGTTAATGAATATGCGCAGAAAGAAATTTTTAATTTTTAATTATCGCTAATTATTATAAACTGAGGTTACACAAACCGAATTTGACACATATATAGATTAAAATCTTTCGTTTAAGAACAAAACGGTGTAAATTGATGAAGTATTTCCCGCACTGCCCAAAGAATTGACTTAGCAACTTAAATATATAGATTTTCCTGGAAAAAAACCCTGATAATATATAGTATCAGTAGTAGACTAAAAGTTTATGTAAATCAATGATCTACGGTAAATTAGCATTTATTTGTCCCTTTCTGTATTGAATGCAATGTTGAAAGTCAAGTTAATGCATTATTAATCATCATAATGTATCGGTTACTAGAGGACATTATTCTGCCCCATTTAAAACGGTGATTGTTCGGTGACTATCACGCTGTACAGAACATATAGAGAAGGGAGTCAGCAGTTTAGCAGAATAACTTACTATGACCTGACAGGACGGAATGCATTCGATTACTGTTTACGGATTTCCCTGCAGAAGAAATAATCCATGAATATCTCAGTCAGCAACTCCGAATAAAAAAGAGATCATTTATGGTTTTTTTTAAGCGCAACTTTCTTCGAGTAGAATAAGCAACAAGGAATTTTGTGTCTTTGAAAACTATATTAAAGGATATACAAGATGTTGCAAACGTATTTTAGGATGGAAACAGATAACTTAAAAAATTATATTTCGAACGCTTATGTATAGGAACGCTTATGTATTCGAATGCTTATGTCCAATATGTATAGGAAAATTATCCTCCTCATAATTGCAATCGATGATATTTAAAAGATTATTGATTAAAACCATCTCCATTAACTGGCATATAGTTAAATAGATAATTAATTAAATAATAAATAATCCAACTTACATTCCAGTATTTTTTACAAAAATGTCCAAGGAGAAAAACCATTCATACTCACATTTTAAAATTCCGTATTAACTGAGTTGAGTATGAGGGCCTTATATCTAGCGGTATGAAATTTTATCGCACAACAGCGTTATGAAAATGATGGAAATTTTTAACTTAACAATTATTAACAGTTCGGAAAACTTGTATTTATGGCAGCTCGACAAGACTACCCTTCACATTCAAATGCTGTTGCAGAAAAATTCATTTGTTATAAATTGTAACTAAATTGTACTACACTCGTACGATTTCAATAACTGTAAATTTCCCAATCAAACAAGGTCACACTAACTAGCAGCTCTTAACAATTCTGAGATCGACGCAAGAGCTCGGTCAGCAAAATAAATGTCTTCTGAAGGAAAGTTATATAAATAATTTATATTAATATGTCCTTAGTATAATATTTACCCAATGTGTAGTTCGTAAAGTACTGCAAATATATACATTCGCCTAGGAACGCAAAACGCATTGGTAAACTGTCAAACAATACAGAGTCAATCTGAAAAAATCAATAGTAAGAGAAAAATTAAAGACACTAACAATTGAAGTTATGTTAAATGCGGAACCTAGTAAGTCGTAATCCTAAAGAGATAGAACCCAGGGGTCTGTAGAGATTGGGAAGAATGATGTAGCTCAGCCATACTCGAATTTTTTCTCTCGGTCTACATACATATCGCAACCCGGCAAGAAAAGGGACACAAGCCAAAAATGGTAATTTTGAGGTTATGTCATTGAAAAACATGTATGAAGTGCCACATCGTGCACGAAAAGCGACACATAGCTAACTCGCAATTTATCCATCTGAGGGCAGTTGTATCAGTTTTATGGTAATGCCAGTTCAAACTTTATAATAGTATTCTTTAAGCTGATTTTTCTCAAATGCTGCAGTTTGATTTATGTCACTTTTCTTGCCGGGGTACGATATGTTTGCTAAGTTACGCGAGCCGCAACAAAAGTACACTGTACCTCATAATATAATAATGAAAATAAATAAAATTCAAATTCTAAATGTATCCTAACGTTTATTTAAAAATGTGTGTGATTTTTAATGTTGAGACAAAATTTTGACTATTTTATACAAATCAGGTTTATACTTGCTACGCGTGACTCTCATTACGTCATCAAGGTAAGAATCAGTCAGCTGATTTCTATATCCGTTTAATTTTGGAATTGAGTGATTCACAAAGATATGAGGCGGTGAAAGGCAAAGTGGTGTAAGTCACATTTTCAAATTTTCATTTAACCCCCAACCCCCTTCCATTTTTCTAACAACTCAAAACTTCTGAGAACCTACAACAATTATCTATTGCTAAGACTAAAGCATATTTGGCAGGGAAAAAAAAGATGGAATTTTTTGTAGTTTCTGCATGAAAACGCTTTGTTTCTCAAAATGATTCTAACTTGACTTACACCACTTTGTCTTTCACTCCCTCATACTTTGATGCGAACAAAGTGAGCAGCAGATAGTACATTTTTGTACATTTTTTTAACAAATTTTCCAGGCACTAATTCCCAAAATTATGTTTACAAAAGTACTTGCCTGATAATGGGTATGGGTGTTTCGGACCGCACATAAAAGCTTGGTGGGCCGCGGTCTGAGTATCCCTGATGTAGCTGAATGGGCAACATCAGACTTCGATGTCTACAGCCTCAGATATATTCTAATAACATCTCCATACCTTATGGAAGAAAATAACTAACGAGGAAGCGAAAAGGATGAACAAAATGTTGAAGCATCGGAGTTACACACTGAAGGAGTGTTGCAGATATTACTTCTCGTAGTGAAATCTAGGTGGCACACTCCTTCACGAGATATCCACGCTTGTATAAGAAGAATGCCTACAACAGAACACTTTGATCTTGCAGTTCGATGGATTGTAAAAATCTCATTTGACTCAGCTGTTTCAAATTGAATTTGATTTCTTTTGTTATTTTGCAATAAATATTTTAGATTTTATGAAATGGTCGTTAATGATGAGGTCCCGTCTTACGAATCTTTTATTTTAAATATTTATAGCTGAATAATTATTTGGCTATTTTCAACGGAATTAACACTTGAGTTTGCTTTTGAGTGTTCCAATTTAACTTTTGAATCAATGTAATTTAAATATCGTTTTATTTTGGATTTCGATAAAGTTAATTTGTCCGCATACGTCTCAGCAGTTTCTATTTTATTATCCAGTTCTGCTTCATCTTCAATTGAACTTTCAATTTCATCATCTAACAATCTAAGCTTTTGTCCTTTTTTGATTAATAAAGCTAAGTAATCTTTAAGTTCTGTCCGAGATCCTAATTCTTTTATTTCATCATATATTATATTTATTATATTTGTTACAGAAATTTGTTCTAAACAATCTTTGCTTTTTAATCAGCGATTTTAATTTATCCATTTTCAATTACTTTGGAAAGACAGTTTAAAGCACTCTTCCTCTACAATTATTTCAAACACTTCAAATGCTAATAAAGTTTCAATAAACGGTCTTACCAACAGTCTTCAAACATATATGAACCAATGATGAAGGTCAAAACACAATCCATTCGCGGCCGAATGCACCATTTTCGAAAAGTTTGTGAGCTATCAGTGGTTCTCGAAAGTTAATTTAAATAGCTAATTCAACGATAGGAAACATTTCTCAGAAAAGACGAACATTTCATAAAATCTAAAACAAGGAGCCCTTAGATGTGCCCACAACATTCCAATGCAACTGTAATTGATGTATTTCATATACGGCAACAGATATTAATTTGCATGTGCTCTTTAGCCCATTTAGTATACATAACTAGCTGAATGGCAACCCGATGTGTTGCTTTTTCGATTTAAAATGAAATAGTTTCATTTCTTAAAGATTAAAAACCGTTTAATCACTTTTAAAAATATATTAGAATTTTTAAAAAACGAAATAATAATTTAAAATTTTCTTACTCAAATTTCGATTTTTGGCTTTTGAAATAATTCTTTCAAATTTCCGTTTTCAAATTTTGCTTTTTAGACCAAAAAAGAAATTCATTCAGTTAGAAGAAATTCTAAAGGTTTTAACTTCTCATTTCCTAAAACTAAAATTATTTCTGGTACTTTAAAATTATTTCTGGATTTCAATTATTAAATGACTCATTCTCAACTAATAATTTTTCCTTTTGGCAACTGAGCAGAATTTCTTTTGAAGAGTAGAGTTCCTGGGTCTATTGACTTTAACTCATGTCGCAAGATGCTTATTATCAATGTATATGTGCTCAATAGAAAAAATTATTAAATTAAATCAAATTTAAAGTTAAAAGTTACATTAATATAAAAATTAAGTTTAAAACCTTCAAAAAGTAGAAGGATAAGATAAATTTAAAAATTAGAAATATATTAAGATTAAATGAATTAAGATTAAAATGAAGAA
Organism: Dolomedes plantarius; assembly: GCA_907164885.2. Taxonomy (NCBI): domain Eukaryota; kingdom Metazoa; phylum Arthropoda; class Arachnida; order Araneae; family Dolomedidae; genus Dolomedes; species Dolomedes plantarius. The sequence goes on along the minus strand of OU015498.1, from coordinate 128,738,472 downwards.
TTAAAAAATTTAAAGAAAATAAGTTGATATTAATTATAAAGTTATGGAAAAAATGGCCCTAAGCAAACAAGACTGAAAGTTCGCATAATAAAAGAAAAAAAGACCCTGTGCAGGGTCAAACAATTCATAATAAGATTATTGCAGAGTTCTGCGGGGGGAAAACAAATAACACCAAGATAGGGAAAGTTGGAAAATGCGACACCACCTAGTACCGAACCCACAACGTAGTGTTTACCACGACCGCGCGATAGCACTGCGCCACTACAGCACATAGAGCTCTGTAAGATGGGAGGTATATCGTGGTAAAGCCGAATGTAAATATTAATCTCGGGTGGAAAAAGTGCTAAAAAAATAGAGAGACAGTTCTGAAGAATTCAAAATTGATGGTGGAAGAGTCATATCAGTTGCTCATTAATTAGAAACAAAGTTCACGAACTTGCTGAAATTATTAGTGAGTAAAATAATAAGTCGAAAAATTACGAACTCGGCATTCAGTTAAAAGTGAGTTTTGAAAGTACGCTCCTTTAGAATGAAAATTTTTTTTATTGTATTTGTATATTTTGGAAGATGAACATCTAGCAAATGCCGATAAATCGTAAAATTGACATTAATAGGTGCTAAAAAACCGAAATATTTGTCCATCAAAATTGTCGATTTCGTGAAATTCGGAAAACTGCTTTGGGGAAAAAGCAGTGAAAAACATTTTTAAATTTATAAAAATGTGTATATCTTTAAAGATGAAGAGTTGTAAAACACATGGAAATAAAAAATTTGTCGATTGGAGGTCGGAAAAGTTGAATTTTGCATGCATGAAAATAGTGGAAATTTGCGAAACGGAAAGGAGCTGTCCCACCCGGAATGTCAGCTGTTTCTGCTCTCCTCTTCTATTGAGTTCAGAGGTTTTAATTGAATAATTAAAAAGTTTCAAGTTTTGAAAGTTGAGGATAGCATCAGTGCACGCGTTTCGGTCGTCCGCGTATATCGGTACCAGTCGCGATATCCTGCTATGCTCGGTTCGCGAGATTAGCCTGTCCCCGTGTCTGCTGACTGACAAACTAACATTTGTTTACCTTCAGCTGTTAATAGTAAGACTAGCTGAGTGGCAACCCGATGTGTTGCTTTTTTTGATTTAAAATGAAATGGCTTTATATCTTAAAGATTAAAAACTGTTTATTCCCTTTTAAAAATATATTAGATTTTTAAAAAAAATAATTATTTAAAATTTCCTTTTTCAAATTTTGCATTTTAAACAAAAAAGCTCATTCAATTACAAAAAAATTCTAAAGGCTTTAACTTCTCCTTTCCTAAAACTAAAATTATTTCTGGTACTTCAAAATTATTTCAATTATGTTCTTGTGGATTTCAATTATGTTCTTCTAATATGTTCTTGCACCCGACGGCGGCTGGTTTCGAACCCGGGACCTTCGGATTAGACGTCAGGAGCGATACCTCTGAGCCACCGCTACTTCGGTGAACGGAACTTTGAGAAACGGAAAGGAGCTGGCCCACCCGGAATGTCAACTTTTTCTGCTGTCCTCTTCTATTGAGTTCGGCAGTTTTAATTGAATAATTATAAAAGTTTAAATTTTTGAAAGTTGAGGATAGCATCAGTGCACGCGTCTCGGCCGTCCGCGTATATCGGTACCAGTCCCGATATCCTGCTATGCTCGGTTCGCGAGATTAGCCCGTCCCCGTGTCTGCTAACTAACAAATTAACATTTGTTTACCTTCAGCTGTTAATAGTCAGACTAGCTGAGTGGCAACCCGATGTGTTGCTTTTTTTTTAGTTAAAATGAAATGGCTTTATATCTTAAAGATTAAAAACTGTTTATTCACTTTTAAAAATATATTAGATTTAAAAAAAAAACAAAATAATTATTTAAAATTTCCGTTATCAAATTTTGCATTTTAAACAGAAAAGCTCATTCAATTAGAAAAAAAACTAAAGGCTTTAACTTCTCCTTTCCTAAAACTAAAATTTTTCTGGTACTTCAAATTTATTTCTGGATTTCAATTATTAAATGACTCGTTCTCAACTAATAATTTTTCCTTTTGGCAACATGGCCGAATGAAAATATTGTCACGGTGATTTCGGGGAATACGGAAATGACACGAAGAGTAGATCAGAACAGATTTTATTGACCAGATTGCGGGGAACATCACCTAAAATACACCTCCGGAACGTTCCCGATATTCCTACCGGAAGTGTGAGGATTATTCCATAAACCTAGGAACCGGAACTGAAATATAAATAATAGATAAATTTGCATACAGCTCACATGCAGAGCAAATTAAAATAAAAGATGTTCTTGCACCCGACGGCGGCTGGTTTCGAACCCGGGACCTTAGGATTAGACGTCAGGAGCGATACCACTGAGCCACCGTTACTTCGGTGAACGGAACTTTGCGAAACGGAAAGGAGCTGGCCCACCCGGAATGTCAACTTTTTCTGCTCTTCTCTTCTATTGAGTTCGGCGGTTTTAATTGAATAATTAAAAAAGTTTAAAGTTGTGAAAGTTGAGGATAGCATCAGAGCACGCGTCTCGGCCGTCCGCGTATATCGGTACCAGTCGCGATATCCTGCTATGCTCGGTTCGCGAGATTAGCCCGTCCCCGTGTCTGCTAACTAACAAACTAACATTTGTTTACCTTCAGCTGTTAATAGTAAGATGAACGCGTCTTTAGTTTTATGATCTGGTGAAGTTGAAATATTTATTTTATGTTTATTGATCACATTAAACAGAATTCTACTAAAAATTGTATATTTTAAATCAATTAACTCTAATACGCACAGTTGAGTCTGGCAAGTTACTTCTGCTTCATGTTGACATTCTTCTCACGAAAGAATTTACATTTATTCACCGTTAAATGATGAAACTAATACTTTGAATTTCATTTTTCATATCTCTTCCTTCCGCTCGTAATTTTTCGGCTTTAATACAAGGAATTACTTGGAAGCATTATGTCGCAGTTAAGGGAATAAAACAGAAGAACGAAACGGTAAGAAGCTATTTTAATTACTCTCCTTTTAAATCCTTATATTATGAAATGATAATGACAGTTATTTGATAAAATTAAGCCATTTTATCGAATTTCCTTTCAGTAAATTGAGAATGTTCACATAATGGGGATAAGATATTTTCTCTGAAATCAATTAAATGAATTTGGGTGTGTTTATCACCTACGTACTTATATTTTTATGCAAATACTTAAAGAAAATTTATAGGATAAATGATAAAAATATATTGAGCAATTGATATGTTATTACTTGAGGCATGGATATGTTATATATAATTAATTCAAATTTTACATTTTAAGAGGAATTATTAATTAAGTTCTCGTTAGGTAGATCACCATTATGTAATGTTGCAAAACTAAAAATATCTATTTTGATTTTTCCAATATTTTATAGTATAGGTTTAGAACAAAAACAAAAAAATTCTGAAGGATGATTTACTAAACTAGATGGATATTCTTAGTGACTTTGAATCAATCCAACCATGAATATTCTCACGTGGTTTATTTGACTAATAGCTTTGCAGTAGATGATCCAGTTCATTTTAACTGTTTGGAGGTCACAACTTATGAATCAAAACGTTCCTCTAAAAAATGAATCAGGAAAGGTTTTAGGAGATAGCAACAATAGGAGATAGTGCCTGAAAAAAAAAAGAGTCATGTGAACTGTTACATTTATTATCCTGGTGAAAAATTACCTCATGTAGAAACAGATGTTGTCGCAACGTCATGTTCTGAATGATCTCCTCAAAGAATCCCTTAACTCTCAGAATGTCATTTACAGATACCTAAAGGAATTGAATATCGTAGATGATTTCCTCCAATGCCATTATTCTAAGGGTACAGGGTCTGTACAGAAAGTAATGAGACTGATTCCATAAAATTCATTCATTTGAAGATAATTTTAAAGACACTTAATAATCTTCAAAATAGCCCCCTCCTGCATTAATACATCGTTGCTAACGACTCTGCCACCCATTGATGCCCGCCTGGAAGTCTTCAACTGCAATGCTGTTCAGAACGCGCGTTACGTTTTACTCCAAGTTTTCCAGATTCTCAAAACGACGACCTTTGTGTCGAGCAGCGATACGCCATAAAGTTTTCTGTAAAACTAAAAAACAGCTACTGAGACGCTTTACATCTTACAAGAAGCATACGGGATGGATATTTGTCCAATGCTCAAGTGTTTAGGGGGCACAAAGCCTTCAAAGTCGGAAGAGAAGACGTCGATGATGAATAATGCGCTGGGTTTCCATCAAGTTCTCGAACTTCACACAATGTGGCTAAATTTAAAGCGCTTTTGGACTTTGATCATCGGATGAGTGTCCAAATGATGTCCTCCGGACAGACAGTTAATGCAGATTTTTACAACGAAGTGCTTCAAAGGTTGAGGAATCGAATTGCGCACGTCCGCCCGGAGCTCACAAACAATTCGATTCTGCTACCTGATAATTCTCCGGTTCAACGAACAGCCCGAATCTGTCACCGCCGCCTTCTCTACGATTCCCTCGGTTGAAATCCAGCTTAAAATGTCATCGTTTTGACAGTCTGGAGAACTCGCAGAAAAACGCAACGCGCGTTCTGAACAGCATTCCAGTTGAAGACCTCCAGGCGGGCATCAATGGGTGGCAGAGCCGTTGTCAACGGTGTATTAATGCAGGAGGAAGCTATTTTGAAGACTATTAAGTGTCTGTAAAATTATCTTCAAATAAACGAATTTTATGGAATCAGTCTCATCACTTTCTGGACAGACCCTGTATGTATATTTCTACGAATTCATTGTGTGCCGTTTGGCAACACAAGATGTTTACCCGTTCACCAAAAGCTCCATTTTACAAAAATACTGCTCCAAATAGGAAGTGATACGCATCACTAAATTTTCTAGTTGGACGCTTTCCCGAATTTTCGCTCAAGGTAAAACTCAATACAGAGATTCCGGCGACTAGAGATCAAAAGGTTAGACATCTTGAGGATTGAGGAGCTAGTTGCCCAGCAATTTTCCCCCTTGAAATAACACCCAGTGTACAAACAAAACTTATCGTGGAGAGCAATCAGCAAATATGATGGTGCTGCTACTACACACTATCCACCCATGTTGCTAGGCGTTCTAGAGCCTACGTAACATGCAAGGCTTGGTGGCCCGGTTGAGAAAGGAAGTAGGCCAGTGATCTGAACGTCACTGGTTCGATGCCCGTCGCTGACAAAACCACCGACGTGTACACTAATGTCGGCTGGTGTACGGAAAAAAAATCTGTCGTAGCCGCAAGTTCCCAAAATACCTCTGGAGGTGCGGGGTCAAGTGTTCGGCTCTCGTCACTTGACTCGGTTCAAAATTGCGTGACCGAAGTTCTTCGAGGTCAAGTCAGTCTTCAGACCTAGTGATAACTCGCCTTAAAGTGAGGATGTTTACTACCCTTCGCCAAGGACCAAGGTCCTTTGGACTTGATGTAGGCTTTCCTACACCAAGGGGATTGGAAACAACAGCAACAGCATAACAGGCAAATTTTTGTCTGGAGCGCAGTCCAGTAGTTATAGTTATATCACTTCGATCTAAATGACAAACAATGCAACTGAAGAGTTCTGTTTAGTGAGACTGGGCGGTTTTTCAGTCTTTCTGGTCTCAACGACTCAGCCTCTACTTAAGTTAAACAGTTCGTCAAAATTTTCCTAACCACGTAGTAGAGATATGCTCACCAGTGCTTGATTTCAACTATTCGATTGTTCTTGTTTCATTCTGTTTCTCCTGATATTCGAGGTATTGCATTTTTACTAATATATCACAATTATGCGCATTTTCCCCATTGAAAACAAGCAAACAAACGCAGAGGTTTAGTGTTATATAAATATGATGCAGGAAAAGTGTAATTAATGAAAGATAAGCTAATTAGTTTCAATAAAATCCCGAATTAAATATTTATATTCCAGAAACCTTCAATCGGAAATTTTCTTTTAGCTGTTAATATCGTCTGTATCTCATCATTAAACAACCCTATTTGTGTTCTCTAATGGCTTTATGATTTTTTTTTAAAAAAACGCAATATTAATCAATTCAAACGACTGTTAATTTAGTTTTTACTCTTATAAACAGCAAAACAGACATCCAGAATATGATTTTCTGCTATATATATTTTATCAAAAGTCTTAAATAAAATCATATAAAATATAGTACATATCTGTGTTTACCTAATTGCACATTAAGTAAATTCATTCAAGATGAACAATGGCTCTGGCAAATCCAATCAATAATAATAACAATAGCATGTTTAATAGAAACATCTAATGCGTAAAAAAAAATAATAAAACATATACAGTTTATTTCTTTTAGGTTAATGGAAACGTTAAAAATAATATTGTTATCTTGAATACTGATTCCCCATTTCACGTTGCTAATTTAATTTAAATCTCATTCTTAATAACAGCAAAAATTTATTTTCTCTAATATGCGGATGTTTTTAAATAACTGCCGTGTTTATCTTTTCCGACGTTTAATTAAGAATGTAACTGCAAGAATCATAATTATGCCGTGGAACTCCACCAGGTCTGTGAGATAATACTTTTATTACTTAAAGCCTCTAAAAGAAGTGTTATGATTAAATTAATTTCAACTAATCTCGGGAAATTTTGTTACTCTGATATATCATAATAAATTACCCGAGGTGATATTCTTCCTGCCTTAAATGCGTTTGCTTCATGTTGTGGAAGAGGAGCCTAAGCATTCCAGAAAATTAAAATAATAATCAGTTAAATAGCTATTGTATGTGGTCCATTATTTTTGAAAGGCTTGAGTTTTAGATTATTGTGTGAGTTTAAAGACACTTTTAATAAAGAAAAGTTTTAATTAACTTTTTTTTAAACCTTTTTTCTTTTCTTGAGTTAAATGAAAAATTAAAAACTTTTCGCTGAGTAACAAGTTTTTTTGACAGGCTAAGATAAAATGGTTAATTTTTTTATGTCATATAACAGGGTTTCCTGTTTGATTTTAACCCATAGAAAATGAATTAAAATTTAAGGAACTGCAGATTTGCGTTTCCATCAGAAGATAAAAGGATATGAATTTAATACCACCTAATGTTTATGAATGCTTCAAATGATAACACATTTACGAAACAAAATAACTGTTTCAATTCTTAGAAAATTACTGATCAACAACTACATACTAACGTTCATCACCGTGATTAAAAACATTTTAACGAGTGCAAAAGTATTCTATATTCATAATTACAAATTTCTAAGAAATGTTATGCATTTGTTCACAAAAAGCATACTTTAAAGTTAAAATTTAATTGTATGGCGTATACAAGCTAATAGGTCAGCGAATGTCATTAAAACTGAAACAGTTCGTTTACTGTCCATTAAGTAAGCATAGCTTATTGTAAACCAGGGATTTGGAACCAGAGTGTTTGGGTTCGAGTTCCACTCTAGGCATGGACGTTTGTAGCCATTCGGAATCAGCTTTAATCAGTAGGTCCCGATCAGTAGGTGCCCTCGTGTAGCAAAACCTGACCGTATCACTCCAAACCAAACCATACCTTACTATAAAATGAACAACTGTAAAGTGAAGTGCATCATACTTCTTAAAAGACTGGAAATACTTTGTAAATGAATCCCTCTAGTATTACGATCTCATGAGCTGACGTTCGAACTGTCAACCTAAAGATCAGAATTTTCATGTTTGCAAACAAAAATTTATAGATTCGTATCAATTAAATATGAAAAAGCAACACACAAATTTCATGCCTTTAAATTCCCATACATTAGAATGGTTTAAAATTTTTATACCATCTAAATAGCTTTGTGTTTGATACTGTGCGATCTGCAAAAATTTGCTCTCAAACGTTGTTTCTGCTAGTCTCATATTTGAAAATTTTTCAAGCAAATGCTACTGTTTCATAGTGACATACAACATCGAGGATTGTTGATATATTACAAGGGTATATTTTTCCCCTTCTTTACAGCTTCCCAAGTAATGTTTTCTTCAACTGGATCAACTCATTGCTTAAAAAAAAGAAATCAGGTTTCAAAGATAGAAGAAACAGTAGGGTGTCTCTAAAGTTTTTTTACTAGGCTTAGCTTTGTTCATATTTTTCTGGAATTTACAAAAGCAAGGTGTTAAGTTTTCAACATTATGCTGATACAAGGAGTTATCAAATGATATCAAACGTAAGACTAAAGTAACTTAACTAACAGTGTAGGTGAGCACGAGTCGTAATGATCCTGATTTAATAGTTACGGTTTCTCGAGAGCTGCAAAAGGTTGGTATTTATGGTCATGCTACAATCAAGAAGCCACTCATTCATGAAACCAATGCAAGAAAACGTGTCAGAAGTTGACACGCTCTTAAACACCCAAAATTCAAATGACTGGCAAAGAGTCATCTGGTCGGAGGAATCGAGCTTCACCTTTTTTTCCTACAACTGATAGACTATATATGTTTAGTGAGTACTTTCCAAAGCATACCGTTCATATAGCTTAGTACCCACTGCCAAGAATGGCGGTGGCATAATACAGTCGTCGGAAGTCTGCGGAACCATTCTGGCAGACCAGATGGATCCTATGGTACAGATCTTATTCCCTAAAGACTGTCCGTAATTCCACGACAATAACGCACTCCTACATTGTGCATAACATGCGAAATATGGCTTGAAGAACACGAGTACGGAGTATCCTCTATCCTGACCTGGATGTTACTGAATTTTTGTGGGAACTTTTGGATGAATTGGTCATGTTTCCCTCCTCCAACTCACTGGAATTGTTTGGACATACATTGGAGATAGAATGGTACTAAATTATTTTATACAGAACTAAATACTACACTGCTGGCCACTGTAAATGCAACACCCTGAAGGAAACATGCAAATAACATGAAATTTACAACATGCATTAGCGGAGGTGAGATATGCAAATGATTAGAATTTCAGCGCAGACGCACATCACGCGCGCCTGTGGCGCCACTTCAAAGCGCTATTTAAGGCTTGGAGATTTCGACGATTTCAAGTTCGGCAATTGTGTTTTTCTTGTGGTTTTAAAAAAAAAAACGATCAATTATGCCTCGTCGGAAACAGCGATCATCTTTTGATCAAGTATCCGAGTTCGACAGAGGAAGGATAGTGGCCTACCGAGATTGTGGATTATCTTTCAGGGAAATCGGTAGTCGTGTTGGACGAAACCAAACAACTGTAATGCGGATATGTGATCGTTGGATGCAGGAGGGTACGACGGACCGGCGTGTTCGATCGCATCCACCTCAGCGCACCACTTCACGTGATGACAGGCAAATTGTGCGCATGGCAGTGACGGATCGCTCAGTCACATCACGAACCATAGCACAGCACATGCAGTCTGTAACGCATCATCCAGTGTCTGCGCGTACCATTCGACGCCGTTTACAGCAGAGTGGTCTGTCCGCAAGACGTCCATTGCTTTGTCTACCCTTGACGCAGAACCATAGACGTCTCCGCCGCCAATGGTGCGATGACAGAAGGATGTGGACGGCAGAATGGAATGAAATTGTTTTTACTGACGAGTCACGCTTCTGTCTGCAACTCCACGATGGTCGCATTCGAGTCTGGAGACACCGTGAAGAGAGGATGCTGAACAGCTGAGTTATGCACCGCCACATTGGTCCTGCACCGGGTATTATGGTATGGGGCAGTATTGGATATCACTCTCGCACACCTCTAGTACGCATTGCCGGTACTTTAAACAGCCAGCGCTACATCTCCGAGGTGTTGGAGCCAGTTGTCCTTGATTACCTTCAGGGCTTGCCCACAGCCATATTTCAATAGGATAATGCGCGACCACACGTGGCACGCATTGTCCAACGGTTCTTCGTCAATCGCCAGATTGAATTGCTTCCCTGGCCGTCTCGCTCTCCGGATCTTTCGCCGATAGAAAACATGTGGTCCATGGTTGCTCTACGATTGACCCAGATTCCATCTCCAGCTGCCACAGCAGATCAACTTTGGCAACGTGTGGAAGCTGCTTGGTCTGCTGTACCCCAAGAACTCATCCAATGTCTCTTTGAATCAATGCCGAGGCGTGTGGCAGCGGTGATCTCCAACAATGGCGGCTACTCTGGCTACTGATTTTGGCAGGAACCACACTTCACAGAAGTCTATAAATTTAATCATTTGATACTTGGTCAACATGTTATCTACAAAATAAATTTTGTTGTGATATCTCTTGTCTTTCTTGGTGTTGCAATTTGGTTGGCCAGCAGTGTAAATAATCTTATTACAGGACATATATCAATCTATCCCACGTCGAATTCCTGCTGTTTTGCAAGCCAAAGGTCTCAAAAGCCAAAGGTGAGCTTGCAGTTTATTAATAAAAATTATCTGTAGAAATGGTAAGGGTTTCGTGTATTTTGATACCCCCCATTAGTTTCAAATCAGACTAAATTCTTAAATTTGCAACTGATATCAATGATTTCATTTTAATTAAATGAGTATTATTTGGAATTACAATTCCAGTTAAGATGAAAACTGTATTTTTCTCAAGAATGGTTTATGTTTTGGGTTTATATATACAGTTTATGTATTGGGAGAATTACACGCTTCTAACAATCTAATACAGTCATATATTGTCTTAGAAGCTGTAATCTGCAAGCTTTCGGTGAACTAGGAAAAATTATTCTTTTATGCTTTCCATAAAGTGTGAACATTAAACAAGTTTTGTTAAGATATAACAATTCCGAGATAGAGCACTATAGTTGTATTTATGTCTCCAATTTCCGTTACGATTTTATCTTTGTATCTCCCAATAAACATCTTTTGTTGTCATTATTGTCACTGTTATATTCTAAAAGTACATGTATATGCTAAAAGAAGGGACACGAACATTAATTTATCTGTGTGTTTCTTCTAAACGTGATATGGGAAGACAAATCGAATAAAATATGCTTTGTACACATTTATATTGGAGGTAATAGAATTCAGGCACATCATATTGTAGAGAGTAGAGATATAATGCAAGAATTTTTATGTTGAATTCAGATTAAATAAGTGTATGAAATGCGAACAAAAATAATGCCATTTTAAAGCGTTAAAAATGAACATATTTATTTTATCGTTATTCATGACAGCGCGTGGCCCAAAGGTTAAACATTTTAAAACCTAAATTAATAATTTCTTAGTTTTCATATTAACAAGAAAATTTAGGTTCTAAAATTTCAAATTTAAGAAGGATTAAATTATTCAATTAAAAAAGATTGAAGTATCCATAAACATTATTTTTTTTATAAAAATGTATTTCTATAGTAAAAGATAAAATATAATTTTTCCACCATTACTTGTTAGAAAGCAAATCTGACATGAAAAAATTGTTCTAGTGATGGTTATACTTTTACTTAAAATTTCCAAATGCAGTTAATTATTTAAATTTGAATTTCACTGATATTGTTCCAGTGTATTTCTAGTATCAACAGTCCCACAGATTCCCTACTAATGCATTTACTCAAATGAATGACACCCCTGGGTAAACCTGGTTCGGCAAATTCTTGAAATATTATACCCACGAACTCTTAAATATTCTTACGAAATGCACGTTGCTTTAGCAGTTTATCCTACAAAAGTTATAAGATAAAATACCTTCAAAAGAATTCTTAGATTTTCTTTTTATCCATTTATTCTCGAAAGCAGAGTGGTGCATACTTTCTGATATGGTGAAATATTAGGCTTAAATGATTGCATCAGAAAAATTATAAATTATAATGCATTCCTACATTTAAAAAAAATCTGAGCGTATTTTTCTTTTATCATATTAAAGATGTCACAACAAGGTTTCTGCAGTCTATGTATTTATTCAGATTTTATTCCTTTTTAAGCAAATTTCCGAAATTATGCAGAAAACAAGTACTTTTATTTAATGCACTATTAAAGGTAAAAAACAATTGATAAATAGCAAGTACGAATTGCGTTTATCATAATTAACTTAACTTAATATATTTTTGAGGGAATTAGATATCTGGATCTCTAAAGATTTCTAATGTCACCATTTTCATTTTTTTTTGTTTCAAAGTGAAGGAAAACATACAGAGCAATTATTATTATTTTCAATTTACGTATTTTTAAAACAGTGGTACTTGTAGAATGTGTAATTGGAAAATGTTTTTTTTTTCTTTCTTGACAGAATCTAGTTACATTATAACATTCATATATAAATTAGAAATTGAATACTTTGTATAAAAATACAGCATTCTAATTTCTATTATTTTAAGAGAAACTGGTATTAAGGAATATTTACTCACGGTGATAAACATTCAGCCGTAACTGATACTTAAAAATTTCGTGTGTGGATAACATCACAAGGTCATGTAATTAGTCAGCTTTATACACTGACTCAAATAGTTTTAAAGGTAAGCCTTAATATCGATATTTCTCAGATATTTTTATTATTTTGAAAATGTATAAACCCAGTGCCACACCTTTATTGCAAGTGATTGATGTCAGCTTTTCATCTGGGAATACTAAAACAAATTATAACAACTAACGGCTTTCAAATCATGAGATTAATGAGCATACTTTGAATGAGATTATCTCCATCTGGTTCTTTTATAAACAGCAAGCCATATTAACTGAAGTGTAAATCATTGCACTGACTATGATCTTTCTCTGAAAACCTGGAGCTAAATCATAATAACATACAAAGGATGCTGGGATAATCTGTTACTATATTTTAAAGAAAGTAACATCATTTATATCGATGAATATGTTTCCAGTTTGAAGAATGGAGCTATGTTAAGCAGTTTTAAGGAAGTCATTTTCCAACGTATAACAGGAAAATCTCTCAATATGTGTGTGTTTAACAAATTTCTATTTATATTTAGTATTACCTTTGTCAGAAAAGTTTCAGAACTGATTTTCTAATTCTTTACCTGTGATATTCAAACACGAGAAATGGGTGTTATTCAGTCACCTGATATGTGTTCTAAATAGGCATGGCCTTGGAACTGTCTCCACGTAAACTCACTAGGTGGCAGAGCTGTGCATAGCAACCCACAGTTCGCTATTTGGCGCATTTAGTTGGAAGTTACAAGAGCTCTTTTTTTTGTTTCCACTGGCGAGTTACAAATATATATATATATATATAACTAGCTGAAAACCCGTACTTCGCTACGGAGTACATTCAAATTAAATACAACGGTCAATGTATGCAATTCATGCCAAATATATATATATATATATATATATATATATATATATATATATATATATATATATATATATATATCTTATATGATAAATACGACGATCAATGTATACAATTGATGTAAAATATATATATATTTATAAGAAAATCGTAAAGGATAATTTTATAGATAAAATAATGTAGAAGAAAATATTCAAATTAAATCTAATATAAAGAATACTAAAGAATATAGTACAGTTAATATAGTACAGTTTGTAGAACATTTCTTTTACTGTATTTTAATATTTTTTTGGATAATGTCCAATCGTCTGCCGCATTAGCAAGGAAAAAAAATATTTTTTGTTTATTTAGTTGTTACGCACGTGACGATAAATTTATTGAAAGTATCATAAAAAGAAATCACGTGATCAGCATTTAATAAATTAAATTCTAAAAATTAATCTTTAAAAATTCACCAAAAATCAGGAAATGGAGGTAAAGATTCGAAAAAGATGTCATTTTAAAGGAATTTTTATGATCTTTCTCGTGATATAAATTTTATAACCCTCAATGTATTATTTTAAATGCAAACGTAAAAAAAGTTTTAAAAACAGCTTAAAAATTTAATTTAAAAAAATCTAAGAAGAATTTTTGAAAAATCTTTCTTAGTGCACCCCTACATTATTAGAAGAATCGCCATGCAAAATTTCAGCCCTTTAGGTCCAGCGGTTTGGTCTGTGCGTTGTATGTCAGTCAGTCAGTGAATGAATGAATGAGTCAGTTACGGAACTGTTTTATATATATAGATTACTAGCTGAAGTACCCGGCATTGCCCGGGATTTTAACAATATTTGTTAACCAAAATCAACACAGTATAAATAACATAGAAAAAGTATATGTGAAATGTTATACACATCTCAGAATTCAGGAATTTCAGCCTTTCATCATTGAAGCACTAAAATCTGAAAAGTAAAAATGTCAAATTGTCTAATGTTTGCTAACCAAAATTAATTTAAAACTAAACACGTTATAAATAACATAGAAAAAACATGTGAAATCTTATACACATGAATAAAATGAAAACCCAATAAAAAATATATAAAATTATAATAAACTCCTCAGAATTCAGCTAGATTTAGCCTTTTATCATTTGGGCAAAAAAAGAAGCTGAAATTACAGGTTTAGCTGAAATTTCCAATAGAACCATGATATGACTCTAGCGTTGCCTCTTAAAAAATGAAGTGTTTGATTGAGGGCTGCAAACTATTCAACTCCTCTCCCCATTAAACTCCTATAAACATCCTCTACATATTAAATTCCTTTTCTCTCCATAATAAACTCCGCAGAATTTTGGTAGATTCAGCCTTTTATCATAGTACCACTAAAACCTGAAACATCCTCTCCAGAAATATAAATTTATTAATTACAATAATTAAACTCACGCTAATGTATGAATTACATAAGTTTTTTAACCAACATTTGAATAATTCGTAAATGAAAAAGCATATGAAAATAAAGATAATAAGAACTTCTGGAATCGAAATTAATTACCCTTAATTTTTAATTAATAAAAAACCAACAAAATATGAATAAAAACGATAGTTGTTTAAAAACATATGAAAATAAAGCTATTATAACGATAATAATAAAAAAGCATATGAAAATAATGCTCGTGTATGAAGTTAACTTTATGATATAAAGATAGTAATAATAATATAAACCGCGTGCATAAAATATTTAGCTTTTCAAGCGAAATAAATTAATTTTTAGAAAAAAACTACTTTTAATCGAGAAATTAAATACATTGCACAATATTTTGATTTTACCAACTTTCTACCCTACAATTTACACCCTACTTCTTTGAAGTTGGGTGTTGAAACATCCTCTTTGAAAAATTTACACCCTACTTCTTTTAAATAGGGTATAAATATAAAGTTTTAACAGCGAATTGAATGCCAGTTAAAAATTATTGTTGTTTAAAATCATATGAAATTTACGCTATTATAAAGACAAAAAAAAGCATAGGAAAATAATGCGTGCGCATGAAGTTAACGTTACGATATAAAAATAGTAACAATAATATGTATATATAAAACAGTTCCGTGACTGACTGACTGTTTGACTGACTGACTGACATACAACGTACAGACCAAACCGCGGGAAATAAAAGGGCTGAAATTTTGCATGGCGATTCTTCTTATAGTGTAGGAGTGCACTTAGAAAGATTTTTGAAAAATTCTTAGATTTTTTTAAAATTAAATTTTTGAGTTGTTTTAGTAACTTTTTTTAAGTTTGCATTTAAAATAATAATAATTTGAGGGTTATAAAATTCATATGACGAAAAAGATCATAAAAATTCCTTTAATATGAAATTTTTTTCGAATCTTTACCTCCATTTTATGATTTTTGGTGAATTTTTAAAGATTAATTTTTAGAATTTAGCCTTTTACATGCCACACTATGATCAAGAAATAAAGTACCATATTTTGCTGCATAACTTTGGTCGATAACTTCCAGGAAGTCGGTCCAACAGGTGTACTCCACTCATTCCTTTATTATATAATTTTATAATGTAAGGTTAAGGAAAATCGACTTTTATTTTAGCTCGGACATATCTTTTTGCTCTTCCTAATGGTTCGTGAGTGATAAAATTTGATGTAATAGTTACAACAAAACTATCGTTCCAATGGCACATATAAACTTCTCCATCGCATCGGTAATCATACTCTCCACGTTGAAATTTCGATATTTCTTTTGCTGTTTTAAGAGAACATTGTCCCGTTCTGGAATCTCGCACTGTGCCGATTGCCTTAAAGCCTTTGTTAGATAAATCTGTCAGCAGACTGTACGATGTAAAAAAAGTTATCGAAAAATATTTTGCGTTTCTCTGGATTGTCAATAAAAGATAATAGTTCGGAGACAACTTTTGATCCAAGTGGCAAATTATCATTTTTCGAACTTTTTCTACCGTAGATAGACATAGCATAAGGATAACCATTTGCTGAGCAGATCATCCAAACTTTGAAACCAAAGCGAATTGGCTTTCCACGTATGAACACCTTAGCCGAACGATGCGCATAACACGGAACCATGGATTCATCGATACTCATATTTTCGTGAAAAAATCCAAATTGACGAAAATTTTTTCCAACCTCTTTATAAAAGGGAGAAATTTTTCCTAATTTATCGCCTGGTTCCAATTTACTATTATCAACAATGTGGAAATACTTTTTAACATCCGAAATTTATTTCTGGGCATTGTATTGTTAACAATTAGGATATGCAAATCTTCCTGAGAGCTCCAATATGTATTTTCATCAGGTACTTAGTGGTAGCCACTAAACAACAGTAATCCAAGAAACTGCCGAATGTCATTTGCGTCGACGTCTAAAGAGTCTTCTTTTTGTAGGGCGTACAGCTTTGTAAGTTCGGCAGAATTTTCTACGTAATCAGACGGCAGAATCACTGATCACGTGTGATATCACTGCTTTTGTATATCGTTACATGCCAATGTTCCTTTTTTGGAACATTGCATTTTTACGCAGTCTTGAGGAAATATTTCTTGTTATTATTTTAATTTATTTTATTAACTCGTTAAACTTGTCCTTTGCAAGTACGATGGGGAAATTTTTGGGTGGATTTGAATTTTTAGGAATTTTATAGAATTTTTTTTCTTACGTACTGTAAAAATTATGAAAAAAGCTGATTTTTAGAAATTTTTCTACGCTAAAATATTCATATTTGATAAAAAAAAGTCAAAAAATCAATCATGCCTTCTATAATATACGGTAATTTTTTCAAACTGACAGATATCACAGTTTATTTTTAAAAAAATATTAAACATGGTGTTCCAAAAAAGGAACATTGGCATGTAAAAGGTTAATTTATTACACGCTGATCACGTGATTTCGTTTTCTGCTACTTTAAATAAATTTATCTTCACATAACAACGAAATAGGAAAAAAAATACTTTTTTTCTTGCTAATGCGGCAGACGATTGGACATTATTCAAAAAAATATTAAAATAATGTAAAAGATATGTTCCTCAAACTGTACTACATTAACTGTACTATATTCTTTAGTATGTCCTATGAGATTTAATTTGAATATTTTCCTCTACATTATTTTGTCTATAAAAATATCCCTTACGATTTTTTATTAATATATTTTTTTGTTTTTTTTTACATCAATCGTATACATTGATCGTCGTATTTATTATATATATATATATATATATATATATATATATATATATATATATATATATATATATATATATATATATATATATATATATATATATATATATATATATATATTGTCATTAACTGCATACACTGACATTGTATTTAATTTGAATGTACCGTTCGTTTAGGAACACCTCCTAAACGAACGTTTACGAAGTTTTGGTTTATGGAATACTAAAAGTTTAAAATAGTGGCGCCATCTATTGAACATCTATGAATTGAGAATCGCATCCGTCAAAAATTGTTTGTTATCCTAATTGTTAGCAATACAATGCCCAGAAATAAATTATTGATGAATGTTTGTTAACCAAAATCAATTTTAAAACTAAACACAGTATAAATAACATAGAAAGATTTAGCCTTTATCATTGGAGCAAAAAATCCTGGAAAGTGAAACATAAAATATATAAATTTATAATAAACCTACCAAAATCCATTAAAAAACTAAACACAGTATAAATAACATAGAAAAAAAAGCATACGAAATGTTATACACATTAATAATATGAAAACCAATTAAAAATATATAAATGTATAATAAACTCCTCAGATTTCAGCTATATTCGGTCTTTCATCATAAAAAAGCTGAAAAAAAATAAAATAAAAATAATTTTAAAAAATAATAAAATAATATAAAAATAATAATTTAAAAAATAATAAAATAAAATAAAGATAATAATTTAAAAAATAATAAAATAAAAGCTAAAATAAAAAAGCCTTCATAAAAAGCTGAAAATAGAGGTTTAGCAAAATTTGCACAATCCCAGACTCGAACCCGAGTCTTACTGTGTACCAAATGAACAGTTTTAACGAACGCGCCACGATTATACACAACACTGTTGAGTAAAGTAAAAAATATACGCAATGAGTTTTTTGGAAAGTTGCTATGGGTTGGTGAATATACATACATTTATGGAGTAAGAGGAGTTTTAAATGAGAAATAAGTTAGCAGGATAGAAGCTTAGTCTTTAACTCTTCAATAGACACAAAGACATAAGCTAGGGGGGTTACAGTAGCGATTAAAAAAGATTGTGACACTTAGCGTGGTTGATTCGAATTTTCCATCGCGTGTGAGAGTGTCAATATGCCGTTGGATCCGATTTATTTTAGAGTATAAAATCTGACTTGAAAGATTATTATTTTCATTTATTATTCTGGTTTAATATATAACTTGAAACTTTTTGATTTTATTTATTTTTATCTTTTCGCTCGCTGTTTGCCAGCTAACCCTAACGTGGACGCCATATTCAGAGGGGTGATTCCACAAAGTGTAACAGCTTACAAATTGTTGGTTTTTTATTAATTAAAAATCAACGGTAATTAATTTCGATTTTTGAAGTTCTTCAGACCCTCGGCTGTTTTTAAAGACGCCTGTATGTAAAATTTCACGATCGTTGCTCCTAAACTGTGGATTTCTATACAATTACAGAGATACAAACATTCATTTTTATATATTAGATATATGTAATGTATCCAAAAGAAGGGATTGAAGTTTCGTACTGGTAGTCGTAGCTGGCATCAAGAACGAGTGGCTGGCGTGGCGAATAAATTTAAGTTCACCTCCAGAAGGGAAGGAACAGGCAATCTCAGTTCAATTTAATTTTTACTTTTCAGGAATTTCCGTGGAGCGTCATACAGTTACACACCATCGTTGCTGGACATTAATTCGTACATTATGGCCTGTTCCGGCCTCTGTTGGGATCGGCATTTACAGGACTGTCATAGTTGAGAACAGGCATAATGCTGCCGGAACAGCACATGAAAATATATAAAAACCGCAGCGTAATTTACGACATGTTTCCAGGACGGAGACAGACACCCAAAAGACCCGCGAAAACCCTAGTTGTATGTCCTTGAGTACAGGCGCGCTGAACTTTAATTGGTTAAAAAACTGACACGTGATTAAGTCGCGTCACATGAGGTGATGGTCTCGCGATGCCCGTTATATAATGCTTATATAATGGTCCGCGCGTGCAACAGCTTTAGGGGAAAAATAGATTTTTATTGGTTGAATTTAGGTCGCAATCCAACGTTAAGGGGACGTATTCTGTTGCAATAAGATAAATGAATTTGGAAAAAGCATGTTAGGAGTATTTAAAAGGATTTAAATTTGTTTCAATTCCCCCCCCCTCCGGAAAAGACTTGCGTGAGGGCCGGCTTCCTCAGCAAGGCACTCCATCAGGCGAGAACCGCGTAGACAAAAAGTAATTTTGATAAAAATTTTGAATAGTAATTTTGCCTCAGGTGTTGAAAATTAAATTTTGTATTACTGTCATCTTTGTGTGTCTGCCCAGGTCAGGAAATTTAAAAATATCACTATAGGAATAACAATTTAAATATCAGTACACTAAACCCACTCGTTAGGTGATCATGGCAATATTTCAAAATCGTTACAACACAAAAATATAGGAACACTAAATGTTGACATGATTAATGTACTATAATATTTTCAACCTTCGTATAGTCCTTTCTATACCATAGGCAAATGAAGGTTTATCACTAGAACATAAAAATTAAGTAATAATTCACAAAATAAAATGATATGAAGATTTAAATACACAACTGTTTTCTTATGCTGACCATGGTAACACTACAATATTCAATAAAATTTTAATATAACATGGAATGTAAAAATACAAAAATTTCTTATTAAGTAACACAATATATCACATTTGGTTGTTTAAATTGGATTTATTTATTGTTGTTGTATTAGGATCATATTAGTAATTAACAATCTGTCCAAACATGGGGTTAGGCTTCATGATGCATTTTAAAAAGGTCAGGTGAATGATAATATCTTAGTTTAGAAGCATGTACAATTTCAGTTGTTCGACCAGCTTGGAAATTAGGTTTATCTATTTCATAATTTACATCTCAATATTGTCTAGGAACTGTGAAAGGGCCAGGAAAAGGTTGACTTAATTTGCGTGTATTTGGATAGTTAAATTCCTCATAAATTACTTGATCACCAGGTTTAAATGTGGATGCCAAAAAACGAGCGTCATATCTAATTTTATTTTTGTTACGGTAATTAATAGTTCTTTCTTTTGCCAAAAGACGAGCCTGATCCACAGGAGGATAATAATTATTGTGATCGATTGGTGGCGGGCAAGGCAGGGTGCCAAAAAGCAAATAACCAGGGGAGATTTTGGTCACAAAGTGGGGCGTATTATTGTATTCATTAACAAATTGTTCTAATAATTTGGTACAGGGTATTTTAGTTGAAGAAGCATTAACTTTATACTTTAAACGAGTTACAATAGATTGGTTTACACACTCAACCTTGCAATTCGTCTGTGGATGGTGGGCCGAAGTCAAAAGTTGTTTCACGCCGTTATGCTCCAAAAACATCTAAATTTGGAAGATGTAAAAGCAGCATTACGATCAGTTAATAATTTTTCAGAGACATGTACTTGAAAAAGTTGTTTCAGACAGTTTGCATAAGTTTCTGTAGTAAGGCTTTTAGAGGGGAAAGCCCAAATGTATCTAGTGACATGGTCAATAATTATATGTAGGCATTTTTTGTAGAGTTATAATAATTAAATCCACCAACAGTATCTAATGATAGGCACTCAAACGGTTTTTCAGTAGGGGGAACTGCCTGCATTAATCCATAACGTTTGTGTCTGGGTTTCTTGCTAAGTTGACAGGTGTGACAATGTTTAACATAGTTAGAAATATCATTAGTTATAAATGACCAATAATACTGAGGAGAAATTAAGTTAATCATTTTTTGAATTCCAGGGTGTCCAAATTCTTCATGTGCTTTTTTTAAATTTTCAATCTTAATGACATAGGACCAACAATTTTGTTAATACCATTCTTCTTATACGCTATTACATCATTGATTTCTGAAAATTTACTATGTGAAACATTATCCATCTTTTCATAATGCTTAATTTCCTTTAAGTCCAATAAGTGCACATGGTGTTGGACATGCTGAGACACGGGGTGCCTGGATAACATGTCAGCTTCATAATTGGTTGAACCCTTTTGATATTTTACTTCATACTCGAACATTCTCAACTTTCACGACCATCTAAATAATCTACCCCTTGGGTTTTTCACATTCTTCAGCCAAACTAGGGCAGCATGATCAGTATGAACAGTAAATTTGGTCCCGTGTAAATATTGATAAAATTTGTCAAAACTGTCTACAATAGTAAACATTCCAACTCCGTGATGGGATAATTTTTTTCATACTCTATTAAAGTTCTAGAAAAATACACGACAGGGTGTAAGTTATTACAAGCATCCGACTGTTTCAGCACAGCTCCAATAGCATATTGAGAGGCATCTACAAACAAATGACATTCTAAATTTGGATTATACAATTGCAAAATTGGTTTTGACACAAGAAATTTTTTTTTAAATTTTTCAAATGATTCTTAACAGTTATGATCCCAAACCCACTTTTTGTCCTTCTTTAATAGTCTATTTAATGGTAATCTTATTTGTGCATATTTTGGGAATAAACTTATGATAAACATTTACTGAACCCAAAAATCTTTGTAATTCTTTAATGTTGGAAGGGGGTTTCAATTTTTCAATACTTTCAATGTTTACATTATCTGGAGTAATTCTGCCATTCTCAATTTCATATCCTAGAAAGTTAATGTTACGTTGCATGAATTTACATTTAGATTGCTTAAGTTTAATAGATTCTTGCTGAAAAACTTCAAAAATTCGTTTTAAATGATTAATGTTTTCTGTTTCTGTGGATTAGTAAACTATAATATCATCATTTAATGGCACGCAAAATCAATTCTATGTTTGTCCAAAATTCGTCTAATTGTCCTATTAAATATAGCTGGGGCATTCTTTAAGTCCAAAAGAGAGGAGTAACGATTCAAACAGGCCAAAACTGGTGTCAAAAGCAAGTTTTTCAGTATCTTTAGGGTGAACAGGTATATGCCAGTATCCTGAGGTCAAATCAAGGGTGGAAAAAATTTTGGCATTACTTAATTTATCTAGCAAACAATCAATTCTGGGGAGAGGTTCAGCATCTGTCTTAGTAATAGCATTTAATTTACGAAAATCAATACAAAGTCTAGTCTTTTTGCCTTCGTCCCTTTTCAGAGCAAGAGTTATTGGGGCTGAGTACGCAGAGTAGCTTTCTTTTATTATTTCTGCTTCTAATAATTTCCCTACTTGTTTCCCGATTTCTTCAATTTGGGAAGTACGGTATGGTCTTTGGCTAACAGGGAGTTCTGAGGTTAAAATGATTCTTTGAGGTTCTATTCTAATTGCACCAATGTCATACTTATCTTTAGAAAAAATGTGGTTGAATTTCTGTAGTAGTGAATTTAGCACAGTATTCTCATTAATGATAGTCTGTGGTGTTTCATCTGATTCCACAGAGATCTTTGGAAACTCACTAACTCAGTACTAATTTCATGATACATTTGTTTGGGTTCGTTACGGAAGGTTTTGATTTCCAGATTTACAGAATTATTTGGATTTATATTATAATTGTGTTGAGGATGAGTCACTGGAGGAAATTTGGTCTGTCTTGATTCGGGGTCACAAACCTTGTTAATGTGAAGCGAGATTCTGCACTTAGGTAAATTCTGTTGCAATTTTATCCTCTTTTGCAGTTGGCATACTTCACGTCTCTCACAGTCAATTGTTAATTTAAAAAGCCCACATTCGGGCAATCCTAGGATTACATATGGTAAATTTGAGTCCAAAATATAAAATTCAGTTGTCTTAATCAGTTTTCCAATCTTCAATTCTATAGTGCACTTCTCTTCTAACTTTATGGTACCATCGGTTTGTCTAACATGCATTGGGAATTTAGTCTTAGCAGGTAAAAAACCATATTGGTTCACAAAATGTCGGGGGAGGAGCGAGATTGAGCATCCTGTGCCTAAAACGCATAAAATAGAATTCCTAGTTAAGTTTCTTGCTTTATTTTGAAAGTATCCGGATACAATTAATTGTCAATATTGAGGTTGATGTTCTTCTGATTCATGGGATTCTCGTTCAGGAGTGTTTCTTGGGATGTTTTGTCTAAACTGGCACGTTTGCGCCCAATGGAATGCATTGATTATACCACGCTTCTCACAGATTCTGCAGGGAGCAGGTGGCAGTTGACTCGAATTATAATGGGTATAGTGGCCAGGGGGTCTAGGTATCATATTCATATTTGGGTTTGGCATAAATGTTGGGTCGGAGCTCCTAGGAGGATAATTGGGTCTCCAGGGCTGAAAAGGGGCTCTAAATCTGGTATTCTGTTGTTCTGGTCTATGCATGCGAAAAGGAACTAGTCTCTGAAACTCTGGTCTTTTATTTTTCTCACTGTCTTCCTCTCTCTGTACATGGGTCAATTTGGTGGCAATCTGCAACCAATCCAAAAAGTTCTGGGGTGTGTTGATTGTTAGCAATAGACGCATGTTGATGGGCAACCCATCAGTAAGTCCCTCTAAAATTAATTGTGTATTTAGGCCCAAGGCCTTGCCAAGGTGAACCATTTTATGGAAATAGTCTGTGATCTGGTCTGCTGTTTTGAATTTTAAGTTAGAAAATTCACTGAAACTTGTTGAAGTAGGATCAAAAACTCTTCACTCAGAGTATCTTTTAACTCTTTCCAGGTGTTAATGTCCAAACAGTGGTTGATAAACGTGGTGAGGACATTGCCTCTCAAAAATCTGCTCACATTTCGAAGCTTCCACTCATCAGTTCTTTCAGTTTCTGAACATTGTTGTTTAAAATAATGGAACCACTCAGAGAGTCTCATCCCCGACTCGGGGTCAAAAGGGACAAAATTTGCATGGTTAACACTTACATTTAGTTCATTCCTATTCTCTCCCTCATTTTCACTATTTTCGGTTTTCACCACTGTTTTGGTTGTATCTTTTGACGTCATTTCTACTCCTTTAGATTACTGTTTAATTCTCCAATCAACATAAAATTATAAAAATCTTAAACATTTCATAAACATTCATACCTAATATCAATGGAATTTACTAATACAAGTCATAATTTTCAGATGTTACCCACAAAAACATGTCAACAAAAATTTTCTACTATAATACTACTTATGATTATTATTATTATTATTTAATTCTCCAATTTGGAAATAAATCATGACAAGAAAAATATTTTAAAACACTTCATAAATCTTAATACTTTATCTCAATGGAAACAACACTACTACAGTATAATTTCTCAATCTTATTATAAAAACATTTAATCTCAACAAAATTTTAACCAATACTCTTAAAATATTTTTTATCAAAGAAATATTTACTAATATAATATCATAATTGTCAGGGACGAGGCTATGATAGCGCCCCTCCGCCTCTCATGCGCATAACCCTGTCGCCATTTATCGACACAGCGCATCCTAAATTCAGTTGAATGGAGAAACTCAATCACGCAGGTCATACCGACAAGCGGTAGCCTGACCCCTTACGAACGTCTCTGTTTTATTCCTATCCTGTTGTTTTGTGTGAGTGTTTTTGTTTGCGTCAATAAACGTTCGTCTTTGTGTTTACGAATGAAGATTTTATGTGTCCAGTTGTACATGACAAAAGAACCACGCCAGGTTACGACAGATTGGTGTCATATAGAGGGGTCATGTAAATAAACTGGACTTACTTTTACGGATATACTGAATGATAAACACGTTCATCTGAGAAGCTTTTTCAAGGTAAGAGCTTTAAGTTATCCATATTTAATGCATGCAACGATGGCGGACGATGATGTAAATAATGCTCAAAACGTAACAAAAACAAACGATGATCTTAAAATAATGCTATCTAAATTTAAGAAAGAAAGAAAAATCGTTCGAACTGCCGTCACAAGAATTACTTCATTGATTGAAACTGCTATTGCTGAGAACAATGTTGAAAATGTCGAAGAGCAGCTAGAATTTCTAAGGTTAAAATCTAAAAATTTGTCTGATTTAGATAGTAAAATTTGTGAACTCATAGATGAAAATAAAATCGAAACCGAAATTGAAACAGTTCAAGAATACGAAGATACAATAATAAGATGGAAGTACCGAGGTTCTAAATTTCTGAAAGGGAAAAATAGTATTGACAATTCTACAGATTCTAGCGTTTCTTCACAGAAAGAAAGCGATGAACAAAATGTTTCCCCACAACTAAGTGTTCGACTGCCCAAAATTGTAATGAACAAATTTTTCGGCAACCCATATGAATGGCAAACATTTTATAATTCGTATAACACGTCAATAGAACTAAACCAGAATTTATCGAAGATTGATAAGTTTAATTACTTGATAAGTTTACTCGGAGGTTCAGCTTTAAAAGTCGTTGAGGGATTTTCGTTGACCCCAGAGAATTACGATGAAGCAATCAAGCTCCTGAAAGCCAAATTTAATCGAAAAGATATTTTGATTAGCATGCATATGCAAAAACTCTTAAATCTAAAACCGGTTAAGAATTCGAGTGACATTTATGCATTAAGAGAATTATATGACACTGCTAACATACAAATACGTTCTTTAAACTCCCTGAATGTCAAAACAGAAACATTTGGAAATTTATTAGTTCCCTTATTGATGAAATCTATGCCAAAAGATATAGCTTTGGAATATTCGCGCAAAAAAGGGTCTGACGATAATTTTGATGTAGAAGATTTAATTGATTTTTTGAGAATTGAAATCGAAAGCCGGGAACGTACAGAGTCTTTAAATTCTGCTTATTTAGACGCAGGAAAAAATGGCGGAAAATTTTCTCGTTGGAACGACAGTTGTTATACATATAAGGCGCCATTCAAGGCCAAACCGCATAGCATTGATGAGTCAAAGAGGGTGAATCGGGTATCTGTGGTTGATGCTCGAGAATCGGGTTGTTTATTTTGCAATAAATCACATGAGATTGAATGTTGCCCGCTGACTCCCACGGAAAAAAAAGAAAAGTTAAAAGAAGCGAAACGTTGTTTTGTCTGTTACAAATTGGGCTGTAGAACTAAAAACTGCAATTCGAAAGAACGATGTGGTTCATGTAAGTCAAAATATCATGGAACTTTGTTACACGTTAATTATGAAAGGGGTAAAGATAAAGATGTCAAAAATGATAGTATTTTAACAGCTCGCATTTCGTCTGACAAGTACTTTAACGTAAGCCCGGAAAACGAAAACGAAAGAAGTTTTGTTGACACTTTGCCAATGATTAAGTTGAAAGTAGATTCTAATATTCTAATCGGCGTTGCAGATTCTGGAACGCAAATATCTGTCGTCAAAAGTAGTTTAGTACCCGAAAAGTATAAAACACCTCATGGCAGTGTAGAGTTAACATGTGCTTTCGGCCAGAGTTTAAGAGCACCATTAATTAATTTACCATTAACAAAGGTAGAAGATGATTTAAAATTTAAAGAACCCATTTATATAACATGTGCTATGGTACCTACGTTGTCAAATGATTTATTGTTGTCTGTAAGTGCTTTAAATGAATTAAATTGTAACGTCAAAGAAGTAAATTTAATTTTTAATGAAAACGGAAGTGGTAGAGAAAAGGTATTGCAGAATAATGAAATGAAATGTGATACTCCAGATAATGTTGCATTTTATTTGATAGAAAATAGTAATTTTAATCTACAAATGCTTTATGATGATAGAAGTGAGAACTTAAGTAATATTTCAGATGCTGGTAATGTGTATAAATGTAATGATTTAATCGAGAGTATTGTCGAGAGTACTATTGAATGTTGTGCAACTATGTCTAAAAACGTAAGTAAGGATGATTCCGTTAACAAGATTGATCAAAATGAAATATCTGATTCAGAAAAGTTTCGAAACGAACAAAAGGATGATAAAAGTTTACAGTCATGTTGGCAAGATGCCCAGAAAGGAATTAATCGATTCTATGTGGTTGACAATTTTTTGTACCACCGAGATAAAATTTTAGGTGAACGCGTAGATCAATTAGTAGTTCCAACGTCTCGTAGAAAACGGTTGTTAGAGCTTGCTCACTCTAGTTTATGGGGAGGCCATTTACGGAAAAAGAAAACGGCCGAACGTCTTAAGTACTCCTTTTACTGGCCTAGTATGAAGACGGACATAGAAGAATGGTGTAACTCGTGTGTTGCCTGTCAGCTTCAAGCCAAGAAACGCCCATTTGATGAGGTCCCAATCACACCAGTTTCACGTCCCGATGAACCGTTTCAAGTGATAAATGTCGATTTAATAGGCCCCATGGAACCAAGTAGCCGAGGCTTCAAGTACGTTCTTTGTGCCGTGGATCAATGCACTAGATGGCCAGAGGCGATTCCGTTGAAGACTGTGACAGCAAAATCTACATGCGAAGCCTTACTACAGATTTTTACACGTACAGGAATACCCAAAATGGTTGCGACGGACCAAGGAACCAACTTTACGTCAGCTTTGACGAAAGAATTTTTGAAGAGACTTGGGTCATGCCCTAGATTCTCGACCCCAGGTCACCCAAGCTCGAATGGACTTGTTGAACGTTTTAATGCTGTTCTAAAAGGGATGATTCATCATACGATGAGAGAATATTCGGAAGACTGGGACAAGCATATTCCTTTTTTATTATGGGCTTATCGTGAAGTTCCAAACGCCACCACTGGAGTTAGCCCGTTTCAAATGCTCTATGGTCGACGACCAACAGGACCTCTGTCCATTTTAAAGTCAACTTGGACCGATGAAACCTTGATTCCCCTTGGACAGTTGAAATCAGTTACTGATTACTTAAACAATTTAAAGACGAAATTAGAGAATTCTGCAGAACATGCTGGTCTCACTGCTGCAGGAAAACAGGAAGCCTATGCACACTATCGTAATAGGAAGACCCGTCATAAAGAATTCAAAGAAGGAGACAAGGTAATTGTCCTAATTCCAGATAGTGACAATAAAGTCTATGCACGATGGACCGGGCCGGCTACGATTGTGAAAAGGAAAAACACGTACAGTTATTTGGTGCAACTACCTGATAATGGCATTAGACATATCCATGCCAATAAGATAAGGGAATTCCAGGCATCAGCTAACAATGTCGGTGTTATTTATGATGCTGATGTTGACTTTGGAGAAATTGAAAACGTCCCCAGGATCACTCATTTAGACCCTGATCCAGAAGTGGACCTGACACACTTAGAACCTAGCAAGAGAATGGACGTTATAAAGATCCTTCGGAAACATTCCAGCCTTAGGTCAGGTGTTCCACGAATTGCTCACGTTGGAGAGCATAACATCAAATTGAAACCAGGAAATGTACCGAAGAAGCAAAAGCCATTTCGAATCCCAGAAGCTTTGAAGGAAGAAGTCGATCGCCAGATTGAAGAATTATTACAACTGGGACTGATTGTACCTTCTGAAAGTGAATATGCACATCCAGTTGTATGTGTCTCGAAGAAAGACGGAACTGTTCGGTTATGTGTGGATTACAGATACTTGAATTCCCAGACTGAAACAGACTCATTTCCGATGAAAAATGCTACGGACTTAATTTATCAAGTGTCTAAAGCAAAGTACATCACTCTCATAGATTTACTGAAAGGTTACTGGCAAGTAAAGCTTAACCCTGATTGCCGGGACTTAACATCTTTCATCACGCACCGAGGACAGTATGCATTTGTTGTCCTTCCCTTTGGATTACGCAACGCTGCCGCTACATTTCAAAGAACTATGAATAAGACACTTTCTAAGCACAAAGAGTACGCCGAGTCGTACATTGATGATGTTACGATTTATTCAGATGATTGGAATACGCATCTCAAACATCTTGACGCAGTTATGACGACCCTAGAAGAAGCTAACTTTACTATTAATTTTCAAAAGTGTGACTTTGCTAAAGGAAAGATCAAATTTCTTGGTCATATCGTAGGTTCCGGATCACACGAACCAGATCCTGAAAAAGTGCAGGCTATACAGAATTTAGAGCCGCCTAAAACCAAGAAAGATGTAAGAAGTATCCTAGGACTATTATCTTATTATAGAGCTTATGTTCCAAACTTTTCAGATATTGCTCGTCCTTTGACTACTTTAACTAAACGAAGAGCTCCAAACGATGTTGTGTGGCTAAACGAACATGATGTTGCTTTTGTTAATCTTAAGAAAGCAATATGTAACGCCCCTAAGTGTTATTCCCCGAATTTCAAGCTACCCTTCATAATATACGCAGATGCATCTTCTTATGCTGTAGGAGCATGTTTAGCTCAAAAAGATGAACAGGCCATCGAACATCCTATTGCATTTGCAAGCAAGAAACTGACTGAAGTGCTAGAAAAGTACGCTGTAATCGAAAAGGAAGCTTACGCCGTAATTTTTGCTTTAAAGAAGTTTGAGACTTATGTATTCGGCTCAGAAATTATAATCGTCAGTGATCATAATCCTTTGAAGTTCCTTACGAACTGTGCATCCCAAAGCCCCCGACTTCAAAGATGGTCTCTTGCTTTACAACGTTTTCATGCCACGATTACTTACCGTAAAGGAAAAGAACACTTGAATGCTGATTCCTTGTCACGTTTAAAAGCCGATCACTGGGAAGATAATTAATGACTTTTCATGAACTGAATGACTTTTAATGAACAATTTATTTTTCTTTATTATTAATCCTATATGTCTTGTCTTTTCCAGGAAATAGTAGATGTATCTCGCAGATGATGGAAAAGCTGTTTAATTTTTTTTCTTATGCTTGATTGAAATGATTAGTATTGGTATATTCTTATTTTAAACCTTTATTTAGTTTGTTAGTTCTCAAAAGTTAAATATTTTAGCTCATTTTTTTTTTAAAAAATTTAGTATGTTTAGTGCCTTGCATATGAAGCTTAATTATCAGTTAATGTCTAAAACCTTTTAAAGTATGGGTTTCATTTTTTTTTTATTTGTTTATGTGTTATGCTTTTAATAATCTCATGTCTCATTTTTTTTTATTTCTCATACATGTTTGTTATCAAGGTGAATGTTGTTAATGTGATGATATATATATATATGTAAGAAGCAATTTGATTTGTCTTCAAGAAGACCCAATCAAATCTTTTAGAGGGGAGGTGTCAGGGACGAGGCTATGATAGCGCCCCTCCGCCTCTCATGCGCATAACCCTGTCGCCACAGCGCATCGACACAGCGCATCCTAAATTCAGTTGAATGGAGAAACTCAATCACGCAGGTCATACCGACAAGCGGTAGCCTGACCCCTTACGAACGTCTCTGTTTTATTCCTATCCTGTTGTTTTGTGTGAGTGTTTTTGTTTGCGTCAATAAACGTTCGTCTTTGTGTCTACGAATGAAGATTTTATGTGTCCAGTTGTACATGACAAAAGAACCACGCCAGGTTACGACAATAATCTTCAGCAAAATTTTACTTATTACACATTACTCTTAATACGTTTTCAACATATAACTATTTAAAAAGTTTCCACTTTCAAAATACCTCACAAATTTTACATTCAGAGATTTTACACAATTCTTTCTATTATTGTATTATCACTTTAAATATTAAACATAATTTTAGGTAAAATAATTTACTGCAATCTAACATGAGTCTTTCAGGAAAGAGAAAAGAAAAAAATTAAATCGTAAAGCGTTTAGCCACAAGAGCAGCAGCTTAATCTGGACGACGCATAAGGACGTTGAAAAAAATATGCTGGCTACATCTCTCTGTATCACAAACTGGCTATATCTCTCTGTATCACAAAATATATCTCTGTATCACAAACACATTTTCATTTTGGCGACTTTAAGTCACCTATTTGCACCTAGACGAGATCTTGAACACACAGATGAAGGTCTTGAACACAAACGTTGGTCACACAAATGCGGAAACACCGCAGCACAAAACGCGCACTTAGACGAAAACTCGTTGAAAAAAATTCCTCTTCTGGGTTAACACACTTGAGCTCCAAAAACACTGACGTGGAATTTTCCCGACGACGCACATCTTGGAAATCCACACACAGGTCTTCGAGGCGCACAGATAACTTTCTGCTGCCGACTTTCTTGTAATTTATCCAAAAGAAGGGATTGAAGTTTCGTACTGGTAGTCGTAGCTGGTATCAAGAGCGAGTGGCTGGCACGGCGAATAAATTTAAGTTCACCACCAGAAGGGAAGGAAGAGGCAATCTCAGTTCAATTTAATTTTTACCTTTCAGGAATTTCTATGGAGCGCCATACAGTTACACACCATCGTTGCTGGACATTAATTCGTACATTATGGCCTATTCCGGCCTCTGTCGGGATCGGCATTTATAGGACTATCATAGTTGAGAACAGGCATAATGCTTCCGGAACAGCACATAAAAATATATAAAAACCGCAGCGTAATTTACGACATGTTTCCAGGCCTGAGACAGACACCCAAAAGACCCGCGGAAACCCTAGTTGTATGTCCTTGAGTACATGCGCGCTGAACTTAAATTGGTTAAAAAACTGACACGTGATTAAGTCGCGTCATATGAGGTGATGGTCTCGCTATTCCCGTTATATAAGGCTTATATAATGGTCTGCGTGTGCAACACCTTTAGGGGAAAATTTAGATTTATATTGGTTGAATTTAGGTCGCAATCCAAGGTTAAGGGGACGTATACTGCTGCAATAAGATAAACAAATTTGGAAAAAGCCTGTTAGGAGTATTTAGAAGGATTAAAATTTGTTTCATATATATATATATATATATATATATATATATATATATATATATATATATATATACACATAGTATATATATATATACATATATATAAATAAATATATATATATATATATATGTATATATATATATATATATATATATATATATATATATATATATATATATATATATATATATATATATATATATATATATATATATATATATATATATATGTAGGAAGGAGTTAGTACTCCTTCCTTTAGAAGTGAATCATTAGACTTAATTATTTTGAACATTTAATTAAACTAGACGATGTTTACAAGACAGGACTAACACTTAGTATGAAATTAAAAAAAACAAAGCGTCAACACAGCTATTTGACTCAAAACGGCAAGCCTGCGGAGCGACACGTCCGCTTCGTAATGTCACTAGTCCATCACTGTGTTTGCGCGCCAAGTCCTTCGCGCCGAAGTAGTAGGAGTGGAAGTTGTAGTAATAGTTCAGTTGTGTTGCCAAACTCATTCTCACACGGCCGTTCTGACTTTCCAGACGTCCGCGGCTGGGTTGTAAACAATAATTCTGAAAAGATAAAAAAAAAAAAAAAAGCAGAAAAAGGAAAAATATTTCAAAAAATCAAGCAGTGTTCAACACAGTGGTATTGGTGTTCAGTTTCTGCACCACTGTTTCATTTTGTCCGCTGCAGTTGATGTTATGGTTGGACCATCGTGATGTCCTAACTTTCGAACTTCGTAACGATCGTTGGGGTTGATGTTCGTGATCTCATATGGTCCGAAGAACTTTGGTCGGAGCTTTAATCCGGTTCCAAATTGAGTTCGTTGTATTGCCACTTGACACCGATCTTGTATTTACAAGCCGGTTTACGCCGTTTGTTATATTGTCGTATGTTTTCTTCCTGTAAACGGAGGATATTTCGTTTAGCTTCGATACGTAACGCTTCTTTGTCATCAAGAATTCTTTGGTGGTGTTCCTCGTCAAGAAGATTTTTAATCTGTAGATCCTCTTGTTGTTTCATTTTAACACCAATTAAAAGTTGAAAGGGTGTGAATTTTGTACTGCGTGTGGTGGTACTATTTAAGATACGTTGCAATCTTGGGACATATTTAAACCATTTGTCAGGTTCATCTAGAGCTAACTTAGTTAAAACGGGAATAATTGTGCCATGAACACGCTCAACCTGACCGTTGCCACGTGGCACACCTGTTGCTATTGAAATGTGTTCAATTGACTGTTCCTGGCAGTAACTTTGAAATTCTGAAGATGTGAATGCGCTACCTTTGTCAGTAATGATTTTTGAAGGGTTGCCAAATGTAGTTTGTTGCAAGGATAATTTGTCTAAGGCATCTTTCGTAGAGGTGGACTTCACGGGATAGATCCATACAAATTTTGAAAAGGCATCAACTACTGTAAAAAGATACTTATAACATTTTTTGTCGATGGTAAAGGTCCTAAAAAGTCGCAATGGTAACATTCAAGGGGTGTATCACCTTTTGGAATGGGGTGAAGGTATCCTTCTTGTTTTCCAGATTTTCGCGAGGACAAAATGCAAGGAATACAGTTCGAAATAATTTCTTGAACTAATTTCTTAAGTTGAGGAATGAAAAATTCACGAGAAACAATTAATTCGGTTTTTTGTGAAGCAAAATGACCTTGTGAATGGGCGTTTAGCACTATTTCTTTCTGC
The DNA here is from genome assembly GCA_907164885.2 of Dolomedes plantarius. Classification (NCBI taxonomy): domain Eukaryota; kingdom Metazoa; phylum Arthropoda; class Arachnida; order Araneae; family Dolomedidae; genus Dolomedes; species Dolomedes plantarius. The sequence goes on along the minus strand of OU015498.1, from coordinate 128,704,816 downwards.
ATCATTTGTGGTACTACTAAAAGTTCGGCATCCTGATGAAGTTTATAAAGAATTCCGTTTTTAACAAAAAATTCATCAGAAGGTGTAGATTCAAGCATAGATTTAATTTGAGATATAAATTCATCCTGGTCTTGGGCATTTTTCACCTTTTGAGTGATATCATTTGAGGTAATTACAAGAATGGGGTTACGACTTAAAGCATCAACATGTTTCATCTGTCTACCGGGTCGATGACAAACTTCATAATCAAAGTCTTCTAACATCAATGCCCATCGAGCAATTTTAGCTGGTAGGTCTTTTTTGTGCATCGTTTTTTGGAAAGCATCACAATCGGTGATAATTTTAAATTTTGTTCCCAACAAGTAGTTTCGAAATTTTTTTAGCGCTTCAATAACGGCAAGAACTTCCAGTTCATAACTATGATATTTTTCTTGTTGAACTGTAGTTTTACGGCTAAAATAATGAATAGGATGAAACTGTCCATCATCGGATTGTTGCAAGAGCACAGCGCCAAAACCTAAGGAGCTGGCATCAGTGTGGAGTTCTAATGGGTATCCCTGTTGAAAAACATGAAGAACTGGGTTTTGTGAAAGAATGTTTTTAAGTTGTTGAAAAGCTGCTATTTGTTCAGAGTCAAAATTAAATTCTACATTATCCCGAAGGAGGTCACTTAATGGTCTAGCAATCAGCGCATAATTTGGAATGAACTTTCTGAAATAACTTGTTAATCCAAGAAAACTTTGAACTTGTTTAGGGGTTTGAGGTTGTGGGAAATTTTGAACAGCTTGTGTCTTGGTAGGTGAGGGTTTAACTACTCCATTTTCGATAATGTAACCAAGAAATTCTATCTTTCGCTGTAAAAATTGACACTTTTTAAAGTTCAATTCAAGGCCATAGTCTGCAGCTGTTTGGAGAACTAGGCGTAATTTTTGTAGACCTTCAACTTCATCATTAGATGGTATGAGAAGATCGTCCATGTAAACAATAAGAACATTGTCGCGAATGAGATTTCTAAAAACTGTGTAAACATATCGTTGGAAAACACTGGGACTGTTACATAAGCCAAATGGGACACGTAAAAATTCGTATTGTCCTTCATGAGTCACAAAAGAAGTATATTTAGTGCTATTAGGGTCCATAGGTACATGAAAGAAACCATTTTTGAGATCAAGTGAAGTGAACACCCGAGATTTTCCAAGTTTGTCTAAAGCTTCTTCGATGAGCGGTAAGGGAAATTTATCTTTTATCATTTTTCTATTCAATTTGCGGTAATCAACACAAAGTCTATAATCTCCACTTTTTTTCTTACATAGAACAATCGGTGCGGCATAATAGGAGCAACTTTCTTTAATAATTCCATCATTTAACCAATCTTGAATTTGGCTTTCTACAATTTTCTGTTCCGCGAAAGGGAGTCGTCGAGAACGTTGAGCTACAGGGATTTCATCTTGTAATAAAATAGTCATCTTAATTTCAGTGTCTTGAACTTTATGTGGTTTGTAGGAAGTAACGATATTTTGAACTTCCTCACGAGTTTCAGAATTCAAAATGTGTGAAAGATCAAATGGAAAAGCTTGATCATCAGAAACATTAGCAATATTAACGAAGGTGTTATTTTCAGGAGTTTTGCATAAACGAATACCGTCTTTATCAAATGTAAATTGGGTTTGCTGTAAAAAGTCGATTCCGATAATCACATCAAAAGGAATCAAGTCATCCTCTAGAACATGTATTTTAGCAGGTAAAGTAATGGTTTGAATTTCGATGGAATCCTGAAAGAATCCGATGCTGTGAACTTGGTTTTTGCCAATTCCTGAAAAGGGAATGTTGGTGGGCTGCAATGGTGGCGAACCAATTCTTCGATAGGTTTTCTCATTGATGAGGGTTGCCTGTGACCCAGTGTCACAGAGTGCTGTCAATTGAATTCCTGCAAGTTGAATGTCAACATGCATGGGATTTTTCGATGAAGTTTCAGGAGAAAGTGCATTTACAGTTTTATCAGAAATAGGTTTTTGAGAATCAGGTTTTGGTTTGGAATTTCGATAACTTTTAGGGCAATTAGCATGAACATGACCAAAACTTTTACATCCGTAGCATTGTTTACCATGTGACTTATTCAAACATTGGTTGCTTTTGTGACCTCTCAAGCCACAGGAAAAACATACTGGCTGTGTATTTGGGCTACGTGTATTATCGACTTTCACATTGAGGTAGGAAGCATCAATTTTTTTCTGATTATTTTGTCTGAAATTTTGTGATCTGTTAAAGATTTGTTCATAAATTTTCAACTTTTCCTTAAATTCAGGGACGGATTTACAACCGTAAAGAATAACTTTATTGTTTGTTGAATCAGGAATTCCGTTTATGACATACTCAAACAGAGAGGAGTCATCGAGAGAACCTCTGTGTGCCAAATCTCTCATAGCTAAGAAATATTCTTGTAGGGTTTCAAACGGTTTCATACGTCGAGATTCCATTAATTTATGTAACTGAATACCGTTAATTTTGTCCCAAAATTCGTCTAATAAATGGTGCTTCAATTGTTCCCAATTTGTAATTCCACGAATAGACCTAATTAAAGTTTGAGCGGGACCAGTTAAACATTTTCTAACAAAAGTAATTTGGTGAATTGGATTGTTTATCTGATATAAACAAAAAAGTTCTTCAACGTCAGATATAAAATTCTCAACACTGTAATTATCACGAGACGAGAAAGGTTTTATTAAATCAACAACGTCTTTCAGACTAAACAACTGGAAAGAGAGATTCGCAGTTTCAACTGAAGGCAATGAATTTTGATCTGATTCACCAACGGAAATGTGTGTATTTTGCTTATTCGAAGATTCTTTTGCGTCAATGGTGGGGGAAAAGGGAGATCTATTTTCCTCTATAACGCTGTTAGTTTGGGATGAACGTGCACCCGGAAGTGAGTCATCATTCACTTCGCATTCCGAAACATCAGAAAATTCTGCTTTTAATAACGATAAATCACTAAGACTCATAAGAATGGTATTGGCACATTTGTCTGGGTCACTTGAAAATTCTAAATGAAGTAGATTACAAATAGAAATCAAGTCTTTAAGTGAAAATTCTTTAAGTACTTTCTGTTTCGTTGCTTCCAACACGAATGGCTGTTTAAAACCTGTAAATTTACGTAATCTGGTACGATTTTGTCTGTCGCCGTCTGTACCAAAAATTAAACGATGTAGAACCTTTATTTGATTCGTACTACCAATTTTTAATGATTTTGCAATATTGGGGTAATCGTTGAGAGTAGCCATAACTATATACTAGGTTCAAACAATTATAGTACACAAATATACAAATATTCAAAACCAAAATCAATACTTATAATACGTAGGTACTCAAATTCAAAAATAAAATTTCAAATCGAAATTTCCTCAAATACCAATTCAATAATAAAATATTGATTCTCAAAATATGCATCAAGGAAATAATATAATATTCTTCAAACTGTATTCAAATTGCAATCATTCAAAATATATGTTATGTTGTGGTTTGTTCAAGGAAACAAGATTCTTCAAGTTAAATGTCGAAATTTTCATCAAATCATCAAATAATTTCATCGAAATAGAATTCTCTTCAAGAAAACAGAAGTGATAAATTCAACGTCAAAGACTATCAAAAATGAATTTAGCATCAATTAAATTCTTGCATCAAAAGAACGTTGAAATATTTTCAGTTTTCTTATAATTATCATCAATAAGATGAGAATTCCATTAATCTTCAAAATTTTCTTGAACAAGCTTCAAAGTATGCATGAAATAATTACAATATGATCAGAATATACTCACAGTTCTGGTTTTCGGTTCTCGTCATCCCATCAGAATATTATCAGAGTCCGTGGCACATCACTTTCGTTTTCGCTGGCGGTATCCAAAACAGAAATCACAGAGAACAGTAATCCGGTAATCATCAAAAGAAAATAGTTTTTCGGTCCAAGCTAGGGGTATTTTTCGAGTCCGAGGGCCGAGCACCCATGTAGGAAGGAGTTAGTACTCCTTCCTTTAGAAGTGAATCATTAGACTTAATTATTTTGAACATTTAATTAAACTAGACGATGTTTACAAGACAGGACTAACACTTAGTATGAAATTAAAAAAAACAAAGCATCAACACAGCTATTTGACTCAAAACGGCAAGCCTGCGGAGCGACACGTCCGCTTCGTAATGTCACTAGTCCATCACTGTGTTTGCGCGCCAAGTCCTTCGCGCCGAAGTAGTAGGAGTGGAAGTTGTAGTAATAGTTCAGTTGTGTTGCCAAACTCATTCTCACATATATATATATATATATATATATATATATATATATATATATATATATATATATGAGCCAAGGGCGAATGGCCAAGGCGACTGCGTTATGCCTTGGCCATTCTGGGACTTAAGTCATTTTGCTCCGCCATATCTTATTTGAACTCCTCGACAACAGTTCTTGTGAGAGGGAGTTTCTAAAAGTCTCTCTAACAAGCAACTTTAGCGAGTTGTAAGAGACCTCATTATATACAAACAAAAGTGAACTAAAACGTCCTTAGACCCAAAAGTCTCCTAGCTATCCAATATCTGTCCCACACTGGAGCTAAAGGTAGAGCGGGGCAAGACAGATTATGGGTAATGTCCATGTCCTCTCGTCGATTACAGAGCTTGCAAAAGGATTCTGGAACGATTTTTACATGGCAGAGACGTTTTAATAGGCAATCACGGCCTGTAACTAGTCGAAACAAGGCGACTGCTTTATGCCTTGGCCATTCTGGGACTTCAGTCATTTTGCTTCACCATATCGTATTTGGACTTCTCGACAACAGTTCTTGTGAGAAGGAGTTCCTAAAAGTCTCTCTAACAAGCAACTTTTGCGTGTTGTAAGAGACCTCATTATTGGAAGTTTGTAGTACAGATGCACCCTTTTTTGCCAGGGCGTCGGCCAGCTCGTTACCCCGGATGCCGTAGTGGCCTGGTACAAGAGTTACGTGGTGTACGCGGATTCCAAGCAAGGTGTAAAGTCGTAGTGACCCCGAAGTTTAAGTGTCTGGTAGAATTAATCATGAATGAAATAATGACTCGTATTTACATCTTGTTTAATATAAAATATTTACAATAATAGTAATATACACGAGTTTGTTCTGTAACACCATCGTCGTATAGATTAGAAAGAGGGGGCACATAACACTGTCCAAGTTTGAGACCTCAGTCCCTAGATTCTCCGTCTCTCTCAGTACGTCAACCCATAATCAACACTCAGTCTATATTTTCCCCGCATCGTGCTATCTCATTCATTTATCACCTTCCTTGGAAAATTATTGTACGTTCTTCCGCGCCACCTGTTGTATTTTCCAGGTTACCAGGAGTCACCTTTTCAATCCTTTGTCGGTAGTCTCTTCTCTGCGGTTAAGTATTCACAGTCTTTTGTCGGCCGCGTCACCTAGGTTCTCCCATTCGTACGTCGCCTCTCTTCCTGCGCTAACGTTCTTTTGCTTAACTATTCTAAATGGTGTGTTCATTACATTTATTATCGGAATTGTCCTCTTTTAAAAAGTTCTATTGAGGTGTTAATGGTCCTGTTGATCATATTTAAACTCGTCACATCTGTACTGGATTTTCCAAAATTCGGATGGAGCCTATTTCACACCATGTGAGAGTCTCACACAAGGAGTTAACATTAAGCTCTCCAATAAGCTAGGTAAAACTCCTTGTGAATCCATATTTTACTACCACCCTCCATATTCACCTGACTGTGAAAGGGAAGCGTCATGAAGATATTGCAGCAATCCAAACAGCTGTGACAAATGTGCTGAGAATCATTCTTTACGAAGTTTTCTCTGCGTGCTTCAATGACCTCCAGACACGGGGACAGCTGTACATAGATAGACGAGAGGACAATTTAAGTCCTAGTTGCTTAAGTTGAATAAATTATTTATTTAAGAGCTCAATCCTGAAACTTTCCCGATAAAGGTTATAAGTTTGCCTCACCAACGAGGAGACTAGGAAATCGGTAGAAAAGAAAGACAGAGATTATTTTTAGAAGGATGGCGAATACGAAAAACAAAAACTCTGAAATCTTAAATCCATAACTAAGGTAGGGGACAAAGTTTAATTCAAAAATATTTTGCTACCCAGTGCGAATAGCTTTTAGACATGAAACCTTCTACCCTAGATAGGATAATAACTACAGTATTCTATGCGCTGAAAAAGAAGAGAAAAAGAAGGTATAGTTCTGAAAATACGAATATTCTATGTCACATACCGTAAGATCGACGACTGAACATACAGTAGAATAGGGAAATTTATCAAAATGTAAGTGACAACCTGTTTTCAGCGGGAATAATGGGGGGGGGTAGTTTTTCTTTGTTTTTATATGTTTAAGAGGAATGCAGAAAAAGTACCTTAATTTAGAAAATTTTAGAGCAATTTTCCATGTATATTGTAAATGAATATGAAAAGATTTAAACAATTTTTAAAAATGGGATTCTTTATTATGATGTACTTTTAGTTTCTTACACCTCTAATTTTATAGGTGTAACTGTAAAAATACTTCTTTTCTTCACGACATTTGAACGAAAATTTTCGAATATAGAAATGACACGAAAAAGCTGTTTGCTAGTACTTCCTTTATGCAAACAAAAACCGAAGAAATATTTTATACAATATAACATTCGCTTAAAATTTATTTAAGGACAATATTAACAGTTTAATTAATTTAACTGTAACTTTCAACTTAACCTATTAGTTTCCTTTCCCTATACCAATATTATTTAGTTTCCTATCCCTATACCAATTTTAAATGAACAAGACCTAAACATAACATTCATTAAAAAAGGAAATTTTGATACAATTTTAATCAAAGGAAATGCAAAATAACATTAATAATTATTTAGGGTGTACACTGTTTACAACTCCGCTAGTTTTTGTTGCTGTTATGTGTATAATTGTAAACAGGCCTTTAAACTTTTGCAAAATTGCGAATGTTCATAATGATGAAATTAAAATATATGTGGTTGTTAATAGTTTAACAAAATTTTCGAATTCTTAAGTCTTTTGAAATTTAATTTGTGACATCAATAAAAATCTTAGCTAAAGTACGTTTTAATTAATGCAATCAAAGTGCGTCTCAACGATTTTATTTACATACTCTCGAAACCTGCTGATATCTGCATCGAATATTTCACTAATTACATTTTCAACGATTTTACAAATACATATTTGAATATTGTTAGAACAAATATACCTATTATTAATCTTCTAATTAAAATTTTATGCGTTTTGAAATTCGTATTATCCACTGGAATACTTATTTTTGAAAAGAAAATATAAATGTGAGAAGTAATTAAATAATTTATTCTACTGAATAAATATTAGGGTTTTTTTCATTTCTTTCAATATGTAATCTATTTTATTTTAATAGAGAAAATTTGATCATGTGTAATCACAACCAACTTGAATAGGTATAAAAAGTTAAGGTAAATAAAATCGAAGGAAATAAAATCAACCAATTAAACTGTAAATCTTAGTTAAAATGCTAATGGGAAATATAATATGGGCATTAATATCCTAGCGTAACGGGATTAAAACTGTGTAGTCTTTGTCTGTGTTCACTGGAAGTGAAAATCGCTCCTCTCATCCAAAAATTATGTTCTTTCATTCTAAGAGATCGATCGCTTAAGCTCTAGAAACATTGCATTTAACAAAACAACAGAGGAGGTTTGCAACTAGGCAAAACTTTTCACGTTCATTGTCTAGCCAGACCAGTTTGCACTATCAATAAAAAAAGCTCAACCAAACATTTCATCCATCATTATGAATTAATTATATACAGAGGCTTTTCACACATTTTTTAGATGATGTATATTGTATTCACAAAACTAAATTACATAAAATTCTTGTGTTTTAAATGTTCCATTTGACATCCCTTATTCTGAACTATCTTTCGACACCGCAATTTCCAGGATAATAATGCCTTTTGAAGTGTCAGAAGAGGAATTATATCCCATTCCTCCTGAACAGATTTCCAGAGTCCTGTAAGGGTTTTGGGACGACGTTTGGATAATGCAGATTTTATCAGTCCGAAAGCACAAAAATCCATAGGTGATACATCGGGAGATTTAGTAGAGATATCAGTGGCCTTGATACCAGTTTTTTGTTCCATTTCATTTAGGAAATTTACAGTGGATTTTGATGTGTGACTGCTAGCTTTGTCCTGATGGAGTCTCACAGATTGATGGCACTGTGGGTAAAGCGACGGTATTTCATTCAGAAAAATTGGCGATAAAATATGTTCCTGATAGTATTTGAAGTTAATCTTAACATTTTTTTCCGCTCTCTTTATTTTTAACTTGCCATTATAAGAAAAACCAACAACAATCATGAATCCCTTAGAAAAACTTTCTTTCGATTCTTTGAACCATGTACTTAAATTATTTTCTCCCCTTTTATGATAATAAATGGCTCTTTTTTTTGTTGTAATCATTTAAATACACCCATGATTCATCTATTGTGACAATTGTTTTCCATTTTTCTTTGGATAAGTGTTTCTCATATAGAATTCTGCAGCGTGTCCTGCGTTCAGCGATATGATTTGGAAGAAGACGATGCACATTGCATTTTTTCGCTTTCTTAAGATTCAAATCAACGTTTATCCTTTTGTTTACAGTGGACACCGAGCATTTTAATGATTTTGCAACTGTCCTTTGACTAGGGGGATTTTCTTTTAACATTGAACAACGTATCTTTCCAATAGTCGAAGATGTCCGTTTTTTCCTTGGATACTTGTTTGGAATTTTTGTCCCACTTGAGGATCCAATTTGACGTTTTTTTTTCTTTCTTGTTGACGATATTACCTATCGACGCTTTAGATATCACAAAACCATGACTATCACATCGTTTTTGTATAACGGAGTATGCATATTTCTCTTCGGAAAGAGCATAAATGTAGCCTTCGAACCACTGCTTTGTTAAAAACGCCATTTTGAAAAAAAAAAAACTTTCAAGCCGTAGGCGATAATTTTGACTTTTAAAAACATAGTGCAATTGCAATTATTTCTTTTGCAGCAAACGATTTTTTATTACCGCTTACCAAAATCGTCTAAAAATGTGCGAACAGCCTCTGTATATATATCTATATATGTATATATATATATATATATATATATTGTTACGAATTATGTAAATATTGCATTTTGTTTCGTTAAGATGGCTTATATTGAGCAGCTCCTATAGCTATGTTTTTAACATGAAAGTCTATGGGAATCTCGCCAAATATGAGTTATCGCCAAATTGGCGATGGAATTTGTCATTTATTTTGGCCGCCATATTTGACAATATTTCGCCAATTTACCGACTAAACCTTTCTGGAAGCTTCTAGGAATATCTAGCTGTGACTGGCCTATAGAGGGCGTTTTGGAAAGTTATAAATATACCTGACATTGGCATTGGAACTCAGTTCAATTTCTAATGTGAATTAAATATGTTGTAACTGCGTTAACTTGCGTTTATTGTGTTGAAAATTCTGGTATTCTGATTTGTGTTTTTAGAATTTACTGCTGTATAGAAGACAGTTGTTACATCTTTTATATTTTAATTTGTGTATACGCCTGAAGAATTTACAAAATAATAAATTTATTTTGTGTGAACTTTCTGAAGAGATTCTTATTCAATGCTAATGAACCCAGGAAAATGGAACAGTATATATATATATATATATATATATATATATATATATATATATATATATATATATATATATATATATATATATATATATATATATATATATTAAATATGTATTTACATGTATTTTTTATTTATATATTTATCCTAAAAATCATTGATTTTATAACTTACGCAAAGTTTATTTCTAAACAAAACAAAAATCATTACTACTTTTTTTTTCAATTATGAATGTAAATTTTTATAAGCTCGTTCAAATTCTATTATCACTAAAGTATGAAATATATTGTACCGTTAATTTTTTTTCTCGATCTAAATTTTAATGTATTTTCTCAGATAACGTGTTTCCTCCTATTAATTTAGTTATAGTGATTTAAAAAATGCATGCAGGCGCCATGGAAAAAGCACGGTGCAGTCACGTTTAACTAATTTCCTCGCAAAAGCTATAAAAACGCTAATTTATCTTTACTAATTGTTGTTCCGCAGAAATAAAAATATCGCCCAGCATGCAATTAATTCTCCACCGTTATTTAGTGCACGTGGCTTTATTTCGAGATATTAAATTGCGTGTGTCTGAATAGTTCACTTTAATTTTTTTTCTATTTAGTTGTAAAACACGATTTTTCTTTCCCTGTTATTGGGAATATAGATGAAACGGAAAGAAATTCATTATGACTGCATGTTCTCGTTCATTAGCATTAAACTTTCCATATGAAAAGAAAAATTATAGCTGATTTTTTTTCCATGTTTATCATTATAAGTTTTATTAACATTTTAATAAAAAAGGCCATTAGAAATTTAAAATTATTACTTCCTTACTCACTGTAATAAACGCCAAAATTTTAGTGTGTGTGTGTATACGCATCAATACTGCAACTAGTTATTCTTTCATTTTATATGCAAGCATGCGTTGGGCATTTTTCTTTTTAACAGTCTGAAAATAAGCTGGACATAAGACTTTGTGCAAGGTTTGTGATCGTAAACCATTAACTATGATGAAATATTAAATTTTTCAATTTTGTGAAAACATAATGTTATATAGCTTCGTTTATAAATCAAAAGCAAACGTGAATAGGACATTACCCTTTTCTATGGTATAGTAATAATCTGGAATTAAGGCTTCTTTACTCGGTTTATGATTGTAATATTTGGTGATTCACCGAATAGTTCAAAATACCTGTTTAAATTCAATGATCCAAAATGGCTTATCCAACCAGGCATGTTTGAAAAATCAAGGGCCGCTGTAGGGTACAGAAAGCTAAGTCCAATTCCACTCCTAAATATTTTTATTCATCAGTGAAAATTTGGGTGTTAATTCCAAAATGGGCTAAAATGAGTTCTCAAACCAGGCATGACTGAAAAATCAAGGGCTACTGCAGGGTACAGAAAGCTAAGTCCAATTCCACTCCTAAATATTTTTATTCATCAGTGAAAAATTTGGATGTGTGAAATAAAACAGAAACATGTTAGTTTTCAATCCCGTTTTTCTCAAAACTACGATTTTGGACTTGATAGAAAACGCAGATATCATATAGTTCAAGAATGAAGAATACGGTTGGATTCATTCCTGTCCTGGTGATATATTGTTTTAAATCTGAAAAAAGTATTAATGAAGGGATGTGAGAGATGTTTTCATTATAGTAGCAACTGATGAGGGTTCTGTGATTTTTTGCTTTCGGATTTACTCATCGAAATAGAGAATGCAAGGTTTATCAGCGACGAGACAGTTTGGTTCAGTGGATATAATATTGACTAGGAATAAAGAGCATTGTGAGTTCAATTTTCCCTATGGCCATATTTTTTTTTAAAAACAGGATATAGAGTGACGGGATATAAGTGAAAATGAGAGGGATGTGGTTGTAATAGTCTCACCCGATGAGATATACTTGATTTTTGAAACCCTTTTATCTTCTTTTGGCAGAAAATAGCTATCCATGAGTCATCTCTTTGCACATTTTTTGTCCGGAGCTCATCTTCAAAATGATACAGATTTATAGTTTTTTGTTTGGTCTTGGTGAAAGTTTTTTAATGTATCATTGTTGTTGTTGTTGTTGTTGCTAATACCCCCTGGTTGGAGGCTCCAATCACCAGGTCCTAATAGACTATTGGGCTGAAAGAGGTGGCTCCTGTTTTGAATTAGCACCACAAGGGTCGGAGTCCGACTTGGCTAAATGCCCGGTGCCGTAATTTTGAACCGAGTCAAGTGACGAGACCGGAACACTTGACCTTCAGAGGTAAATTTGAGAACTATTTATCAATGTACTTGCGGCTACATTACATCGAGAGACAAATTCCGTTAAACGGCAATGGCATCGATTCACTTAACTTAGACCTAATGCAATATCAGAGAATAAAGGTAGGCAAAAGGTTTTATCGTTGAAAACCAGTTGAGCTTTAACAGCAACTTAAGTGGGCGTTCTCTACTGGAAAATCTAAAATTTCAAAACGGAAGAAAACCACATTGAAATACCTAAAAATAATTAAATTTTTAATTTATCATTAAAATAAAATTTTAAAATAGAAACCTCAGTAAAATTTCTTTTTTTAACATTATTGGCAATAAAATTTATACAACTGATTATTTAGCTGAAGGCTTGACTTTCAGCTTGTAGACTTACACATTTAGCTTGTAGACCACATTATAACTTAGTATGAAGAATAAAATATGTCAAATAATTCATAATATATTCTTCATAATAAATAATATACTAGTACTAAGAATAATAAATCTTTATGCTGGAATATAGAACATAAAATTCTACCATCGCACTTTAACTGAATTTCGAACAGAGACATTAATCAATTTAAAGCATGATTTCCTTAAACTGATTTTGTAGAATTCTTTTAAAACTCTGACAACGTTATTTTTTTATTAGTACAATTATCAGAATACATATCATTCTCCCTAATATGCGATTTAAGACAAATCACCCATTTCTTAAAAAATAAATAACTGCTATATGAATGGATAAATCAAAATTAAATAACGACAGACATATTAAACTTATTGTAGGCATTTATCATATTCATAAAGACGAATATTGTGTCCTTCGTTTGACATTACCAATGTTATTAAATCAATGCATTAGCATTTCATGATCCTTTTTTTTTAGTCTTTCATGGTAAATACTAGAAAAGGAAGAAGTAATTGATTAACCTTGCAGAATCGTGGTAATATATTAGCGGAAGATAAAAGGAAATTTAGAGATACATATATTTCATCTACGAAAAAATAATATCATTTGTATTTATTCTCAGTGTGATCTTTAAAACACCAGATGTAAACTTAGGTTTTATCGTTCTTTTTAATCTACAAGAGGAATTCCTGAGACTAAATTAGCATATAGGTTTATATCTATTCCTTGACAAAATGAAACCTTTTAGTAGCTAAAACATGAGTATTTTTGTTTCTAAATTACTTATCATAAATAACAAATTGTATAAAGAAAATTTATTTTTCTCCAGACTACAGAGATTTTAAAATAAATTTTAGACCTTTTCTTAGTAAAATTTAATTTTTAGAATATAAACCTCATCTATTAAAAATCGCACATGTTCATTAACCCTCCCATTTCGGAATTCAGAATTCAATCCACGTCGATTCAAGCTTCTGCTAAAAAGTTTTGCAGTGACTTCATTGTATCTGATTAGCTTGCGAAGATCGGACTCTAGAGAAAGTAAAACGGCTTCATCTAACACCATAACTCGAAGGAAGTTCACCGCGAATCGTTCTTTTTTAACCAGGAACGTGAAAGCTGTCATTTCCTCTTTGCTTGTAGGATTTAACCTCTCAACAGATTTTTTTTTCTATTTCCGAAACTGATGAGAATAAGAAAAGACCATTTTAGCACCATTAGGAACATCCAAGAGAAGTTCTGACACTTTCGTCATAAAGACGCGATTGAAATCGATAGGACGGGGCATCAGTAAGAAAGCGAACTGCTTCAAACGTGGTGAAAGCCCCGAAGTGCTTTTGGATTTTTTATGCACTGTACATGGTTTCAGAAGGGAAAAAACTGGGATTCAGACCTCTCAAATATCTGAGGTATCACAGACTAAAGAAATTCATGCATCTTTTTCCTTCAGAATATTAAAAAAATAATATTAATAAATAAACTTTGCATTAAAAAAGTTTTACCAAAGCTTTTAGCGTAGGATTACATTCCTCAATAACGGTTCTCCGGAGAGAAAAAAATTATCCTGCGTCGCGAGTTAAAATTTTGGCAGCGCGCCAAACCCAATAGCAGTAGACAGTTAAACAGAAAAGTACCAAAATGTGGTAAAAAAAAGAGGTAAGCAACGATAAGTAATCCTCCGTTAATAACCCGTGGTAGTTTCGTTAGAAAAGTCTACCTGAAATTTTTTAAAAATAAAATCCAATATTTGAAATTCATTATGCCGGTGAATTCTTCGAAAGAGAATAGGGTAAGTATGCCTAATATGAGACCTTGCCTGATATGAGATCACAGCTTAAAGTACGTATAAAGTGCTGCCGCCTGGCGACTGGAACGTAAAATAGTAGTGTGTTGCATTATTCGTAATCGGTGAGTGAGTCGAGTGTTTGCAAGCGCACACAAAGGTGCAGTATTATTTTTCCTGAATGTGTGCTCATCGACTTTTTTGCATCACCATTTTCATTGGCTGTTTTCATCTTCAAGGTAAGACTCTTATTAAAACTGCGAGTATTGGATAGGTAGCTATAAATGTGGAGTGTAAACACGCCTGTTTGTTTTTAAGCTAACGTCAATCCTAACCTAAAAAATTCTCTGGCGTGGTCAACAACATGGTTGTGCCCAATATGAGACCCCAAAGCATGCCTAATATGAGATAGGGTCTCACATTAGGCATTTTAATTTTCACTCTCACAGCGTTATTTCCTCTGAAGCTGCAGATGCAATGACGCCCAGGCGAAATCCACAACCATGTAGCAGTAGTGTTAATGTGGAAGGTATTGATCAAACAACAAGTTCAAACCAGTTCTTAGTGACTCCTAAAGAAATAAACCCCTTGCCTACGTTACCTGAGAAAAACAACTCGGAACTAAGTAGGGCCCGTAAAGCCGATATTATCACATCATCGCTCTATAAAAATAAATTGATTGATAGCATTAATAAAAGAACTGTAGGATATTCGAAAAAAACTTTGTTTCTTACAAGAAAAAAAGGAATAGACCTAAAAGATAAAAAATCAAAGGATAAACAAGGAAAAGGAGATCAAGATAAAAAGAAAAGGATAAGAAAACAATAAAGGGAAAATGCAAAGGGGTCCCTAAAGGAAGGGAAAAATTAAGGATGGATTAAAATGCAACACTAGTTAAAAAACAGAGAACGAATAAGCCTATTCATAGCTATTAGGATCTCAGCTGATTTGAAGATGATGAAAAACTTTCTCTCCATAAGAGCAGTGATGATAGCATTGATGAAAATGACGCTGAATGCCTTTTTTGTGGTTGTTTATTTTCAGAAGACAAACGGGGAGAGCAGTGGCGTAAATGTAGAAGGTGTTTCAAGTGGGCCCATGAGGATTGTGGACCTGACGAACTTTTTATTTGTAAACAATGTGAAAAGTTTGAATCTTAAAGCAAAAAGTAAACAAAACCTGTAGTGTAAATTAACTAATTTGTTTAAAATTTCACTTTTCTTTTTCACCTGTTAGTGTATATAGGTAACTGTTATCTAATTATTGGGTACAGTTTTCTTTTTACGAACTTTTCAGTAATTCTAATTCATATTCACAGTTGTAGAATTGGGGTCTCATATTAGGACTAATTTTTTCAGACCCCAAAAATGGAAAACTTGTGTTTATAATTTCATACAAGAAAATTGTAAGGTTATTTTCAATTTTCTGTTATTGTTATATGTAGTAAAATATATGTATTAAAAGGATATCAAGTTGGTACTATAATCCCTCAATTACTTTCCTAGTTATATATGAAAATAAAAAGGGGTCTCATATTCGGCATACTTACCTTACGTTATTTACTTGAAATATACGTTTTTTTTTCGGGCTTTAATTCTTACAACTTGCAAAGACTCTTGCAAAGGCTTCAGTAAATGCAAGGTTTCAATTTCAATAAATGCTGGGAAATCGCGTAAGGTTTCAACTTTGTTGATAAGCTTAAATTTAAAAAAAAACACCTTTCATAAAACATTCTTGTACTATGAAATTCTGTATAAAAATATTAGAGGTATTATGTTAGAAAATAAACGGTTGTCATATAAATATTTACAACTTACTTATTCCTCATTTATGCATTTTGAAATATAATTTCACTATTTAAAAGTTGTAAATGCATATCATCATATTATAAAATTTCCCTCGAGGAATATTAAAATACATATATAAATAAGCCATAGCAATATTTAAAAATATTTTACGTCATTGAAAATCATGTTTACATAAAGGAACGGAAGGAACAAATTTTAAAATCATTCTCAATAAATTGCCATAATTTCACGTTAAATAAAAATTTCTTCAAGAGAAAAAGATGATTGGCAAATGTTTCTAAAAATCATTTTATTCAAAAAAATATTCGCAATTAAATTATTCAGAATTCTTTCTTTTCTTTACAACGTAAATGAACGGAAAGTTAGACTCTTCTGGAAATTTCAATTTTTATACACCGATTCTATTAATAAAAACATATTTCTAACTCTTAATTTTCGAAAGGAAATTTATTATTTGTAGCTTTAAAATTTTCTCATAATATCTTTAATTTATGAAGTAAAAGTGTTTGATGTTACGGTATAAAGTTTTTTTTTATTTCCTTGATTGCTTTCAATAAATTTATTCGGAGTTAGCATCACAGAAAAATATTCTTTAAGTTTTATCCATGCTCTGAAAACTGTCAAAAAGAATTATTTTATGATCGAAGACGTTAAATTACTGAAGTGTAAATACTTTTAAAACACAAAAAAGTACAGAGCTTAGAGACAATGAATTATTATATTTGGATCTCGGCTTTTAAAAAAATTATTGTTTATCAGTATCTTATAGACCTGGGACTTGAGGGGAAAACATTTTGGAAAGTTCTGCAAAAACTTCTTTATCCATTCAAAAGATTTTTATCATATATTGAAATATTAAAATGAACTATCTTATGTGAAAACATCCTAACATCTTAAATTTAATCTATATTTATTTTAACAGACGTAATTTTTCCTTCTGGGGGAAAATAAAATCTAGATAACTTAACTGCATGCAATTCATGGAAAACTTTTTTATTTTGTGTTAAATAAAGAGATAAGCTTGCCATCATTAAACAACAAGAAGTAGGAGAGACAAAATAACATTTTAATTTTAGTAAGAACACTTTAAAATAATTAGGGAAGATGCTGGTAGGAAAATTTTTTTTAGATTGCAGATATGCATAAAAGATCTTAGTAAATATGTGCATTAATATGAAACTATTTCTAATTCAAAGAAAAGTACCTTTCAGTCAAAACAAACGGTATTTGCCAAAAATATAAGCTTAAGGAACCCGCAAAATGGCTCCAACTTTCCTAATGGTAGGCGTCATCTCTGGACCGTTAGAAGTCAGACTAAAAGCACAAAGAGGGATAAATTTACCGAATTTTGGAAATATTGGAAGGAAATATATATATACATAAATATATATATATATATATATATATATATATATATATATATATATGGAACCTCGCTTAACGAGCACCTCGCATAACGAGTATTTCGCATAACGAGCAAAATAAATCGTAAAAAGATGGCTCGATTAACGAGCAACATTTCGCATAACGAGTGACGTGGAAGGATGTACTCTCTTCACGTCAGTCTGTGTTTAGGATTCGTCGCCCTAGCATGTTAGTCCCGTTTGTGATTACATATTTTCCAAACTTTTGTATAGACATTGTTTGTGAATTTTTTGTGTAAAGTTAAATAACCCTTGCAAAAATGTCCCCGACGAATAAACCACAAGATGGCAGCTGTAAGAGAAAAACCCGTAGAAATGAAACGTGAAGTCGTAGAAAAGCGAGAACGAGATGTGAACGTGGCTGATCTATTACGCACATACAATCGGTCTACATCAATGATTTGCCCTATCTTCAAGAACAAGGACAAGATTAAGTAGATAGATGCTTCAAAGGGAGTGGCAAGAATATCTACGCAACGGTTACGTATTCTGGACGATATTGAAAGGTTCTTCTGATGTGGATAAACGAAAAGCAATTTAGAAGGTGATAAGGTGATACTATCAACGAAAACATCATTTGTCAGAAAGGGACAGTTATTTTCGCAGACCTCGTTAAGAATACAACAGGATCATCAACGGCCGAAATAGAAGTGTTTAAGGGTAGCCATGGATGGTTCGAGAAGCCAATATCATGGGACTGGAGGATAAGCACAACCAAGAGCTGACCACCGAACAGCTAATATAATTGCACTGTCTTTCACAGCAAGGAGTTGCAGAGGAGAGTTAACAATCTTCTGGCGCAATAAAAGAAATTATGAAAGCATGGGAAACAGTTGCATCGTAAGTTACTTCGAATTATCGAGGATTTCGATACACCGAGATTCGATTTAATAATAACATGGGGATGTTAGGCAGGTTCAAGGGGAATGGAAAAACTTCGATTTATCAAGGAATTCGATTATATCGAGGTTGGATATATCGAGGTTACACTGTATATATATATAACGGTAAACTGTGTGAATGATTTAGTAGCAGCGCATGCATGCTGTTTTAGGTATATTACAAAAATGGAAGTAGGTATAACTAAAAGGGTACGAAAGCACGTTTAAGATACAAATACGGGATAGCCAAAAGAGTTCAATTTCCTACCCAGAAACATTACACCCTGAAACAGCATTTCATTTTCGCAGTGTGCGCATTCCTCATATATACACATATTCTGATAATTTCCTCGACAGGGATTTAATCTCTTGTAATAATGTTAAATACTGCTAAGTAATACAAAAAAAAGTGAGAGCTGCCTATATTCGGACAAAATATTTTGAGTAAAGAGTCTCATGCATAAATAAATTCTGAAAAATATCTAAAGGGATTTTTTTAATTATAAGAATATCGTATTATTAGGAAAATTTTCAGAAGATCTTTTCTAATTGTGATTAGCTTATCAAATTTTGCACACATATACTCCTTTATGACTGCTACCGCTGTAGTCTTTTAACATACCAATTTCTTTTCGCTGGTCTATATCCAACTCTCATGAATTGTAAAGTATCATATTGTCCCTTGATCCCAAAATGTATCAAAGCGAAATAAATAGGACTGGTACCACGTAGTCTCAGAGAACTAACTAGTAATCCCTTTCCTAATTACCATTCTTTATATCTTATTGTATTCTCATTAACTATGGAGTGGTTTAGATACTTTTATGTAACTCTGTACATATTTCAACACATAATGTATTCATATTTGTGCGCTATGCAAAATAAGATATATTTTTTTGTGTATGATGATTAGTGTAAATATTACGTAACTTTTTGCTTTGTACTCCAGAAGTAATAACATAAAATTATAGTTATATTCCTGAAGGGAATTCACGCTTTTAAATATTCATTATTATTTATTAGTTTGCTTACATATATTTATTTATCAAATAAATACGTTCTTAAATCTAATAAAGAATTCAAATTATTTGGGTTTTATCAGTTTCAAAAATTAGTCTTACCAGAAATATAACCCTTACCCATTAAGAAAATAATTTTAAAGAATTCAATTTGAGGCTTTCAATACAACGTTTTCTCCAAGAAATAATCTGCTGACACAAATTGCTTCTGACCAAGATGTAAATGAAATTATCTTGTTAGGTAAATCGTATCTAATTTAACAGGGTTGAAAAATGAGTAGCTTTTGCGGATTTTATTCAATTATGCTGCATCCCCTGAGGAACTAATGCAAATTAATATTTTTCCTCAAAACATAATATTTTCTACTTAAGGTGGTTCAGATAGAATGTCACATTTTTAGAAACTCAAATACTGGATGTTTTTGTTATGATAATAGAAAGAAGACATAATTGGGTATTGTAAGCCATTAATTTATACTTCTTATCTCTTTGAGAGTAATATTAAAAACAGAATAATCTGTTTTTTTTTCATCGGCAATCTTTCGTAAAGAATTCATGTTGGGAAAATTTTAGTCAGAACATACAGTTTCAACTCTTATGTTTAAAATATATAGTTAGTATAAACAGTAATCTGGTACCTCGATCAATATTTATACATATTCTATATATATTCTATATATATAATATTTATACATATTCTATCCTGACACGGCCATCGGCGTGATGAATGACAAACCATGATTCATCTGACAAGGCAACTCTCTCCCACTGATCCATCGACCAGTCGCGATGTTCCCGGGCCCAGCGCAGGCGCAGTTGGCGATGACGCTTGGTCAGCAAAGGCACACGAGTGGGACGTTTGCTGCGTAGCCCCATATCCAACAGTGTCCGCTGAACAGTGTGCTGCGATACTATTCTACTTGGCCCTGCATTGTATTGGACTGTCAGTTGAGCCACTGTCTGGCTCCGGTTTTGCTTCACCATGCGAGACAGTCTCCGACGACCTTTTTCTTTGATAGCGTGTGGACGTCCAACACCATGTCGTCTACTGCTGGTTTCACCGTCATTCATCCACTTTGCATAAGTATTAAGAACTGTACGTCGCGAACAACCCACGAGTCGTGCAGTTTCGGAAATACTTGTTCCGAGCCTTCGAGCCATTACAATCTGCCCTCTATCAAAGTCTCTTAGATCCGCAGCCTTTCCCATCACACACAGAAGTAAGTGAAAGAATGATTCTTCAGACTCTCCAGCAGCAGTTAAATACCACTTCCACCTGATCACGTGCCTTCCACGTCATCCAGGCGAATTCATCCAAAATGTAGGGGTGGAATGTTTTGGCTCTTGAGTGTATATCTATATATATATATATATATAGCTAGATAATTATCTAGCTCTGTTAATTTTATATATAAGAAGAATGCAGACAAAAACAATACAGAAATCAAGCACTCAGGGCATCCACACACCAGAGGCAAGATTCTGTTATAGTGCCGGAACTAAACCAGAAGTACGAGGTTACTGACAGGTCTCATCATCAAGTAGCCTACCAAATCAGTTACCTCAAGGGGAACTTTCTGAATAGCATGCAGGTATAACCAAAAGACATCCCAAGGCCCCGAGTTCCCCAATGAAACAGTTAGTCGGTAGAAAATGAAAAGACACAGACAACTCACAGTAAGGGCTCAACGCACCATACATGCAAGTACACATATAACCCTAATGAAAAGACACAGATGCATACATACACTAATTCAGTAGGTGACGGTTATGGCGAAACATCAGCCCCATTTTTCCCTAGTAATTACGTAACTATGGCAAAACCACAGCGCCACACCCCATTGAAGTTTTAAAAAAATATGAAACCAGAAACGTTATCCTAAACAACTTTAAAATATACCCGAGTCTAAATGCCATTTTTTAAAAACTTTTAAATTGCCGAAATTTTTAGGGAAATTGTTCTTACTTAGGTTTTCCTCGAAAATGTTACATGCCTCCAAAAAGTCTTCAGCGTTATTACAAATGTTTTTAATTCTGTACAGTTGCGAGTAAAAGATATTATTATAGATTTTATAGTTCAAGTTGCTATTGAAATTGGTAAACGTGATAACCTCAAAGTTAAAATCTAGTCTTTTATCATAGATCCCAATTTTTAATTTGCTATTTTGAATTTTAATTTTTAAATCCAGATAAGTCACGGAATGATTATTTTCATTAGTCCTGTTTAAAGTTAATTCTTTTGGGTAAATTTGATTAAGAAATTCCAAATCGTTGCAGTTAAAAATTATAAGGTTATCAATATACCTAAATTCAGTAACATTATTTAAGCTAAGAAATTTAGTTTCGTATGAATGCAGAAAATCAAATATATATATATAGAATTAGGAAAATAAACAAAGCTGCACAAGGTTTGTATTATAGTAAAATCTTTAAAAAAATCACAAAACTTTTATAATATGAAACAAATAAAAATAATGAATTGTTTGTTAAATGATTGTAAAGATTTTTCAAAAAAAAAATATGAAAAATACAAAGTTATGTATCTCGTATCCATTAAAATTCATGATCGTAAAATACAAGTTGTTTGGTTTATTTTGTTTGTTGTTTATAAGGGAATATAGTATATATGTAAGAAAAAAATTAAGAATAAATTGATAATTTATTATAATGCCAAATTCTTATTTATTTTTGAAATTTTTACTGAAGTGAAAAATGAAATGAATTTTAAAAAAAATAGAAAATGCAAGAAAGACTTTTTTATTGCATATTAATTCATTCACTCGTGGGTATTCTAAAAAAAACTCTTTTCTGTGTAGTTTCTTTTGTTACATTGGAACCGTATTTTCAAATTAGTTACGTGACATTAAACGAATACGAATAATTAGGCATTTAAAAATTTTAGAAATATTTTCACCCAGAAACATTTTAAATGGACAATTGTAAAGTTTGTTCTCTTTATACACCTTAGCGGTTACATTCTGAAAAATTTGACTTCAAAAGAATGCATTTGATAAATTACTCATTTCAAAAAGCAAAGAAGGATTTTTTTTGTTCCTTTAAAGTTTATAGCTTATCATTTAGTCAAATTTTTTGACAGATTTTTACTTCTTCTCCCATTGTCATTTAATTGTGCTATGTTTATCTTTCGGCAAAAGTAATCGATCATTCCTTAACCGACTCAAAATCTTTCATCCAAAAGTTTTATCAAGATCCTATATTTCCTCAGAGATTAATTTGAAGAACTTATTTATCTGACTAGCAGAAGGTAAATTGAAATGGGAACTTTTAATCTTTATTGAGTGTGATGCTGTGTAGTTAACCTGAGCAGGTTGATTGCGAACGGCACAGCGAGTTTTTCAGATGGATTTTATATCTAAGTTTTCCTCCAGATAACAAAAGTTCTCATTAGCGGAGGGTCACACAATTCTGAAAAAAAAATCTCATTTTTAGTTCCTTGGCTTAAAACCCTCTGAGGGGCGCAATTTTATTATTATAATTTTTTGAAAAAAAAAGGTAAGAATGAGGTATATTGGTCCTACAGATTAAAGAAATGTGATTTTAAAAAATTTACCAGCCGCCCCTTAGGTAGAGGGGGCCGTCCTCACAGTGAGAACGGCGCCCGTGTAGGGTATTTGAGTTCGACCACTAACTTACCTTGTTTTACTCGAACAAAGACAAAAATAACTGATCTTATATCGTTATAATAATAATTATTTTACTAAATAATTTTCAACAAACAGAAATTTGAATTTAATTTGAAAAATTTGAAAATTTAAGAAATTTTTTAAAATGTTAAAATAACTGAACTCAAAATATCAAAAATAAGAAATATCAAAGAATATAAAAATATATCAGAAAAATATAAAAATGTTAGAAAAATGTGATAAATATCAGTAAAATATATAACAGTCCTATTGGGGATTGAAAAGAACAGTACTATTGGGGATGGATCTTCCACATCTATAATTTCCTCAGCAGGACCGAATTCCCCAGTGAACTCTGGATTTTTCCGATTTATTCCAACAGCTTCACAAGTGGGGATTTCCAGGAGTCCACCCAGAGCGGTCCTGCTTATAATAATTGATTTAAATTCACTTGTGCTGAAGGTGGCCGGTTGATGTTTGGAAACAATAAGCCAGACATTTTGTCAACTCCTGATTAGTTCTGCCTGTGGAACCTGTGACAGAGGCCACCCTTAGCGTACAGAATAAATTCAATAGACCATTGTCGAAAGCAGAAAAGTTGGCAACTGTAGGTGATAGTTTCCGACACGCACCATTGAAACAGGTACAAAAGAAATTGCTTATCGAAGGGACACCCGACATGAAAGGGTACAGGCATAAAGTCGAAAGGCGTAACTAGACCGTCCAGCCGACATTCCAAGCGAAGTGAATACAAATGATAACGTCTTCCTTTTCCAAAAAAACCCCCAACTTCAGAGGTTTATCGAATTTTTAATCCCCTTTACCCCCCAAGAAGCAAGACCAAATCGTCTAGAGAAGAAAACATAAACACAGCTCTGCTTTTTTTCCTTTGCGGGGTGAGCTTGTATTTCAATGTCGTAAACGGGCGGCGTTCTAAGTGTGCGAACACCATTTAAAAGCGCAAAAATAAAAAGAAATAAACGATTTTTTTTAAGAACTAATGACATGTCAGTATTCATTAAGGCTTGTTTATAAAATCTAGAGAAAAAATTAAAACATTTTAGGTTTTTAATCCTTAAAATAATTGAAAATAGAACCAAATATGAAACAGCATTAACTTGCATTCATTGTGTTCAAGTTAAATGAGCAGGCAAATGTCTGGTGCTGCCATTTATTATCAGTTTAAAGAAGTAAAAGTATTTTACAATCTTTAATTTAAAAAAAATTTAAGATTTTTTAGGTTAAAAAAATTCTAGAAAATGTATTCGCACAGTGATGACGGCGCCCCTGAAAGGATTAAAACACCCTTTAGAACTTTTACATGGAAGTACACATACACCACACTATCGCATTACTAGAAACAGCATTTATTGTTCTGTGGTGTCTACGCTTATTATACGTACCTGTACTTAATGCTTGATTATAATTTGGCCTGATTTACCATCTTTAAAATAATATATATTAACCTCCCTGCAAGGTATCGCTACAAAGTTTTGTAAAGCCTCTATTAGCAAAATTTCCTTTCTCTCAGTCAGGTTGTAAATTCATTTTCATTAACAAAACTCGTTTAATAAGCACAACGCGCTTTATTAAAGTTCAAAACTACGTTACATTTTAACGCGGTCTCTCCGGATAAAGTCGGCTTTATCATCTTTTGAACAAGCCAACCGTGCTGCCATTCCAGGAACGCAAATAAACTTACCATTGGATGCCGCTCGTGGGGTTCAACTTTGGCGATTATATTTCTTTCCAACACATTGTCCTACGAATTTTCCATACAGAGAGTAAAGTTTGAAAACATTTACTTTGGAAAACAAATTATCCTGAAAATAAGGATTTTTTTGCACTTATATACACTGCTAGCCACCCAAATTGCAACACCAAGAAAGACAAGAGATATCACAACAAAATTTATTTTGTAGATAACATGTTGACCAAGTATCAAATGATTAAATTTATAAACTTCTGTGAAGTGTGGTTCCTACCAAAATCAGTAGCCAGAGTAGCCGCCATTGTTGGAGATCACCGCTGCCACACGCCTCGGCATTGATTCAAAGAGACTTTGGATGAGTTCTTGGGGTACAGCAGACCAAGCAGCTTCCACACGTTGCCAAAGTTGATCTGCTGTGGCAGCTGGGGATGGAATCTGGGTCAATCGTAGAGCAACCATGGACCACATGTTTTCTATCGGCGAAAGATCCGGAGAGCGAGGCGGCCAGGGAAGCAATTCAATCTGGCGATTGATGAAGAACCGTTGGACAATGTGTGCCACGTGTGGTCGCGCATTATCCTGTTGAAATATGGCTGTGGCCAAGCCCTGAAGGTAAGGAAGGACAACTGGCTCCAACACCTCGGAGATGTAGCTCTGGCTGTTTAAAGTACCGGCAATGCGTACTAGAGGTGTGCGAGAGTGATATCCAATACCGCCCCATACCATAATACCCAGTGAAGGACCAGTGTGGCGGTGCATAACGCAGCTGTTCAGCATCCTCTTTTCACGGTGTCTCCAGACTCGAATGCGACCATCCTGGTGTTGCAGACAGAAGCGTGACTCGTCAGCAAAGACAATTTCATTCCATTCTGCCGTCCACATCTTTCTGTCATCGCACCATTGGAGGCGGAGACGTCTGTGGTTCTGCGTCAAGGGTACACAAAGCAATGGACGTCTTGTAGACCACTCTGCTGTAAACGGCGTCGAATGGTACGCGCAGACACTGGATGATGCGTTACAGACTGCGTGTGCTGTGCTATGGTTCGTGATGTGACTGAGCGATCCGTCACTGTCATGCGCACAATTTGCCTGTCATCACGTGAAGTGGTGCGCTGAGGTGGATGCGATCGAACACGCCGGTCCGTCGTACCCTCCTGCATCCAACGATCATATATCCGCATTACAGTTGTTTGGTTTCGTCGAACACGACTACCGATTTCCCTGAAAGATAATCCACAATCTCGGTAGGCCACTATCCTTCCTCTGTCGAACTCGGATACTTGATCAAAAGATGATCGCTGTTTTCGACGAGGCATAATTGGTCGTTTTTTTGAAAAAACCACAAGAAAAATACAATTACCTAACTTGAAATCGTCGAAACCTCCAAGCCTTAAATAGCGCTTTGAAGTGGCGCCACAGACGCGCGTGATGTGCGTCTGCGCTGAAATTCTAATCATTTGCATATCTCACCTCCGCTAATGCATGTTGTAAATTTCATGTTATTTGCATGTTTCCTTCAGGGTGTTGCATTTACAGTGGCCAGCAGTGTACGATTACAAGTTCCATTAACATTTTTTGATTAATTCTAAAAAGATATTTTGTTAAGTCATTCTACTTTTTAAATCTATACTGGTAAAGTGTTTTTAGTATATATATATATATATATATATATATATATATATATATATATATATATATATATATATATATATATATATATATATTTAAAACACATACAATAACAACAATCTGGTCATTCTACATAAAATATTTTCTTAAAAAACTATAAGATTATAAATCATAAATAATCTTTTGTTTAGTTGTAAATTGAATAATTACAATTTAAAATGTTGAGTATAGGGTGAAAATCTGAAAAGGTGGGTTTCATGGGTCTTTTGGGGGAGGAATATCTATTGCAGCCGTTGAGTAATACGTCACTCCTGAAACAAATCACGCTATAGGTATTGAATCCAAAATTTTAATAGTCTGTTCTCAATATGAAATTAAACGTTGTGTCTCATTGATGTTCTAAGTAGAATCACGGAAAAAAGACGTAAGTTGTGGATCAAAATACTAGAAAAAAATCCCTCTAGTCGTTTGCTACTGAAAAAGGGTGAAACTCCTGAAGGAGTTATGCAATACTTTTTGGCGTTACATAATTAATATTTGAATATGTGAAACTAAGCTAGATCACAAATACATTTTATTAGCAAACAGAAGAAAATAAATTAAATGAATTCTCCAAGACAGATGGTTTGTTGCAGCCATATGCTGCAATGTTGAGGTTTCATTATTTAATACATTTGGTCTGGTAAAACAAGTGGACAATTTATATTTTTTATGTAAGATAGTAAAAGGCAGTACCTATTAGTAGTAACTTGAACATGTTTGATTTTTGAATCTGGATTTTTCTATTGAATATGTGTATTCCAACGAACTAAATCTTAAAATCTTCAGATGTTAAAATTAAACGCTGAAAACTAATTTCAACCTAACTATTCTGCTGTTGCATTTCTTCAGAGTTTTCTTTCTTCATACCATCTGATCCTTTGCTACAAATTTTAATGTATTTGATAAACCATTATATTAATAAACTGATGTCTATATTTTATCGATTTAAATATCCATTTTTTTGTTCTAAAATGTGTGGAAGGATTTTCAAACCACTAGATTAGAAAGTTGTAAAATGTTACTGTAGCAAATATATTCTAAACTGTCAATTGTAATGTTATAATAGTTTGAAGATTACAATAATTAGTTAAATCAGATTTGATCTCAGGGAAACTAGTTAATTAACATCAATGTTATGATAATTTCCTGATTTGTTCACGGGAATTTTCTATTTAATTCTGGACACAAAACAAGTTCCTTCATAATGCCACTGCATATTCATTACTTATCAGCGGGGAAAATCTATGCTTGCAATTTGTTCAAATAAAGATACTTGTTTATGGTAATTTGTCGTTATGTAATTAGGTTTATAAAATTTAAATTATTTCCTTTCTTAAAGGAAGGGATACAATTTGCATACATAATAATTTATTCTCATTGCATTCACTAGGTTACTCATACAAATTAAACTCTGGGATCCCTAAGATGTGGTAAACAGGCGAAAAGGTTATTATTACACTGGAATTAAAGTTAAGTTTTACGGTTTGATGATTATTCATGACGCATTATGATACTCCATATGAATAAAATATATTTAACTAATGCATTTCATCACCGTTTAATTTTCACATCAATCAGGATACATTATATTCTCATGAATTATAAATAAATTTTTCCTTACTCTATAAAATAAATAACATTGCTAATGATTGATATTGCTCAATCATGACATACCATTTATCACCAAGAAATGGGTACGGCAGAATAGACTCCCATTTCAAAGGGTAATAAAAAATGAACTAACAATTTACAGGAAAAAACTTTGGTTTCAAAAATTACTTATAATCTAGATTTTTTCCCCTCTAGGTTTTTAAAAATAACATCACTCAGGTGTCACCTGTTATTTGTGATGTCTTCTGAAGCCGTTTTCTAAAGTTTTCTATAAAACTACATTGGTCAAGTGTTTTTAATATACATACAGGGTGTCCCAGTTAAACGTTTCAGAACTTCTGCGAGGGGTAGGGTGCATCCTGACGACTCGAAATCAGATAGCAATGTGGGGTCGGAAATACTTTCCTGAAGCGGTGATGTACACAGAGAACCATAGAGAAAGAGACCGTAAGTGGATAATCGTTTTAAACATAAATATACAAAACCAAAAGGTACACGGGTTAAAGAAAGTGTTCGAAGTTTTTTCCACCGACTGCAATGCAGACCTCACATCTCCGGCGCATGGAATTCCAAACATTCTGGAATAATCTAGGCTCATCTCGAATTTCTCCGGCAGCTACTGAGATTCTTGCAACCAGCTCCTCACCATTGTCAACGAGGGTGTCATAAACCTGTGTTTTCATATGCCCCCATAAATAAAAATTCGCATAATTAGCCATCCTACTAACTCTGAGTCCTTGTCCGAAATCACGATTCCCTGCACAAACGCTCGGAACTTTCCCGCAACGCCATTTCCCTCTTCAGGAAAGCATTTCCGACCCCACATTGTTTTATGATTTTGAGTCGTCAGGATGCACCCTACCCCTCGTATAAGTTCTGAAACGCTTAACTGGGACACCTTGTATATATATATATATATATATATATATATATACATATATATATATACATATATATATATATATATATATACATATATATATATATATATATATATATATATATATATATATATATATATATATATATATATATATATATATATATATATATATATGTTATGGAACCCAACTCCGAAATCGGACAATATCCGAAAAAAATGCTCACAACGCGAATGGATCACATACAAATGCGCCAAGTCCGAAATGTTACATTATTTCGGAATTGGGTCATTTACAAATGATCATTTAGCGTATGGGCAAATCAGAAATGCGCAGAGTATGAAACTTAATTTCATTTCGCACTTTGAGCATTCTAAATTGCTCACTTTGCGAATGGGCAGTTGAAGAATGATCAAAGTCAGAATAGAAACATTTTTAACTCTAATTATTTGACTAAATAAAATGAAGTAAATGAGTTAAGATCATTTTAATGATCTGTATTGACTATTTTAAAAACTTCACAGTTAAAAAAAATGTCCATAGCGAAAAAAAATTAAAACATAGTAAAATAATAAGTGAGGGAAAAAATTATGAAAAATGGACTGTTACTTATTCTTGCAGGCAGAACTGTTATGGCTCTTACATATGATGTCAGTTTATAGTTGCATTTGATGCCATTTGACAGGCACTTGCATCTTTTGCTGTCACACTGCTTTCTACAATTGCAGTGGACGAAACCTTGTGAGTTTCCTGATCACACGGTAACTGTGATTCGAAGTGAGTGTACGAAGCTTGGGACGTCTTTTTCAGATATGAAATTGTTTTCAGTCAGTTGGAATTCATTTCTGGAATATAACTTCTCCAATATTCCGGATTTAGTACCGAGTTTGTATAGCCCATCATCGTTCACTCCCATTACCACAGCTATCATATTTCTGGGTGCAGCTCTTCCTTTGTCGAGTTCTGGAATCCGTAACACAATGTAACATCCGTAACACTCTCCCTTTCCCTCCGCACACACACACACCATTTCCTACTCAGTGATCTTCAGAATTGCGAGAGACCGTCTGCAGCACCCTGTACTTTTCTTGGTGGTCTCGGATTTTTTATGGCAAAATAATCGTTTAAATCTTTGAAAACCATTAAAAATGTCACACTTTTTCTAAATTGAGTAGCAAGATATAAAGAATTATTTCATACATGCCACTCACAGTCATTTTAAACACTCCAAATAAATAAATTTTTCTTTATGCAAAAGTATAATGAAATCTGTACACAGATGCTATGTGATTAAAAAATCTAGATAGTCTGAAAAGTATATGATTTATCTAGATGCATAACACAGCTAGGTTTGACATGGAAAAATGTAGGGATGTAAATTTGCTGGCTCTTTAAGCCAGCAAGGGTTCCTAGGAGAATCTTAGCACCTGCAAGCATGTTTAGATTCTTTATGCATTGTAAAACGTTTTGAAAAGGTTAAGAAATAAGTTAAAAGGAGATAGCCATAAAATTGTACACGGAGAGGAAGGGTATATAATAGCCGGTTGTAAATGTCAATACAAGAAAGGGATATTTTATAGCGTGTATAGAGAATAGCTCACTTCTACCCAGACTTGGGCGTATATAATTTGAAGTGGCACTCTAAATGAATTTGATACAAACACAGTTTATACATGAAACACTGTTTATTGAATTCGTTGCACATATAGAATTTGCTTTTACAGCAATAAACATACGTACTACTTGTACGGAATATATATTAGCATTCAATAAAAATACACTTTGCCATACTCACAAACCAGCAGAGAGTCAAACCAGCAGAGAGTCAAACCAGCAGTTCTGCCACGTAAACTTTGGGCCCCCTAAGCACCACCGCCGGTTAACACCTGGAGCTGCTTACCTCGTAGCTCCCTTAACTCACTTATCTATCAACCTTAACAACCTTTTCACTTAATCAAGCTGCTTGGTATTTATACTAAGCGCGTATGCCGAAATTAGCATATCTCAAGCAGCTTCTTTAATTCATTCACTCAAAAGTTCGATTCTTGTGAATCGAATCTTATGTATACCTTTCACGTGTTCAGGAATAAAACTATTTATGGTGAAAAGGGAAAAAACGTTGGAAAATAGCAGCCGTGGTGTCCTTTGACTAAATAAACGATGTGTTCAAAGACCGGTCCCATAAAGAGTTGCGTAGAGGTGAGGGAT
Source organism: Dolomedes plantarius (assembly GCA_907164885.2). Classification (NCBI taxonomy): domain Eukaryota; kingdom Metazoa; phylum Arthropoda; class Arachnida; order Araneae; family Dolomedidae; genus Dolomedes; species Dolomedes plantarius. The sequence continues at coordinate 128,673,858 of OU015498.1, read as the reverse complement.
ATTTCTAGTAATGGAAGGGATGTGTTGAATAGTATTCGCGCCCCGGTGAAAGGAGGGGATGAAGATATAAAGTACCCACTCACATAAACGGTAAGGAGAATATTTGTAGTGAAGTTAGAATCGCGGTTAGTTAAAAGGCCCCATAATAAAAGAGTTGCGTAGGAGCGAGGGTCAGTCGAAAAAGCCCATTTAAGAATATGGAAAATAAGAATTGAAGGGAATGTGTGCCATAGTAAGTATTGTTGATTTATAGAAAAGTTAGAGAGGGGGATTTAAGAAAAATAAAATATAAAAAAAAATGTAGGAAGGAAAAGGGGAAGAATGTGAAAGATAATTATTGGTCCAATGAGAAGTGTGAATTTAATAAAAGAAAAATATTATAGCCACTAAGGAAAAGTTTAAGACGTAGGTGGAGTTTAAGATGAATAAGAATTTTCTATGATTGGAAGGTTGAGAGAGGAATATGGAAAGTTGAGATTAGTATTAAGAGGGGGACTTGAATTTTAGAGAGAGAGAGTTCAGAGATTTGGTAGAGAGAGGTATGCAGAGGGCGAATAGCCTACGGGCTTGCCCTGTGGTGAGACTTTCGAGTCCGCCCTGCGACTATGCCGTGCGAGTGGGAGATCAGAAATTTTCAGGCGAGCCAAATTTGGGGTAAGTCTGTCTTTGCATTTCAGTTGAAGGACAGTACTCTTTTTTTTAGATTTAGATTTAAATTAAAATATCCCTTTAAATGATACAGACCTACTAGTGTGAGGACCCACATTAATATTTAAGAATATTAATCATTTCAGCAGATTATTAATTATGCATGTGGCTATGAGAATAGTAAATCCATTTTAATACTGTATAATTTAACTGTTTATTTGTGCAATAAATATTTTATTGTTAATTGTAAATATTGGTCCTCATCATTTCTAAACACTTAGTGATGTCTCTGTTCTACAGACTTACATGCTGGGTTAAAAACAAACCTGGGTAATTAGTAATTGCTAATCGAACCTGTAAAACTTTAATCATAAAAATATATTTAAAATCTTTAAACGGCACAAAACCCATTTTTCCACCCAGCAAATTCACAAAATTCAAATATCAGTATAACGGAGGGGCACACCAAAGGTTACATACTTGGATGCTTAAACATCCAAGATGTTTGGACTTGGATGTTTAAACATGCATATGTAACAATCTTTTGGTTTTGTTACATATGCTACCAATCTACTCGTGACTTATCACTCACGTTAACTTATTAAAAAGAAAGAAAAAAATTGATCGCGTACGATTTGGTGTTACTCAAATAAATATAAAAGTACTTCTAAACATTTCATTATCTTTAATAGGCAAGGAAAGAGATATTTTTGTTAATGAGCAAACAATATCACATATATATAAACAAATAAGAATGCATTTTTAATAAATAGTAGATATTCATTTTATAAACAGTTTATTTCTGGCTTTTCATCTTTTTTGCTATTATGACTACTGGAACCTGTTACGCACAAGATGTGAGTCATTGTATTAAAAAAATCCCCGTTCGTCATCACCGGTAAAATACCGTTCTCGGTTTATTGATCAGACCTTGGCAAACAAGCGTTGTAAAGCTAAGTCACATAAATTAAAAACTGGACTTTACAAACGTTCGATAGATACGGTTGCAACTTATGGAGCTACTGAAATAAATATTATAGGGAACCATATATTAGAACTTCTTAACAGGGTTGCACTGCAGGAGGATGATGAGTTAAATTTTTGTTCCAAAATTTAACAGCGTTAAGGATATAAAGGTTCCTATTAGAAATATCAACATCTTTCCTTGGTAACTGTGACTGTTTCATAAAATTTTCTGATCTACTAAGAATTAGTTTATTGAAATATATAACTATTTCATTTATTCCAACAGAAAGGAAATGACAACATATGTAAACAAATTTTTAAATACTTATACATCATTAAAATAACTGTTTTTAATAATATCTTTATTATTTTATTATGTTATACATAATCAAAAGACTACTAGCAAGCCATAATTATAAATATTATTCCTGTGATACCCATCTCATTTGATATTCAATTCCCGTCATTATTTGCGCCTTATGGCCTAAACTTTTCATGTACGCTATTATTCAGATGATTATGTGGTACATAATTCAAATTTTGTTTCATGAATATTCATGGTGACAAGCAGTTTTACTGAATGTACATAAATTTTATAAATTGACTAGATAACATTCTTTTCGTAAATGAGGAGGAAGTAATTTAAGTTTCAAAGTAAAATCACGTTTACTGAATAAGTAAACAGTCTTATTAGTAGATCTAAAAGTAGCATTAATTATAACAATAAACTTTTACAGAGCTGTGTCATTCATGAGAAATCTCTATATTTTCTATGAAGATAATAATGAGAAAAGACGACTACACATATGTATAAGGCAAAATAAAATCTGTAAAATGATTTACTGAGTCTGAAAATTTTTTTCTGAAAAGTACGCTCCAATTTTTGTGTGCAATCTTTCAGCTTTCAATTATACGAATTGCATTAACACCACAAGCGTAATGCGCATTGCCTTTTGCAAAATATCACGATAAACGATAAGTTATGGTGTGTTTAAATTGAAAAAATGGATAAAATATCAAAGTAATCATAGACGTCAATGCTTTATGCAAGTTTATTAAATCAAATAATAACTACACGAATGAAATAGCTGTCTTTCATGTATGACCGTCAAATAAAATGCAATATATTTCATATTTGAAATTGTGTCAAAACAAATGTAACTATCTCCAAAGTTTAATTTTAATATAATATTCAAGTTGACCTTAATAAAGAAACTAACAAGATAATAGCAATAAAGGAATTTTGACGGAAAAAATTTTATTTGTAATTATTGTGCTGCTAACTGCCTCGAAGTTGAGAGTGCCTAATATTAAATTGTGGTTTTCAAGAAGACCTAATTTTATTCCATTCCATTAAATTGTAGCTCCATAGAGCTACCATAATTTGAGTTAACCACATTTATGGGGTCATATGGACCCAGTTTCATGGTAAAGTACCAACACATGATAATGGCCTTGCCTCCGCTGCTGTAATGCTTAAGAGTGTTTTGTAAACAAGGGTTTTGTTGGCTGTGTACAGAAGCAGGTTCACTCGAGATGCAACTACATCAGAAATTGGAGAGTGGTCAAACTATAATAGGACTCAGCTGTAAACAATCTAGAGTGTTTCCCATTGTGTTTTAAGCACCGAACTTCTAACTACCCTCTATGGACAATGATTACAGTAATTCTCATTGTGTAGAATTTGTTATGTGACATAACCGTAAGTATCATCCTCCTATTTGACATGCCCATGCACCTACTCTTGTTTGATTTATGCTCATATAATAAAACTAGCTGAAAACCCGTACTTCGTTACGGAGTACATTCAAATTAAATACAACGACCAATGTATGCAATTAATGCCAAAAATATGTATATATATATATATATATATATATATATATATATATATTTATTTATTTATTTATTTATAATAAATACAACGATCAATGTATGCAATTGATGTAAAACAAAACGAATAAATATATTTATAAAATAATCGTAACTGATATTTTTATAGGCAAAATAATGTAGAAGAAAATATTCAAATTAAATCTAATAGAACATCTATATATATAAAACGCGTAGGTATGCGGCACAAAAATCGACGATATTTCTACATTCCGAATGGCAAGGGCTGCAACTACCGGATGTAAACATTAGCAGCCGTCCGCAATTTAAAACCGTGTGTGTATAGTGGCGGCAAATGTTACAACTGTGGCAACCCAACTCGCAGACAGCTCCGACGTCGCGTTCTGCGCATCTGGTTAGCGCAGGTTTGGGGAATTGCCGCGGACATTGGAACACCGATCTTCACTACTTCACTTTTCCGTACTAGCGTGGTACGTACGCTTCTCCGCTCCGAATTCTCTGCGATGAACTACGAGCCGGGTTTCGTAACTGTAAATCTATGTTATGTGTCAACTTTTAAATAAAGGAACATGTTATGTTTATAATTGCTGCTTATACCTTCTGATGTCCGTAATAGATCCCATAAATTGGTGACCAGAGACTGACTGGACAATTTTGCTTTCGATTTGCCGCGTGGCCGACCAAGCAGCAATCCATCAGCATCGCCCCGGTTTGTCTACAATTCTGATGAAATTGTGCTTCATATGATCTCTTAAGCGGCTAACCATTCGGAGTACGTCTCAATTTTTCTGGGAAATTTTTTCCCCCACGGCTGTCATCTGCTATAACTCGCACGTGGCCCGACAATACAGCGTGTTTGTGAAGCTCCAAAAAATTGTTCTTCTCCACCATCCTGATACTGTGTGTTGTGTCCTCGCTTACGATATGTGTGGTGCAAGGTTTTATACCTTACAGTGATTATTCTGAATTCTTGACGCAAAGAATCAAACAACGATCACGTGTCGCACGCCTATTTTTTCGTGGTGCCTAACTGCTCGGATAATTAAGCCCTAGGACTAATTAAATGGATTATCACAACTATCTACGTGATAGGTAAGCTGTCCCATTATTTTGTATGGTAAACTTTATTAAACTTACCTTCTCGGTATTGCGTATATATGCTCTTCTAACCCTTATACTTTTCTTTGTAATGTATTTTCGTACTGTGCTGTACCAGATATTATCCCCGTAATTTAATTACATGCTAGCGTCTCTTTCTCATATTTTTTTTGCTATATTATTTTTGTTTTGCATTTTGGTATTGATGTTTTCTTTGCATACTTTATTTCTATACATACTTTTCTTTGCACATGCTTGATTATTTCCCTACTGAATACTTATATCGTATAACAACTGTATTTCATCTTATTTTTACATATTTACCTTTGGCATACGTAGCTGTTGAATTGTATTTGTATTGTTTCTCTCCTTGATTTATATGATGCAACCTCCCGGCGACCCTTCCGCGAATCTTTCGCGCGTCTCCATTAAACCATCTCCTTTCTGGAAAACCAATCCATACATATGGTTTAGGCAAATTGAAGCACAATTTACCATTGCAAATATTGCGGCGGACTCCACAAAATTTAACCACGCCATTGCAGCTCTAGAGTCCAGTGTTTTAGACCCAATTGCTGATTTCGTTCTAAATCCACCTGACAAGGACCAATATAATACTCTAAAGCAGCGATTGATTGAGTTGAATACCGAAAGCCAAGAGTCCAAAATCCGTACGCTTCTAAAAGGTCTCGAATTGGGCGACCAACGCCCTTCACAATTCTTGGCGCGAATGCGCACATTAGCTGGCACGTCGATAGGCGACCCCTTGTTAAAATCTTTATGGTTCGCGAGGCTTCCAACCTCTACCCAAAGTATACTCGCTACCCTGAGCGATGACCTCAGCACATTGGCTACAGCTGCAGATAAAATTCACGACCTGGCACCCCCCGAAATAAACATCGTCGCCAGTACAGAACACACCAATCAAGGTTCCGACCTTGATTCTCGCATAGATAGACTTACCCAGCAAGTGAACGAGTTATCGGCACTGGTACGTGGTCGCAACCCACATAAAGGTGCCCACCGCCGCGAGAACAACCGATCGAGAAGCCGCCCTCGCCAATACAAGGAAGCGGCCAACGGGCTATGTTTCTACCACACCAACTTTGGAGAAAGAGCCAAACGGTGTAAATCCCCATGCTCCTTCCGGCAGTCGGGAAACTAATAAGGCGACCGCCTGATGGCCTACAACGCGATCGCCGGATCAATCGCATCCTCTTGGCCGATCCCCCGTCTACAATAGAATTTCTCATTGATACAGGTGCCGATTTGTCGGTAATTCCCAAATCGTTAGTACCAAACGCATCAGGCACGTCAGACTTGGTTCTTTTGGCCGCCAACGGCTCGAACATTCCCACTTACGGAACTAAACTGCTCAAGTTAGACCTCAACCTCCGACGCTCCTTTACGTGGACGTTCGTCATCGCGGACGTTTCACAGCCTATTATAGGCATCGACTTTCTGAAACATTTTGGCTTACTGGTCGATGCTCGCAATAACTCCCTAATCGACAATCTAACTAAAATATCTTCGAGAGGCAAATCACCTTCCACTAATCCTAGCTCCACAAATATTTCTATTCTCTGGGGAAACTCTAGTTTCGACCAGCTTCTCAAAAATTATCCTCAACTCACAAATCCATCCCACCTTCCGTCCAATCCTACATCTACTTCTGTTTTTCACCATATCGAAACTACGGGTCCTCCTGTGTTTTCCAAACCCCGACGTCTGTCACCGGAATTATTACGGGCAGCACGTCAGGAATTCAAATTTCTGCTTTCCCAAGGCATCATTCGGCCATCGAAAAGCCCTTGGGCTAGTCCCTTGCATATGGTTAAAAAAACAAACGGTGATTGGCGTCCTTGTGGCGATTACCGCAGACTCAATGCCGTAGCCGTTCCGGACCGGTACCCTGTACCACACATTCAAGATTGTACGCAACTCTTGCATAATAAGTTCTTTTTTTCCACCCTCGATATGGCCAGGGCTTACCACCAGATCCCTGTCCACCCATATGATGTGCCAAAGACCGCCGTCACCACTCCTTTTGGCTTGTACGAATTTGAATTCACTCCTTTCGGTCTTCGAAACGCGGGACAAACATTTCAGTGTTTCATCCATCAAGTCCTTGTTGGCCTTGATTTCTGTGTGCCATATTTCGATGACATTGTCATCGCCTCTTCCTCCTCTGAAGAGCATAGTTCTCACCTCCAACAAGTTTTTGACCGCCTCAAACAATATAACCTTAAACTGAACCATGCCAAATGCGTCCTTGGTAAACCTTTTGTAACCTTTCTGGGCTGTAAAATTTCATCTTCCGGTATTGAACCCTTACCTGAGAAAACGCAACAAATTACTAACTTCCCAAAACCTGAGACCATTTCCCAGCTCCGCAAATTCCTGGCCATGATAAATTTTTATAGGCGTTTCATGGTACACGCCGCGCATACTCAAGCGCCCTTAAATGAGTTCTTGAAAGAATCTCGAAAGAATGATAAACGTCCTGTGCCATGGACGGACGAAGCGCTTGCTGCATTTAATAAATGCAAGGCTGATCTCTCACAGGCAGTCCCCCTCGGTTTCCACTCTCCCGGGCAGCAACTCTCTCTATTGGTTGACGCTTCCGATTCTGCCATCGGAGCGGCCCTGCATGCAAAAACCACTTTGGGACTCCAGCCTCTTTCTTTCTTCTCACGAAAGTTAACGAACGCTGAGCGGAAGTATAGTACCTATGACAGGGAATTGCTAGCTATCTACTCAGCGATTAAGCACTTTCGACACTCTCTCGAAGGTCAGTCCTTTATAGTTTTTACCGATCATAGGCCCTTAACGTATGCCTTTACTAAGAACTCCGATTCTTGCTCGCCCCGTCAGTTGAGGCACCTCGACTTCATAGCGCTGTTTACTACAGACATTCGCCATGTTCCAAGAAACAAGAATGTTGTTGCAGATATCTGGACCACATTGCGAGTATCACCAGTTTCGACTTCACCGAACTCGCTAAGGTCCAGTCGCATGACCAGGAAATACAACGTCTTCTCTCTGGAGAGAAGCATACGAGTTTCGTTCTTCAGCCACTAAAACTTTCCAACGATCTGCAAATATTCTGCGATAGCAGTACCGGCAAAGTACGTCCTTTCGTCCCAGAGGCGTGCCGAGAACGCCTGTTCCACTCCCTGCATGGACTCTCTCACCCTGGAGTACGAGCAACCAAGAAGCTCATTTCAGAGCGTTATGTGTGGCCATCAATGGTGAAAGACATCACAGCATGGACTCGTGCCTGCTTGAGATGTCAACGCTCAAAGATACATAAGCACACACGCAGCACCCTGCAGCAATTTTCTCCGCCATCTCATCGCTTCGATCACGTACATCTTGATTTGGTGGGCCCACTTCCACCTTCGGAGGGATTCACTTACTTGCTTACGTGCGTGGATCGGTATACTCGATGGCCGGAAGCGATCCCGATAACTGACATCTCGTCCGAGACAGTAGCACGCGCTTTCATCAGTCAGTGGGTTGCCCGTTTTGGAACCCCTTCCGTCATCACCACCGATCAAGGACGCCAGTTTCAAACACATATTTTCTCTGATCTGATGTCACTACTAGGCACTAGGCACATCCGCACCTCGCCGTACCATCCAGCGGGCAACGGGCTAGTTGAGCGTTTTCACCGCTCACTTAAACAGGCCCTTAGATGTCACTCAAACAACCGGTGTACTGAGACTCTCCCATTAGTCCTCCTAGGACTCCGCTCCTCGTTTAAGGAAGACCTCCAGTGCACAAGTGCAGAGCTTTTATATGGCTCTACTCTCCGCCTCCTGCAGATTTTCTCCATCCATCCCCACTTCCTGCAGTCGAACCATCCGAGTTCATCCAACATCTCCGTAGCTTAATGCAGAGTGTCTCACCAACTCCCACTTCTGCTCACCACAATCCGACCACCTTCGTGCACCCTTCTCTCGAATCGTGCTCTCATTTCTTTGTGCGCTATGATGGGATCCGGCGCTCACTACAGCATCCGTACAACGGACCCTTCAAGGTAATGGACAGAACGGCTAAATATTACACATTGCTTATGAATGGTAAGAATTGTGTTATTGGCCTCGACCGTTTAAAGCCAGCATTCCTCACCACCAGCGACTCCCTGACGTAGCAGCATCCTGTGTTGAATCCGAATGATCCTGTCACGACTAGCGTACCTACTCCTACAACTGTTACGAGAGCTTCGCCCTCGCCGACTCCAATAACGACTCCAGTCCCAGTGTCAACGCGTTCTGGTCGACGGGTTCGGTTTAACCCCCGTTACTTATAACCCTCAGTACCTACGGTACTTGGGGGGGGGATACTGTGGCAACCCAACTCGCAGACAGCTCCGACGTCGCGTTCTGCTCATCTGGTTCGCGCAGGTTTGGGGAATTGCCGCGGACATTGGAACACCGATCTTCACTACTTCACTTTTCCGTACTAGCGTGGTACGTACGCTTCTCCGCTCCGAATTCTCTGCTATGAACTACGAGCCGGGTTTCGTAACTGTAAATCTATGTTATGTGTCAACTTTTAAATAAAAGAACATGTTAAGTTCTAATTGTTCTCATACCTTCTGATGTCCGTAATATGGGAATAATAGTTCCCATACAACCACTGATCTTTTGACAAAATACCGGGTGGTTATAATTAAACTTCCCCGATAAACGGCTTCCTACAGCACAAGCGGGTGAACGGAATGCAACGAAATTTTGTATATGGGCTATACACGAGATGCGCTCTCGGAATTTCGAAAAAAAAATAGTTCCGAAATAGCCACCAGAGGGCGCCTTTTAGGGAAAAACATGAAATTTAACACAATAAACGACCAAAACGGAATACAGAAACAATATTAATATTTATTGACTAGTTTCTGATCACCTTTTCATCGAACCACATTAGGTATAGGTAAGGGAGAAACAAAAACAGTTTAGTTTGCAGAAACAAGAACAGATTAGGACGAAATTGCACAACAGGAGCAGTTGTTAATCGTGTCTAGGACGATGTAGGGAAAGCTGCTCCACGTGACCACCTTCATTCCCCTACAAAATTTCAAGTCGATGGACAGTGGACGTGTTGCGACGTTGAAGGACTTAAATAACTCCATAACGCTTTATGTGCGAAGCCTCACAAGTGATCAGTTACGATCTGCTGTTGAACACACTGTCCATCGACTTGAAATTTTGCAGATGAATAAAGGTGGTCACGTGGAGCAGCTTTCCCTACATCGTCCTGGACACGATTAACAACTGCTTCCTCTTGTGCAATATCGTCCTAATATGTTTTTGTTTCTGCAAACTAAACTGTTTTGTTTCTCCCTTACCTTTGCTTAATGTGGTTCGATGACAAGGTGATCAGAAACTAGTCAAAAATGTTAATATTGGTTTCTGTATTCCGGTTTTGATCTTTTATTATGTTAAATTTCATGTTTTTCCCGAAAAGGCGCCCTCTGGTGGATATTTTGGAACTAATTTTTTTTTTCAAAATTCCGTGAGCGCATCTCGTGTATAGCCCATATACAAATTTCGTTGCATTCCGTTCACTTGATTGTATCACAAATTCCGTTGAGCTGTAGGATGCCGTTTATAGAGGAAGTTTAATTATAACCACCCGGTATGTTTAGACCTATCAAATCCAGTGTTTAGTCATGGACACTTGTATGTAGGTTTTTCTAGAGTCCGTTCTTTTGATTCTGTCAGTGTAGTATCTCCTACTTTTGGAATACTCAACTGTGTATATCAAGATGTTTTATGAATATCATAGTTGTAATCCACACTATGTTTTAGTACTTGCTGAATTTTAACACCATTTTAAAGTGAAGATATTTTCCCAACAATTTATTACTATTTGATATGATTAAAGGTAGATATCTACATTGGGAACAATAGTACATACAGAGAGTGATGTAATTCACACTATATTTTAGTACTTGCTGAATTTTTACGCCATTTTTTAAGTGAAAAATTTTTCTCCCAACAAATTCTTATTTGATGTAATGATAAAGAGTAGATATCTTAATTCTGAAAATTGTACACACAGAGAGGGGATCTAATTTTTAAAATCATTGATTTTGGGTTTCTCAATCTTATCTTTAACCTCTGTTCTGAAGTAATGGAAATTCACATTTTTTATCACGATTTTTAGAATCAGCGTTATAGTGAATTTAGCAATGATTATAATTTTTTTGGCTGAGCTCCTACTTACCACTTAACAAACGTATATTTATGATGGACAGGTAATGGTAATATTCCTTACATAGGTTACTTTAGTGAGTTGTTTTGCAAAAGAAAATATAAAACTAAAAGGGACCATGCTAGTCGCGCAGCGGCTAGTTCTAAGAATATAGTACAGTTAATATAGTACAGTTTGAGGATCATTTCTTTTATTGTATGTTAAAATTTTTTTGGATAATGTCCAATCGTCTGCCGCATTAGAAAGAATTTTTATTCTGTCTAATTCGTTGTTATGCACGTGACGCAAAATTAAAAGAAAAGAAACCACGTGATCAGCATTTAATAAATTAAAATTCTAAAAACTAATCTTTAAAATTCACCCCAAATCAGAAGATGGAGGTATAGATTCGAAAAAGATTTCATTTTAAAGAATTTTTGTGGTCTTCTCGTGATATAAATTTATAACCCTCGGATTATTATTTAAATGCAAACTTTAAAGAATGTTTCAAGAACAGCTGAAAATTTAATTTAAAAAATTTAAGAAGAATTTTTCAAAAATCTCTCTTAGTGCACCCCTACACCTTAAGAAGAATCGCCATGCAAAATTTCAGCCCTTTAGGCCCTGCGGATTGGTCTGTGCGTTATATGACAGTCAGTCAGTCAGTCAGTCAGTCAGTCAGTTACGGAACGGTTTTATATATACACTCAAGAGCCAAAACATTATGACCACCTGTCAATAACGAGTTGGCCCACCTATGACTCGCAACACAGCTTCAACCCGCCTTGGCATGGATGCCACAAGTCCTTGGTAGATGGCCGGAGACAGATTGTACCAGATTTTTAAGCAACGGTCACGCAAATCCGAGATATTGCGAATTGGTGGTCTTTTGAACTCTGAGCTGCCGTCCCATCGACATCCCAAATGTGGTTCTATCGGATTGAGATCGGTGAGTTAGGCGGCCAGGACATTAACTGGAATTCTAGCATCATGTTCCTGGAAACCACTCCAACACACTTTAGCCTTGTGACACGGGGCGTTGTCCTGTTGGCACATTACATTTCCAGCTGGAAAAACAGAGGCCATGTAAGGGTGCAACTGGTCCGCAATGATGTTCAGATACCTGTAGCATTCATGGTCTGCTTTACCACAACCACGGGCCCCAGAGACGCCCAAGACAAGTCCCCCAAATCATAATACCGCCACCACCGGCCTGTTAGACCTACTGTACATTGAGGGAGCAACAGTTCGCCTGGAAACGGCGTATCCCCACACGGCCATCGGCGTGATGAATGACAACCATGACTCATCTGACCAGGCTCCCACTCTCTACCACTGATCATGGACCAGTCGCGATGTTCCCGGGCCCAGCGCAGGCGCAGTTGGCGATGACGCTTGGTTAGCAAAGGCACACGAGTGGGACGTTTGCTGCGTCGCCCCATATCACAACAGTGTCCGCTGAACAGTGTGCTGCGATACTATTCTACTTGGCCCTGCATTGTATTGGGCTGTCAGTGAGCCACTGTCTGGCTTCTCCGGTTTTGCTTCACCATGCGAGACAGTCTCCGACGACCTTTTTTCTTGATAGCGTCGTGGACGTCCAACACCATGTCGTCTACTGCTGGTTTCCCCGTCATTCATCCACTTTGCATAAGTACTAACAACTGTAGGTCGCGAACAACCCACGAGTCGTGCCAGTTTCGGAATACTTGTTCCGAGCCTTCGAGCCATTACAATCTGCCCTCTATCAAAGTCGCTTAGATCCGCAGCCTTTCCCATCACACACAGAAGTAAGTGAAAGAATGATTCTTCAGACTCTCAGCAGCAGTAAATACCACTTCCACTGATCACGTGCTTCCATGTCAATCCAGGCCAATTCATTGCAAAATGTAGGGGTGGTCATAATGTTTTGGCTCTTGAGTGTATACAGATAATAAAATTGTCAGTATAAGCATATCATTAATGAAGTCTAGCTGTATAGTCCGGCCCAGACTATTGACGACATTTTTTGCAACTCTTGGGTTTACATTATCTTAACTAGTTAAAACCTCTGTTAAAGGAATAATAAAAATTTCATTAGAAAAGCCTATAAAGAAGAAGTCTCTGTATTTAATATTCAGCATGTATCTCCATATTCAACAAAAGTCATAAACGCCCTCGATAATGAGCTTTTTTATTTGAATATATTTGGCAGAATAATAACTCAGTTTTATACCTCAGTGAATTGAAAAACTAGCCATTATAATTAGCATATATCATATATAAAGTGAAAGTCTAAGGGGATATTAATTATCTAGTACGTCAAATGCAAACAAAAATATGAAAGGCATTTATTTTGTTCATAAATGCTTCAAAATATAATTTTTTATTCCACATATTTCACAAATATTTCGTCGAATGAGATTTATCATATTATATTTAATGAGATTTATGACTTGTATCTGATTTATGGTTCATCTTCATTTTTCATCATCTCATACTTAGAAGAAAAAGTCTTTTCCGTTTCAGAAGTCCTAACGAAGATTATTTATAATAACAAGTGACTCTTTTAATGTATATATACGCTTGTGTGTGAGTGTATACTGACTTTTTTTTTCTAAATCAAACTTTTTTCTTTTTACACTTGCACTATAGATTCTTCATATATTTATATCTAATCATTTGATTTAATGAAAAGCAATTTGTATTTAAATTTCCTTTTTTACATGTAGATTCATTTTGTGTGTAGAATAAGCTACCGATTATTCAACATACAATCTGTAGTCTATTCTACATGCTACATACCGCATTTAAATAACGAAAATGTATAAAAATTTCAGATTCGAATTGGTCTTTATTTGATTTAAGGGGATGGTGGACTTTCAAATTACCAAAAATTGAACAAAAATTGGAATTTTTTTTTTTTTTTTTTGTTTTTTTTTTGGGGGGGGGGGGGGATTTTGATAGTTATATAAACGATTTTCGATCGTTCAGTTTTATGTACAAAGTGCACGAATTTTTGTCGGCTATTTGCTAATACCTGATAGCCCTGGTTGTTGACAATCGCTTTAACTCGAATTTTCCATGAAAGTAACTTTTTTCTTAGTTACTGTCATGTTCAATTTTACCCCAATTCCTCTTGAGACAGTTTTCCCAAAGTTCTTCCATATTCTGATGCGGTTTTTTCTAAGGCTCGTTGTAATAAACCAAGCGCAAAGTCCATTGGAGAAGCGTCATTTGATTTTACATGTATTTCTATTAAATGTCTATCCCCCTTTATGTCTGTCTTTGATTTCTTCTTTGCCTAAATAAGCGGCAGTTGATTTCGACGTGCTGACTAGAGGCCTTTGCCCCTATTAAGCTCATTTTACAATGTCCTTTCCATGATAAGGGCTGATGAATTTATTTCTTCAAAAACAGTGGTTCTACAACATTCTGCTGATAGTAAAGTGAATTAATTTTGGCTTTACTTGAGACTTTTTTGATATTTAATTTGCCTTTGAAAAAAAATCCTGCATCTATCATTAATCCCTTCGGGAATTTTCTGTACACTGGTGAAACCATTCGTACGGTCATTCCCGTCAGTTAAGCAATAGAAAATTGATATTTTTTATTACAGTCCTTAAATACACCCATGCCTCATCGAGTGTTATCACAAATTTTCATTTTTCTGCAGCTAGGTGTTTTTCATCTATTTTTCTGCCATTGTTTTTCCTTCAGCAATATGCTTTGGCAAAGCAGATGAACGTTAGGCTTAAACATCGTTTTTAACTTAAAATCTTTATTAATGATTTTACTTACAGTGTCAGAAGACATTCCTAGTTTCCATTCAATGGAACTTTGAGTCGGCGAATTTTCTTTTAGGATCAGAGACTTCACTTTCTTGATATTTACCTGCATTCGAACAGTCTTAGTATGGAGGTTTGCGGTCATGTTTTCATTTTTACTTTCAGTTGGACATTTTTTTTCCTTTCAAATTTAATATATTAAAAATGTATTTTTTTGAAATGCCATAACCGCGATTTTTACAACCGCTTTATAATTTGTTGATACGAATATTTCTCCTCGGAAAGCGCAGTTACGTAACCTTCTAGTCACTTATCAGTTTAGGAGCCATTTTCAAAATAAATCTTTTATTTTACATTCCAGTGAAAACAAAATAGTAACAGACGCTTATTCTGAAGTCGCCAAATATTTATCTCAAAATGCAAACGCCAAAAATAAATTACAAAATCGTTTCCATAAAGTGCGAACGACCTTCTGTATTTAAAAAATATGTAAATATTAGAACAAAATGTATTTAAAATATGCAATGAAAAGCAAAAGGGAAACTTAGGGGCTTTAGAAAAGTAAATATTAAAGGTATGTGAAAAAATATCTTTTAAATGGCTTTTTATCAAAATAAGTCATTTCGAGATTTGCAAGTCTTTGAAATGTTCCCTTCCGTCACAATTTTGACGAAAATTTTATAAAATTTATAATAAAGACTCCTCTTATGCATTAAATACAGTAGTGTATCCATTTAGGTTTCGACATGCATTAAGATTATAAAATTTAACTTAAGTGTAGAAAAGTACAAAATTTCCCGAAAATTCAGAGTACAATCATAAAAGTTTCCTAAAAATTTACTATTAACGAAAAAAAACAATATCTATACCATTAACTCTGTTCAAAATGTATTTATAACCAATATAAATGCAAAATAAGGGGGGAAGTTAAAATTGGATTCGTAAGGAGCATTTGTAATAAACATAATAAAAATTTCAATTTTTAAAACATAAAAAAAATGTAAAATATTGTTCCGTTTTTCTGGGTTCGATAGGATTGAACTAAAAATCTCCCCTTCTTCACAAATTCCACAAAAGAAAATTTATTATCTCTTTAAATTCTTGAGGCGATACACAACTTCCAACAGACAAAAACGTAACAATTCCCGCCTTCTATACAGCAGATAACTCTAAAAACAAAAGTCAGGATGACAGTCTTCAATACAATATACGCCTAACGCACTTTCAATGCATTCATTTCTCAGCAGAAAAGAACACTTGACTTCCAGGTCATTTTTACTTTCAGTTAAAATGTATCCAGGTATTTCAACTTGTCGGAGCTCCATGGTCTGTAGGACTATATCTCCAATTGTAACATTATGCATCAGAAATGTATTTGCTCATCAGGTAATTAAATATCATAAATAGGCCCTTAGCAGTAAAACATAATACATGTAAAATAAGTAATCTTTACTTATATAAAAGCCTAGAGTAGAAAAAGTGTAGGTAACCATTCCGGGATGGACCAAGTCGGGAACATATTACATTGCGACGCCATTTTCAGAAATTTTTCTTTAAAAATAATACCACAAATGTTACATATTTTGGAAGCCCTTTAAAAAATATGAAAATTTCAAGTGAACACCCTAGCTCAAAACCGTTTAGTTTTTTAAATATCTTCAAATTAAAATATCCATTGAAAAGAAGCATTTATTCAATTGAGTCATTCACTTGAATTTCGAAGTCATTCTACTCCACGGTTTTTCATATTCCCTTTAAATAACTACATTTTTAATGTTTAACTTTAATGTTAATTAAATTGTGTTTCACGTTTTATTTTATTGTTGTTTACTGCTGTTTAAGTATCGTTTTCAGCAATGCCTGCTGTGTGATGAGTCATTCACTTTTGAAACAGTTTTGGTTTAGTTTTGATTTAGTTTAGTTTTGTTTTGTTGTTTACTGCTGTTTAAGTACAGTTTTCAGCAATGCCAGACAGGCCCTGATTTTTCATTAGGCCCGGTAGGCCTGGGCCTAGGGGCCCCCGAATGTTGGGCCCCCCAAAAAAATTTTAATTTTAAAAGGAAAAAAAAAGAAAAATTCCCAATACAATTTTTTTTACCTTTTTTAATAGAAATTTTTCTTTATATCCTTTCAAATTTGATTGATTGATTGGTTCATCATATGTATAGTTATATGTATAGTTCATCATATGTATGTTATAGTGTATATAAGGTATAACAAGTTTTTCTGGTTGCATTGTATTGGTGTTTTAAAGACGAAGTTAATATGTTGCATTGTTTTTTGTTATTTGATAATGTTCTAGGCTTCTACGCTTCAAATAGCCAATTCTTGGTAAAATGGTACTTCCACAATGATTCATGATTATTTTTTATGTGTCAATTTTGGAAATTTTACGCCCACATCAGTGTTAGTGGGGGCCCCTATCTCAAGTTGTGCCTATAGTCAAGAATTTTCTAAATCGGGCCCTGATGCCCGATGAAAATGATGAATCACCTCTTGAAACGCTGATCAACATTCCGTCATTTTTGACGGGGTTATATACTAGTAATAAAATAAAAGCAAAAGCCGAAATCACACCGAAGAAAAATTGCAAGGCGCACGCGCATCCACTGGGCCAGAGTTGCCAGAGTTATTTTAAAAAATGAGGAAGATATTCGCACTGAGATTATAGTAAGTTCTAGGGGGTTGGTAAAAATACAAGAGGGAGGAGTAATAAAATAAGAATAAGTAACAAGATAGAAGATACAGTGGTTAGTTCTTAAGAAAACACGCCCGAGGGCGTTTGCGGTTAGCACGATGGGAGTAGTCACAGTCGGGAAAATCAGCTATAATCTCATTGCGAATGTTAAGAATATTATCAAAAAAAATTCTTAGAGAGTTTAAACTGCAGTTTCCTTGAAGGAAAAGATGATGAAGTCTCGTCGTATGGTTTCATTAGACATCACTCGGTGAATACGTCTGAGGGTCAAGTTCTGGATGACCTCCAGTTTATGGATATGAGTTTTCGCGACGTAGAACCAGACCGGTATTGCATAAAAAGCTACGGGGATAATAACTTGTTTAAAAATAAGGACTTTGTTTCTCATGGAAAGATGGCTGCCGTATATTAATGAGCGAAGTTGCATGGTAACAGCGTTACATTTTGTACTAGTTTATCGACATGGAATTTCCATGTCTTCCTGCTATCAAGGGTCACACCAAGATAGGTCACAGTGTTCTCCCAATCAATAGGCGAATTGTAAAGGTAAAGCCGGGGGATTACAGTAACGATTGGAAAAGAAAATCGCGTGGCACTTAGAGGGGTTGATTCGAATTTTCCATCGCGTGAACCAACTCTCTAAACTGTCGACGCTGACGTTTCCAATGCCAATCTCACGTATATTTATAGACTTCCAATGCCAATCTCACGTATATTTATAGACTTCCAAAGCGCTCCCTACTGGCTGGACAGCTAGAAATTTCTGGAACATTCCAGAAAGGCCTAGAAGGTTGGTGACCATTTGGCGCCATATCATCATATATCGCCAAATTTGGCGACCAAAATGAGTTCCTAAATCCATCGCCAATTTGGTGATAACTCTCATATTTGGCAAGATTATCATAGACTCTTAAAATTCGTAACTATATACATAAAATTTTATAAGGTGTTTGATATAGATATACTTTAATGAATATATATGCAAAATTTCATATCTCTGGGTTAAAAATTTAAAAATTGCTTTGTAATGTCCACCATCCCCTAATTTTTAAATACTTGTCACTGCTTCACAAATAGAAAAATATACAATCAACTGTTAAAGGCGGAATTTTGGACATGGTAACATTATTTTTTTTCATTAAGGTACGTTGAGTATTTAAAGCTATTAGTTATTCATAATATTTTTCGGATGGAAAAAAACAAAAATTAATTTTCCAAATAACGATTTTTTTCCATCCAGTCAAACTCCTTATAAGCCTTCAGTTAAAAATCGTGGTATGCATCAGCAAAGTTGCATTTGATAGGGTTTCTTTGGATATGAATTGAATATGATTTATTGCAGAAGTTAGTATGTTTCAACCACTCGGAACTGGGTGTTCCATGGATTTTCCTTACTTTTAAGAGGCGCGAGAGAGTATAAAAAATCGTGATTTAAACAGAACCGACATATTTTGACAGAAATACATTTCTTCTCATTTCTTCAATAGGCTTTCAGCATTTTCATATGATTTTCCTTGCCGTTGGTTATTTGTGATAGGGATTTTTCCATGAGATATATGGTTTTCAAAGGAAAAAAACTTGGCTTGAAAAAAAAATTACTCCATGGATCTGATGAAAAATAGAGAGACAACAGAGATGGAAATAGTATGTCATATCTGCTGACGCTGTGAAACAAAGCATTTTTGGCATAAAAACGAATATATATATATATATATATATAATCGAAACATAGATGGATGAAGAATGCCTTTTCATGGCGTATCTGTTGAATAAAACAAAGAAAAGGTTTCAAAATTTATGTAATATCCAAATGCAGATCGATTTCAGGAAAATACTCAAAAACATATTTTTAATTGCGATCATAGCATACATTTAAGGACTTTCATCTTTAATTGATCACTGAAGTTGCAAAATCGTTTTCTGATACGATGTTCTGGACTTCCCTTGTGATATCAATTTTACTGAAGTAAATTAAATGTAAGTTAATAGTTCTACATTCGAGCACTTTCATTTATCAAATAAAGGAATTATTGCACCGCATCTCTCAGGATATAAATTATTTCAGGAATATATAATTTCAGGAATATAATACTTTTATATAATTGTTTTGTTATAAATATATTATATAAACGCAAGGTAAGATGCAATGTTCAAATACCCGGTTGATTTTCCCCTTAATTGAGAGAATATATAAATAGAGAGTATAGTTTATAATTTATGTAAGAAATTTTTAAAACTTAATTTTATTTATTAAAATTATTTTGAGAGTACTTTTTTAGAATATTAGTTTCTGTTTAACAATCCGTGTACCGTAAGACGAGGTGGGGTTACTTTGCGATTGCAGGTGTAACTTTGTGACACATAGTAATTTTATCGTATTTCGGATCTTGCGCCGCGTCCGTGAAACTGGGAAGGCAACGAACAGCCCCAGCAGCTTGTCCGACATACAGAGACACCTATTTGCCAGTGTTCGAAGCTTCTGTGTGCCATTTGTCTTCGCTGGCCACTGTATTGTTCAAACCTGTTGTCAAGCTATTGACTCAAACTTCGGAAACGTTGTGTGCTGAAGGCTAACACCGTATACAACAAAATACCAAAGGTAATTATTTTTTATTGTTAATATGTTGGTTAGATTGTGGAGCAATATAACTTTTGTGTAGTGATAATTCCGAGAGGTATGAGAATATAACCTAAATATCCAAAGGTGACAGGATTACTTTGTGACACATTGACACAAAGTCGGGATGGGTCACAAAATAACTCAAAAAGTCGACCCATCTCCTTCAGCCGCTCGATGTTGCATTTTTCTGTCCTCTAAAATACCACTGGAGAGAATGAAGTATTGGCTACCTGGAAAAAACTACTTGAAGGAGCAGGATTGGCCGAAAGATGAATTCCCTCATCTTTTCAAAGAACTGATGGTTGCCCTCGGCATACGAGGTCTCTTTGATGTCAAAGATATAGATAAAGCTATCCAATATTTGTGATGGGTATTTATAATTGTGTATCAAGCTTTTGATAAGCGTTTTACTGTCTAACTTTGTGTCAAGTAATTTTTCCTCTTGTATTTCAAGGCAAAAACACAGATGTCACAAAGTAGCCCCCACTCGGCGGGGAAACTTTGTGACACATTTTGACTTTAATTTCTCAATGGTAATTAAAGATCCGGGTTAGCACGATACATTACTATGTGAGGAAATGATGTACCAATGTTTTGCAATTGTTAGTTTTGGGCTGCTTTTAAAACTGATAGGATCGTACAGGGATAAACTTAAAATCCGTCACAAAGTAACCCCATCTCGCGGTATTACTATAAAAGTCGTTATACAGGCTTAAATATATTTAAACGAATTGCTCCTTACAATTAGAATTTTATAAAATATTTCTGTATTTTTGAGGCCTCAAAACCTCTTTATTGATATGAATGCAGAATTTTTCATTGACAGTTATCTTTGAGATACAGATACTGAAACTGAAGTATAAGTACAAAACGAAAAACATTTAATCTTAATTTCTTAATTATAACACTTTAAATAAATTTTTGGATGTTTTGTTAAATTAATACACTTTTCAAAATTAATTAAAATAGATAACTATTTTATTTGAATGTTATTGCTCGAAGTTTTTAACTCAACAAAATTTTCGGGAATATTTCGCTCCCTCATAGTTGAAAATTAAAAAGTAAATGAATTGCGAAAAATCAGAAAAAAACCAGCCTGAATACTTAAATGAGCCATTCGAGGTACATTATACTATCAAATTCCGTTGATTTTAACCTTTAATAAAACCAGCGAGGTGTTAATAACGTTATATAGTGGAGTTAAGATTTTGTAATTACTACCGTATAAATTCGTTCGAAAAGTATTATTGACAAGTAGATACATAAAAGGTATCCTGCGAAATCTTGAAAGATAGTCTTCAAAGTATAAAATAGTGTATAAAAGGATTTTTTGTTTTGGGGACCGAAAAATAGTGATTTTTGACGCATACAATATGCAAAGATGGAGGAGACTGATTTCGGTTTGTAGGAGTAATACAAAACCGTGAGAAATAAAAATTAATAAATCGTAAAAGATACTTACCTCATTTCATATGTAAGCTAAGTATTCTGATTTGCACTTCACAGCAAAAGTACCGCAGGATTTGCATATATAGACAAACTCCCATGTCAACATCAAGATATACAGTGCATGTTAGATAGCATATATAAACAGGATCACTTGGCAAAACTTTATATTTCACTCGCTGAAAACCCGCACTCCGCTACGGAGTACATTCAAATTAAATACAACGGTCAATGTATGCAATTGATGTAGAAAAAAAAATATATATTTATAAGAAAATCGTAAGGGATATTTTTATAGATAAAATAATGTAGAAGAAAATATTCAAATTAATTGTAATAGGACATACTAAAGAATATAGTACAGTTAATATAGTACAGTTTGAGTAACATAATAACTTTTATTGTATTTTAATATTTTTTTGAATAATGTCCAATCGTCTACAGCATTAGCAAGAAAAATTTTTTTTGTCTATTTAATTGTTAAGCACGTGACGATAAATTTATTTAAAATACCAGAAAAAGAAATCACGTGATCAGCATTTAATAAATTAAATTCTAAAAATTAATCTTTAAAAATTCACCAAAAAATCAGAAAATGGAGATAAAGATTCAAAAAGATCTCATTTTAAAGGAACTTTTATGATCTTTCTCGTGATATAAATTTTATAACCCTAAAATTATTATTTTAAATGCAAACTTAAAAAAAGTTACAAAAACAGCTTAAAAATTTAATTTAAAAAATCTAAGAAGAATTTTTCAAAAATCTTTCGTAGTGCACCCCTACACTATAAGAACAATCGCCATGCGAAATTTCAGCCCTTTAGGTCCAGCGGTTTGGTCTGTGCGTTGTATGTCAGTGAGTCAGTGAGTCAGTTACGGAACTGTTTTATATACAGCGGACGCTCGTTAATTCGAACTCAAAGGTTCTCAGAATAAAGTTCCAATTATCCGATGTTAAGAGAAAATATATAACTTTAAACGTGTATCACTGAAGAAGAAAAATCTCCTTGTATGTATAACCCCAGAAAATATTTTATACAATTTTGTGTCAAATTTGACATATTAAAAAGCAATACAGGCTTACCTTAATCATAAAATGAAGCAGAAGATATGCAGTAGAAAGTAAACTTTAATTAAAAATATGAATTACACATTTGGGAAAAACTGTAAAATGGATGTTTGGTTTTGTTTATGATGCCTACATTGTTCAGCCAGCTTCTCGATTTGAAGTCAACATTTCAATTCATTTTCAGAGGAAGGTTCCATCTGAATAAATGCTTTCAGAATTTTAACAGAGTACATTATGGCTTGATCATTAGGACGCTTAACAGTCTCTGCATTCTCTTCTGATTTCGATAATGTCTCTTCTATTTCATCTTCTCGGATAGTTTTTATTTTGCCTTCGTCGCTCAGTTTTCCACAGACTTCCACGTCTTCATCTACCCTTACATAATCAGAAAAAGTAACGTTATCACAGTTAAATTTTATGAATTCGGGAAAATCTGTATCAATATCGTCACATTCTTCGATTGGATTGTTCTCTTCGTCGTGCATAAAGTTAGCATGACGAAAGAAATTACTAATTGTGCTTTCTTTAACATCATCTCATGTGGCGTATAGATCATTTATAGCTGTCAGCAGAGTAATGTCGTAATTTTTACCACAATCTAAAGAAAAAATTATTTGTTTTAAGAGTCTCTTACGATAATTTGTTTTAAGATTCTGGATGATTCCTTGATCCATTGCTTGAAGCTTTGCAGTAGTGTTTGGTGGCAAATATTCAACCTGTATGGAACTCAGTTCTGGAAGGTTATTGTGGCAGGTTACGTTATCCACAAATAAGAGAATTTTACACTTTTGCCTCGAAAACTGCTTATCTAATCCTTTTAACCAGTTACTGAAGATGTCTTGTGTCATCCATACTTTTGTATTGGATACATAATCAACAGGCAGTGTTTTAATTCCTTTAAGACTTCGTGGATTCTTGGACTTTTCAATCACTAATAATTTAAGCTTTTCGCTCCCATCCATATTAGCACAAACTAAAGCTGTAATCCTCTCTTTAATGCTTTTACCTCCTACGCAAGCATCCCCTTTAAAATGTAATGTCTTATTCGGCGAAAGTTTATAAAAAAATGCAGTTTCGTCCGCATTAAAAATATCTTTCGGCAGGTAAGTAGAGAAAAGCCCTGGCAGTTTCTTACCGAAATTAGTGCATACGTATTCGTTTACATCGGAGCTTTGGCCACATACAGTTTGATAAGAAATATTGTGTTTTGACTAAAATCAAGAAAGCCATCCATCACTGCATTTAAAATCTTCAATACCCATTCGACTTGCTTATTTATCAGCCTTCGTCTGCACTAGGGGTCCATTTATCAGAAAATTTCGAGATCTAACATCCTGGAACCATAGCAGTAGAGCCTTTTCTAGACCTTCTTGGGATGCATTTCTCGTGCGTTTCCGTCCTCTAACAAATTTTGATTTTTTCAATGAATCTAAAATTGACTCCTTGTTTTTCAAATAAGTTGACAAGGTATTTTTTTTAATTGCTTAGTCAGTTGCTAACTTTGTTTTACATTCGCCATTCTCTACTTTCTTTAAAATTTCTACCTTTGTCTCCAAAGTTAGGGTTTTGTACTTTTCACGTGTAGACATTCTGAATTTTTAGACGTTCACACCACACACTGAGGAAGAAACACTAGATCACATTAACTTCTCTGCACTGTAGGCATAATTGACGCAGCTCCCTAGAATCTGTAGTAAAGACTGGTTTTTCTGAAATTCTAAGAAAATCGATATAAACAACGGAAAATCGCTTTGTCCGTTAATAAGAAGGACAATAGCCACTAACGTTTAGCGGAAATGCAATAGTCTAGGAATGCAGGCATGTTCCTCTTTACACAGAAAAGAAATACAGATCATTTTGACACACAAAATAATAAGTACAGCGTGTATTTTCTCCGTTAAACGAGGAAAAATAATTTTTTTTGTCAAACTTTTAGTTCGAATTAACCGAAGTGATAAAAATTTAGTTCGAATTAATGAGATTATTTTTAACATTAATTCCAATACAAGTTTTTCGGGGCCTTTAGATTAGTTCAAATTAACCGAAAGTTCGATTTAACCGAGTTCGAATTAACGAGCGTCCACTGTATATAGATTATAATGTTCTATTGCGAGCAACTGCAAATGTTGCTATTTCCAAAGATGTATGGTCATAGCATGTTACTTAAGCAATCAGTCTTGAAATTCTATAGCTGTCTTCTGAGCATCCCGATATCACCCGTGGTAGATGTCAGTTGAAAATGGAATGTTGGCGGGACTACTAAGACAAATCCCCAACCGGGAGGTCGCACAAATTGAACAAGAGATAGTTTGTGAGTGTTCTGAAGAAGAAGAGCTCTTTAACTACATCAATGTTGGCCTCAGAGTTGTTACTGCAATGGATAGTGTTATTAGTACCCGTGCAATTCATCGGAAACTGCGTAATATCGTATACCATGATGGGCTGCACCCAAACTCCACATTGTTAATGCCACATAGAGACTAAAATTGGGTTTAGCTCGTCGTTGCTGGACAATAGGTTGGTTGGTTGGGGTTTAATGGTGCAAGATCCAGAAAGGTCATGTTACGCCAAAAACTGGACATTAGAAAAGTGGGAAAAGGTTTGGTTGAGTGTTGGTGTTGCTAGAACGCGAAAATCGTCTTCGATTGAGAACGCTCTTCCTTAAGCGCTCTCGGGCAGTAATTTTTATTTGAGAAACAGAGACAATTCCCAGCGGACAGATACCAGAAATTCGTCGAAAGCATGCCCATAAGAATCGAAGCATCCAATGCATTCAATGGTAGTCCAAAGGTAATAAATGATTTTTTTATATATAAATGCAGTTTTTCCCTCTCGACCTACTACTCCAATTATTTTGAGGAATATAGTGTATTTCTTAAACAGATTTTTTAAAATTTATCAGCTTGGATACTACTATTAATTAAACTTTTCTATAAAAATGGCCTTTCCTCCATGGTCCGTAGAGGTTTTTGAGCAGTTTTTTTTCGCACGTATGGTAGTAACTATGCCTACGAAAACCAGTATTCTTCATTAGGATACAACCAGTCCATAAGGTCTCTCTAATCAGCAAAGTTTTAATTACCTGATACTGAATCGTTTCTTTGTGTATGAACTAAATTTGCTTGAAAAACTTGTAACGGTATGCGTTTAGTTATTAATCAGGTTTTTACCACATTCTGGTATCATATTAATTTTTCCTTATTGTATTCTGATTTTCTAGTCTTACATGAGGCAAAATGAAGATAATATTGAGTAATTAGTATAAGAATAAATTGTAGTGTGGAAAGTGGGGCGTTGAACAACGGATGCTTCGTTCAAGATCTCTGCGTTCTCTTTGTTGAGGTAAACCCTTTTGCTACAGTGTAGAATTTAAAGTGATCAGCAAACACCGGTACAAAGAGAAATGGCGCTGAATCTTCAACGAACAAATTAAGTGTTATTGAAGTAAAGGGGTTGTTTCATCGTATATACTCCAAATAACTCTCTTGTCTTACGCATAGAAGATGTATACCAGTGGGTCATAACCAAATATAAAAAAAAAACTCTTCGGCTAAAAATTTGGAATCAGTTTTAAGGTTAAAGGCAAATTTTATCAACTATCCGAGCAATATAATTTTACAACAGAATTTTTCAAATACAAATATAAATGTGTAGCATGAATGTAAAATTTCTTTGATTTTAACGTAAATATGAATCTTGTTAAATTCTTTAACCACACATGCCTATCTGGTAAAACTAAAATGTGTTAAATTTTTTACATTTCAAACATTACAACAATAAACAGCAAAAGATTTTTAGTGTTCTGGACAAAAATTTAAATATTGCACTTTTAATTTACGCATGATATTTTTCGAAAATATACCTATATCACCCAAATCAGTCTAATTTAACGAAAGGCCTCTTTTCTCATTTTGTATTTTGTTATCACCTATCGAAAAAAAATTTATGTAGCCTCTTCTAAAGAAACTATCGCGGGTTATTAACGTGAGATTACTTATCGTTGCTTATTTCTTTTGTATGTATATATGTATTTATGTGTCATGTATATATGGATCTATCTATCTATCTATCAATCTATCTATCTATCTATCTATCTAGCTATCTATCTATCTATCTATCTATATATATATATATATATATATATATATAGAGAGAGAGAGAGAGAAATAGCTATAGATATAGATACATATGTCAAAATTTTGACGCATTTTGGTACTTTTCTGTTTAACTGTTAACTTCTTGCCCAAGAGATACATACTGGATTTGGCGGGCTGCTAAAATTATAACTCGCGACGACTGACGATTTTAGCGTCTGAAATTTTGCTTTCCGGAGGACCGTTATGGAGGAACGTAATCCTACGTTGAAATACTTTAACATTTTCTTTTCTTTTATAATTTATAGAAGACCAAATTTTTAAATTCAGAAAATCACAAAAATTTTAAATTTGAGCTTGTACACCACCCAATGACGAGGAAGTTAACAGATATATTAATCTATATGATTATGTATCATTTTTGCATTTATATAATAGCCTTTAAATATTTCCCGATTATAATTGATCATATTTAACTATTCCAAAATCTGTCATCCTTTCTTAATATAATATCACTTTTTCTTTACAGAATTGATCCTTTATCGTACATAAAATTTTTCATAAATATCTAATTTCGAAACAATTGCATCCACCTGCACCGGAAACATATTGAATAAATGAAATTACAAAACCGATATTCGAAAGTCCCCATATCAGTATCAGAAAAATGCTTTAATCCATTTCCGATTTGTAGAAATTTACCGATGATTTAAATTCGTAAATAAACTCGAACATTTTCAATCAACATTATTTCATATTAATAACTTTTTACTAGACTAAAATAAATCATTTAATCGGATCCTGTTGTTATATTGTCAAATGCGTTTTAATTATTATGCTGGAAATAAACACTAAAATTATAATTATCAGAACTTCTAAATAAATTAGTTTCTCTACAAATCTGCAGATACCGCGAAGTCATTTGATGTCCAAATTTGCATCTGAACTTCATTAAAAGCACACGATACACACATAAATTGAGAAAGATCTAGAATCTTTTTCCAATATTTGCAATCGATTACCAATACTATAACTTCATCATTTTGACGAAAGTTCTTGCCTGAATGTAAATAAAGACACTGAAGTATTTGTACGACTTTAATGAACGCTATTGAAAGTGAGGACATGCAATGTTTATAAACGGGGTCTTCTAAAATCATAGATAATTTGTTGTTGGGAGAAAAGAGAATCTAAGAAGAAAATCGCCATTATTTACCAAAATTATAGTTTTCAATTGGTACTTTGAGAAACATCAAAATTTAACTTTTGCTATTTTTATTAAAATTCTATATTTCATCAAAGATATTATTCACTGCAATTTAAACTAATTTTATAAGAAACACATTATTAAAAGAGTTATAAATATTTCATTTGGTATCGAGGTTTCACTTTTGTTTGCTGGGAATACCTTTTCTAGACTTATCAATCTGTGCAGCTTACGATCTACTTAACGATAAGAAACCTGAATTGGTGTTTTAGGCTAAAAAGCATAAGAATCATAATTATAGATAAGCTAACAGAAGAGGGTTTTACTGAAGGATTTATGTACATAAAAATAAATGACAGTAAAAATTCATTGTTGTTGAATAAACAGCACTTTGTAAAGCAACAAGTTTGTAAGGCAGCACTTTTCAGTTATCTTTTTTAATGTTTACCATGGTATATCTTGAAAACTTAATTTTATCCCATGTTTTAAATTTTTAGATGATATAAAATTACCATATAAATAGCTGATTTCAGCATTTGAGTATTTATTTGAGTTTTATCAAACAGAAAGCAAAACACGTCTTTAAGAACCTCACTTACAACGGCTGAATCTGCTCTTAATCTGTACCTAAACTTTGTATCATCAATACATATGTCTATCATAAATTTTTATTTTTTCTCTGACATCTACGATTCATGAAATGGTTATATGCATGTAAAATTCGTAAACAGAAAATGTTGTCAGGTTATAATTCACTTACTATTCTAACCTACAAACATCAAAGCTTAACATGGTGTAACGGAAACTAGTTGTGATTTTCAAGTTTAGAGGGCATTAGTGTCCATGTTTTGATGTACTTTCAACATTGCTTGGTCTTATGTAATTCTATCAGTGTTCAGTATTCTCTTTGTTTATGAACCAGAGATCGTCCGTTTAATGGACGTTAGGATAATGAATAAAGATTTACCGGGATTAATGATGGCTGTGTTTTTTGGAGTCCAGTCATCCTTATTGTTTCACATGGTTCACCTTAGATACAAATGGGAATTAAAAATAAAGATCAACCAGGTATCATCAGAAAATATTGTTTAGAATTTTAATGTTTAGTGCGTTATGTCATGAACTGAATTTTGTACTGAAAGAGAGAAACATCATTCTCGAAATCGTTTTATAAAATTTACAGCTGAAAACAAGATTGGCAAAATGCTTGAAGCTCATTGAACTTCATTTATTTGCTGGATAACTGATAGGGAATAACGAAACATATACTAAAACCCATACTGACATTAGAATATTGAAACACATACTCAAATAAGATAAAAATTTAAAATTCAAACTATAATCTCTAATTACTGCGTATTACCATCGGTACTTTCTAAAACCTGAAACAGTTGTAACCCGTAAGTCTTGGGACACACAGCTTTAACCTCTATATCTCGATTTAGCCCTTATGTATCAAAAGATGGGCACAGCGATTTCAACTAACCAACCAGCAATAAGAAAACTGTAGGAGTAAGATGGCATTTTCCACGAATAGCTATTAATAATAACAACAGATAAATAGCATACTATAACTAAAAAAGTACAATATTTATTTTCTTTTATTATATATAAGAGACAGTAACCGCCCTCTAAACTTGAAAAACACAACTAGTTTCCGTTACACCATGATAAGCTATGATGTTTGTAGGTTAGAATAGTAAGTGCATTATCGCTCTATTATACTCTTTTAATTTAACGATGGAGAAAATTCTCCTTTTTTTGTAAAGTAAAATGTGGTATCGAATTACATAATGCAGTTAATCCGGAAAAAAGACAGAATATATTAGGAAACAATGTGGCTCCATTATGCAGTAATGGAGCTTTAACCTCTATATCCCGATTTAGCCTTTATGTAGCAAAAGATGAGAATAGAGATTTTAACCAACCAACCGGCAATAGGAAAACTGTAGGAACAGGATGGCATTTTCCACGACTAGCTATTAATAATATCAATGGATAAATAGCATACTATAATTAAAAAAGTACAATACTTATAACCCTCTTTTAATTTAGCAATGGAGAAAAACTCTCCTTTTTTGTAAAGTGAAGAGGGATATTGAAGTACATAATGCAGTTAATACGTAACGAAGACAAAATATATTAGGAAACAATGTGGCTCCATTATGCAATAATGGAGTTTTAACCTCTATATCCCGATTTAGCCCTTATGTAGCAAAAGTTGAGCATAGAGAGTTTTAACCTCTATATCCCGATTTAGCCCTTATGTAGCAAAAGTTGAGGATAGAGATTTCAACCAACCAACCAGCAATTGAAAACTGTAGGAACAGGATCGCTTTTTCCACGAATAGCTATTAAAAATATCAATAGATAAATAGCATATTTTAATTTAAAAGTACAATATTTATAAACCTCTTTTAATTTAATGATGGAGAAAACTCTCCTTTTTTGTAAATTAAAGAGTGATATTAAAGTTTATAATGCAGTTAATACGTAAAAAAGACACAATATATTAGGGAACATTGTGGCTCCATTATGCAATAATGAAGCTTTAACATCTAATCCCAATTTAGCCCTTATGTAGCAAAAGATGAGCATAGAGATTTCAACCAACCAACCAGCAATAGGAAAACTGTAGTAACAAGATGGCATTTTCCACAAATCCTGTTAATAATATCAATAGATAAATAGAATACTATAATTAAAAAAGTACAATATTTATAACCCCCTTTTAATTTCATAATAAAGAAAACTCTCCTTTTTTGTAAAGTAAAGAGTGGTATCGAATTACATAATGCAGTTAATACGGAAAAAAGACAGAATATATTAGGAAACAATGTGGCTTTATTATGCAGTAATGGAGCTTTAACCTCTATATCCCGATTTAGCCTTTATGCAGCAAAAGATGAGCATAGAGATTTCACCCAACCAACCGGCAATAGGAAAACTGTACAAACAGGATTGCATTTTCCACGAATAGCTATTAATAATATCAATAGATAAATAGCATACTAAAATTAAAAGTACAATATTTATGACCCTCTTTTAATTTAATAATGGAGAAAACTCACCTTTTTCGTATAATAAAGAGTGGTATTGAAGTACATAATGCAGTAAATACGGAAAAAAAGACAATATAATAGGGAATATTGTTTCTCCATTATGCAATAAGCATATTTTGTTTACAAGAGTTTTATTAGATGAAAATGAAATATCATTGCCATACACTTTTTTATTAGTTTTAGCTCTTAATATAAATTTATAATCTTTACTAACCTTTTACAGTAAATATTTTATTTCTTTTCTATCTAAACTAATGAATCACTTGTAAATAAGTCATGAAATTAACAGTATTATACTATATATTACATTTACTACACAATAAAAACACAACAGAGAAGTTTGTGGCCTTGTTATGTAGTAAATATATTTTATGGTTAACAGTTAATTTATTGGATTCAAATGAAATCTCACTGCCTTACTCTTGTTTGTTTCCTTCTCGGTCCATTAAGCCAAAAACAAACAATTTTTACTCTAGTTTCTGGAAGACAAATAGCGCGGTCGATTTCTTTAGACATGTTTCCGATATCGATCAGTGGTCGTCATTTTTTAGTAGTTTGTCATCTTCTTTAGAAGAAGCATAGAAGCAAGAAAATATATCCCAACTAATATTTTGTTGCCAACAGATTTGGCGAAACTTGTAAACGTTTAATTAAATCTAGATAAAGAGAAGCAGATAGTAATTAGTGCAGGTAAAAGTCTTATATCTTTGGATTTTAGTAACTGTAATGAATAATGTTTTCGATGGTTCATCAATTATCATACCTTTTAATTATAAAATGAAGAGAAGTCATACAAATTACATTAGAGTTAAAATTCGATTGCCTCAATTAACTTCAAATGATGTTCTT
Source organism: Dolomedes plantarius (assembly GCA_907164885.2). NCBI lineage: Eukaryota > Metazoa > Arthropoda > Arachnida > Araneae > Dolomedidae > Dolomedes > Dolomedes plantarius. The sequence continues at coordinate 128,642,282 of OU015498.1, read as the reverse complement.
TTCACTAGAAGTTTCCATTAATGAACCTGATTTTTATTTGCTTTTGTTTTGAACTGAATTTTCTTCATCTATAACTCTCCACCGACCAATTTCTATACCGTTCAATGTAGCATATACAAAATCCTCTCACGTAGGGTGATTATTGTTACGGGCTTCGACAAAGTGAGGCCAGTTTCGAATCTCGGCTAAGCCATGGATGATCCTGTAATGTACCGTCATAAAGAGTATGGATGATTTACCTCTATGGTGCTCCCGTGATAAGTTAATAAACAAAACTGTTGTGTGAACGGGTGAATACCTGTTTCAGGTTCCCACGCAATACTTTAAGAAAGAAAAAGTTTTCGTACTAAAGATGAAAAATCATTCAACTCATTTGGTCCAAATATTAAAAACCGAACTTCATAATTTAAAATACTTGACTCAGAGCAGTTCTTTTTAAACTTTTGACAGGAATATAAAAGAAAAATACATAAAAATTCTAAACTATGAAAAAACGGTTTTGTTTTTCTAGATATGTAGTATTATGCAGTATTATATTCCTAATACGTTCTTACATGAACAGGTAAAATCTTTCATATACGCAGCTGTAGGCAGGACGCTAATGTCTGAAAGTCTTATGTAGAGTCGCTTCCTATTGGTTTACAGTTCATCTTGTAAATCTTCTTCCTACAGCATCTTTTAGCTGCTCAGAATATATCCAGGTAGATACAAATTTACAGAGGAAATAGAGAAACAAACTACTGAAAGTTTAGGACAGAGATCCAGTCCTTTACCCTCCATAAACAGTATATTAAGAAATTCTTAGTTTTAAGGTTCTATAGGTTGTCCATTGCTTCCAGGAGGAATCTAGCTCACAGGGATACACAGGAAATAAATTACTGAAATTCTGGTATAACGACTTTAAATTTTGAAATTCTACGTCCTTGGGCTTCTATAAGCTATGAAGAATGTTGCCAGGCTGAATCCGACCTTTGGCATTGAGTAATATAAGAAAAATACCAGTCAATTTTCGAAGATGTGAATTCTTGTGCGACTTTGGACCAGTTAGCAACAAACCTCTCCTTTGCTCTGGGAACCTGCAGATCACGTTTTGAGGATTATTCAGAGCTTTGAAAATCGTCAGTCTCTAGCTGCATTTCTTTGATTCTTCTGGTTGTCCTATATAACAAATGGACAGCATAGCACCGTTCTACCATATTTACCTTTTCCTTACGGGTTGGGCGGCCAGGCGATGGCCACACGGATAGGGTGCTGGCATTCTGTTCAGATCCCGTGGGTTCGAGACCCACTGTTGGCATGGATGTTTGTAGCCGTTCGGAATGTTTGTAGCCGTTCGGAATCGGATTTAAACTGTAGGTCCCGGTCTAATTAGCCCTCGTGTAGCAAAAAGTAGACCGTAGCGCTTCAAACCAAACCTTACCGGGAGGGATAGCATGCGTCCCAAGAATGAATATATATATATATATATATATATATATATATATATATATATATATACAGTCGAACCCCGTATTGAACTTTAAGGGATCAAAGTATATATAATGTTTTGTTCGCTTTCTACATTTGGTTCGTTATATCCGAACCGTTAAGTAAAATGCTAGAGTTCACAAAATGTATAACTCATTAGTTGCAATATGTATTCAATAATGATGTATTAAAAAATGATAAAATCTGTTAAGAATGATCATTAATGAATTAAATCGACTAAAATCGATTACATTAAGCTGACACAATACTAATTAAATTACGTACAATAGGAAAACGGCGGGATCAAAATTTCGTTCGTTATAGCCGTGAGTTCGTTATGTACCGGGTTCGCTATAACGGGGTTCGACTGTATATATACACACATATATATATATATATATATATATATATATATATAGATAGATATATAGATATATATATATGTATAAATATATATATATATATATATATATATATATATATATATATATATATATATATATATATATATATATAAATATACCGTATTCCATCGAATCTAAGCCGCCATCGATTCTAAGCCGCACCCCAAATTCTCAACACGTTGTTGTGAAAAAATGCCACCTTCAATTCTAAGCCGCACTCCAAATTCTCAACAAGTTTTTGTGAAAAATAAAAAATATTGTAAAAAGGTTTATCGATATCCGATATTTACAAAATTATTTTAAGTGAGAGCTAATAAGAAGTGAATAATTATTTTATTTTACCAGTATTAAAAACTTTTAAATACGTACATGAACCTGTAATTGCTCTAATCGTCAGTATCATGTTCCGAAAATGATTCGTCACTCCCACTGTCAGAGCTGACTTTGGAACTGGTGCCGTCGTCGCCATTTTCCCACACAATGTCGTCTTCCGTGCCATCCAATACATTTGTTATGCAACAGTTTTAAAAGAATGTATAATAGTCTCATTGGAAACTTTTTTCCAGGCAATAGATATCCATTCTGCAATTTTCGAAGTACTTGCCTTCTTTATTTTCCCTGAAGCAGTAAAAGGGTGGTTTTCCAAATGCAACCAGTTTTCGTACTCTCTTTTTACGTAGATTTACTTATTAATGCTTACGTCAAGCGGCTGAAGCTGGCTTGTCATACCGCCCGGGATTATCACCATATTGCAATTGTTTCGTCTCAGTTTCTTTTTTATAGAGTCTGTCAAATGACCTTTAAACGCGTCCATGATAAGTATGTTTCGAGGATTTCGAAGAGCTCCTGGTCTTTTATTCCACGCTGAATTATCCCAATCTTCCATAATTTCGGCGGTTATCCATCCGTTTTTCTGAACACGTAGGATTACATCTTTGGGAAATGTTTCGTTTTTCGGCACTAATTTCCTGTTAAGAATCAAATACGGAGGTAATTTATGGCCGTCTGCTGTAACGCACAGCATTGCAGTGATGCGTTGTTTTTCGTATCCTGTACTCAAGATTTTCACCTCTTTCTCACCCTTTGGATTTACAGTATAATTCCGTGGCATATCAAAGTACAGGGGGGGTTTCATCCGCGTTTCCAATGTTCTTGAATTCATACGCATATCCTGTCCGCAAACCGATGACGTAGCGTTGAAACTGCACGAGTTTATCTTCGAAATCTGCAGGAACGTTTTGCAGATTGAAGTTCTCCGTCTCAAAGAAAATCCTTCTCTTCTCATAAATTTTTCACACCAGCCTCTTGATGATTTAAAATTCTTGATTCTAAATTTATCAATGGCTTCTTTTGCCTTGCATTCCATTATTTGTCTTGTAACTGGTAATGCTTTAGATCGAGCGTCACATACAAATTGAGCAACTATCATCTCCTTTAGGATATCTTCCTTTTTTTGGCAGAGTGAAAGAATTTGTTGAAGATTTACAAGCAAAAGTCATATCACGTTGTTTACGTCATCGACGTATATTTGTTTCATCCGTATCAAATTTTCTGGCCGCTGCTCTGTTTCCGTTTTCTTCTGCATTTAAAATCGCCTTCTTTTTAATACTTGCGTCATAGTGAACTCGTCTTGATGCCGTTACCAACATCTTTGATGTTTAGGTGATTTTAAAAAAAGCGTATATAAGAAAGCGTATACACGAATTTTTTCGCCTTCGAATCTAAGCCGCACCCGATTTTCAGCAGCATTAACATTGGAAAAAAAGTGCGGCTTAGATTCGAAGCAATACGGTATATATACATTGAAGTGCCACTGAATTAGGGATAGCAAAGCCTATGCAAATTGTGTAGCGCTGCGCATCATGTATGCGCAAGTGAGGGCGCTGTGGTAACTGCATATATAGCGCGTAGTGTGGTTGTTCTGAATTAGTTGTTGGAATTGCCGGTATGGGTAAACTGCCTGATTTAGACGCCTTCGATCGCGGACAAATCGTACGTGCGCGACGCATGGGCCATTCAATTTCCGAAATCGTCAGACAGCTAGGATTTTCAAGGTCGACAGTGTCAAGAGTATACCAAGAATACATGGATGGTGGAAAAAAAACTAGCAATCGGGCAAACTGCAAAGGACAATTAGCCTTGACAGTGCGTGGTGAGAGACGGCTCAGGCGTATTGTACGTAGCCAGCGAAGCCAAACATTAGCTCAAATTACCACCCAGTTTAATGACGGTGCCAGTCGTACAGTCAGTAAACGGACTGTGCAACGCTCGCTTCACCGTATGGGTTTCGGGAGCCGTCGACCTACGAGAGTACCATTGCTCTATACTCACCATCGGGCTGCACGTCTTGCCTGGGCAAGAGAGCACAGAGACTGGAGTGTAGAGGACTGGAAACGAGTAGCATGGAGTGATGAGTCTCGATTCCGACTACTTAACGCCGACGGGAGGCTGAGAATATGGCGTCAGGCTCATGAAGCCATGGATCCTGCATGCCTGGCTGGAACTGTACAAGGGCATGGTGGCTCAATCATCGTCTGGAGTGTTTTTTCGTGGCACAGTTTGGGATCTTTGGTGCGTGTACCAACCTCCCTCAATGTAATTCGGCACGTAGAGTTGCTGGGTGATCACCTCCATCCGTTTATGCTGTTCTGTTATCCGCACGGTAATGGAGTTTTCCAGCAATACCTGTACCTCTCACAAGTCCCGGTTGGATACTGGCTGGTTGGATGAGCAATCCTCTGACTTCTCTGTCATGAATTGGCCACCTAGAAGCCCAGATTTAAATCCTATTGAGCATCTTTGGGATGTTTTGGAACAAGGCGTGAAAGGCCATCACACTGCACCAAAGAACCTTACTGAATTATGGACAGCATTAGCCAATATTTGGCAAGCCATTCCCGTGGAACGTTTCCAGAAACTTGTTGAATCTGTGCCTCGTCGTGTGGCAGCCGTTATCAAGGCCAGAGGAAGCCCAACTCGTTACTAGGTAGGGATCCCTAATTCAGTGGCACTTCAGTGTATATATATATATATATGTATAACACCCTTAATGGCCGTTGTTACAAAGGGTGTATGAACTTCCCCGTTCTAAAGAGAGAATCGAAAAAATGGGTCTCGTAAGCTAAAGGTTAAGCCTTCAGTGAACAACTATAAAACAATATATCTTTTCAGTTGGGTTCCAACAGCTGGAAGAAATCACTTGGGCACTAAATGCCGCGTTTTTGTTTTTTTGTTTTTTTTTGCAATTCATTTCCATATCATGTGCGAAAATTTGAAAATGAATAGAGGTTGATTTAGCTGTGTTACTGATGAACTTAAAAACTGAGTTGAACCCATTACTTAACGTATGCTTTAGAAATCACACTCTACTTTTATACACTAGTGTATACACATGTATAAATATGCAGAGTAATAAATTTGATAGATGAAAGGCACAAACACTGGAAATTTGTCAGAGTGTGATTACGAAAGTGAAAATATTAAAATATTTACCAAATGTCTGTGAAATTTTATTTATTTATTACTTATAGATAACATGTTTATAAATGTGTTATATTTTTTAACTTGGATATCATATTGTCATATTTACACTTGTTCCCGAGCAGCGGCGTGGCCAAACGGCTAAAGCACTGGGCTCCAATTCAGAAGGTCGTCGGTTCGAACCTCGAGACGGACTGTCGAAAGTATTTCCTGTTCTTTTTAGTTAATTTATGTTCGTTTTCTCGAAGCTTCGGGAAAGTACCAAATATGTTAATTCTCTTAATTTAAATAATTCTAGAAAGTTCTTTAGTGCATAAAAAGGCTTCCCTCAAGTTGATGGAAAGTCCGTTAGGTTCCAGCTGGGTGCATGTTAACTCGCTTTCTGTGAATAAAAGTCTCGTTTATCTAAATTGTGCTCTCTGTGTTAATCCCTCGATCCGTCTACGTGACATTCTGGTGGAGGCGCCGGGTAATCCATTCAACCTGGAAACGGAAGAAATTCGACAAATTTGTAGACTTCTAAATCTCCCTCCTGAATACGGACTTTACGCAGAAGACTCAGGGAAACGGCAAAAAAAATGCCTGAAGACACAGAATCCAAGCCACCAACTGTCCTGCTTACCTCAGCACTAATAAAGGAGCCCTAAAAACCAACAATCTTTAACGGCGATCCCGGACAAAATCCAACTAAATGGTTAAAAGAGTATCTGAGAGTGTCAAAGTTTAACCAATGGGATGATACTCTATCTCTTGCCAACGTCTACTTTTTCCTAGATGGGACTGCCAAGATATGGTTTGAAAATAATGAGGACATTTTTATCTCGTGGAATGTCTTTGAGGCAGAGCTGAAAAAAAATTTGGTGATACTCAGCTGTACATACGACGAGCAAAGGACCAGTTAAAATGTAGAGCTCAGAGGGCTGGCGAACCAACCCAATCTTATATTTAAGATGTGTTGGGACTCTGTAATCAAGTAGACCCGAACATGACGGAGGAAGACAAAGTGTCCCACCTGCTGAAAGGAATAGCTTAAGATATGTACCAGTCATTACTAACAAAAGAAATAAAAACAACTGCTGATTTCATTAAATGGTGTCAGTACATCGAAGAAATGCAGCAAAAGAGAATTGGGCGTCAGAAGTTCACTCATCTGCCTAATGTCGTCCCAATCGCCGCCGTCGACGAAGAACAAGATTTGATGTCCTTAATTCATAAAATCGTCCGTGAAGAAATTCAACGATACATTGCATCTCAAATAGAAGAGCCACAGGCTGGTCTGCAAGCTATTGAAGCCATTGTGAGAGGGGAGGTAGAAAAAAATTTAGCTCCTCTATCTGGGGAAAGATTTGAAAGGAACACCCAAGCTGCCGTACCATGCCATCCCAGCCGCCAGGACCATAACCGCCGCATCCAGTCAACGTATACAAAACCAAAACCTGTTCCAGAACAATCTTACAGAAAAACAGACCTGTGGCGTACCACGGATAATCGTCCGGTCTGCTTCCATTGTGGTCGTCCAGGACATGTCGTGCGCTACTGCCGTGACCGAAAATCCCTACTCGACGCTACTCGCAGATACTATAGACCTGATGCTCCCTCCTATTCCAGCTACAACCATGACGACGAAGAAACCAGCCGAGCAGCAGGAAGAACCCCATCACCAAGTCCCGTGCGAGGACGATCGCTGACCCGTAATTATAGATCGCCATCTCCATATCGAAGATCCAGTCAGTCGCCCGGCCGCCGAGATAAAGAAAACTAGGCCATGCGACCTTCCTTGGAGGTGAGGCCGCTCCCCCTCAAAATCCTCCCGCCGCTACTATGCAAGAAAGTTTTCTTGGCGTTAACATTGACGAACAACCTATACGAGCACTCGTGGATTCTGGAGCTTCTTTTTCGGTAATCTCAGAGAGATACCGGCGTCACCTGAAAAAACCTATGTTTAGGACGTTACAGAACTTGGTTCTCAAAGTAGCCGATGGTAACTATGTAAGCCCGGTAGGGACCTGTGTTCTTCGTATTACAATTGGAAACCTTACACAGCCTTTCGAGTTCACTGTTATGTCCAAATGCAGCCATGAAGTCATTCTTGGTTGGGATTTCTTGAAAGCGTCCCAATCCATTATAGACTGTGGACAGAGGAAGTTCATATTTAATAAGATACTCCCTGAAGAACAGCCTCAAAAGAAATGGGGCGTATACGCTGTAGAAAATTGTTTGATCCCTGCACACTCTACGGCAAAGATACAAGTATCCACTCCCTCTGTAGCTGATGAGGATGTTGATGTTATAGTAGAAGGTAATAAGTGTATGTTAATGAGTCAGGAAGTTGTCATGCCATCCTCGATCATCAACATCTCAAATAAAAAGGGTGAATTATGGATCGCTAATTCACTGAATAAAGCCCGACGCATTCTGACAGGTATGTGTATAGGCAATGCCAAGTCGATTAATCCTACCTGCATCAGTGCCCTATCTGAGATAGCCTCCGAAGATACCGCGAAAGAAAGTACAAGGTTAGTATGGTGTAGGGGAAGCTATGCCGGTGAATAAAAGGGGAACCAAAGTGGTAGTACAAAATTAACGCGTGAAAGACACAAACCCAGATACCATCAATAACCAAGGTTGACCACCATCTAGCTGAAAGGTTAGAAAATGAGAAAAACCTGGGACTTCATTCCCAAAAGAACTAACACCACAAGTTAATGAGATAACGAAATAGGACTTTATTATAAATCAGTTAGGGTTAGGGACATGACACGTGGTCGATACAAAGACTAAAGTTTAGAGAATAAACCAAGCCGAGAATGAGGGTAATTAAATAATTAAGTTAAATAAAAGGAGAGAGAAGGATAAGCTGATGAACAACCATGTAAAAAACTTGCAGCTTCCGTACCATTTCTCCACATGGCACTATGGCGGTCTCGAGCGAAAACTCCAAAGAGCTGGGCTGGTCACGTTCTCGGACGGTGGCTTAGGGTAGAAGTCCAGTTTTTCGCCTCTGACCTCGACGGGTCAAAGTGCGCTGCGCATAGCCTCGCATTCACGTCCGCCGCGCAGGCTCTCCTAATCGCTCGACTTTCACCCACTGGTCAGAGCGACAACGATAGCACAGCCGTAGCCAAATCACCTGTGACCAGGGAGCCTTGAGAGCTGAACAGTGATTACTGTGTTCTTTGAGTTCATGCAGATCTCCAACGGGCTTGCGAACAACTCGTATCACACTCCATATCACAGTTAGTGGATTACAGCAAGATGATAGCGCCGAATCTTAGCGATGAGCAGAGAACTAGTCTATTGGAACTTTTAAGGAAGTTTTCAGTTACTTTCAATGAAAACTCTGAAGTTGATCGACGCAAAATTCATGTCAAACACAAAATTAATGCCGCAGATCACCCTCCTATTAGCCAGAGACCCTACAGAATATCACCTGCCGAACGCCGTAGAATCCATGACGAAGTCGAAAAGATGCTACGAAAGGGTGTCATTCAGCCATCTGACAGCCCGTGGTCCTCTCCTGTCGTTCTCGTACGCAAGAAAGATGGTAGCTGGCGCTTTTGTGTAGACTATAGACGTCTAAATAAGGTCACAAAGAAAGACGTTTATCCCTTACCGCGAATCGACGACACGTTGGATTGCTTGAAAGGAGCGAAGTTTTTCTCTTCCATGGATCTCTATTCGGGATATTGGCAGATAGAGGTAGACGAAGCAGATCGGGAAAAAACGGCATTTGTCACCAGTGAAAGCTTATATGAGTTCAAGGTCATGCCGTTTGGACTTTGTAATGCTCCAGCAACTTTTAAGAGAACAACGGACAATTTACTGCGTCACCTTAAGTGGCAAATGTGCTTGTGTTATTTAGACGATATTGTGGTAGTCTCTCAAACTTTTTCGGACCACCTTAAAAGGCTCATCTGTGTCCTTAAATGCATTCAGGAAGCTGGCCTAATTCTGAATACTAAGAAATTTCTGTTTGGTGTAAGGGAAATCAAGATCTTGGGCCATCTAGTATCCGGTGAAGGCGTAAAACCCGATCCAGATAAAATAAGAGCAGTTCAAGATTTTCCTGCCCCAAAGAGCGTCCATGACGTCAGAAGCTTTCTCGGACTGTGCTCCTACTACAGACGCTTTATCAAAGGTTTCTGCTATCGAGCCCAGCCTCTCCAGATTTTACTAAAAGGTGATTCCAAATTTATGTGGACCTCTACACAGGAAGAAGCTTTCAACGACTTAAAGTCAGCGCTCATTTCTGAACCAATACTAGGTTTATTTGATGAAGCAGCTCCCACTGAATTACACACTGACGCTAGTGGATATGACATTGGTGCTGTGTTGGTCCAACAGCAACAGAACGAGGGAAAAGTCATAGCCTATGCATCTAGAACACTGTCAAAAGCCGAACGAAATTATTCAACAACCGAAAGAGAGTGCCTTGCAGTCGTATGGGCCATTATGAAGTTCCGTCCTTATTTGTTTGGAAAACCATTCACAATTGTGACAGAATTGTCACAGTGTTACAATTCACAATTGTCACAGCGTCGGGTTCCTTCGATCGAGTAATCACCCAAGCAGAAGAATCAAGGCAGCTATCTCGAGTACGGACACTGGAAGCTCAAGAAAAAGATTGTCGGATCTATGACGCAAAGCACCGAATAGTAAAATACTTGCCTGGAACCCTCGTATGGATTTTTACCCCTGTTTGTAAAGTAGGCCTATCAGAAAAGCTCCTCAAAAGGTATTTCGGTCCATATCAAGTATTAAGGCAGCTATCCGACGTTACCTGTGAAGTTCAAAATTTTGATCCTATGTCAAAAAGACTAAAAACATGTGTCTGCTGATGTGGTGAGAGATGAAGATGAGAGGTGAAGAGAAGGTGAGAGGAAGAACAGAAGGTGAGAGGTGAAGAGAAAAAGAGATGTGGTGCATGTGTTATGCATGAAACCTTACTATGATCCGAATGCGCAAGAAACAGCCTTACAGGAAGATCAAACTACTCTTCAGGAGGAACAAGAGAATGCTGATAATAAGCATGATGATGCTAACCAGAAAGAGGAATATTCGGGTCCAGTAACGCGTTCCAGAAACAAAAATAAGAAGTCATCTAACAGCGAGATGCTGTTATTTTAAAGGTGGGATAATGTCATATTTACAATCATTCTCGAGCAACGGCGTGGCCGAACGGCTAAAGCACTGGGCTCCAATTCAGGAGGTCGTCTGTTCGAACCTCGAGACGGACTGTCTTAAATATTTCCTGTTCTTTTTAGTTAATTTATGTTCGCTTTCCCGAAGCTTCGGGAAAGTACCAAATATGTTAATTCCCTTAATTTAAATAATTCTAGAAAGTTTCTTTAGTGTATAAAAAGGCTTCCCTCAAATTGATGGAAAGTCAGTTAGGTTCCAGCTAGGTGCATGTTAACTCGCTTGCTGTGAATAAAAGTCTGGTTTATCTAAATTGTGCTCTCTGTGTTAATTCCTCGATCCGTCTACGTGACAATATATTTAAATTTGTGCAGCATTTTCTATCACGTAACTATTAAGCATAATTTAAGGGAATAGTTTACTATAGTCGTAATAGATTTTTGTCCCAGAATTTATAAATTCCATCCCTTTGTTAAGAAATTTGAATTTTATTAATGTTTTAAAAAATAACAAATAATTTACATTTGTGTTTGGCTTCTACGTAACGTATTTTCTGAATAATCGGATGTCTAAATGAACTAATTCAAATAAAATTTTTAATACTTAAAATCTAATCTTAAACCAGCCATATAGTTTTTTAATCATACTACATTTAATTTATTTTGAAGTGAACTAAAATAAATTTATTTTTTTGACTGACATATATAAGTTAGTATAAGCCTTCTTTATATGTTTGAAGACATTTTAATATAATTTTTCATATTCTTTTATCCAATTTTTCTTATTTGCAAACTTTTATGTATACAGTATACAATATTTAGAAAAAAAACTTTAACTTCACTTTAATTTTACTTTTCTTACATTATTATCTATTGTTCATTCATGAACCATGTTTATATTTTAATTTATTCATGTTTCCATTAATATAATATTCAAAATTCATTATAAAATCTATTATTATTCATAACTCTTATTATAAAGATAATAAAATATACAGACTGTAAAAGAATCCCTTGCGACAGTTTAAGGTCTAGATATGGTAATCTTTATTATACAGCCTTTTTTTTTAGAGTCAAAGAAACTCGTAATTTTCTCATATAAAAACATAAATTAATGGAATTGTTGTTATACAGACAAATATATGTTTAAAACGCATATAAATATCATAAGAATTATTCAAAGCATGACTTAAATTTTAAAATATTTGTTAAAATTTTGTTTTTAAGGTTGATGTGTACTAACCCTATTGGATTCGCTCACCTTAATGATAATATATGGAGAAAATTTGTCCAACGATCACCGACTTAGATTTAAAGATTTTTTTTTTAAATTGAACTCCGTAATATAGAAAGATATATTTCACCTTGGAACATTTTTCGCTTTATAAAAAATGCAAATAATATTTTAAAATTTCAATTTTTCGGGAGAAAATCTGGAAGTGTGTTTTAAACACTCCTAAATTACTTTGGGGGACGAAACTTGTAAAATGAATCCTGTTGCAAGGTGCAGAAAAGTTCAGACTATCTTAAAATACCATTTCTATTTGACTATAAACATTAATATAGCTGTAAATAGTAGATAAATTTTCGCCATACATTAACACTGAGGTGAGGAAATCCAATAGAGTTAGTACACAGTAGCCTTCAGGGAAAGGCGGACCTTTATTTGAGCAATTTTTTTCATTGTAAAAATAATATATATATATATATATATATATATATATATATATATATATATATACGGATACATATAGTTAAAATAAATAAAAAGAATTATACTAATGGAGCGATGCACACAAATGGCCAGAGGGGGGGTTGTGACCCCTCTTCCCTGGTTGAACATGTTTTCGTGCCAAGGCGAACACTCCCAGTCGACCAGAGCATCGCGAGACCAAATACTCGATAAAAGAGTTCCTCCAAATCATTAGTACAAAAAGAGCTGAATAAAAGAGTTAATTTCTTCTATGCCTAAATAAAACTAAAAAATATATACAAATATTTAAATATCAAGACCATTTAACAATACATCAAGAACGACCAAGCCACTCTTCATGTACACAAATCTGCCAGATCTGTTACGCCCATAAATCCGTATACATCCACTCACACAGTTAACTCAATATTAATACGGAACTCATTCCTAGTAATATTTAAAAATCTACACACGTTTTTCATTACGAAAAAAAATAATAATTACGTTTTTCGTAATGAAAAACGTGTGTAGATTTTTAAATATTACTAGGAATGAGTTCCGTATTAACATTGAGTTAACTGCGTGAGTGACTGTATACGGATTTATGGGCGTAACAGATCTGGCAGATTTGTGTACATGAAGAGTAGCTCGGTCGTTCTTGATGTATTGTTAAATGGCCTTGTATTTTTAAATATTTTTATATATTTTTTAGTTTTATTTAGGTATAGAAGAAATTAACTCTTTTATTCAGCTCTTTTTGTACTAATGATTTGGATGAACTCTTTTATCGAGTATTCGGTCTCGCGATGCTCTGGTCCACTGGGAGTGTTCGCCTTGGCACGAAAACATGTTCAACCAGGGAAGAGAGGTCACAACCCCCCTCTGGCCATTTGTGTGCATCGCTCCATTAGTATAATTCTTTTTATTTATTTTAACTATATGTATCCGTATTGCAATAGGGGGTGTGTTGCTGTACGCGCAGGCACTTCTGTATTTCGATTCTTCTTTTACGATTTTAGTGTTTTCGCAGGTTTTTGTACCACATATATATATATATATATATATATATATATATATATATATATATATATATATTTATTTATTTATTTCAGTAGATTAATAGTACAAAAATATTTAAGTAAAAAATCATTTATTAAGGTTGTATGAAGTAATTTCTAAAGGATAAGTATAGTAATAAACTTTAAATCTGTTTTTCTGAAAACAGATTTTTCAAGGTTTTTGAATTTTTAAATTCTCTATGCTACTGAATTTTTGTTCAAAATTCATGAAATTGATAAGTAAGAATCCTGATACTGTTTACAAAAAAACTAGGTATGCATTTTATAATTCGACTTCATTAAAGTAATTAAATTTGATTTATAACTTATTAAAAAGCAATATTTTGATGAAAATCGAGATGGAATTAAGAAAAAAAATCTCTCAAAAATCAATTATTCCAGGGATTAAATAATTGATACCCATATTTGTTTGTTATATAGTTTAAAGTAATTAAAATGCAAAATCTAGGAAATATCTCAAAAATTATGTCGCAAGGAGCATTTTAAATTTATCTTTATAAATTTCAAAATTTTAAAAATATCTTAAAATTATAATGAGTTTGGAAATTTCTTTTAAGGTTTTCTATATATTTATAGTGAAATGTATATATGTACGAAATTTTGCATCTCTATGATGAAAAGTGAAAAACAAATTTGAATGTATATCGTTCTCCTAATGGATGGAAATTCCTCACAATTGTTTTTCTCGACTAATTGTTAATATACAGTGATAAAAGCAAAGAAAATTTTACAACAAAAAAAAAAAAAAATCCATGTCAAATTAAATGATATATGTCACAAAAATTACTATAAATAGTAAAAATAGTTTTAAATTCATGCTATGATACTTATTCAGAAAATCATGCTCTATAAAATTGTTTTAGTATCATACCTTTGTGAGCAAAAAACTGACGTAATATATCTTCATATAATGTGTCTTCTACATGTCTAACTTCCTAAAGAAATATTGAAATATCTTAAATCGATAATCTGTGAGCAGAATGTCAGAGAAAAATTTTTTTTTTTTGCACCCTGAAGGTTTTGATGAAGAAAAACGACTGCTGCCATTCTTTGCAAAGAAACATACAAAAGAAAATCCTCGAATCCGTCTTTAGGATTGTGTACAGATATCAGAGTTGTTGGAACAGACTTAAACTAAAACTCAAACAAACGTCTGAAAAATATTTTCCGCACTTCGAACTGAAAACTAATATATATTACAGATCACAAGAAAAATATTTTTAAACCTAAGACTTACTCCGACTTAAACAAAGAACGCAGTAACTTCTTTGTTAAAAATTTTTAGAAATAGGAAACAAAAAAATTGGAGTTTTTAAAAAATGTAAAACACACCTTATCGTTGTAAAATATCTAAGCAAAGGGAGATGCATCCAATAACAATTTATTCAAAATATTAACTGGTCTCCAAATGGCTATGAATGTGAAACTTTTTGTAGAACTTAACTGTAGATTATATATATATATATATATATATATACATATACATTAGGGTGTAAGGAAAAAACATTTTTATTGTTTATTTTCTTTCCTGCACCATCAATCATTGATCCATGGCCCAAAATGTAAAAGAGCAAAATATCAACCTATCTTGAAAATATTTTCAGGTGGCGCAGTAGTATTGAAGTTTTGAAAACTGGTATAAAAAGGCGACATTTCAAAACGTGGTAATAAAACTCAATTAAATATTTTTATTTCTTTTTATTTGTTACGCAAATTCAATATATTATGTTAAAAAGCATTTAATCAAGATACTCCTTCTTAATAATGTTTAAATGTCCTTTTCAGCAGTATTTTGGACTTTGTTTTTTGTGAAAATATCGAGATTTTGTCTCAAAAAGTGGTAATTTTTGTCTAGCTTTTACCTTTGTTCTTATCTTGGTTCTTCACTTCCCTCTGAACCACAAACAGATAATGCAGCCTCAGTTACTAGCTTTACATACCGTTCTACTGCCTTCGTGTGACAAGGGAACCTCTTAAAATACAGGAAATCGTCTCCTGAAGAAATCATAGTCTTTATTTCTCTATCACTGTATTTCATCGTCACTGGGGTTTGGTAACATATTCTTTCCACCTATTTATCAAATCATAATAATGTGATGCTGCGATCTGAAGTTCAGGAAGCTGAAACTCGCGTACTTTTCTGCCTTTGGTATGTTCTCTTGCTTTTAATATTCTTCGAAAAGCTAGTTCTCTTATATGTAACTCCTCGTCTTGAAACATAGCTACCAACAAATTTTCTGAGTGTGCAAAGAATGAATTTCCTTGAATAATTTTTAATACAATACTCTTCAGCTCGTTTTGCTTATACGAAGATCTTCGAACCATATTAAAAACGCGGATAGGCCCATATTTACAACAGGGTTTAGTCTTGATGTGAAACCAGATTGCTTCGTACACTTTCTTAATAAAAATGACACGTTCTTTCAGATTGACCGTTGGTATCGTTGTTCCTACATATAAATGACGAATCCTGTTTGCACAAGTCAGCCATCGGAAATGTTCTAGCTTTCCTGGATCCCTGTTAGTTAATCTAGGCGTGATTGGGCACAAGAAAGAGCTGAGCAAATTTCATATAAATATTTTTGATTGGTGCTTAATAATTCAGCATTAACATCCGGCAATTCTGAACTTACAGCTTCAAAGGTCACCATTTATATTCTAGGCACTTTTCAGGCCTTTTTCCAATGTTTCCTGAAAAACTATTTGGACCTGTCGTGGTACCATCGGTGCTGGTGAAAAGGTGACGGAGTGATAATCCATTAGCATATAGTAGGCAGACAAACCACTGAAACGGTCAATTAAGATATTTTTCCAATAGTACAATGACACCCTTTTTCAGTCCTGTATTTACAGCAGTACCGTCACATCCAATTGCCACCAGCGAAGTATGAAATTGAAACTTATTTCCTAGAAATTTAACTATATTTTTTTAATCGTGATTGTTTACCCGAATCAAGTGAATGATGTCCTATGTAATTAGAATCTGTCTCAGAAATCAAAGAAATATGTTCTTCAGTCTGCCGATGTGATCTATTTTCTGTCTTAGCCAGGACTAAGTTTTATCTTTACGGCCGTCAAAATAAAGCGAGGATATATTTTGTTGGCCACTTAACCGTTGCAGGTTTTGGCGTACTTTTCGACACTCGCGACGTAATTTATGTCGATCTATTACTTTTGATGAGTTGTCACTACCGAAAATATTTAAATCCTGCATTGCAGCGTTTACTATGATTACTGCTGAGCGATCAGAAATCCCAGTTCGATCACAAGCTTTTGCTAGATTTTGTAGCTTATGTCTTATTTGGATCGTTTCTTCTTGCTGCTTTTTGATCGCTGGCAGGTGGTCGTGAAATGGAATGTGATTGTGAAATGGAAAATTCATGTGGGTTACTTTCAGTAGATCTGTCAGAAGAGCATTCTAAGGCTGGGGAAAACTGTGGTGAGTTCATAGAAATGATATCTTCTCCGATGTTTGGTAAGATGGCGCCAGTCCAGAAGTGCAGCATCTGTATAGCACTAAGTAAAA
Organism: Dolomedes plantarius; assembly: GCA_907164885.2. Classification (NCBI taxonomy): domain Eukaryota; kingdom Metazoa; phylum Arthropoda; class Arachnida; order Araneae; family Dolomedidae; genus Dolomedes; species Dolomedes plantarius. The sequence goes on along the minus strand of OU015498.1, from coordinate 128,625,495 downwards.
TGGGCTTAAATTGTAAACCTTAATGCAAGTAATCTAGTCAGAACTTTTGGTAAATTTTTATTAAAACTGCAATATAGGACAGTACACAAACCTACAATAACAAATTTGGGACAAAAGTTTTAAAATAAGACTCTCAATTGAGGTTAGAATGAAGTACTAAAAAGGAGTTTTGTTTTTACCTTCTCATGTCATGCGCCACCTGAAGATGAAGTCGTAGACAACTGAATTTTGGCATAAATAATGTTCTATTATTGTATCAACAAATAATAATATAGGAATAAAGAAAAAATTTAAAATTCGCCTCTTTTACTCCAACCTAATATACATACACACACACACACACATATATATATATATATATATATATATATATATATATAAGAAAGATTACCTCTCTTGTCTTCTGGGTAGGAGCACAAACAAAAAAAAGTTGATAGTTACAACATGGTTTTGAAGCTTTAAGTTTGTGGAAGAGAAGGATTCTTAGCACTTCATTTTTATTTATATACTATTTTCAAATATAATCCTTTAAACTACACACATACAGACACACACTTTTACGTCCTCATCTTTCTCTATTCTTCTTCTCTTCTAATAACAGTTAACTACACTTACGTGCAAAGTAATTAAAAATTTTTTAACTCTAAAAAACTTGTTTTTAACTCTAATGAATGCGTTTTCATCTTGAATGCGTACCATCTTGAACTTGGGTTGTAACTCCATAAGGCCTTCAAGGGACTGACATTTATTCTTAATGCTAACGAAGAAATGGCTCGAACTTCAGGCATTAAAAGAATAATGATTAAGATACAATTTTAAAATACATGTTAAATATGGTAACTTAATATAACATATTTCAATGCTGCATTAAAGCTAGCATTTCTAAGCTAAAGTTGTATTTTCTCTTTCCTCTAAACTGCTCCTATCTTTGTATGATAATTCTTTCCCCGTCTTCAACTTCATAACAACATTAGGCAGTATGACGTCACTTATAGAGTGGTAGATAAAAGAACGTGATTACAGTATGTAGTGTATGGGTGAGAAACTGACCGGTTCACTAGACGATCTTAATCACAGCGATTGAGTTCAATGAGTCAGTTATTTGAGCCAGTTAATGAGTCAGTTATTTTTCAACGAACTCTTTTAGAAAACGTAGCATCAATGGTAATGACACAAGTTACAGAAGAAAAATCTTTGAAAATTTCACTCTAGATAATAGAAACTATTTACGAATTCCTGAAGCCAATACAGTTTTCAACACTTACCATTTACTTATTTATAGTGAATATTGTAATTTTTTTCATTCTTGAACATTACCTTTCTTTAATAACTTTGAGTATTTAGAACCTTAAGTTGTGGTAAATTTTATTTTATTTTCGAAATATATGGTCACTAGAAAAGGTTGAGGGATATTGGTATTATGACTATTATAAATTAATAAATCGAAATAGAGCCTATCAAGTTTTTAACAGCTGTGACTATACTCTAATTGGTCTGTCTGTAGTTAAATTACTTAAATCTGGGGTCATAAAATTAAACCTAAAGGAAAAGACCCTACAAAAGTCCCAAATTCAAGTTTGCATAGTTTTGCGACTGCTTTTCAGGGTTTCTTAAAGACTTGTCTCTACCCTACCCTTTGCATAATGTTTATAAATGACGTTAATGATTACGTTAATATAAAATGCCTTGGAGACATAATTACTCAGGCGACATTTAGGGATATATGGAGTTTCTCGAAATAAAATGACCTTATCTGGCTTTTTTAGGGTTTCAATGATGATAGGGAAGCATGATCTAAGTTGTCGTATTTTATGTCATTTCGAATAACACAGGCGCAGACTTAAATATTAGTATTTCGAACAGTCTCAAAATGGAATTTATATGATCATTAAAAGGTAAAAGGCAAATAAATTTATTTCAACGCTAAAAAAAGTATTTCTTCGTTATCGTAAAATATAAAATATAATTGAATTGAATGGTTATAGACTCTTATTACAACGTATTTAAGAAATATTACTTGGGAAATGGAGTGGTAAGCGAAATAATAGGTTTCAATGCTTTTTATAAAACAACGATATTACACAAATAACTCAAGACAGTAATGAAAATAAAGGGAAAATGACATAAAATAGGGGCAAAAAAGTGGTATTGTCTATTTTAAAAAGTAGATTCTACGAATAATAATTCAAAAATATTTAAACCATGGCCCAATGAGACTATCCCGTTCAGGCTATCTCTCTCTCTCTCTCTGTGTGTGTGTGTGTGTAAGTAAGTAATGAAATCGAAGTAGGCGTTAAACATCATGTAAGAGAAATAGTAGAAACTCAGACAGTATTGTAATAGTCGTGACACAGGGGAGACAGGCAGATGGAGAGGAAAAAATAGACTGGAGGATCTCAAAATAACACCTTTAAGGTAGTCGTGGGGAATAAACACAACGCGAGTCCAGGTCAAGGAATAGACTGTTCGTTCGTTTGTCCTTAAATATGATTTATTCGTGGCACAATCGGGTAGTTACAGTTCTTTTACACTGCCTACACATCGTCAATCTTTTTACATTCTTCAGTTTACAATAACTTATCGCCGGAGTCGTACATAATGAATTAAAATCCGAAGCGCAAATTATTGCGGACAGCTAGAAAGAAAAACAGGCACAGAAAAGCTAAAAAAGGACGCGCGAAGGTACGAGCGCGCTAAACTTTTAATTGGCCAGTGGAAAACATCTGACCTCGCACGTCATATGGCGTGATCGCTGGAACATTCGAGAGGGAGTTGCATCACCCTGTTTTATAAGCATTTTCTTTCTACACGTGTACTAGGGGAAAGTATAATCGGTTACTTTGGTTATCTATAGATCAGACTTTGGATTAAGGGGCGATATTTTATTGAGATAATATGGAAGAATTTTGAATAGGCGTTTTATTTAATAAAAGTGAAATGTTATTGTTTCATATATATATATATATATATATATATATATATATATATATATATATATATATATATATATATATATATATATATATATATATATATATATATATATATGTATGTATATATATATATATGTATGTATATATATATATATATATATATATATATATATATATATATATATATATATATATATATATAAGCGAAAATATTCACTGAACTACAATGGTATTCATTATGTATTCTTTATGTAGAAGGAAGATGTATGATTTCGCTTACTAGAGATCTGAAATATAAGGACTGCAATAATATGGAAATTTATTTCATTTTAGGATCCTAAGTAATAATATTTTAGCTATAAACTAAAAATGAACTTAAAAATGACATCGTATGAAATATCTATTATAGCAATATTTTTCGTTTTTTGTAAAGTGTTATCATCTCTACAATTTCAAACACCAGAATGCTGGCATGTCACTGAATGTTAAAGGGTTCATACGAGATGTCCAATGTGCTCTGATACCTATAAAGTTCGTCAAGGAAGTTTGTCCTCAGATTAACTTGCCTGACGGAGAGCATTGTCCTTGATGATGATGATGTCGTGACTATGATGAAGCCTATTCAAATAGTGACATGGACGGAGATGACGGACCTGGCAATCTGCACTATATTGTCATCGTAGAGGTTCAGTCTCGTAAACAAGTCTCGACAATCAAAAATGTGAGCTGTCGTCAGTTCTGTTTCCGGGCAGTTATCACAGTTTCTGTAGGTTTTCCTGTCCTCTCTGTCAATTTTCAATCTTCTATGATGTCCAGTTCTAAGCCTGTCTATGGTTTGAGTTATACGTCGATCTCCATTGATGTTGTGGAGCTGGTGCTTTTTTGGAATTGAGTGTTCCTTCAATTTGTATTTGGCCACGGCATTTGATAAACTTCGAGAGGGTGACATTGGAGTTGACATTGGAGGGTGACATTGCAGTTATTATTATTGAGATTTCGAGCCTCTTTTGCTCTTAATATAAAACTAGCTTTATATACCCGGCGTTGCACGGGTGAACCCTTAATAAAGCTTACTTGTATGATATGTATATTTGTATTTTATGGCAATCTATACCTCTCTCCACTGGTCATCATCCCATCAGCATATTATAATAACCCCCCCCCCCCTCCCCATGCTAATGTCAGCATTAAAATGTTTCTTTCAATTTTGATAACCCACTGGATCCCGGCCCTTCGAGGAGTTTGAGGGCTTCCCCGTAAACCCTTGTGAAAATCGCCGGTTTCATAAACAAAGAATTACCTGACGTTGCCCAGGATAATAAAAATGGATGGAGTTAACCTGAGCTCTAGATGTATACGTACTAACAACCGAAATATATACAATTCACACACACACACACTTTTCCACACTTCATTTAATTAAGATTGATCTCTCTCTTTTCTCCTACCACCAATTTGGTGTTCAAAATGGTGATATACAGGAAATATAAATTATTCGATTGTTTCTAGCAATTTTTTCAAAATCTAAAGCGAATGTCGAAAAATCGTGACATTGATCGTGTTTGTTACATTTAATCGTGTTTCTTACATTTTAAATCAAGAATCTTATGGATATCTGTTTCCTTCTTTGAGATATGACGGAATATGTAAAAAACACGTAAAAACACGTTTAGACCCCCTAACCCCGTGGGGGCCAAATTTTGAAAAATCCTTAAATTGGTTTTTAGGTATTCATATTCCTTAGATTTTAAAGCAAGAATCGTATGGATATCTGTTTCTTTCTTTGAGATATGAGGTAATATGTAAAAAATACGTTTTGCCCCCTCCCCCCATGGGGGGACCGAATTTTGAAAATCCTGAAATTGGTTTTAATGTATTCGTGTTCCTTACATTTTAAAGCAAGAATCTTATGGATATCTGTTTCTTTCTTTGAGATATGAAGGAATACGTGAAAAACACGTTAAGCCCCCCCTCCCCGTCCCCTGGGGCCAAATTTTAAAAAATCCTGAAATTGGATTTAAGGTATTCGTGTTCCTTACATTTTAAAGTAAGAATCTTATGGACATCAATTTCCTTCTTTGAGATACGAAGAATATGTAAAAAACACGCTTTGCCCCCCCCCCTCCCCCACATTGGGGGAGGGGGAAAATACATTGGGGGGCGATTTTTGAAAAATCGCTTCTTAAATGACGCCTTCAGCCCAAAAGTAATAAGCTCTTAAAATTTGATATCTGTATCTCCAATAGTTTTTGCTGGGTGTTGATTTCTTTATAAAACACGTAAGAACACGTTTAGCCCCCCTCTCCCCCTTGGGAGACGAATTTTGAAAAATCCTGAAATTGGTTTTTAGGTATTCATGTTTCTTACATTTTAAAGCAAGAATCTTATGGATATCGATTTTCTTCTTTGAGATATAAAGGCATATGTAAAAAACACGTTTTGCCCCCCTCCCACCCTTGGGGGTCGAATTTTGAAAAATCCTGAAATTAGTTTTTAGGTATTTATGTTCCTTACATTTTAAAGCAAGAATCTTATGGATATCTGTTTTCTTCTTCGAGATATGAAGGAAAATGTGATAAAACACGTAAAAACACGTTTTTTCCCCCTCCCCCCCTTGGGGGCCTAATTTTGAAAAATCCTGAAATTGGTTTTTAGGTATTCATGTTACTTACATTTTAAAGCAAGAATGTTATGGATATCAATATCCTTCTTTGAGATATGAAGGAATATGTAAAAAACACGTTTTGCCCCCCCTCCCCCCCTTGGGGGTCGAATTTTGAAAAATCGCTTCTTAAATGACGCCTTCAGCACAAAAGTAATAAGCTCCTAAAATTTGATATCTGTATCTCCAATAGTTTTTGCTGGGCGTTGATACGTGTATGTATATATAAGTCAGGACTTCTTCCTTTATAGATATAGATACATAAGACTGGTAAACACTAGTAGACGCGTGACATATATATCTGAGAAAACGACCCATATTTTTAAGATTAAAATTTTTGAGAAGATGAAACTGCTTGATATTAGATAATACTGTTGGCTGCATCACTAATTAGATTGATAGTTAAAATATCAACAGTTATCAAATGGCTGTTGGAACAAAATCAAAGCAAATCTTTTCAATCAAATTAAAATCAACATGCTTTTTGATCTGAAGTATTGGCGGTGATCAATTGAAATGTTCACATTTAATCCAATATTTTTGAATGACTTCAGGAGACACTGGCCGCACGTGAACTTGTCGGTTAAACAGCATTGGGATAGCCATAATTTACATAAGGACGTGTTAATCTAGTGGACGTGTAACAGATTAAAGTACGAAACACATTAAAAAACTGTTGGAACCTCTTAATAATAAGTAAAAAGTATTGGTTGCGACACTCCTCTAGACTACGTTCTTCTTCAGATGGAAAATTTTAACAATTAAGGCTGCTGTGTACTATCACTTTTGGATTCACTCAACTCAATGTTAACCTATGGAGAAAATGTGTCTACTATTGACAGCTACTTAAATGCTGATAATCCAATACAAATGGTATTTTCAGAGAGCCCGAACTTTTCTGCACATTGCATCAGGATTCATTTTATAAATTTCGTCCACGAAAGGGATTTATGAGCGTTTAAACACACTATACCAGATTTTTCCCCGAATAATTTCAATAAAAAAATTGATTAGCATTTTTTAAAAGAAAGAAAAATGCCTCAAGGTGTAAAATTTATTTATTTATTACGGAGTACATTTTTAAAGAAAAAATCTTTAAATCCAGGTCCGCAGTCCTTGGACAAATTTTCTCCATAGGTTAACACTGAGATGGGTGAATCCAACAGAGTTAGTACATAGCAGCCTTAAACAGCATCGGAATAGACATAGTTTACATAAGAACAGTAAACTAGTACACGTGTAACAGATTAAACTACAAAATACATCAAAAGACTGTTCGAACATTTTAATACAGAGGAAAGGTATTGGTTGTGACACTCATCTTAAGCCGGCCACTCACGTAGACTTCTGGTGTCTGGGACGTAGGACTTTTGGCATCTGGGGCGCCAAAAGTCTAAGTCAGTGGGGTGTTGGGATGAGACACCAGATGCCAAACATCTGGCGTCTGGAGTCTCAGTCCAGACCGAATTCCAGGCGCGAAAAGTCTCCGTGAGTAGGACCCTGGACTCCAGATGCTAGACGCCTGAAGGTAGTTTCGAGCAAAATGTAAGTAGAAAAATTATATTTTTGTCCCGAATTTTTAATTCAGTTTATTGAACTGTATAGAAACCTACCATGCATATGGAAGGTTAATTCGGAACATTATTCTAATAATATTATTCTATTATTTTTTGTTGTTTGTATAAAATAATAAATAAAAACTTTTTATTAATAATAGTTATGAAGGTACAAAATACTTTTTAAAATAGACCATACACACAAAACTTTAGTGACGAGTTTTGAAGGAATTAATCCTTCATCATCCTGCTATAAAAAGGAAATCAAACCTTCATCCCAAAGGCTGAAGCTCGTTTGCAAATAATATATTTTTTCCTCTGCCTGTGATACTTATTTCACAGATGTGTGGCCCGCGGAACTTTACTAATTTACTGATGTGGCCCTCGAACGTGAAAGGTTGAAGACTCCTACTCCTACTCTACGGTATTTTAATAGCCAAGACAATAAAAATGAGTTTTGTACCCCGAACTCCGCAAATGCGTCAAATTAAAATGATGCGAGTGAAGCTCGCTTGATGACAGAATATATATTTCGGTACTGATACCAAGTTAACATTTACAAATTAACTTATTCAGAAGTGAACTGCTTAGCTATTAAAAACATAGTACTTTCAAAATTTACCTAAGGGGAGTCCGGGACAAAAAAAATTTAATCTTTTAATTTACTTCATTCTGTAAGGAATTTTTTCTTTGAGTATTTCTGTACTTGCATATTTCTTTTACATACATATTTCTCATTGAATGCCTTTATATATATTGCGGATATGTTAAATTCTTGAAATATTTAAAATTTTGTTTTAAATATTAAATTTTTGATTCCGCTGATAAATTTTCCAAACCGGTGCTATTTACATGCTTTTTTTTCCCTTTAGTGTACGGGGAAGGTTACCAGATAAGTTATCTTAAGGATTTATAAAAATTTTGTTGAATAAATTTTTAAACAGCAAAATTAAAAATTAATATTTTCGTGTAATTTTTGCTTCAGTGAAAACGTTTTCAGAATTTTAACTCAAAAAAATAAAGAAAACCTGTACAAAGTTTCACAGAGACACCTTGCGAGGAGTTTCAGGTTTTAATTTTTTATTCCAAAACATTAAGAAAATAAAAATAGACCTTTTTTGAAGGTTTTGAACCCACTCTTAAAATTTTAAAATAAGCTCAAACTTCCTACCAAAAGAGTAAAACTATTTTTAGTGGTTTATAAAACTGGGGTATATTATTTTTTGTATCTTACATAAAAACAAGTATACGTATAATTTAAGAAATATCGAAAAACTAATAACCTTTCAATTGTCTTTACAAATGGTTTAGGGATTTTAAAAGTATTTCTTTACAGATATTGGATACACATTAATGAGCAGTTTCGAGTGTCTGAATTCGATACTTTTCACAACATATTTCAAAATCACATACATAAAGTAACGAAATAATTGCGCTTTAAAACTTAAAGGAAAGGAGTAAAACCACTTTTAGTGGTTTATAAAGTCAGGGCATCTAATTTAAAAGAAAATCACAGACAATTTTTTTTCTTTGTCGAGGGAGAGAATGTTTATGCCTAAAACGCACTATTACTTAAATATCACTTACCTGAAATTTAAGGAGAACGCTAAATAATTCAAAATATTTCCTTACGACCGAATTCGAATTCTTATTTTGAATTTAAAGAATCTATGTTTTTTTAGTGTTTTTAGCTTTAATATGATTTATTGTGTGTATACTTAAAGAGAAGAGTATGGATACTTGAATTTATATCGGCAAATAAATAACCATTTAAACTGGATTTAGAAAGATTAGAAAATTTTAAGAAATTTACTACAAATATCGAAAACATATGTTTATGAGCAAGTTTGTACCTCTGAATTCGACATTTTATACTATTTCAAGTTCATAACGTATATTTAAATTTACGAAATAATTGTGCTCTTATAAACAAATTAAAGGAGGAAAACAATAACGATATTGAGTGGATTATAAAACGACAAAAATTGCCGCTAATTTTATGCGAGAGAGCCTAGTGAGAGTGATTACCGCACGACAGACCTACATGAACTGAGCTAAATCGATCATCACGAGTGTGCGAAGTCAGGTGAACGAAACGCCAAAAGTCTGGCGCCTCGGACGCCGAGAGTCCCCGTGAGTGGCCGATGCCAGGCGTCCGAGGGGCCAAAACTCCCGGCGTCCCAGATGCCAGAAGTCTACCTGAGTGGCTGGCTTTAGCTACGTTGCTATTCAGATTGGAAATTTAAAAAAACTAACAAACATTTATTGGAAGGAAGGTTAACGCAGATTTAAACCAACATTATTCAGCCGCAAAATTCTGTAAACATTCCTCAAGGTTGAGAGATCTTTGATGGCTGACATAACATGATCTATAAAAATTACATTTGCATCGGTTCAGCGTATTCCTCGACTTAAACCGCTCGACTTACGACAGCTTGCATTTATGACCGAGGAATAACTGTACAATCTTATTTGTTATGTTAATGGACAGCTGGGAACAAATAAGATTGAAATATAACAGCATAGATAAGTTTTCTAAAGTTAGACTCAAATCCAACAAATATTTCAGCACTTTTCTGCTAAGTTATTTTTCTGTAATAATAAATTTCTAAAAGTTCATAAATATCTGTAAAGCTTAGACAGCAATTGATAGAAAAAAATATTTTTACACATATAACAAATAAACAATGTTTC
>OU015498.1:128608150-128610650 GCA_907164885.2 Dolomedes plantarius | reverse complement strand
TCAAGCATAGATTTAATTTGAGATATAAATTCATCCTGATCTTGGGAATTTTTCACCTTTTGAGTTATATCATTTGAGGTAATTACAAGAATGGGGTTACGACTTAAAGAATCAACATGTTTCATCTGTCTACCAGGACGATGACAAACTTCATAATCAAAGTCTTCTAACATCAATGCCCATCGAGCAATTTTAGCTGGTACGTCTTTTTTGTGCATCGTTTTTTGGAAAGCGTCACAATCAGTGATAATTTTAAATTTTGTTCCTAGAAAGTACGTAGTTTCGATATTTCTTAAGCGCTTCAATGACGACAAGAATTTCCAGTTCATAACTATGATATTTTTCTTGTTGAACTCTAGTTTTAAGGCTAAAATAATGAATAGGGTGAAACTGTCCATCATCTGATTGTTGCAAGAGCACAGCGCCAAAATCTAAGGAGCTGGCATCAGTGTGGAGTTCTAATGGGTATCCCTGTTGAAAAACATGAAGAACTGGGTTTTGTGAATGAATATTTTTCAGTTGTTGAAAAGCTGCTATTAGTTCAGGGGGTTTGGGAACTTCAATAACTTGAAATTTTGGTTCAACCTTTTCATTTTTGACGGATTCATTCTCAAGACGGCATCATCATCAGCATCAATATTTTTGGTTCAAGAGTTGCCTTGATAGTTCCAATATCAAAAGCATTATCACCATCGTTATCGTGAAGCAAATCTAAATCATTGGCATCAGTATCATCTAAATCTTTTCCAACATCATCATCATCACATTCAAAATCATTTGAAATATCCATTTGCTCTACCCTAGAAATCTTATCTTGAGTAGATGTGAGAGGTTTTTCAGACATGCATATTTGGCCCTGATCTTGAATTTGTTTATCTACAATTTTCTGTTCCCCAAAAGGGAGTCGTCGAGAACGTTGAATTACGGGGATTTCATCTTGTAATAAAATAGTCATCTTAATTTCAGTGTCTTGAACTTTATGGGGTTTGTAGGAAGTAACGATATTTTGAACTTCCTCAAGAATTTCAGAATTCAAAATGTGTGAAAGATCAAATGGGAAAGCTTGGTCATCAAGAATATTAGCAATATTAACGAAGATGTTTTTATCAGGAGTTTTAGATAAACGAATACCGTCTTTATCAAATGTAAATTGGGTTTGCTGTAAAAAGTCGATTCCGATAATCACATCAAAAGGAATCAAGACATCTTTTAGAACATGTATTTTAGCAGGTAAAGTGATGTTTTGAATTTCCATAGAAACCTGAAAGAAACCAATGCTGTAAACTTGGTTTCGGCCAATTCCTGAAAAGGGAATGTTGGTGGGCTGCAATGGTGGCGAACCAATTCTTCGATAGGTTTTCTCATTGATCAGGGTTGCCTGTGACCCAGTGTCACAGAGTGCTGTCAATTGAATTCCTGCAAGTTGAATGCCAACATGCATGGGATTTTTCGACGAAGTTTCAGGAGAAAGCGAGTTTACAGTTTTATCAGGAATAGGTTTTGAGAATCAGGTTTGGGTTTAGAATTTCGATAACTTTTGGGGCAATTAACATGAACATGACCAAAACTTTTACATCCGTAGCATTGCTTACCATGTGACTTATTCAAACATTGGTTGCTTTTGTGACCTCTCAAGCCACAGGAATAACATATTGGTTGTGTATTTGGGCTACGTGTATTATCGACTTTCACATTGAAGTTTGAAGCATCTAATTTTTTCTGATTATTTTCTCTGAAATGTTGTGAACTGTTAAAGATTTTCTAATAAATTTTCAATTTTTCCTTAAATTCAGGGATTGATTTACAACCGTAAAGAATAATTTTATTGTTTGTTGAATCAGGAATTCCGTTTATGACATACTCAAACAGAGATGTATCATCGAGAGAACCTTTGTGTGCCAAATCTCTCATAGCTAAGAAATATTCTTGTAGGGTTTCAAACGGTTTCATACGTCGAGATTCCATTAATTTATGTAACTGAATACTGTTAATTTTGTCCTAAAATTCGTCTAAGAAATGGTGCTTCAATTGTTCCCAATTTGTAATTCCACGAGTAGACCTAATTAAAGTTTGAGCGGGACCAGTCAAACATTTTCTAGCAAAAGTAATTTGATGAATTGGATTGTTTATCTGATATAAACAAAAAATTTCTTCAACGTTAGATATAAAATTTTCAACACTGTAATTATCACAAGACGAGAAAGGTTTTATTAAATCAACAACGTATTTTAGACTAAACAACTGGAAAGAAAGACTCGCAGTTTCAACTGAAGGCAATAAACTTTGATTTGAATCTCCAAAGGAAATGTGCGTATTTTGCTTATTCGAAGATTCTTCTGCGTAAGTGGTGGGAGGGGAGGGAGTTCTATTTTCCGCTACGACGTTGTTAGTTTGGGTTGAACTTGCAACCGGAAGTGAATCATCATTTACTTCGCATTCAAAGATCAGAAAGATCTTTGAATCTTTCTAAAGATCAGAAAATTCCGCTTTTAATAACGAT
>OU015498.1:128478150-128603150 GCA_907164885.2 Dolomedes plantarius | reverse complement strand
GTAAGAAGGCGGAATTCCTAAAACGAGTAAGCCTAAACTAATGTCCCATTTCATCAGAACATTGAATACCATATCCTAAACACATACGCTCTGACTCACACACAGTATAAGGAGTATTTTACCAACCATTTAAACACAAAAAGTCCACTGGATACATGAACTGAATATCGCTATTCACACTCTAGTGACATAAAGTACTAAACTTACTCACGGTACAACATTCCGAATTGCTTTTCAGCATTGAGGACCAAGGCCTGCGGTGCCCATCTCCGCTTTCATGAACGTGGGCTTGGGGTACCATACAGCATATGTCTCGGTCAGGTGGTCAACCTGACGCGGGACCCCAGAGCTAGTTCCCAAGGATACTTGGTCCTCATTTTATAGACCCACTTCAAGGGATGAAAGGCATGACTTGACCTTGCCCAGTCGCAGGGTCTAACCCTGGACCTGTAGTGCTGCAGCTTGACGCATTTAACCACTACGCCACCGGGCGTTAACATGAAGTACAGAGTCCGATAATCAAATTTGGAACATTTTGCTGTTCCAGACATAGATACATCACATTATACTGCTAATACAATCTTTCTTCTAATACTTGACAACTTAAACAAAGAATTTATAACAGATTTCGGCACAGGTGTTTCAAGAAGTGTTATTCTCTATCCACTCTTTAGCACGATAACTGGAAAGCACGAAAATCGAACTCGGAAGTTAATGTTATTGAAGACAATAGCAAACCACTTTTCAACTACAATCTTTGTCATACCAAACAAACATTTTTGTAATAACTTCAGCAAGTTGTTACCATAAGTTCTGGAATTTATTGACTTCAGCACATGTGAACTTCTAGAAATTCGCATGTGTTGAAGGTGGGATCTCTTAGCACATCTTGCGAAACGCTGTAGCCGCGAATGTATTAAAGATTTTTTACGTAAGACTTTATAAAGGGGGTTCAATAACTGCCTCAACCAATCCACTCTCTAGTGACGCTGCAAAAAATATCGCTTCAGGGCACTTCGCTTTACATTTTGTCTTCCAAATTTATAACATCAAAGATATCATACACAAGACACGAACTCAGAACCACCTGTTTGTCGGACGAGATAATACTTCTGGGACAAGCTCGCAATTTCGCAAATGAACTTCATAAACCTTACATGAACATATAATCATACATGACTCCATGTAAAAGATGAATTAGTCAAATACACTGCTGGCCACTGCAAATGCAACACCCTGAAGGAAACATGCAAATAACATGAAATTTACAACATGCATTAGCGGAGGTGAGATATGCAAATGATTAGAATTTCAGCGCAGACGCACATCACGCGCGCCTGTGGCACCACTTCAAAGCGCTATTTAAGGCTTGGAGATTTCGACGATTTCAAGTTCGGAAGTTGTGCTTTTCTTGTGGTTTTTCCAGAAAAACGATCAATTATGCCTTGTCGAAAACAGCGATCATCTTTTGATCGCTGTTCGTAGTATCCGAGTTCGACAGAGGGAGGATAGTGGCCTACCGAGATTGTGGATTATCTTTCAGGGAAATCGGTAGTCGTGTTGGACGAAACCAAACAACTGTAATGCGGATATGTGATCATTGGATGCAGGAGGGTACGATGGACCGGCGTGTTCGATCGCATCCACCTCAGCGCACCACTTCAAGTGATGACTGGCAAATTGTGCGCATGGCTGTGACTGATCGCTCAGTCACATCACGAACCATAGCACAGCACATGCAGTCTGTAACGCATCATCCAGTGTCTGCGCGTACCATTCGACGCCGTTTACAGCAGAGTGGTCTGTCCGCAAGACGTCCATTGCTTTGTCTACCCTTGACGCAGAACCACAGACGTCTCCGCCGCCAATGGTGCGATGACAGAAGGATGTGGACGGCAGAATGGAATGAAATTGTCTTTACTGACGAGTCACGCTTCTGTCTGTAACACCACGATGGTCGCATTCGAGTCTGGAGACACCGTGAAGAGAGGATGCTGAACAGCTGCGTTATGGACCGCCACACTGGTCCTGCACCGGGTATTATGGTATGGGGCGGTATTGGATATCACTCTCGCACACTTCTAGTACGCATTGCCGGTACTTTAAACAACCAGCGCTACATCTCCGAGGTGTTGGAGCCAGTTTTCCTTCCTTACCTTCCAGGGCTTGCCCACAGCCATATTTCAACAGGATAATGCGCGACCACACGTGGCATGCATTGTCCAACGGTTCTTCGTCAATCGAAAGATTGAATTGTTTCCCTGGCCGCCTCGCTTTCCGGATCTTTCGCCGATAGAAAACACGTGGTCCATGGTTGCTCTACGATTGACCCAGATTCCATCCCCAGCTGCCACAGCAGATCAACTTTGGCAACGTGTGAAAGCTGCTTGGTCTGCTGTACCCCAAGAACTCATCCAAAGTCTCTTTGAATCAATGCCGAGGCGTGTGGCAGCGGTGATCTCCAACAATAGCGGCTACTCTGGCTACTGATTTTGGCAGGAACCACACTTCACAGAAGTCTATAAATTTAATCATTTGATACTTGGTCAACATGTTACCTACAAAATAATTTTGTTGTGATATCTCTTGTCTTTGGGTGGCCAGCAGTGTATACCAGAGCGAAACACGTACTTAATGTTCACTATTTTATAAATAATCTCAAATCCATAATAAAATAAAATCAATAATAAAATCTTAAAGCAATTGTATGCAACGAGCATACAACCGCTTAAAATATACGAAAGAATGTTAAAAACTATAAACTAAAATACAATCTATATTTAATGATGACAGAATTTACTTCACAGATATTCCAAACCATGAATGGAAACAATATACGAGGAAAAATCAAGCATCTAAATGAAAAAAAATCAATTTTTCAAGCATATTTTAAGACTGTTAAATTTTATTGCAAACTGTGAAGGAATTAACCACAAAATGACTTCTTTTGTGTTTTGAAAATCTTGCAACACGAAAATTTATTGAAATAAATTTACAGAATTTATTAACTTTCCTGCTCTATCTTCCCCCCTGAAAACTAATAAAGTTTCGAAAACACGTGGCCGTTTTTTAATCCCTTTGATTCAAGAATTTAATAAGAAGAGAAACCTTGTTTAATTTATTATTTTTACTGTTCCTTCTTATTCACAGACGGGCTACTGATAAAGAGTAGGATTAAAAAAGCTTCACTGGTGAAAATAATTAAGATTCTATGTGTCAGGAGAAATAAAAATTAATCAGTTTATATCGCAAAGCTTTGAAAATTTAAGCATATAACATTGTTTTAAAATAAATTAAATATGCGGGTATTTTTTTAAATGAGCAGTTTAATTTTTTTATTCCTTAATATCTGAGAGTTTTGCAGAAAATATAAATGGTTGCGGAAAAGCAACCATTCTTACATTAAAAACTTTCTAAAGGAAAATATAATAATAATTAAAAATCAAAATAAAATATTTCAAACAAATGATGCGTTAAATATATGTGTTCTGTTATGCATTGTTTATCAATACATAGTTATGTAATCTTTTATATATATTTTTTAAAAACTCGGGGCTTTTCCCCTAGGCTCTCTACTCTCGCTCCTCTGTTATGGCTAATAGCGAGATACAAGGGGTGATTCTCGGGCAGTGTAACAGCTTCCATCTATTTACTGTTGTCACCCTTAATGCGAAGGGCGTTTCATCACTGTTGAATTATCAGCTTTAAAATTCAATTAAGAAATCGAAAATTTAAGATATAGATTTGAAATGAAGTTTATATGAATGAAAAAAGCTTTCAGCTTCCAGATGATGTAAATATTTTCTTTGTAAGATAAAAACTCGAGGATCATCGATATTACATCCACATAGGGGACGATATTTCTTGAAAAACTGTGTTTCATTTTTGATGAAAATATTAGTCTGTTTTAAAATATTTTTAAACAAATGAGGTCTAGTTTGAAAGAGAAATGTCTGTAGTCTTAGATTCTAAAAAAATCAAAATTCTACAATACTTTTTTGACGAGTTATCACAATCTGAAGATGAAAAAGTCAATATTTTCCCACAAAACATAAAAAAAAACTTAAAGTCCGACGAAGATGAGACATGTCTAACTTTGGTCTCCCCATTTTTCTGCATCCATTGGTATCGCTATCGACCCCATACCCCCAGCGGTTTCGGGAGAGATAGCGTGACAAGCTTTTAATAGCGGCAGAGGGAGTTACTTTTTTTTAGAATAGATAGATTGATTGAATCAAGCTAAGTTTTGAATTAGATAATTAAACTACGTAATTAAGTTTTACTAAGTAACTAAGTAATTAAGTTTTTAATTTTTAGAGAAAAAATTCATTTAGTATTTTTTTGTTGTTGTTGTCCAAATCTTGTTGTTGTCCAAAGCATGTTATACAGAGGCTGTTCACACATTTTTTAGACGATGTATATTGTATTCACAAAACTAAATTACATAAAATTCTTGTGTTTTAAATGTTCTATTTGACATCCCTTATTCTGAACTATCTTTCGACACCGCAATGTACAGGATAATAATGCCTTTTGAAGTGTCAGAAGAGGTATTCTATCCCATTCCTCCTGAACAGCTTTCCAGAGTCCTGTAAGGGTTTTGGGACGACGTATGGATAATGCAGATTTTAAAAGTCCGAAAGCACAAAAATCCATAGGTGATACATCGAGAGATTTAGTAGGGATATCAGTGAAGGGTATGGCCTTGATACCAGTTTTTTGTTCCATTTCTTTTAGGAAATTTACAGTGGATTTTGATGTGTGACTGCTAGCTTTGTCCTGATGGAGTCTCACAGATTGATGGCACTGTGGGTAAAGCGATGGTATTTCATTCAGAAAAATTGGCGATAAAATATGTTCCTGATAGTATTTGGAGTTAATCTTGACATTTTTTTCCACTCTCTTTATTTTTAACTTGCCATTATAAGAAAAACCAGCAACAATCATGAATCCCTTAGAAAAACTTTATTTCGACTCTTTGAACCATGTACTTAAATATTTTTCTCCCCTTTTATGATAATAAATGGCTCTTTTTTTATTGCAATCATTTAAATACACCCATGATTCATCTATTGTGACGATTGTTTTCCATTTTTCTTTGGATAAGTGTTTCTCATATAGAATTCTGCAGCGTGTCCTGCGTTCAGCGATATGATTTGGAAGAAGACGCTGCACATTGCGTTTTTTCGCTTTCTTAAGATTTAAATCAACGTTTATCATTTTGTTTACAGTGGACACCGAGCATTTTAATGATTTTGCAACTGTCCTTTGACTAGGGGGATTTTCTTTTAACATTAAACAACGTACCTTTGCAATAGTCGAAGATGTCCGTTTTTTCCTTGGATACTTGTTTGGAATTTTTGTGCCACTTGAGGCTCCAATTTGACTTTTTTTTCCTTTCTTGTTGACGATAATACCTATCGACGCTTTAGATATCACAAAACCATGACTCTCACATCGTTTTTGGATAACGGAGTATGCATATTTCTCTTCGGAAAGAGCATAAATGTAGCCTTCGAACCACTGCTTTGTTAAAAACGCCATTTTGAATAAAAACAAAACTTTCAAATCTCAGACGATAATTTTGACTTTTAAAAACATAGTACAATTGCAATTATTTCTTTTGCAGCAAACGATTTTTTATTACCGCTTACCAAAATCGTCTAAAAAATGTGCGAACAGCCTCTGTATATCGACCGAAAAGAAAACATTTTATGTATTATTAAATAAATTGTCTTAATGTATCAACTGTAAATATCGATTAAAAAGTGAAAGTTTTTAATGAATTTCGTGGCAACATCTTTATTAAAAATTTGAACCAATATTTATCTTATTATACTCTTTCTTCCTAAATCCGACTTCTAGTAGGAGATTTGTTTTGAATAAAAATATTCTTTCCTGATATAAATCTTTGAGTTGGAAGAAAAATATTATGAATGCATGCTTTAACATCAAAAGTAATTTTGCCCATTTATGATTCTTTGTATGTAGCAATTCCTTTTTTTTATAATGAATACAAAATAATCTGAAATAAGACATACCCTATAGCAACAAGTGATTAAAAAAACCCAAAGTACTGACTTTGTCAGTTTTATTGAAGACTTGAATATAAAGATAAGATCATAGTTTTCTTCAAAAAAGGGTTGGATTTCTTTTTTTTCGAGTAAATGCAGATATGTATTTCTTTCTTGGATAAGTTCATCAAAGCGACCATCAAAAGCCTTCTAAAAATATCGCTTTCAATTGTCTTCCCCCTCTTGGATCTACTTCGTATTTTGGAATTATCTTGATGAATTTTCAAAGAGGAATTTAGGTGGGAAGGAAGAAATATTGCCAGGAACATAGTGAATTGAGCACAACTCTTAAGTGTTGTGACTTGGTTTTTTGCCAAAAACAGCCATTCTTGAGAGGCATCAGAGTAATGACATGGCACTTTGCCACTGGAACGAAGCATTTATTTTGTCACCAAATTACACCAATCATATTAATTATTGAATTTTTTTAAGACTTTAAATTTTTACCCGTTACAGTGAATATTCATAAACACCAAACAGAAAAATAAAAGGTAGAATGTAATTTAAAAAATAGAAGAAATGTTAAGGAAATATGCATAGATTTTACTTTATCCTGCAGGAGTACGCTGTTTTTAACACTGAATCGTTTGAGATGAACTGATAACAGACATTTGAAAATTTGCATGCATATATATATATATATATATATATATAT
The DNA here is from genome assembly GCA_907164885.2 of Dolomedes plantarius. Lineage (NCBI taxonomy): Eukaryota > Metazoa > Arthropoda > Arachnida > Araneae > Dolomedidae > Dolomedes > Dolomedes plantarius. The sequence continues at coordinate 128,596,421 of OU015498.1, read as the reverse complement.
ATATATATATATATATATATATATATCGCAACGGATATTATTATATACAAAAAATGTAAAAGAAACTATTCAAATTAAATACAACGGTCAGTGTATGCAATTAATTTGCATGTTTAATATACATAAAACATACTAATTTGAATTAAATTCTTAAAAACTTTCATCTCAATTAGTCTAGTGGTTAAATTTTACCTTTTTCCGTGCTTTAATATTTTATTTTGTCAATATATTTCGTTGTTATGCACGTGACGCAAAATGAATTTAAAGTATCCCAAAAAGAAAAGAAACCATGTGATCAGCATTTAATAAATTAAATCCTAAAAATTAATCTTTAAAAATTCACCAAAAATCAGAAAATGGAGATAAAGATTTGAAAAAATTTCATTTTAAAGAATTTTTATGATCTTACTCGTGATATAAATTTTATAACCCTGACATTATTATTTTAAATGGAAACTTAAAAAAAGTTGCAAAATAGATTAAAAATTTAATTTTAAAAAATCTACGAAGAATTTTCAAAAATCTTTCTTAGTGCACCCATACGCTATGAGAAGAATCGTCATACAAATTTTCAATCCTTTAGGTCCAGCGGTTTGGTCTGTGCTTTATCTATCAGTCAGTCAGTCAGCCACGGAACTGTTTTATGTATATAGATGAGTGACTTTTTTTAATGTTGAGACAAACTTTTGACGATTATAGACAAATCAGGTTTATACTTACTTCATGCTACTTTCAATATGTCATTAAAGTGGGAACCAGTAAGCTGATTTCTAAAATTTTCTTCACATATGGAATTGGGTTATTCCCAAAGATACGTTGAATCTACCAACGTGAGCAGCGGGTGGCATATTTTTGTACAGCTTTTTATTTTTTAGGGCTCTAATTTCCAAAATTCTGTTTACAAAAGCACCTCACCTGCTTGATAATGCGTTTGACTATCTCGGGCTGCAGTTTGAGTATCCCTGATTTAGACCAATGGATTTATATAGAAGCTACGTTTAATTTAGACTGTGTCGAGACACGAAGTAAGATACTCCTATTTAAAGTTCGCATATGGAATTGGATTATTCCTAAAGATACGTTGAAGCGAACAACGTGAGCAGCGGGTGGCGCATTTTTGTACAGCTTTTTTTTATTTTTCAGGGCTCTAATTTCCAAAATTCTGTTTACAAAAGCACCTGCCTGATAATGAGTTTGGCTATCTCGTGCCGCAGTTTGAGTATCCATGATCTAGATTTATATGGAAGCTATGTTTAATTTAGACTGTGTCGAGAAACGAAGCAAGATACTGCTATTTAAAGTTATATTTGATTTAATAACGCTAAAGGCTGTGATAGGAATCCAGAGTAGTTTCGGTTTGTTAGTTGATATGTTATCACATCTTAATGTACCCTCCACTGGATAAATCAATAATTTCTGTTTGAAATTTCGGTTATAGTTTAATTCCTGTCTAAGGAATCTTCGGTAGTCCAAACTAGACTTGGTGCAGGTAGAAAATTTAATTAATAATTATTTATTTAAGCCATATACCTATCTGTAACAGTCAATATTTGTCATTTCAATAGTTCTCGGCCCATCTTTTGAGTGCTCCCCGGAATCCTAAAAATTAGAATAAAACGTAAAAATAAATAAACAATATATTAAATACCTCATGAAAAGAAATTGCAATGCGTTGTCTTAAAAAACAAAAAAAAAAATTAAATTCCGCCTACTTGTAAATGAAATTAATAACTTTCGAATTAAAAATAAATATTGAAAGAATTTACGAGATTTCCTTTTTTAAGAGCATTAGGAATTTTTTTAACTAATCATCAAAAGTCATTAAATTTGCATATTGCATTATTTATTTTTTTCATTGAAAATTATTATCGTTGTCCAAAAAATTATTTTCAATTTTCTGCATCATTTTTTATCATCTCTAACACTTTATTTCATAAGATAAATAATGTACAGTCAGAGAATGAACGTACATCATTTATATTCCCGTTTTCATCTTTTTTTCGCTTGCCCAAACTGAAGCGTTTGCATAATTGAAGATGATGAAAGTTTAATTTCTACTTCTAAAAGAGTAGTAAATGAATCTGGAATGATGTTTTAGATTTAAATTGCATCATGAAATATGTATTTCGGATTTGATAAAAAGTAAAGCAGTCCTAATTGAATGATATAAACTTGAAAGTACACGAATCCGAGATAATCAGATCCTTATATATAGTAATAAGATGCGAGTCCTGTCGATTCCAGTAATTGGAGCATTTGCGCTGCATTAGCGCGATGCCTTGGGTTACAGAGTCGAAGCAAAAAAATTATTCATCTAAAGCAAAGTGATAGTTGAATTACTGTTTCAACATTCTTAATAAGCAAGCAAGTTTAGTTTCTTAGTAATAATTTAAAAAATTAAGTTTTATGATAAAGGATGTAAGTTCAGTTCACTTAAAGTCAATCAGAATTCTTACTGGTAAAAAATAACTGAACCCCACAGCAAATATTGGATAGAAGATTCAATGATAGCTCAGAAGGTCGCTGGGTTTGTTCTATGACTATATTCTGAACACGAAGAATGTAAAAGCTCAACAGGTTGATAACTTTCAAATAATCACAAGCTTGTTGTAGAACTGAATTTATTGATAGGTGAAAATTAGCTGAGTACAAGGCAATATTTGCTACTAACGCAGAAGAATGTCGGCATGTCTATACTTCAAAACTTGTAGATACATTCAAAAGGTAATTGGCACGAAATGTGTGCTCACAGTTTATTATAATACAATACATATAGAATGGCTAGCAAAAAGACACGTCTCTCCTCCAAGACTACATGCAACTGAGTTACTTTTCGCGAAGGAGGAGTAGCGATGGCAAAACTTAAGAAGTATAGTCATCTGTTGACAATTGTAAGAGTTAATTAACCTTCAGTAGAAAAACGCAAAAATAGAAAATCAAAATTTAACAATGGAAGTTAATTAACTTTCCATTTTTTTCTCAACATTGAGATTTTTATGTAATTTTTGGCCAATTCAAGAAAAATATAATTCTTTCCGCTATCACTACTGTATAAAATATTTGTAGTAAATATTTGTAATAAATATTTGTAGAAATGGATTTCTCTTGGATAAAAATACAGCTAAATAATTTTTCCTCTTTTTTTTTTCTACACATTTTCTTACCTAGAATGAAGGATTCAAAATCATCAGAACAATACTCAGAATTTTCTTCGATTTCATGATGTCAGACCACGGGATTCAAAATTGAATAAAAACAAATTTTCAGAAACAAGGATATATATCATAAAGTGTATATATCATAAATTAAAACCCTTTCCGGCACAGTGTTACCAGTCTGGTAACATCTAAAAAGTTCCCTTTTTAAACGCTGAAAATAAACTGTAAAAAAAATGAAAATTGGATAAAATGTTTCTTTTATCTTTCCTTATCAACACTAAATGGCAGTACCACAACTACCAATCCATAATTTTCCTCTCAGTCAAGTTTTTAAAAACTCTTATTTTTCAAAGAAATTTTTCAGGTTTTTTTTTTAGATAGAAAATATTTTCTGGAAAAAATTTTCTTATGTTATTTTGTTGGCTGAACTTTAATCTCTTTATTTTGTATTATTTTTTAATTTTTACATTGGAAGCTTGTCTAAAATCGAGCCATGAATTCAAGGTGTTACCGAACCGGCAACACTGAGTCACTAGGGCTGATCATCTCATATTTCACTTGAGAAAGGTAAACAAAGTTCTATTGCGAGGGGGTCTTCTTCCCAGAAGTAACGATTGCTGCGTTCCAGAAGTAAATAGAAGGGTCTTCGTACCTAGTCTGTTGGGGCACTAAAAGGCAATAGGGTTAGAAAGTGTTGTCCGCCCCTTGGGAATTCCACGTGAGGAATGTCGAAGTCAACACATGGTCAAGGATAATTTTATCAGTTCGCTCTTGGATTTACACCTTGCAGTTGTATTTTTTCCCCTTGCTTTTATAGAAATGCGCAATGTTGCTTTGTGTTTCTTCAAAGGGGGTGTTACATGCTTCGAGAAGTATCACGAAAAGAAAAAATACCTCATGTAGCAAAAAGTTTTTTTCTGGGTGGTAGTGGGGGTGGGGGGTGTAAAGTAGCAGGTCTCCACGTGATGCACCCTGGGTAACTCTAAATCTGCTGCAGAGATCCGAATTTAGCGTTTTTTAAATAAAATCAAAACTTTTACTCTATTGCGTGCTTCACAGCAATGCTCGCATTTTCTAAGCTCACGTGATTCAGTGTTGCCGCTCTGGTAACACCCACAAAATTAAAACGGTAAGTGCAATCTTTATGAAATTACATGTGTATACTCCTCTAGGCCTAAATAGACAGCATACAGATTTTTTTTGTTGAAATTCCAACTTTAAAAGGTAGTGTGCCGGAAAGGGTTAACTAAAGTTAATGCCATAAGAAAATATTTCGCTGATCACTGTGTATTTGATCCATAACTATCGATGAAACTGAAAAATGAGTCAATACATTTAAATAAAGGAACAATTTTTTTAAAGAATGTGTTCAAATCAACATTTAATAAATATTTTAAATTATCTTCGATATTTTTCATTCCGGCTGAGAAATAATTTCATCAGTGATAACCAATGATAACCAATGATAACCAACGATAACCAATTTGTGTATGTTCAAATTGAATTTTCAAAATTCGTGATTTAATTGCTATCAGAACGAAGCAATATATTGTACCTCTGAAAATCATCAACAAGTTTTAAACCACAATATAAATACACACTACATGTTATACACACTTGTAATACACACTAAACCTATATAATTTTACAATTTTACACTTTGTTGGATTGTACATGTATGATATAAAATTATAAAATTTATAATTAATTTCGACATGCAATCAAAACACTCTCCACTAATTTTTACCTAGTTGAAGTTATCTAGTTTGTTCATTTCCCAAAACTATTAAAAAATATATTCTCCATAAAATGCCATAATAGTTTTTAAAACACTGTTAACCTCAAGATTATTAAGTTTATCAGAATTAGATTAAGTTTATAAAAAAAGCTTCCATGAATGAGTGGTTATATCCAGGAAGTTCAAGGTAATTAATTTCTAGAAAAGTCTTATTATCAGAAAACTCGACAAAATCATTGTTAAGTTCACCATTATGAGGTAATTGATGCAGAATTAATCATACATATAATTTGATTTTTTTATTAAAATGAGAGTTAAATCCTTAAAATCTTATGCAACATTTATTGATCAATGCGTCATCTGTCATTAACGTGCTAAAAATAATTATAAGAATCTTTACTCGCTGAATTTGATTGTCTTCACAAAAGAAATAAATTGGAAATCGCATCCATTTTTGCTACATCAGCTGATTACCCTTTGTATAACAGAAATGAAGTATTTAAATACCTCAAGAAATTTTGTAATTTGTCACTAGCAAGAAATTTGAAAATAATAAAAAAGTATTTTTAAATCAGTGAAAATGAAAAAGAAAGGACCGTCAAATTTTACTTAAATATTTGTTTCAAGAGGATATAACAATAGATACAACGTTAAGAAATAACTGCTCCAAAATTGTTAATAAAATATAAAATTGGTAATAATTTAGAAAGCATTTAATTCAAGAGTTTCGGTGTAATTTATTTTACCTGCGCACAAAAACACAAGAGTTAATGAAGTGCTAGAAAAACGATGGAAGTATATACTCTCTAGATGGGATTAATTAAATGCCGGAATAAACAAACGGAAGTTGTATTGAGAAATTTCCTCAGAAGACATTTGGTTGGTTTTGTATAAAAATAAATTTCAGGCATCTAATGTACAAGAAAAAGATATCCCTATGAAAGGGGATGTAAAAATTTGCAATGTAAAATATGAAACCAACACACACACACACGTGTGTGTGTGTGTGTGTGTGTGTGTATATATATATATATCTGTGTGGAGGGAACAGAGACACGGACAGAGGCTCGATATGAAACATTTAATGATATCTAAATTTACTTTAGGGGCAATATTTACAGAGGGTCAGTATTTACAGTATGAAATTTAAGAGGGAAAGTTCCTCATGGCGGTCGCGTCTCTTGCCCAGTCGTATCCAATCATCTTTTCAGCGGCGTTCTTCCATTGCGCCTGCTCGCTAACTCTTCGCTTCGCCATAGAGGTCGCTATCGTTGGTTGAAGTCGGCGCATGCGACATCTCCACTTCGCACTCGGCTCATCCTGGCGGATCCGGACCTCCGGGACAGCAGGTATGTGGACAATACATACAGTAACTGCAAAATAAAAAGAGAGAGAGCAAAGAAAGCAGAAGAAATGCTCTTCGAAAATCATCTCCACAAACACAACGCTAAAGTCGTTTAGACGGTCTCATTTGCATCAGTTGAAATCAAAAGAAATTTTTCATCACAGGTGTAACGACGAGATGGAGTTGGCACCACTTCAAAGCCAGCATCCAAGTCACATGCAAGTAACATCATATTAGCAGCGTGTCGACGTCACGTTTTCAAACATCACAAGTTCATCATCATTTGGTAACATCACAATTAAGAAAACATCATTTTCTAACATCACGATTTAACAAACATTTCATCATCATTTGAGTTTAACATCACAATTGAAAAAATAAGATGTCCAATAGAACAATTCACTCGACAATCAATCGAACAATCAATGGATAGACCCCTATTTCATTGAAAATCGTAAGTGTACGAACAATTTTGGGAGCCACTGTATATATGTATATATATATAGATATTCATATATATTTATATATATACCGGGTGCGTCATAAATTCGTGCAAAGTTAAAAAATTCGTAATAAAAGAAATAATGCTCGGAAATTTTTTCTGTTTGCACGAATAGGATCAAAGGGACATTGGATTTTTTTTCCATGTAAAAAAAAAGTTTCCAAAAGTAACCGAAAGAGGGAGCTTTTGCGTGACCACATTAAGTCTGCATTGCAGGAAAGACATGCGTTACCTGTTGTCATCTTCATGTAGGATGGTGCCCCACCCCACATTTCGAGTGATATCAAGACGTTCCTGTTGGAAACTTACTCTGAAGACCGAGTTCTATAAGTCACGGTTGTAAGGTTCAGTGTCCCTCACGATCACCAGACTTGACTCCGACAAATGTTTAGTTGGCGGGATACTTAAAATCTCACGTGTACCGGGGCTCCCCAACCACTTTGGTGGAACTGAAAAATGTCATTCCACAGACAGTCGCTGACATCGATACGACAATCCGCTGTAATTGGCTTAGTGACGCGCCTCACTTGCCTATTACCTTGTGCTGCTAGTAATGTTGAACATCTGTTACTTTAAAATAAATGCACGGACTCATGTTATTATGATCTGTGTGATTTTCTGTTTGAATTTGCCTGATTTGCATAAAACGTTTCAGTATGACGTGTGAGCGCCCTCTTTCGGTTATTTTTGAAATATATTTTTTTTTTTTACAAGGATAAAAATCCAATGTCCCTCTGATCTTATTGGCGCAAACAGAAAAATTTTCCGAGCATTGCTTCTTTTATTATGAATTTTTGAACTTTGCACGAATGTATGACGCACCCGGTATATATATATATATCAAGGTAATGATAACTATAATATATAATTTATATTTTAATATATATATCTATATATATATTTTGTTTTCGGAAACAAAGCTCGTTTATAAAACACAAACACAACTCTTTTTGAGAACTATATAAAAACATATCGAAATTTATCAAAAAAAGGAGTTGCCGTAAGATGTCTTAAAGGGATTAATGAGGCAGAAACTTTCTCATTGTATATTCTACGTTAAAATAAATTTTTAAAAATTTTCCTTACCGAATTTTCTACCTAAAGAACGTTATATTTATAAGCATTGTTACAAATAGAATTAGAAATTATGTTTACTACTGAAATATAATCCCATTGTGTAAATTAAAACTTTTCTTCAAAATAGGATGTATGAAAAACTTATACAACCAAGAAACAACACCATTTCCCAGCAAAACTAAATTAGTTTCGAAATTATTTGAAAATATTTGTTTAATTAGCAAGCATGAAAGGAAAAAAAAATAGAACATAAAATAAAACACTTTTTGTTTTTAAATTTCCATCTGATAATTAAAAAACATAATGTATTTCTTATGGTTAGTGTAATATAACATTAGCGTTAAATTAAAAAAGTTAGGTAATTACATAATGCGTAAAATTACATAGAAATTGTGTGAGCTTATTGCATCTGAAAAGTATAAAATTTAACTATTTCAATCCGACAAAAAAATGAGTTTGTTAAAACAATATCAAAAATATTACATTTAATAAAATATTTTTATAACGATTAAAAATATTTTATTCTATAATAATATAATATGGAATATAATTTTACTGCATGTTATTATTTCAAAATTAGTTATTAGTATTTACGAATTATCTTGTATTTATATGTTACTAAAGCATATATCATACATTTGTTGTGTAGGAAAGTTATTGGAAATAACACTTCCTCATATCACCATAGTTAGCTGGTAGCAGAGTCGGGCCGATCCATCGTGGCACCAGCGGAAAGTTTCAAAAGCGGCGCCTTTTCAAACTTTTAGAGAGACTCTAAGAAATGAACGTATCTCCATTAGAAATACTTTACCTTTAGAATAGCGATTAATTTGGAATAATTATCTATTAATTAGAAAGTTTAATTTATTAAAAAATTATAAAAATTTTTAAAAATTGAATTTAAAAAGAGCAGAAAAATTAAATAAATCTATATATATAAAACAGTCCCGTGACTGACTGATTGCCAGATAACGCAGACCAAACCGCTGGACCTAAAGGGCTGAAATTTTGCATGACGATTTTTCTTAGGGTGTAGGGGTCGCTAAGAAAGATTTTTGAAAAATTCTTCTTAGATTTTTTAAAAATTAAATTTTTAAGCTGTTTTTGTAACTTTTTTTAAGTTTGTATTTAAAATAATAACTTGAGAGTTGTAAAATTTATATAACGAGAAAGATCATAAAAATTCCTTTAAAATGAAGTCTTTTTCGAATCCTTACCTCCATTTTCTGATTTTTGGTGAATTTTTAAAGATTAATTTGTAGAATTTAATATTTTAAATGCTGATCACGTGATTTTTCTTTTTGTGATACTTTAAATTAATTTTTCGTCACGTACATAACAACGAAATAAATTGACAAAAAAATATTAAAATACGGTAAAAAATAAAATTTAACCACTAGACTAATTGAGATGGAAGTTTTTTTTAAGAATTTAACTCAATTGGTATGTTTTATGGATATTAAACATACAAATTAATTGCGTATATTGACCGTTGTATTTAATTTGAATATTTTCTTCTACTCTTCTACATTATTTTGTCTATAAAAATACCCGTTACGATTTTTTTATAAATATATTTTTTTTGTGGCATTAATTGTATACATTGACCGTTGTAATTAATTTGAATGTACTCCGTAGCGAAGCACGGGTATTCAGGCAGTTTGAATATAATTTGTTATGCAGTAAAAATAAATACTAAATCATTATTCGATCCTTTATGGCAACAAATAGCTTGATTGCATCTCTATAAGGAAGTGTTTTAGATACTGCCTTCTCAATAGACACTATTGCTAGATATTTTAATCGCTCCTTGGTTATTGCTCGCAGATAATTCTCTAAAATTTCCAGTTTAGAAAAATAGCATCTGCTACAGTTTTAGGTAGTGTTAGTAGAATTCTTTTTCAACCGCAACGTTTGGAAACGGGCATTCAAAATTTATTTTTCATGTTCTCAAATTAAGCACTTTATAAAAAAATAGCCTGAATATACGCTTATAATTATGTAATTTTACGCATTTCATCATACATCAGATTAAAATATTAATATGTTTTCGTTATTCTTTAAGAATTTCGTATTTTTACACTGCGTTTAATTTTGGCGCCCCTTTCAGTTCGGTGCCTGGGGCGGTAGCCTCGCTGCCTCAGCGAGCTCAGGGATCGGCTCTGACCTCGAGGACTAGAAAGGCGAATTCTACCCACGCTCCTGGTAGAGTATCACTATAAAACTGTATAATTAGAAAGAATGATTATGAACCGTTAATTATCTTGAAGTTTTATTGCTAAGTGATAATCATGAGTTTTGAAGAGCTAATTTAGTTAAATTTTTGTTGTTGTTGTTGTTGTACCGTTCCGTGCACAAGGAGAGAACTACAATGGATTTGACCTCTTATACTTTTAACTTCTTTGGAGATCTACTTAAGAGTTAAATCCTCCATCGCCCTTTCATGGCAATCTCCTCTAGCACATGACTGGTATTGTGGCAGATAGCCGGGAGAAGCTATGGCTTTTGTGGGAAATCGTGCTTAGAAGACTGCTTTGTCATCACTCCTAAGTGGTCATCTGAAGTGTCTTAAATTTGATGAAGGCAATAAGATCTTCCCCATTTGTGGAAAATGTAACGTCAATCATTCCACCCCTGACCATCTTCTTTCTTGCTTGGGGCTTGAAAAGTAGAATTTGACGTAGAGTCCTGTCCTTGTCTTGAATTTTTTAAATGTTTTCGGTCTCATGGATCTGGTCTAGCCTATCGGCTAGATGTGATAGGATTAGAAACAACAACAGCAGCGTTCCGTGCATAGTTCTGCTTAGTTTTGCGTCGTAATATTGGTAAGTGAAGACAATTCTTCTGATATGATGTTTTAAATATATATTACCCAAATATACGTAACCCAGAGACTGCTACCCTCACATATAAAGTACAAAATGTGGCGTAATACGAGGGTTATTCGGAAAGTAAGCTCTGTTACTGCAGAAAAGAAAAAGGAGACAGAAGTGGACAAAGATATATATTTAATAACGATTTACAAACGTTGCACTATTTTTCGACATTGTCACCAAGCACTTTAAGCCATTTATCGTATCGAGATACAAGGTTTTGTATGGAAGCATCATAGAAGGTGGCCGCCTGTGAGGTTATCCAGGATGTTACGGCATCTTTCACTTCTTCATCGCCATTAAAATGCTGGCCACTTAAGAATTGCTTCAAGTGCAAAATAGGTGAAAGTCACTTGGCGCCAGCTCAGGGATATACGGGAATTAATTTATTTGTTCCCAACCAAAGAACTCGATGTGATCACACGAGCAGCATGTAGCCTGACATTGTCGAGCAACAAAATGACACCATCACTATGTTATGACCGCTAACAAGATTAAATTAAATTAAAGAAGTTTACAGAAAACGACTTCCCCGCAAAGGAGACGACCTAAAATTGACCCCAAAACCAACATCTCCAAAATCAGAAATAAAACTTGCTGCAATAGAATTAAACTCAGGGAAGAAGAAAAATAACACTTAAATTCAAATGACCAAAAAAAGGCTTGACAATTATATTTTAAACTTAACAATATTTTATTCAGACATTACATGATTTAACGTTACAATAATTATTACCCTTAAGACCATCCTCATCATAAATTAAAACTACGCTTATCCATTTCCTTTTATATATATATATATATATATATATATATATATATATATACCTATGAATACATTAATCACAATGGTGACACTCACATATTACATAAGAACGGGTGGCTGGTGACCTGTAGCTATTTAACACTTTATATGAGCTCATAATAAATATAAGAAATGCATATTACCTAAGTTGATTTTAAGCTATATTAAAAAAAGGGAGAAGAAAGAAGGAAAGGCAACATAGGAGAGCTCAAAGAAGGAAGGCATGCCACGTAGACTAAGGCCTCTCAGGATCTTTCGGACCAAGCATTCTTCATGGATTCCAAGTGGTGAAGCCCGGCATCTAGGACGGCAAAAAGGGTGACGATGTTTCATGGAGCTCCTGGCGAACCAGTCTGATTCTCCCAGCCCGATTACCGCCCAGGAGCAAAACTTTTTCTTCGCCCCCTCTTCGTCTGCTGTATCAAGGGATACACGTAAAAGAGTGCCACCTCGCGCCGAGCACTGAGGCCAGATGATTATTTCGAACGCCAATATTCTTTCATATTTGTGGAAGTTAAATGCCAAATTATTTTTTTCTTGAATTATTTCTTGGTCTCTGGTTAGATTTTATTCAATGACTTATTGGTTTTCTTTCACGGTGGACCACGCCGTTCTCCACACTGTATTCTTCCGCGGGAGGGGTGGACGGATTAAGCAAGCGAGGGGAGAGTCATCAATATTCCAAAGATCTGTTACAGAGATCTCTGCTTCACCCCTATATCGAGGGCCCTGCGAATGAGAGATACGAGAAAAGGCGCACAAGTACGTATTGAATAACTGCTTAGCAACAGAGAGAAAGAAGTGTACCAAAGAATTTACATAGTTTTAAGGGGAAAATGGAATACAAGAACATTTACCTTTAAACATAATAATTTAAAATTTTAACTACTCACCAGCCAGCCAACAGTACATATCAGCCACCTTACAATTTTCTATTATTATTATTATTTTTTTAAACTTAAGCGCAACTGCGCACACAATAACAAGTACTTCTTACATTAAATAACAAATTTAAACACATAACCACTGCGAGGAGTGTTGAACAAGACCAATACAATTCCTTAATTGTAGCACAACAACAGACATAACTTCCAACTATTACATATTACAAGCAAATGTTCAAATATCCCTAAATGACAAGTTTGAGGGTTCTAAATGAACCGTAACAACTAAGCAAACTGCGTTTCTTGTTTTGATGAATGGCATTTTGCAGCTCTTTCAATATTGCACCTATGATGTCGATGAAGAAGTGAAAGATGCCGTAACATACTGGCTAACTTGACAGGCGGCCACCTTCTATGATACTGGTATACAGAGCCTTATATTTCGATACGATAATACGATAATGTGCTGGGTGACTATGTCGAAAAATAGTGTAATATTTGTAAATCGTTATTAAATATATATCTTTGTCAAGATCTGTCTCCTTTTTCTTTTACACAGTAACTCAACTTACTTTCCGAATAACATTCGTATAGGACTCGTGGTGACGTAAAATTGAAAGCAAGGTGCGAGCAAAGCTGTAGGTGGAGCTATTTCTAGTGTTCTCCTTACACACACACACATTCATACGTGAGGCTGTTAGATTTTTATTGAGAAATTTGTTTGCGAATCAAGTAATTGGGTAACTGTTATGCCTGTAATAAATGTTTTAAAAGATTTTCACGGGAAGCAGTTCCAAAGTCTGAATCTCTCGGACAATTATTTAAATGTATGATAGAAAAAATCACCGGAGAAAATATTAGGGCCCTCCAAAATCAATGAATAAATAAATATACAATCCAATATACAGGTACCTTAGGCTGGACAAAAATGAGAAACATGTAAAGAAAAGTAATTCGATATAACGCTTCCTATCACCGTGGTTGTTCATCTGAGAAACTACCAGACTTTAGATTTAGAGGAATGATTATTATCACTGTCCCTGGCAGACAGTCTTTATAATGGGTTCAATTATCTAAATTCAAAATAGCAGCAAGTTTTAAAGGAATAAAACCTCATTTAATTTCACAATAACTCAGCTTAATACATCAATAAATCTTGAAACGAATTAACTTTAAAAAAAGTAAATGTTAAATTTAAAACTCTATGTGCCCTAATGCTTTCTTAGATCCATTATTATAAGTATAACTTCAACTGATGTTTATTTTCCAGAGTAGATTCAACATATTTTTGCTTACGTGTGTTAATACATTTCATGCTAGTTTTTAAATAATCCTCCAAACTTACTCGGCATTTTAAACTGGCAATACATCCATTAAAAACTTTAAAAAGATTAGGATTATCATATACTTTGCAATACTCCGTATAATACTTTTTTCTATCTTAGAAAGCATTAACGCAATATATTAAAAAGGAAATGCTTTGAACAATCTCAGCAAAGTCCGAAGTAATTTTCGCAAAAGCGTTCCTCTGAAGCTGATAAATGTCATTAGAGAATGTAATTCAATGTGGCGTTTTTCAGGAGAATTCCGAAGAGTTATTGCCTCATGTTACATTTGAAGATTTTCTTATGGCTTTCAACAGTGTCTTGAGGCACTGAAAAGGCTTGGGTTTTTTCACTTTCTTTAATTTTCGTTGTCGATAAATGTTCTCAAAATGTTTCATCATAAAAATATTTCATTTTCTATAAGTGTCTCTCTTATATCAGCTCAACGTAGTAATTTCTTTAAAAGCCAGAAATATAATAATTTATTTTTGCTTGCAGCTTAAACTAAGCATTTACAAACTTATGTAAATAAAGGAATGTATGGGAAAGAAAGCAATTGATATTTATTATGCAATACTAGTGTTGCATTTTATCATTCCAGTCAGGTCCAGTTTCTCATTTTTTACAATCTTAGAGTTTCTTTAAACTTCTGTCAAGAGAAACAAAAAATTGTGAGTATTCAATTTTTCAGTACAAAATAAATTTCAATTCATATCTTTTAAACATAAGTATTCTTTTTCTTAGTAGCATATATTACATATCCCATTAAATAAAAGTGCATAAAGAGCGACATTTTCAAGCCTTCAACAAAATACAGGGTGTCCGGGCTAAAGGTATCCAAAAGTTATGACTTAATTTTACGGAAATACCCATTATAATTTTAAGATATTATTTAAATAGAAAGAACATCTCACCAAGCTTTAATATCAATCATAGATTTCGACGTGTGCACCTTTTGTAACATGACTAACTTCTCAATGGTAATCCAGTTCTCTCCAAGTGTTTCGTATCTTATCAGGAGTTTTTAGACTTTTTTGCTTGGGGATTCATTAAATCCGTTGTGTATAAACAAAAAATTGAATCTATGGATAAGTCGAAGAAGCGTATCATTCAAGCAATTAGCGTAATAACTCCTGATATGCTACGAAACACTTGGAGAGAACTGGGTTACCATTTAGACGTTTGTCGTGCTACAAAAGGTGCACACATCGAAATCTATGATACTATGATCGAAATCTATGATTGATATTAAAACTTGGTGAGATGTTCTTTCTATTTAAATATATTTTTTTAAAATTCTAATATGTAGTTCCGTAAAAATAAGCCATAACTTTTGTATACTTTTAGCCCGGACACCCTATATAACTGCAAATTCTAAAAAATTTCCATTCATTATTTATTTTATGTTCTTCAAACATTGTTATAGTCCTATACCTCATTTTTTTTCAAAATCTCACATTTTTATGGATGTTTTAGCATTTATTTTGAAAGGATCGTTTCTCTTCTTAAGTTCAACGCTTATTTTTGCATGAAAACAGCTTTTCGAAAACCATCCTCTCAAGAATAAACTACTTTTACCGAATATTTTTCGATAGTATTTCAGGGCATTTCTGTCTACGGGGCATGCTTGGCGAAACAGATGGGCAATAAGAAGAAGGGATTTTTTATACGATCTCTTCCACATATCTTTAGATTTAGATTGCATCTTTAATTTAAAACATTTAGATTTTGCATTCGATTTGCTAATTTTATTCCTGCTAAATAAGCAATATTTTGATGTTATGGTTATTTCGTTCTAAATATTTTCACATTTAGTTGTTATCTCATCTATAATATTTAGATATTCTTTTATGAATGCGTATTGAGTCATATTTTTCTTACTACAAATATTGAAACATATTTGCTGAGGGAGAGCCTACTCCCTGGACGAGGCCTAACCGCCCCTGTGTTCGTTGCTGTTCGTTGTAGGCATGGATTACACGGTTGATGAATCAAGATACGATCTTTAGTCCCAAAATTATTTATTATATATATATTTCTACTGGGACACACCACACATTACTATACACACTTATATATTACAAATTTAAATAGATCAATAAATTCCCGAGCAAGCCACTTTCCACGTGGCGAGCTCTTGTACACCGACTTTTCCCCTTCAAAGCAGACGAGACTACCCAAACCAGTCTTTTTTCACTCCCGGCCAAGGGGTTTCTCACCCCTCCTCGCTCGACCACCCCCAAGAAGGCAGTTCTCGTCAGTTAGTCATGGGGGGGGGGGGGGGTAAATAGGAGAGGGGAAGAATATGAGTCCATTCCTGACAATATTTAAACTCATGTTCTTTAACTTTGATGATTCTCTCGATTTCAACTTTTCTTGTTGACGGAATCTTTCAACAATCACGGGTATTCTATACGATTCTATTCTATACGAACCTCTCTTTCCATTGTAGACATTATTTATAGATTGTTTTCACGTCTTTTATTAAGAAAATAGCCCTTTTCTCGTTAGACTTACTTTAAAAGTTTTGAGTTGTTTTCTCTTTCTGAAAAGCTGTTCGGTATTGCAGATGATATCTTAGTTTAAGTGCGGAATTTTTCCTGGAGTCCCTAAAAAATCCATACGTGACATAATCTATCTGAAATGTATTGTGATAACATGTGAATTCTTGGTTTAAACTTAGTTTTCCATTATTTTTTTACTATTAAATGTTAATATGAACATACTACAGCTTCTTAATATCCACAGAAAAACCAAGAGTCGCAACTAGTTTCGAACTAACGTATTTTTCGTACCATAAGGCGAACCGGACGATAAGACGAACCTCAAACCTTTATGGGAGGATTTTTTAGAAAAGAATATTTTGTATTTTGTTAGGTATATAAACATATTTTCAATTTCTTACTTAGTAAAGGTAAAAAGGTATATATAATAAATATAATAAATAATATAAATAAAATATATGTAATGCTAGGAACGTAAAATATGTTTAACTATATTAACACTGGTAATGGTCAACGGCCGAAAACGAAAAAGCAAATTGGCGCAGGAAACGTGCTACGGCGCAACACATTTCCTGCGCCATATGTGTTATAGCGTGTATTAATGATCTATTTTTCCAAAAACGGTAATTTACTATCAGAAATTCTACTGTTTTCTAATTCAGGAAGTAGGTTGTTTCTTGCAGCGGAGAGTTCTCAAGACCGAGGTCATCAATTATTAATTGCCTGCCTCGCGCAATCGGATGCTCCGCGTACAGGTTGGGGAGCACGATAGAGTGAATCACACGATGATGCAACCATCACGCGCTTATGCGAGCTTTCGGATAACGCAATTGCAAACAAAGGATTGGAGTTGTCCGACGTTGGACGATGTCACATGTCGCGAGCTGAAATGAGGGAAATAGCAGCTTAGCGGACTGATTTGAATTTAATTAATGTTAATATAGTCTTGGTTGTAATTTGAGTATTAGTTCTTTGCCAAAGGCCTACTTTGATGACTGCTTTTAGATTAACTAATTAGATAATGGTTACGCGGTGTAAGCACCTTGTCATATATATTATACATATCAAATATAATATATAATATATATAAAATATATATAGTATATAATAAATATATATAATATATTTATTAAAATATTCATTTTATTTTAATGTTACCTTCAAACCATAAGATGCACCCTAATTTTAAATCATTTTCTTATGTACAAAGGTGTGTCTTATGGTCCGATAAATACGGTAAATACTAGGTCATCTGGCCATAGAGCTTTAGGTGTGATTGTCTCTATAAACAATTTACCAATGCCACATGGTACAGTGGCTAGCGCTCTACTCTTCCATGCTGTGAGCTTGGGTTCGAATCCCGAATAAGGCATGCTCGTTATCGTGATGCACCTTCACTGGGAGCAACGCTGGCTCACCTAAAAGGTACTCCCGAATCAAAGAAGTGGTCAGCAAGATTTCGCGGATTTAATGGGACAATGTCGGAAAATCTACTTCGCGCATCTACAACTACTAACGTCAGAAGATGCCTACTATCAAGAAGACAAGTGCCTCCGCATTAGAAAGAAAAAACAATTTACAAATGCTAGGGTTATAAAAGTACAGAAATGATGGGTAAACAACTGAAATACGTCCAAATATCCAAAACGTCGTTGGAAGGCGGCAACAGAAGCGTACGCATGAATGCTTGTGAAACACTTATAAGAGAAACAAGGGCGTAAAATTGTATGACCACTAGCCCACAAAAAGGGATTAATCCCTAAAACTGCAGGATTTTTTTTAATAAGGCGGTTAAAAAGAACCTAAAAGGCGGAATTATAAAATTTAGAATGGAAGTTAGAAAAAATTAATAGGATCAAATAATTGGGTAAAATATACTTGGTGTGACACACTATGCAACAAAACACATGAAATAAAATTTGTATGCAACAAATCGTGCGTCAAAAAATAGTTTTGAAATACACTTTTAGACACAGTTAGGTTTTGACAAAAACAAAAAAAACCATAAATTATTTACATCAAATAATAAGAATTTTAAATGCTTATGAAGAGCATAAATTATTCATAATTTCTACTAGATATGTAAATAATCAGTCGTATTTGATCATTAGGGATGCTTCATTTCTATTCATAAAGTTAATAAAGAATCAAAAATAATTCACGTGTATCAACTTTTTAATTACATTTTATCATTCCCAAAAATCAATAAAATCGCTGCACTATGAAATTCAAACAAAATTGCCAACACTCGAGATCTGAAATTAAGTCTTCGGTGAAAGTAAACACTAAATACTGAATAAAAGTTCCTGAACAATGAAGGAAATTTTTCCCCATTAGTTAAATCTCTTTTCATGGCTTATAATAAATGAAGAATTTTAAAAGTCGAGGAAAATATTATGCAGTGAATAAAGACTCAGGCTTTCAGCCCTTTCAAAGCATTAGATTTCTTGGCAAATTTAGCACATATATTTTAGCCTTAAGAAAAGTTTTATGCTAAGTTTATCTTTCCAAGAAATTAAAAGATTAAAGAGATGTGACTTAAGGTTCATTATTAAAGCAAGTAAGAATTGTCCTTTTGATTATATAATCATACAGTACGCATGGAGCTAAAGAAAGCGGGCGGAAATTAATCTTCTAAATCAAATTTAATCCTAATATTCTGGGATTAATAATGAATGCTTGATTAGAATTACTCACAAATCATTAAAATTTTACTGGCTGGGGTTTTTATCTATATATATAAAACAGTTCCGTAACTGACTGACTGACTGACTGACAGATAACGCATAAACCAAACCGCTGGACCTAAAGGGCTGAAATTTTGCATTGTGATTCTTCTTATAGTGCAGGGGTGTACTAAGAAAGAATTTTGAAAAATTCTTCTTAGATTTTTTTAAAATTAAATTTTTAAACTGTTTTTCTAACTTTTTTAAATTTTGCATTTAAAATAATAATTTGACGGTTGTTAAATTTATTTCCCGAGAAAGATCATAAAAATTTCCTTAAAATGAAATCTTTTTCGAATCTTTACCTCCCTTTTCTGATTTTTAGTGAATTTTAAAATTAATTTTTAGAATTTAAGTTATTAAATGCTGATCACATGGTTTCTTTTCTTTTTGTGATACTTTAGATTAATTTTGCGTCACGTGCATAACACCGAAATAAATTAACAAAAAATATTAAAATACAGTGAAAGATAAAATTCAACCATTAGACTAATTGAGATGGAAGTTTTTAAAGAATTTAATTCAAATTAGTATGTTTTATGGATATTAAACATACAAATTATTTGCATACATTAACCGTTGTATTTTATTTGAATATTTTCTTCTACATTATTTTGTCTATTAATATATACGTTGCGATTTTATATATATATATATATATATATATATATATATATATACTTTTTTACATTAATTGCATACATTGATCGTTTTATTTATTATATATATATATAAAAGAGCCATATAATAGAACTCATGGTGTTT
The DNA here is from genome assembly GCA_907164885.2 of Dolomedes plantarius. Lineage (NCBI taxonomy): Eukaryota > Metazoa > Arthropoda > Arachnida > Araneae > Dolomedidae > Dolomedes > Dolomedes plantarius. The sequence goes on along the minus strand of OU015498.1, from coordinate 128,576,719 downwards.
ATTTTTTCACCAAAAGATAAAGAAACGAATCAAGTTTTGGACACTACCTAGTAGGTTCCTATTTGAGCACCCCTCGTCGGTCAGCATACATCTAGGATATAGTCGATCTCGATCCAGATATGCTCGATCATAGCAGGAGTGGTCTCTCTTGCAGCAGGGATTCTGTCCGATAAATAGCATAGCTCCTGGATTTTCTCATCGTACACAATGTTTTTCAGGTAACCCCATAAAAAATTTTAGAGGAATCAAATCAGAGCTTCTTGGTGGTCGAAAAATTGGACCGTCCTTTCCTATCCAAAGTCAAAACCCATGTAGGAGGAAGCGCTACATCACAGAATCGGCGCATGGCCTCAGCGCAGTCACGGTCACCATTACATGGTTAAATAAAATTCCAAGAGTTAAGATATCAACTGCTGCTACGCAAAATCCAATCGAACGATTGTTGTTCCCGATGTGCACAACTGAAATCCCGGATACCTTTTTCGACGACCCTGTACATTATTTCGCATTTCATTATTAATTCAATCGGTCATTTTGAGAAGCAGTCATCTCCACTTTTCAAAACCTCCCCTCCAATTTTCTCCAACTTTTCTACCCCCCCCCTCTCCCCAAGTTAAAAAAAAATATTAACAAATTATATTTTTGCATCAGGATTGATTCTTTATAAACTTAATCAATACTAAATTTAGTCTAACTAATAATGCATGAAGGCGAGTTATAGTTTTTTGATCCTCATTAAAAATTTTAAAAAATGGAAATGACTCCTTTTCAAAATGACCGATCCATTTATTTGTTGCATTCGGTATGTAACATATTGGTTAGTTGAAAATTGGCACAAAAGCAGTGATTATCGCAAGACTTCTGAAAATTCACGTTTTCATATTCTCGAGAAGTATGAAAGAATGTCTACCGTACATAAACATTTTATTTCTTATTGCGTAAGAGTTCAGATGGGCTAAGTTTTGATAATTTTATCTGCATTTTAAGTTAAACTTTAAATTTGCACTCATTGATCACACCTATCGAAGAAAATATTTCGTAGTTTAGACCAGGGTTTCCCAAACCTTTCTTGCAATGGAACACTTCGTAAATACTGATATTTTAAAGGAACACCATGTTTATTTTATAAGGTATGTAATATCACACAATCAACAATTTTTTTAAAAACGATTATAAAGATTAATCATTTATGTAGTATTTAAATTTTTAGACATTTGAGAGCATTAATCTGCCAAACCTGTTTGAATTTCTTGTAGCCGTTTCAAGATATAAAGCAATTCCAGGTTAATTGGTGGAACAACTATTAACTTTCCGTGGAATACCAGTGTTCCGTTGAACATATTTTTGGAATCCCCGGTTAGGACCATGGGTGTCCAACCTTTTGACTTACCTGGACCGCATATAAAGCATTTAATACACTTAATGTATGCAAATAACAAAACTCCTTTTAATTTTGTTTAGGTAGTAATAACGTTTTAAAAAATAAGACAAGATAGACATAGAATTAGTGGGATATTTGATCTTGTTTCTGTGAAGCTAATGCATCAATGCCGTGTTCGATGGAACTAGTTGCGGTTCTGCAAATGGTTGGAAGAGGGGAGTTTTTAAGGTTGCTATGTACTAACCCTCCCCTCAATGTTAACCTATGGAGAAAATTTGTCCACGGATTGCCGACTTGGATTCAAAGATTTTTTTTTTAAATTGTATTCCGTCATAGAGAAAGAAATTTCCATTTGTGTACATATTTCGTTTAAAAAAATTCAATTAATATTTTAAAATTTAAATTATTCGGGGAAAAATCTGGTATAGTGTGTTTTAAACGCTCATAAATTCCTTCGGTGGACGAAATTTATAAAATGAATCCTGTAGCGCTTTGCAGAAAAGTTCAGGCTATCTGACAATACCACTTTTATTTGATTTTCAGCATTTATGTACCTGTAAAGAGTTGACAAAAATATATTTTAAATGAAAAATTTGGGGGTAGCGCTTAACCCCCCTATAGAGAGAGAGCCATTACAATCCCTCAAAATGTCAATCCTAAGGGGGGGTAGAACTCTCGAACTGTCAACTTGACTTCTCCCACAACAAGAGTCTGCAAGAAGAGGAAAAGGGAAATACGATTTTTTTTCTTAGTACATAGCATCCTTAAGATGATCACCAGAAATTTTTCATCCAATTTTACTCTTCGTGGGATTCATCTTAACAACAGTTTTTCGCAAACGTACGTAGTGCTAGCGAGGACATGCATAAGACGTTATTGTAAAGCTAGGAATATTTTTCTGATAAGTCATGTAAAATTTAGGTTCTTGTTTTTGTTGTTCCTAATGCCCCTGGCCGGAAAATCTAGACCAGATCCATATAGGCTTCGGGTTGAGTAGTGCGGCTCCGGTTATAATAGCACCACAAGTGTCGGATTCTGACTTCGCTAGGCGACACCACAATTTTGATCGAGCGCCCCCAGGGGTGACATCTGGAAGAATCATACCTTCCCCATTCACTGACCTCAGAGAAGGACTGTCCGGTCTACGGATTTAACGTGCCCATATCCTGCCTAGACACGAAGGTATTTAACTGTGCTTGTCGGGATTCGACCCGAGCTCCCTCAGTACCAAATACCGTCGCGCTACCGAAAGGCTGCCTCCGGCCTCTAGGATCTTGTGGGGCAGCAATACCAACTGTCCGGGACCGCGGGTTGGAAAGGCCTTCTATGTTTAGAAGAAAACGTTTTACTTGATTTTTTTCTAGCTCTGACTCTACCCTTAATTAGTATCTTAGTGAAATTTACTCGCGTGATTTCCTGTTAGAGTGTTTTCAGTTGAATATACTTATAAAATTGACAATAATAATAATGCAAAGGATATATTTTTGAATGCGCAAAAGATGAATTTTTAAGTCGCGGTTCATAGAAAAGCTCACAGGATTCCATAGTTTAATTATTAGTTACCAAAATCGCATTAAATAATAGAATTTAATAAGAAAGATATTTAGAAGTGAAGGTATTTTCACAACTGGACACAACTGGAAATAAACGTGCATAGTAAAGTAAACCTAAAAGTATTTCAATTAAAATACAACACATTGTGCTTTAACTCCGTGACAGTCAACAATCCCATAGTCATGTTCAATGTGTTTATTCCAAAATAGTCTTTAAATAATCCTCAACTAGTCATTCATTTTAACTTGAGGTTATTTCAACCGTATTAAGACAATCATAGAAATGCCCAAATATAGTAACGAATACAGGCCAAGGATTTCTCTAAATTTTATAAATAACTGAATAACTCAATTTTGCTCTACATAAAATTGACAAGCAATTCTTTTACGTAAATCAATAATCGCTCGTCACTCATTATTTCATGAAAAAAAAAGTACCAAAGAGGTTTTTCAATATAGGAAAAAATTTCAATCAATGCAATTTTAATTTTCAACTTTTTATTTAAAACTATGTGAGATCACAAGAAACAATCATTCTTTATTGACAGAGTTGCATTTGAATCATAAGCTCGGTTATGAAGAAGTGATACTCAGTTAATTTAGATATTGTTTTTAAAATCATGAAATTAAGCATTATTCAGGGACTTTTGTACTGATAAAAGTCTTGCAGAGAGTGGTAGTTAAATAGAAACAGGTATTAAAATTAAATATCCATTTTAATTAATTAAAATGCATATTGTGCCAATTATCTACGAACAAAATCAAATGACTGCTGATTCTTTTAATTATTATAAAGGGCTGCATTATTACTAAAATTTACTACTATATCACCCTTAATATAGTAAACAACTATCGTGCTGCTTATAAATGAATTAAATTCAATAACCTCTTACTTTTATAATCACTGAGTACAAATCATGATTACCAAAATAGAACCATCAATATTAATAATGTGAAATTGTGCTTTTTAAAATTCCCAATTTAACAAAACTACTGATGAAAAACAAATTTTTTTCGATATAAAAATAAGAATTATTTAGAAGCAAAGGGCGAAAAAAGGCAACTTTTGGGATAGCTGGTATCTTTTTTCCTCAAATAATTAAACACGATTTTTTTTCAAATCACAAGTAACAAATTCTTTATAGAATAGCATCTATACAGAAGATTTGGCAGCAAAGTTTTGGTTAAGGTAGTCTATATATATAAATTGCAAATTTTTAACACATGGTACTAATAGAAACGTTTTAAAAGTTTATGATTATAAAGAGTTTTCCCAATCTTTTTAAATATTTAGACATCGTTATTATGACGTCATAACGATGTCATAATAACGATGTCTAAATATTACTCTTCAAAGATGTTTATCTAAAACTAATTGACAAAGTTAGTTCTTTAATGGATTTTTGGCAGATCTATTTTATCCTTCATATAATTACCTATAAGTTCTATTAACTCTATTATAACATTATTACTCTTCCTAACTATAATTTTCTTTTAATTTTTAGAATAGAAATTTTAAAAAATACAACTCCAGACTACTTGTAAGTAATTTTAAAACGATGACCTACATCATTTGAACTTAAAATATATATAATTTATGTAATATGCTTTATTTATTTATTTTTTGGGGGAGGAGATATTTTAAATATATTCAGGTTTAACAAAGAAATATTTCCAAAATTTCTATTAAATGGCTTTCTGGCACCATTCAGGCATTATAATAGGATTCTAAACACGTTTCTATCTTGAAGGAATTTCTACTTTCCGAGATGAAAACGAAGTCGCCATTTTCTGCTGTATCAACACTGTGTAGAAACTTTTTAGCCGGAACCATGATGATGCAGCAAAAGTTAAAATACAGTTTATCATGGGGAAAGAAATTTTGCTTAGAAGGTTGTGTTTGGCTTACTGCGTTTTAGGCAATTGGCTTTTGAGATCATCCTCTGAGGATGTGTCTCTCTTTGAGGGCTGTGCTGAATCGACAGTTTTGGCTAAAGTTTACTCTTCAAAAACCGTTGGTCTGTAATTTCAGAAAAACGTAATATTTAAAGCGTGTGATATAAAATTTTATTATAGACAATTTCTGGTGTTTATCTCTACTTTCTTAGTTAAGTAAATTAATGTTAAATTTCGAATTTCAATGTGTAAAGATAATAATGAAATCATAAAATTATTTTTTCAATGTTCCATCATTAATATCTGTAATGAATTATGATCTTTCATACATAAATAGAAGTTAGCATTTTTACTCTGTGTACTTCTAGGCATTGGGATGCTGTTGTTTGTTTTAATGATAAATATTTGAAACATTTGAAAGGTACACTATTATGATATCCTATTGCATGAAATTTTTTATGCAATATATGAGAATTCAACAAACAAAGGAACTAACATGAAAGATATTATTTTTTACTAAAGGGATAGTGTCATTTACGTGTTTAAATACAGCATCTTTTTATTCATTACTTATAAATGACACTAAAGTAATTTACCAATAAATGATATACGTCATTCTTCAGTCATAAACAATATGAGAAAATAAAACGCATATGCTATAATAATCAGTCCGAACACAAAATTCCTTATATATTTATGATTATTAGAATGCCTGCATAAAATAAATTTTTGATCTTATTGCTTGATAATTAATTAACACAAAAGTAGTTTTTCTGTGTTTGAGATTAGAATTAAAAAAATAGTTTCAGCTTTAGTTCAAAACATCCCATTTTTAGCATGCATTTGTGTCTGCAAAGGGAGAATTACTGTAAAAACCTTAGTTTTTAGATTTATGAAATAAGTTCTGTTAAATTATTGTTTTGAAAAACAAAAACTGTAACACTTGTTGTTTAATTTAAGACATCATTCCAAATGCTCTATCTGGTTAAGATAAGTCATCTAAAAATTTCTTTTTAAATAATAAGCATTTATCAAATGTAAAACAAATGCTTTCTGAAAAATTTTCATATAGTTTCATTTTCGAAAAGTTAAACAAGTTTTTTCTTCCTTTCCTATTTGTTCCAAATCAAAACTCGGAGTTCTCTCCTACAGCTAAAATTTGCATTTAAATTTCGTTATTTTATCTTAAACTTTTAGATATTTTGAAACTTAGATTATCTGAATTTCAAGCTGGTAATGACATTCCAAACGAAATCTGAATTATCTGATATGATTCTAGCTCTAAATCTACATTTTACTTTGTTCCCGTTTGAACAATTCGTATATATTTATAAGTATGAACCTAACAGTCTGGGAACAAATAAAATAGTTCTCAATTTACTAATATGCAAATATTTGCTCCAACAGTTTTATAGAACATGTAAAAGGCACATCTCACTTCAAAGCTTACATTGAGAGAACGTCTCATTAAAGGTTATATAAAGAGTTTTTCTAGTCGCACTTTTATCAAAATACTTTCTGGAGAGCGTGCATGCATTGTTTACTAATAAAATGCAGTTTAAAACCCATGCTACACTTTTGTTATAATAAAATGTACCATTCTTGTTTTGGGGTTACTGTTGCCGTTGTGGCCTCTTAGGCCAGAACAATTCCCCAAACAATGTGATGTTCTAAGGTTATAATTGTTATAAGATTTATTTTCGGATTGTTATCTATATATATAAAACAGTTCCGTAACTCTCTGACTTACTGATTGACTGACTGACATATAACGCACAGACCAAACGGCTGGACCTGAAGGGCTGAAATTTTGCATGGCGATTCTTCTTATAGTGTAGGGGTGCACTAAGAAAGATTTTGAAAAATTCTTCTTAGATTTTTAAAAATAAAATTTTTAAGCTGCTTTTGTAACATTCTTTAAAGTTTCCATTTAAAATAATAATCCGAGAGTTATAAAATTTATATCACGAGAAAGATCATAAAATTTCTTTTAAAATGAAATCTTTTTCGCATCTTTACCTCCATTTTCTGATTCTTGGTGAATTTTTAAAGATTAATTTACAGAATTTAATTAATTAAATGCTGATCACGTAGTTTCTTTTCTTTTTGTGATACTTTAAACTAATTTTGCGTCACGTGCATAACAACAAAATAAACAAAAAAGTATTTTTTGTTTCTTGCTAATGTGGCGGACGACTGAACATTATCCAAAAAAATATTAAAATACAGTAAAAGAAATGTTCGTCAAACTGTGCTATGTTAACTGTACTATATTCTTTAGTAAGTTCTATTAGATTTAATTTGAATATTTTCTTCTACATTATTTTGTCTACTAAAATATCCGGTACAATTTTTTTGTAAATAAATGTTTTTGTTTGTTTTGGCATTAATTGCATACATTGACCGTTGTATTTAATTTGAAGGTACTCCGTAACGAAACAAGGGTATTCAGCTAGTTTACACATAAATATTCACACAAAATAGTACATTATGGCTCATAATGAATATAAAAAGCTCTGTTTGTCATTTGGACCAGTATTTAAAGTCATGATTTTTTTTAATATTCATAGATTACCTGAGTATTTAAATATATAAATAGCGCAGAAGAAAATTATTACTATGGAACTATTCTTCAATTAATAGTTACCTGATTGGACTACACATTATACTATTCTACATGCAGTGTACCATTATAAGAATATTGAGCATTTACAAAAAATAATCAGATATAAATCATATAAACAAAATTAATGCTAAATATAAATTTTAGATAATATCAATGTTATACATTTATAATATTTTTTTGTGTATTTTATTATAACAAAAGAGAAAACTACAAACATAGAAATGATTTTACAGAAATAAAATGTACAAAGGGCGTTCCTTGAAAACTGAGAGTAGAATCACTAAAAATAAAGAAATACAGGCACAGTAAAATATATGCTTTTCTTTTTCAAAATATCTTCCGTCAAATGATATGCAACGGTCATATTATTCGTTCAGTTCACTTTTCAAAGCATTAGCCGAAAGTATTTTGTGGACACTGCCTCCGCGCACCCTGTACAGCTGAAATAGCGTAAGTACATGCATTAATTTTTTTTCCTTGGAGTTTGTCTCCTAACATCGGAAACAACCAGAAATAGCATGGTGAGAATAAGCCTAGTTGTGGAACTAGCCCGAACTGTAAGGAGGTTGTGGCTTGGTTTCAATGCTATAAAATTTAAATACTTTTTATTTATAATAAAAGGTTACCACAGAACGCATTTCCTTTCTTAACCCTGAATCGCTCGTCACCTCCATTACTGTACGCAAAACTCAAAGAGTCTTTAAACAGCTGCTCAACGACGAAAGCAGAATCGTCTACCAAGTTAAAAAACTTTTCCCACAGATTTTTCTTTAACCCTTAATTGGCAACACAGGTCTCAGATACGCTTAGGTTTGCTAATTTCCCGTAATTCATACTTTAGCGCTACAGGTAGCCCTCCTATAGCACGGCTTCTTACAACACGGTTTCGCTCTAACACGATGGGTTAAATTGCGGGAACCCTCATATAACACTGCAACCTGTAACATGGTTTCGCTCTAACAAGATTAAAAAATTGCGAAAATCTTTGTACAACACTGTACTTCTACAGCCCTAAATATCATGATTTTTGTTTAACACTTTTAAAAACTAAATTACCTTAAAATAATGACGGGTAGGAACAATAAACTATAGTGGCTTTACATGAAAATGTATAAACAAAGTATAATTTATTCGTTTATAACTCTATAAAATTTCAAGAAGGTCTAAGCTTAGCAGAAAATCTGGAATATTTTTTCTTGAATGCAGACCCTTCCGCTGAAAGAAGCCGAAAATTCAAAAGGGAGCTGCAAAATTGTCTATCTCCATACCGTGAAATTTACAATGACCTTGTAAGAACCAGTAAACAAACTAAAATTACAGATTGTTTAAAGAGGATAGAAGGTGCAAAAAATCTAAATGAAGAAAAGGTTCTGAAAGTGAAGGTGACATCGTTTAACCGAAAACATGTTCTCGTTTCATTGTACTTAGCAGTGATGAGGAAGAAATTTATTAAATTAAGGTCACAGTAAATGAAAATAATATTTTTTGTTTCTTTTCGTTTTGTATTATACATACATTTATATTTTTAATAAAACTTAACTTGCTTATATGGAATTTAAAAAAATATTTTTAATAAGTTTTCGGAACGTAACTCCCTTTTTTGTACTGTCTCATATAACACGGTTTCACACAACACGGCATTTTCTAGGAACCTATCTACCGTGTTATAGGAGGGTTACCTGTGCTTGTCAAATGAAACATTCGGTGTATGCTCATGGTAGATAGTCTAAACAATGCTTGTGAAGTTTCAAGCCAATTAGTTGTGTTTTGTGGTTTCAGTAAGGTCATAAATAAAACGTACGACGTCTAAGAGACGCCTATTACTTGAAGTGTCAACATGTGTGCTCATCTTACAGACGTCTATTACCTGTAACGTTCTTTGCTACTACGTGTGAGGTACGTACCTAACCAATAATGACAAGTTTTATGTTTGAATGTGTTTGCTCAGCATGTTGTTCTTCTCAATTTATTTTTATACATACGTATTTTTATTTACTCTCCTAAATACCTTGGAGAGTTCTAAATCCTACATGTTCTAAAAAAAATTACTAAATGTTTCCTCCTGTCAATTAAAGTTTTAACTAATTTATTGATTTATGTTCTTGATAGATTACATTCAAGATCAATGCAATTATATTCAAAAGTTTTTTAAATGATATTTCCTTGATTGCATACATTTTTTCCTTTCTCTTTTCTCTCCATCTCCGAGAAATGTGTTTGCAGAAAAAATATTTACAAACAAATTCTTGAACATAATTTTGCGCCAATATTTATATATTTATTTATTTACTTTGGTATACGTCAAGTTTTATTTCAGCATGGCAAGTATATTTTCTGCTAAGAGAAAAAAAAATAATGTCAATGGATGCTCTCCCTGAAGAAGAGGTTGAGCCAAGTGATGAAGAATTTGATTCAGATGATTCCTACAATGCCGAGGATTAAATAGAACATTCTGAACATGACACTGAGTCTGAATTAGATAAGCAAGACATTGAGGATGAGGCAAACGAAAGGGTCGGTGGAACTTCAGTGGAAGAGGTTGTTCCTAGCCCCTCTGGTGATGGATCTTCAATGACAAAACAAAATAAAGCCGTCAATTTGATATCCTCCATGCATAACTCAAAATTTAGCGACCGATCCAGTAAGAAAGCAGAAAAAATAAGTTTTTACAATTCAACAAAATCAAGAGTGGATAATTTAGACAAAATTATCGCGAACTATTCACAAATAAAAGGTCAAGACGGTGCCCCAGACAATATTTTACAATAAAGAGGTAGTCTTGATAGCGGTTAGTCTTGTAAATTCTGGCATTATCTGTGCCAACTATGATGAGACGCCTGTAATGACACGTTTTGATTTTATAAATTCATTAGCAAACAGTTTGTTAGAAAAACAAGTGCAACGTCGGTTGTCCATCCCAAACCTTCCGGATGACCTAAAAAAATAACACGAGACATTCTTGGAGAACCTGAAGAAATGCGTAGCGCCTCTCAAGAAATTTCTTATAAGCTTCCAAAGAGAAAAACGTGCCGATATTGTCCTTATCAAAAAAGGAGGCAAACTGCATACAAATGTATAAAATGAGAAAATCCGTGTTGCTTAGAGTGCTAGAAAAAAGTGTGCAATTCTTGTGCTCCTGGAGTAAAAAAGTAATTTTTGTTTACGTGATACCGATTTTAATTGTATTTTAAGTGTATTATTTTAACTGTACGTATTATTTAATTTTAATTGTATTGTGAACAATCAAATAAAACATATTTAGTTAATTTATATGTATTTTTATCAAATTTGCACCTCTAAAATAAAGTTTTGTTATCTACACGTCTCACAGACGCATGTTACTTGCATCGAACAAAATATGTGTGTTACCAGTTAAGGGTTAATTCAGAAAGTCAACTGCAGTTTTTTTCGCAATGTTGCCAACTCGAGAACAAAAAAAAATTAGTGTTTATGGAACGTCCTTTCTAGATAAAATTAATTTTTCTCCCTATATAACACTCAGAATATTTTAAATGCAACCATAATATACATACATACATATATATATATATATATATATATATTCTTCTGCCCTTAATATTAATTAAATATATATATTTTACTCGTAATTCATTATATGTCTCTTTTAATTAACAGCAGGTCTTAACATCATATGACACAAAAGTTAAGGTCAAATCTAAAGATCTATTGACTAAATCAGTTAGAAACCGAAAGCAGTTGAAAATTGTAAACAAAGAGACATGACACTTATATTAAACTCATCTAATAAAGAAGATTCCATTCATTACTATCTAGTTATGTATATATATATATATATTATCTTTCATTTGTTTTTCCTAAAAAATATTATCAAATAGCACCTTTAAATGTCGATTTTTGGTCATGTGCCAAAGTGAACTCAGACATATCAGATGAAGAGACATCGTTATTGGGCTTACAACGGTTCGATACACAGAAACCATTTCGGATGGAAAATAATTTCTTTTGTTACAAGAGAAAATAAAGTAGGTATTAAGTTTGGATTTTCTTTAAGAAAAAAATAAGACCTGAACTAAATCTTCAAATATTAGAGCATGTATGTATAAAGAAGGCCTATCAATTATCATACCCAGTTGTCGGATTCGGGGGAGACATTCTTAAATCATCTTCAAAAAGTGATTTTCGGAAACAAGATTTTTTTTCGAAATTTTGTCTCCATCTCTCTTATTACATGCATATAACTTCATCCATGACATTCCTATTTCTTTTTTATTAATATTTTCATTTCCTCAAAATTTCCTTTCCTTTGACTTTTTTCTCATTTTGGCAGCACATTTTCAAGGAACGATCAAAAATATATTGTGAGAGAAGATAACCCCGTTATGGCATCATAAGCAAGATTAATTACCTTTTTGACTATTTTATAACACAATATTTCTGTCATATCCTAATTCTGAAATCCTAATTGCTTGAGTGCACAATAGTTTTTATATTATAAAAAAAATTTATATTCTCGAATTCATCATTATTTTCATTCTTAAGTGGACAAGGCACTTTCAAACTTAAATTTTTTAATTAACAATTTTTAACTCTATTTACAGATTGAGACTAATTAAAATTCTCTCTTACTACGTTGAAGACCCTTAGAATTCAAAATAAGGATTTTTTTGTCAGAATTATGCTTGTAATTCAAAAAGTTTTCAAAAATGTTGCCAATTTCTAAAATGCTCCATGAGCATTCCATATCATTTTAAAATCTTAATTTTTTTAATATAAGTTAACCATTTATATATAAACAGAGTTGTGCATTGAATTTTTTTTTGACACTAATGCCACAAATATACATTTTTATTAATTTGTCTGTTGTTTTTTTATGTATTTGCATGCTTTTACAGTATTTCACTGTCTATAAATTTGAAAAATATGTGTGATTTCAAAGAAAAATGCACAGTTTTTTGTCAAACAACTCAATTAACAATCCTGAAAATTTTGGGAAAAATGAAAAGAAAATTAATGGGCATGGAGTATTTTGAATTATTCTAGCATTTTTGAAGGATGTTTGAAAATCCGGTCTTATTCTTCGACAAAATACTTATCTGTGAATTTTAAGTGTCTTCAATGTAGTAAAAGGGAATATTAAGTATTCTCATTATGTATATAGAGTACAATATTGGAAATAAAAAATAGGTTGAAGGTCCTTTGTTCCCTTAGTATTGACCCAAATTTCAAAGTTTGCTCTTGTTCAAAGTACTGTGCACTACCTCTACTGAATTCACTCATCTCAATCTTAACGTATGGAGAAAATTTGTATACGATTTACAGCTGCATAAATGCTGATAATCCAATAAAAATGGTATTTTCAGATAGCCTGAACTTTTCTGCATCATAGACGAAATTTATAAAATAAATCATGTTGCAAGGTCCAGAAAAGTTCATGCCATCTTAAAATACCATTTTTATTGAATTATCAGCATTTATGTAGATGTAAATAGTAGACACATTTTCTACATGGGTTAACACTGAGGTGAGCTAATCTAACAGGGTTAGTACACTGCAGCTTTAAGAAGGAAATAAAAAGGGGCATATAAAAAGGGTCCCATTGCATTTTTTCTGATAGAATTTTATTATCTTATCAAATATGAAATTCCTACCATGAAAAAAATCCAAAATTGTAAAAATTACTTCCATGGGTTTATTTAATTATATCATTTCAGAGAAATTCAATCTCCCGAAAGAACACAAATTTAGAAACAGTTTTTAATTTTTATTTGACTTTGACCTCCTCGATTATTTTGACCAATAAACTAATAGTTTTAAAATTAATATTTCTAACACGAATAGCATGCTCAATCTATGTATTCATAAATAAACAGGTAAATTTAGTCTGTAGTCCACTTTACTCTAATTACAAGCTTTTCACGCTTGTACATTAATACTTTGTGAGTGTTTTATGCTTTTCTGTGTCTCATCTCTGTTTGGTTCATCTCCAAATACAACAGTAAAAGGATTAGAGGAAAGAATTCTCCTCTTATTCCCAAAGCCTCGTCGTCATAGCAACAGACAGGCTTCGCTTAATTGCATACAGGGTGTTAGGATCATTTGTACGAATTCTCCCCTGATCATTATAGCTTCTTAAACAAGTGATTTATTTTGCCAAGTACGGGATTTCCACCAAGATCAGATTTCAAGCGCTTTGATTACTTTTCACGTTCCCTGAAAGAAATGCGATTGTTTATTTTTAATACGTCGTAAACCGTAGATTCAATTTTATCAGTGACAAAAACGCTTAATGTTTATTTGAACTGTATTAGCAATGATGAAATGCACAAATATAATGAAATTGAATTATAATGAATTAAGATAATTATGATAGTTAATGACAATTAGTATTATAATTACCTTAAATGGATTTTATACCTGTAAAAACAGTTTCAGAAATGTCCCTGAAAATGAAATCAATGTTCCTCTGAATTTATTTCAAGATCCTATGAATAAGTAATATCTGGTTTAATACCTGAATATCAGTATTCGAGCTCTAGAACGATTAAAAAATATGGCATTTATAAGAATGTGTTTTTAACCCTCTAACGGTACGGTGTGAGTGGGATCCGACCCAATGGTGTGTCTTACCCCTCCCGTACTACCCCTCTCATTGCAAGAAATCGAGTTGACAAGGAACCCTACCAGATAGACCTACTAGACCACCCTACTAGATATAGAATTAAGTAAATACGAGTGTCTTTGTTAAAAAACATTTTCATGATCACTAGTCATTTTTAAAATTTTTTTTTATTTTAGATTTTTTTATTTTTTTATTTCGATTTTGAAGGCCAAAAATGACAGTATATATTGTTTTTTTTACATTTTTGTGCTCGGAAAGTCGGTTTCACTAACTTCTAAAACTAGGTAGACTAAATTGCATATTAGACCTAATATATACAACATTATATGTAAATGCCAAAGAGATTTTCTTTGTTTAACAAAATTACAATTCGTTGGTCATTTTTTCTACAAAAAGGGTTTTATTTCATGTAAAATATTATCAATAAATGTTATTATACAATAAAAATGCTTATTGTGTACTTATTTCTACCAAAAACCTCATCAAAATAGAGATTGGATTGGATCCGACCCGACTGTACCATCTATTTCGTCTTAAACCACTATACCGCTTGAGGGTTAAATTCATAGCAATTTTTCTATGAATTCTGTTCAGTATAATTTCGGCTGCACATTCCGAATTTAGAATAATACTCATGAGAGTGAACTTAGGCTTTTGTCAAATCGTACAACGTGTGTAAAAATCAATCAAGAAATGCCTCATGTATAAAAAAGCTATTTGTTTGGGAATAAAATTGACAACTTTTGTAAAAGATATTTTTTCTTATTAAATAGGGTGTTCTAAATATAAAGGATTCAGCATAATAGGTATCTCAGCTTCGATGCTGAAATCATTTGCAAATATGGCTCCTGTTCACATAAAAGTATTTCTTAGAAAGTTTGTGACGTCAACAAACTCATGTTTTCGGGTGGGGAGGGGGGAGGTTGTTGTGCCTGAGAATATTTTTCCATCGCTATCGATAAGTTAGTCTTTATCTGAACGTCCATTTTTGTCAAGATTTTTTTTAACTTCTAGCCTACAGAAACTATTAATCTTAGAGTAAATGGGGGTGAAGTTTCGGAATCTAAATGAAGTATAGAATGAAGTTTCGGTTGCTGTTTAATTTGGAATTTAACCAGCAATTCTTATGATTCGCTACTTGTTCTATCATCCTTCACGTGAGTGGCAGAGGGAATTCGCTATTACACTCCTTATTGACATTTTTTCGAATGTTCTGTAGTAAAATTAGGTATTGATAAAACAGTATATTGATTGATTAAAGCTGTAACTTAATATTGAAGTAAAAAGAACCGAACTTAAGCGTCAAAGTCTTGGTAAATTTGTGCAGTTGTTAATACTATTTAATGTAATAAGGCCGACATTAGACATTACAGGCCAGCTTACAATATTTTTACAAGATATTGGCAACAAGTATCGATGGGCTGGAACAAATTTGCAACTTTTTATGCATATTTACAGAACAAGAAAAACGTTTTGATAGGAAATTTTTTAGTCTCTGAACTTACCTGTTTCCCCAATCCGTAATTTAACATCTCGAGAGATTTAGGGTTGAATATTGGTTAGACCAGTGTTTCCTAAACGTTTTTTGATCGTGGAACTCTCAGAACCCTTTTTAAAGTTCCCGGAACCCTCTACATTCTTTTAATCAATAGAACCTTTCCTCTCCTAAATGTAATGTGATATTCAATGAAACAAATGTTGTTTTAACAGTTTGATTTTATTGAATTAAACAAAAGAATCATAAATAAATTCTTCATAAACCAAAAAATAGTGATTATAAAAGCAAAATTAGTATACAAAATTATAAAACAAAAGTACTTTGGTTTTCAATCTGTCTCGCGGAACCCCCTAAATTTTTTGGCGGAACCCCAGGGTTCCGGGGAACACAATTTGGGAAACTCTGGGTTCAACTGAATAAGGTTTGGGTCGTTTTCATTTATAACTTTGTTATATTGAAAGGAATCTGTTATAAGTCTATAACTTATTTCAGTGGTTTCCAACCTTTATGCTTCTACGCCTCCCTAAAAAAATTATTTTTCCGCGCCTCCCTATCTTTTAATAGATATAATAATATAGACACGTTTTAAATAATAATAACTTTATTACAAAAAAATGAAAACTACAATTAACAGAATAATAAAAAGATTTTGCTATAACAATACGATCATGCATATTTATTTTTATATTAAATTACTAATTAAACTACATCTAACGCATCAAAATTTAATGCGAGGGTTGTTGTTGTTTATTGGCACAAAGTTTATCAAATCTTGGGGGTAAAATGGAGAGTGCCGCTCGTAACTCTTTTTCGACTATTAACCTGGTTCGATATTTGGTTTTCATTGCAGCCAGTGCCGAAAAGCCCGTTTCGCATAAATAAGACGTTACAAACGGTAGGAGCACTTGCATTGCTTTGCAATACAAAGATTCATACACTCCAATGAGATTCATCCAAAAATGAATTATGATTTCATTTTGAAACTTTTGTTTTAGTGAGCTATCGCATGACAAATCTATCAATTTTTCTTTTTCGATGGTTGTCAACTCAAATTCGTCTATTTATAGATATTATGGTTTATTCATTTATTTATGGATATCATGGTATACCCACTGATTTTTTATTAAAAAGTTTTGGCGCCTCCCCTGGCAATAGTCCACGCCTCCCAGGTTGGAAACAGTGGACTTATAGAGAACGTTCCTTTATTGCAAAAAGTAATAATTTGTGCATGTTAAGTGTATACAAATTTTCTTGGCGGTTTTTATAATAAATATCCTTTAAGCATTGTAAATTTGATTTAACATTTCTTGAATCCTATTTTACATCAGATTATATATTTATTTACACAAATTTAAAGAATATATAAGGAAATAAATAACAAAGAAGTAACTGAAACGCGTCACCTTATCTGCGTTTCACAGTTAGTTTACCTTGTCTCGCTGAACGAACAACTGCCATGTACAACTACTAATTTAAAATTCCTTAGATCAAAATAAAAATATTGCCGACTCCCAAATTGATTATTAATCATAACCATTGCTTAGAAGTTTGACATTTCTCCCACTGTAAATTACAAACTCTCATTAAAGTTCAAAATATTACAAAGAAGTTTCTCTCGAGAAACTTTTATAAAGACGGCTGTTCGAAACTAAATACACCAGACAAAATAATTAATAATTTCACTGATTTTTAAATGTTTCATTTGCATCTGTAATTGCTAAAATGATATATTTTGCAATATTGTACTTCGAAATTTCCCATTTGTCGTTTATTTTGAAAATTCATTTCCATCATTCGCGACATTAGTAAGTTTTCCAAATCCCATTATTTCCTTCCAACTCTCAAACTTTGTTCCAATTATACTCCGTTATGAATTTCATTAGGATTTCATTCACAAGTTTCTCGTTTATGAGTCCTGAGAATTCACGACGTTGAACAAAATTTGAATATTCCATTAATTACTTCCCTAAATATGGAACTCGGAAGAGCCTTTGTAAAATTATTTTCTTTAGTTATTTGGATATTTTTCCTTTTGTCAAATATTGCAAACCTGATTTAAGATACGCTGAGTGTACTTTCTAAACATACATATGCAATATTATTTGTAAGAAACAAGTTTTTGACACTTTATATTTTTCAACTATGCATTTAATATTGAATTAAAAAAATGACCGTTGCGTTGCAAACCAAACCAAACCAAACCATTAATATACAATTCTGTACCATAAGGAAACGCTATTTAATTAATCGTTTGAAACAACTTACTCTTAAGAAACCAATATTATGTTATAATGTTGCACCTTTTAGCCCACATACAAATATAGATTACACTAATAAAAGATGGCTAGTTGATATGTAACCATAGAAGAATTTACTTTAGGGTTTCTTAATTAGTGAAGTCATTTTGTTAAAGTAATGATGCATTCTGATTCCCATATCGAAAAATTATTTTAAAACACAACTTTCGTTTAAAAAGACGGTTAGAGTCTCGCTAAATATAGGAGTGTTTGGAGAAGTTCTGAAATGGCTCTAATCTGTAGGTCCTTGCACGTTTATTATCTAAAGTTAACCACAGCACTGAAGAAAACCGAACTGTAAATGAGAAGTGAGGATAAGTGTTACATCATTATTATTTTGATACAGAATATTTCAAAGTGATTGCACACCACACGTCAATAACACAATTCGGTAGAAGTATGATTGTGCAAATACAGAAAAAAGTCTGCTCAGAAAGACCTAGCTCAAAAGTTCTCCAAATTCCTCTGGTCTGAAAGAGTTGTAGAAGCATACCTAACTACCAGAAAAAAATTTCGTGATTATAGAAGCTATAGACTCTCCTATGAAAATGTGTAAATATTGCTATTTTCGTCACATTCCAAGATTTATTGAAGTCGTCGATTACCATGTAGGACAATTTTCTGATATCCAAGCGTCTAATCAGTTTATGACCTGATTATGAAAGAGTTGTAGAAGCATACCCAACTATCAGAAAATAATTTTCACTGTAATAGGAGCAATAGACTCCTTCTATGAGAAAGTGTAAGTAATCCTATTTTCGTCGCATTCCTAGATTTATTGAAGTCGTTGATTACCATGTAGGTCAATTGTCTGATATCAAAGCGTCTAATCAGTTTATGACCTGCGATACAATCTTTAAAAATAGCACTGTGCTCACCTTTTTGGCCTGAATCAAGTGGAGGAAGGAAATTTTTTGCTTTGTGCATAGGCGAGATGAACGTGTTTGGGTACGGAGTCTAGATAATGTTTTCTATGTTCGTTGTTCCAAATAAAAATCTTAATAGAGGTTTTCGGATAGTTTTTGATTGTTCACTTGGATGAGCCTCATTTGTTGTAAATAAAATCCTGAAGCCTTACTCTGAATATACTGCATATTCCTTATGTCCCTACCTCATGACACCGTAATATTTTTTTTCATAAGAACCCATGTCATCTTCAGCTTTATTCAGTGAAAACTCAAACAGTTTAGAACGATTTTAATTAGTGTTTAGGTATAAATTTGGCTCTTTGAATAATATAGATGCTAGCCCTATCTCTGAATTATCAACCTGGTCTAGATTTACAAGATGAAAAAGAAAATGCTTGAAGTTTCAAGTACTATTTTACTCTATTCAACACTTTTCGTAGACAACACATTACTTTAAGCCTGCTGTTAGGAAGCACTTGTTTTAACTGGCCAAAGGCATAAAGTCTATTCTCGAGACATAGATATAAAAGTACTGGAGTGAAGTCAAAACTTAAAGTACTGGATTATTTCTCTCGTGTCCATTTAATTACGATATTTGCAGGTAATTTGTTTGTTGGAGACTAGCAGCACATCCTCAAGAAATTCAACTATTTGCTGGCTTGTTTGATCAAGAAATATTTATATTTTAATACAGAGGCCAACACTGTACTTTAAGCTTAAGATTTATTTCGGTGAAATGTAGAATTTTAATGCAACACTTTTTAAACTTTTCTTATTATAATAGTTTGCCCAAACAATTTTGCGAAATGTTCAGGGCTTAGCAAGGAATGTTGTACAAAGAAACCAAAATTTGGTGAACTTTATGCTTTCTTGCTCCTTACAAATTTAAAACTTTGTTAAAAATATTTTTTAAATTTATACAGTGGTTGTTTGAGTATATTTTTATTGTTTTTAAATCAAATGACGTTTTAGAATTTTAGATCTTATTTTCAATCTAGTTGTATGAATATATATATTTTTCGAATACTTGATTGTTGATCTTCTTTCGATCATTCTTTCTCTTAAAAGCAGTGAATGGACATTTTTATGTTTAATAGTAATAAAGTTCTTCATTATCCCTTTAGACACGCTGATTCTATGCTTCTCACAACATTTATCTCCATTACGGAATACGAAGGTATCTATTCGAAAAAGAAAAAACAAATTTATATTAGTTTCCATTACTTAAGTCCAAAGCTTGTTTAAGTGGTTTTTTCAGAGCCGCAATAATAGGTAAATACCCCAATCAATAATTTAGATTATATAAAATAATCTATTTCCATAAATGGTTCTTTATTTGGTTTTTTATTTAATTTAAAATGTTTTCTAGAAATTTGCAATTCCAATTTTTAGAACCCTTTTGAATATAGTATTTTTTTTAATATGTTCACCTGTAAAAAAAAGTTTGCATAATTCAACAGAATTTGGCTTGTACTCGAGAAAATAATGTAATAAAACGCGAACAAAGATCTGATAGCATTGTTTTTCTAGTCTTTCTGTTCAGAACAACAAGTTTTGTATAGAAAATATGTATTTAATCTAATAGTGATATAAATTATGCTAATAAATATAAACATACCTGAAAACGTCTGATAGAATTATTGTGGAGTATAGCGTAATCTTTATTTGTATATCTATGAAGTACTTAAGATATTCAAAGAGAAAATTTATAGTTAAACAACAAAGAAAAAACAAAGACATAATCTCTTTATTCAAGCTATATATTTTACATAAAGGTCTGGCGTGTATCACAGACAAACCGAATTAAAATATATAGAGAGCGAAAAAAGTTTGTCTGTGTTTATTGATGCATGTATCAAAACAAGTCTATATGAATACATTTTTCAATATGAAAAGAAATATTTTACCCTCTCAAAAGTTTTACCGTTAAAGCAATTCTCTATTGGATTCCAATATTTTCAAACAAGGATTTTTAGATTTAACTTCAACTACAACTAATACAATTGTTTTCCAGTATTTAGTCTATTCTAATTCCCTTTCTTCAAACCTAAATTTTCATTTTATCTGTCTAGAGTCTTGAATAAAGAAACTCCGCGTCCCTTTCATACGGAAGAATATTTTCGCCGCTATTCTGCTGTATTTCAGATTGTCAAACATCAGATAAATGCATCCGTTTAGAAACTTCCATAAAGAGATGTTGAGTCAGATTAACTTTTTCTGAACAAACTGTTATGAAAGATGCATTTTAAATAACAATATTTACCTCAAGGCTTAGCAAAATCTAAACTGAGATGTCAAAAAATAAACCTTCGCGGTACCACATTTCTTTCACATGCTTTATGCATCAGTTGGTTGCTTGAAGGCTTTCTTTTTTTTCTGAGATTCATATTTTCAGATAAACGTTTTGTTAAAAATTCACGGGTTTTGAATTTTCGGGTTTACTTTAACGTTGGCTTGAAGTCTTTGTGCCCGTGATAATTCTCAGGAAATGTTTGCTCCCATGCGTTTAATTTTTTACTTTATTGTAACTAAGTGGTACACAAACGCACAATACATAAACATTTCCGTCATATTAATAGGGGGGGGGAAGCCAGTCCAAAAATTTTTGGGATGCTAAAAACACACTTTTCTGACTCGAAACATGCACGTTGCTGGGTAGCTGCAAATACAAAAAAGAGTGGCAGAAAATTCTTATCATATTACGAGTTTTAGTAAGTATTCCTTCATTGCTGATCTTGCATCACGATGCGATATGGCAAGCATAGTGACATACATTTTAAAAAATTATCTTAAAATAGAAGATGAATGGTGTTAGATAAAATGCTGATATTGATCTCTGTTATCAGTTTTCGCTGATGGTACATCATTAAATCAAGAATTACCAAGCCTGCCAATAACTGCGAGAAGTTCTGGGGTTTTGACGAATTCTATTTCCAGTCCCATCACAATTTACAGAGTTAGCACTGATGACCTCTCCATTCAAAGTTCCTTTTGAGATTATCAGGAATCTTTAATTTACACATCTTGTGCAGGATTCTGAAATTATTGTTTAGGAAACCTTGTTAGGTAAAACAGATTCTATCTAGCTCTAAATGGTTTAGTTAAAGTATTGAAGTAAGATTCCGAAAATATTGTTTAGGAAACTTTGTTAGACATAACAGATTCAATCTAGAACGAAAAGGCTCAATTCAATAATTATTACTCTAGGTTCTTCTCGAATAGCGAATATTAACTGAACTGTTTTCTTTAAACATAAAAAATGCCATCTGTGTATTTCAAAGTACTTTTAACATATAACGCTGAATCCATTATTCATTATTTCTGTACTTCGTTTTCACAACGAGAAAATTAAGCTTGAACTGGGCTGTTATTTTACCACAGCAGTAATCAAACCTTAAAAACAAAGAAAGAGATGAATTAGTTCAATGAACTCTTCACAAATCTTTTTGGGATATTTACGAGCTAGAGTCTTTTTTTCAAGTAAAATTCTTACTGCAGAAAACAATCATTATTCAAATCTTTGAGTTAGTCCTTTTCAAAGCGTATCTCAAACACGAAAAAAAATTTAAAAGGATAATTTAGTTGAATTTAAACTAAATATAGTAAACTGTAAATTAGTAGAAAATAATCCGGTTTGACCCAATTTTCCCAAAGTGGAGCCGAGCAGTAAAACGACATACCAGCGAATATTTGTAAACTTTAGTTATAAAGACCAAAATCACATCTTATATATAAAGCAGAAACAGGAAATGGGACGTGTGTGTATGTGTATGTGAGTCACAAAAACTCAAGAACCGTGAGCCCTACTTTGATGAAATTTACACGGTTTAATGTGCTTGAAAATTTAGGATGAATGTGACTATTTTCATCCCTCTACGATGTTCCATTCCCGAATTATGTTAGAACAAGTTTGCGCGGTATCAACAGATATTTTTGTTCAAAGCCGTTGTAACATTTCATTGTTGCCAATTAAATTATAACATTTGCGTAAAAATAAATAGACATGAATTAAAAACGTGATTTATTCATATATTGGTGCATGCAAGAAGGAATTTGATATATTATTTTCATATACTTGCCGACGCCAGAATATTTCTTTTTAAAAATGAAAATATAAAGATGGAAAGTCATTCATTTTCAATGAATATGTTCTCAATCCATTTCATGCATTAAAACTATCCCAAGCTACCTGTTGAAACTCAAATATACTGAAGGACACGTTCACTTAGCTAGAAACACGTGCGTTTAGCCTTGACGCGATGATTTATATAACTGAAGTGACATTGAAACATAGCAGACGATTTAGTTTTGAGAAAAAATTACAATCATGAAATAAGTGTATATTCTAATTAAGAAAGTCTGAAAATGGCATTGAAACGTAGCAGACGATTTAGTTTTGAGAAAACATTCCGAGCATAAAATATGGGTGTATAATTTTTCTGTAATAATTATCAGATTTGCTGTGTTTATTGATTCTTTTTCTATAATAATAAATCCATTTGGGGCAGTGAGAAAATAAATTGATTAATTGGGGATTATTATATTAATTACATTTATTAATGATGATTATGATTTTTTGAATTCATTGCTTAATGATTGTGGTTAGTACATTGATTGATTATGATTCCCAAATAATGGAAACAACTTTGGTTTATACTGACAAATTAATTTATTGATTATTAAAACACAAATAATACGCTACAAGTTACTAAATATTTCCTCCGGCAATTACACATTATTCACAACTTCTTTACTACTAAATTAATTCTCTACTACACATATATTTAACTCATTCAATTATTATGACAATATTTCGTACTTCATCTACACATATTACTCTCAACTTCATTCCTACTAAATTAATTCACCACAACACCTATATTTAATTCATTCAATTATTATTACAATCTTTCGTACTTCATCTACACACATTACTCTCAACTTCATTACTACGACACATGTATTTAATTCATTCAATTATTATTACAATCTTTCGTACTTCATCTACACATATTACTCTCAACTTCATTACTACTAAATTAATTCATATATATAACCATAACCTCATAATAATTAAATTGTTTTTTACGAATTGTCGGTCATCTCCTTAACATCTTATATTCAAACAATATACTCATCGTGCTCTATATTAATTATTAAGGCTACACACTGAGAAGCAATGATAGTAATATAAAAAGGAAACGCAAAGTCGGGTACCTCGGAAGATGACTGTTGAATCACTATGGACAGCTGGCACTCGTAATGACGAACTTCGTTGTATTTATCATCGCACGGAACTAGGGCACTTTCTTGTCTGGTATAAGGCTCCATCAGTCATGGCAGACACTCTACGCTCATCGTCGGTTCTCTAACTCCATCACTCCTTGCAGACCCTCTGCACGGGACACTGGGCGCTCGACAACTTCTATCTCCAAACTTCTAACTCACCCTCCTCATAGGTATATGTGCCTTGACACCACTTCTATATCTCAAAAACTTCTGACTAACTCTCCTTCTTAGGTTGTCTGTCTTCCTTTCTTATTTCATATTATTTTCTTATTAATGTTGACTCCGCCTCTTGTAATTTCCATTGGTCATATTATTACCATGCCATCGCCATTCGTCCGTGGCTGCCTCTTCTCAATCCCCTTTTTTACCAATGCGCATCGAGGGCGGGATTTATAAAATTCCCCTCAAATTTAACTTTTTCCCATGTTTCGGCTTCAAGCTGGGTGGCCTGTTTTATAGCCATCATAAATTTAGTGTTCCCTTTCTTCTTTTCTTCTATTCGTGCAACTCACTCTCTTCAACTTTTATCTTATATTTCTTGCTACAAGTACAATCTCTAAATTTCGTTTCGGTATATTGCTAGCTTTCTTCCCTTCTCTTTTTATTGCCCGTCATTTGCCATGTTTCTTTCTTACATTTCGCAATTATTTTACTTCGTTCTGTAATTTTCAATTCTCCTGCCCCTGGCCGATGACTAGCTGTAAATTAAGGCTTTAAAATGCCCAAAAAGAAGAGAGCAACTTTTAATTCTGATCATTGAAAAAAAAAATAATAACAGAAACTGAATCCCGAGTGAAGCCGGGTAATAAATCTAGTAGTTTTATATTTTTCAAATACATCTCGGCAAATGGTGTTTTTATAATTTTAATGCCGTATACACTCTTTTAAACCTGCAAATTATTTAAATAACATAAGTTGATTGAATTGACTTTTTCTTTGAGGTATATAACTGAAAAGAAATAGCATTTGGAACAAATTAAACATATATATTTTATGATGAAATTAGAGTTATCACTCTTTAAACAAACTGACCTACGATACATTACACTTCTTGTTTTATCCTCTGTGAAACCCGAATTATAATTTCCAGTTATGCCCAGTAAACATTGATATATAGCAACTAATAATAGTGGTATAAAAAATGTCCCACAGAGCTACCCATATCTGTGGTTATTTATTATTTCTCTAGCTTTATTAGCTGTATGGTGCTTAAGTAATCATTTTGACGGATTTATATTTGTGTCTTTTTTAAGTTCGCCATAATGTCCAATAAGCAAGCAATATAGCAATTACTTGGTGACGTTTAAGAAGAAAAATTTCTGAATTTAATCAGCAACGCCTAGATGTTTATTTTATATCACGAACTAAGCGCTTTATAGTACTTTTTATTTTAATTTCCACGCTAAGCATATTCAAATATACAGCTTCAAGTAGTCAGAATTCGGAAGGTAAAATGACAATTAATATAATAACAATGATAACAGTAAAAAATTAAAGCAATAACTGTTTCGCCAATGTTAAATTCTTTTTTGTTGGTGTAAACACGACAACATGGTGAAAGCTCTGTCCGGTGAACAATGCTTACAGAAACAATACAAATGCTTAAAAAGATAAACTCATATTTCATAAAAATATTTCAAAGCGTTTACGTACGACTTAGAGTGGTTTTTATCTTGTTAATCTACTGCCATAAATTTAACTTTCTATTTACTTTATACAAATATTTAAGCATTCTTTTCCTGAGACTTCATCATTCCTCATCTGAAACGCAGACGTTTGTACCTTAGAGGAATTCAACGAATTATTTCTAGACTTAATTTTATTTGTTTTAACTCAAATAGAATTTTAAAGAGGAAAACAAATACATTGAATAAAAAATGTTTGATCATATATAAAGGATTCTTGAAAGCTGTAACAGCATGAATGGGAAACACTGGGGAATAGTTATTTAAGTGGCATGCATCCCTTTGCCCCAATAAGCCTAAAAAAACATAAGAGGTATGAAGGAAAAATATCAGGAAAGATAACATTTGACGCATCTAAGTAGAGAATGGGTTTATTCTGAACCAACCACGCAAGCTGCCGCGATTGCATATAATGCCACTGCTATGCAGTGATCTGAAATTATTGTTTTCAACTCCAATTCCAACAGCTCTGTATCTCATGTTCGAAGGAAATTAACTTCTCACCGCTGTCCGAGGTCTGGATTGTATCTACACTTGAAACCTCGGTTCTCAGAAAACTCTACTCAGTGTTGACAGTTTATGATCTCAGTTGCCTCGCCTACTTGGTTACATCAAGTCAGGCAATGTCCCTTTTAAAACCAAATACTGTGCCCCCTCCGCGATTTCGAATTATTCACGCAACCGATTAGAAAATAAACAAAATCGAGTTTCTTGCACAAAATTCAAACAAATTTCTGATGATATATGTGATTTTGATCATTTTCCCTATTTTGATAATTATAACTAATGCTTAAAACGTGGTGCATAGAAAAAGCGTTCTTACATCAGAAAGTAGTTTACGGTTTGTCGGTAAATTTCATTTTGCAGCAAACTGTTTTCTTCCCTCCCACACACACAAATAGACTCTCCTTTTCAGCACCTATATGTGACCATGTTTCCAGAGTTCGTGTTTTGTGTTAAGGCGACAATGGACCTTCAGATTGATAAAAATATGTCCCCAAAACGATTTTTTTTCTTTTAGAAAGTGATTCTGCAACTCATCAGCTTTAAATTTAAAAAAAAAGTATGTTGATCTGATCATTATTAACCGAGTTATAAGTATTTTTTTCAAACGTAAACAATGGAAACGTTAGTCAAATTAAAACTTTAAAAGCCATTTTCTCAAAACCAGTTTTCATGTCGTTTCGGTAAGTTCAAAATGTTCCATGCGTCATAATTTTTCTTGAATTTTCATAAAATTTCATAAAATGATTATTTATACATGTTAAAATAAAACTTAGTAATCGATTCATTATACTATTTTAAAACAACTTAAAATTTTTACAATAAAAAAAATTTTTGTGATAAAATTTTGCATAAAATGACCTATTTTTATCGATTTTTTTTCAAGTTTTTATAAATATGACTGAAAATCAAATATTGCTACTAACTTTTATTATAACTATATAAAGCTAGCTTATGAGAGAAAATTAGATATCTGAGGCAAAAATTAATGCGCATGGAGCATTTTTAAATAAACTGATTTTAATTAATATCATAAACTGATTTTAATTAATATCTTAATTAATTACATTCTTATTTTTTTTTATTTAGAATTTCCATCTCTAAACAACACTCTATAAGTATACAAAATTTCATAGCAATTGGTTAATAAATAAATAAAAAGTTTTTCATGGTCCATTTTCGCCTTAATTCATTACTTTTGTATCAGCATGTAGAGTGTTCTGTTATGTCCTGTAATTAAATGTTCATGTGTTTTAGTTTTATCATTCTTATTATGTGGACTTAACTTTATTTTAGTTTTAAAAAAACCCCGAGATGATTTTTTACAAGAAGGTTAAATCTTTTTCCTTCACATTTCATCACAAAACATACAAATAAACTTATGAATAAACTTACATACGTTTGCTGCTTTTAGAACGGGAAGCAGTAAAATATGTAATCTGTAATATCTGAGACGCAATTCAGTTCCATACTATAAAAAAAATTATTAAGAGGAATAGTTATAATCTCATGAAATCCTGATAGATGCTACCAATTTAATTTTAGTATGTCTTTCTCTTATTATGGAAATATGTGTATCTAAAAAATGGTGAGAGCCTTGGAGTATTATATCGCTGCAACTTTCATCATTTATAGCCAAAAGATCATTCCCAACTATCACACGTGCATAGCTGGGAAATGGTATCTCTTTTTGAAATGCGAATGTAAATCAGTTTTTGTGCAGATGAATACAGTCTTAATATTCGGGATTCATACGGACATACATCAAAGCGGGAATGAATCACGGAATCTCTGTCGTCTATAACGAATTTCTTCAATATCAGAACGGCAAAAAACAACCCTTCCTCCCTCAGAAATACAAGATATTAAAAAAACACATCATAGAATTTTGTATGACATTCTTAGACATATTACTTCGAGTTAAGCTTGATCACACCCTCAAAATGCACAAACAATCGTTGCTAAAAGCTAAACATTTCATTCTTAAGCTTATCACCTGATTCAAAAACGTACAGTTAATTCTTCCACTAAAATAATTAAAATATCAGGAAGTCATTTCTAAATCTCCTTCACACAAGTTAATCTTTTTATTTTAATCGATACAGTTATAAACGAGAGTTAAAAAACTGCAACGAATCTCATACTTGGGATAGATTCTTCCAACGAAATTTGACTGCTAAGCAGAAATTGGTGCAAGCAATTAGAGTGCTTTTGTTACATTGCAATGGATTTCCAAAAGCCAACTGAGAAATGATTAATAATTGAATCGGAAAATGAGAAATAACTAAAATTAAAACCTAATAGTTCAGTGTATTGCAATTATAAATAGATATTAAGATATGAAATTACCAATGAGTATTAATTTCGTATTAGCCACTTAAACAAGGGGAACAGATTACATCGATTTAGGAAACGTCAAGCAAACAATGAAATTTTCTTTAAGTATGACAGATAATGACAGGTAATTTGTAAAATGGCACCCATTCATTATTTTTTCTTTGCTCATGACCAAAATATGACGATGGCTGATATCAAACCCACCATCATCAACGTTCCAGGACAATAACCAGCCACCGAGAAACCATTACACGTCACGCGAGACAATCTTAAACTCTCCGCAGCTAAAAACGAGGCATACAGGTCCCAATACCTCGGTCGTAGGTGACTCTGTTTCATTTTGACAAAAACGACTGCAACGGTTTCATCTGTTAAGGATACTCTGTAATAACCCTACTGGATTTGCTCACCTCAATGTTAAACTATGGAGAAAATCTGTCCAAGGGTTGCCAACTTGGATTTAAAGATTTTTTTAATTGTATTCCGTAATAGAGGAAGAAATTGTACACCTTGAATTTTTTGTTTTAAAGAAATAATGCATATAATATTTTCAAATTTAAATTATTCGGGGGAAAATGTGACACAGTGTGTTCAAAACGCTCATAAATTCTTCTGGTGTACAAAATATATAAAATTAATAATGTTGCAAGGTGCAGAAAAGTTCAGGCTATCTGAAAATACCATTTTTATTGGATTATCAGCATTTATGTCGCTATAACTAGTAGACAAATTTTCTCCATAGATTGACATTGAGGTGAGCGAATCGAAAAGGGTTAGTACACAGCAACTTTAACACTGCAGTCATAAATATTTTGTGTCTCTTAAAATCAATATCAGACCTTGTGCAAGAATCGAACCTACTGTTTTCGACATACAGGACCAAGTCACTGAATTTCCTGTGGAATGCCGTTAGTCACAACCTTTGCTACAATGAAAAATAACTTACCTTACTTAAACCATATGAACAAGCTAAATAATATGAAGACAAGTTTAAAGTGTTTCAGGACTGGTTTAGATGCCAATACGACTCTCAAATTTACGGTAAAATCCAAAAAGTAATGGGCTTGCACCGTAACCTTGAATTTCCAGTTAAGGTCATCCGCTTTATCCTAGAATTCCGAGTTTATAAAATCCCAAATTATTAAATTAATTTGGTCTGGAAATGACAGCAGCGCATCTGACCGGTGCGAAATTCTAAAGTTTCCCGAGATGCAGTGGAGCAACCATGAGAAAGAATATTTAGCACTATAAGCTTCTATTTAAGGGGAAAATACCAAAAGGAGAAATCGTTGAATTGTTGGAACGTTAAGTGCCATTACACAGGATCCGGGCTAAAAGTATCCAAAAGTTTTGGCTCAATTTTACGGAACTACCCATTAGAATTTTTTTTTAAATTATTTAAATAGAAAGAACATTTCACCAAGTTTTAATATCAATCATAGATTTCGATAATAGTATCATAGATTTCGATGTCTGCACCTTTTGTAGCACGACAAACGTCTAAATGGTAATCCAGTTCTCAATTGTTTTGTAGCATATCAGGAGTTATTACACGAATTGCTTGAATGATACGTTCCAACAACTCATCCACAGTTTAAATATTTTGTTTATACACAACAGATTTAATGAATCACCAACCAAAAAAGTCTAATAACTCCTGATATGCTACGAAACACTTGGAGAGAACTGGATTATCATTTAATTTAGACGTTATTCGCGCTACAAAAGGTGCACACATCGAAACCTGATACTATGATCGAAATCTATGATTGATATTAAAACTTGGTGAGATGTTCTTTCTATTTAAATATTTTTTTTAAATTCTAATGGGTAGTTCCGTAAAAATAAGTCATAACTTTTGGATACTTTTAGCCCGGACACCCTGTATGTTATGTTGTTTTTCAATGAACTATTCCTAGTAATTGGCTAAGAATGTGTACCTGGTGAAATTAGTATCTCTTTGACACCTCGATCCCCTGCGTTCATCGCGTATCGGCCCATGATTCACTGAAGACCAGTCGATACGCAGAAATTCCTGAATACGCAGCCGAGGATTACTTTACCATCTTCGGTGAATTGTCATTGCTGTGGGGCCTGGGCGCCGGCCAGACGGTACAGATCCGCCGACAATTGGACAACCCGGGGCCCCTTGGTGAAATGAGTAAGTATTAACAATAAAATAACCACTTATTAAAAATTGCTGTGGTTGTTTCTCATGCCCCCTGGTCGGTAGTATTCCAGACCAGGTCCATACAGCCTAGGGAGGTGAAGGGCGCGGCGCCAATATATAATAGCACCACAAGGATTGGAGTCCGATTTAGCCAGGTGCCACCTCAATTTTGACCTAGCGTCCCAAGGGTGACATTTGAGGGGCTGTACCCTCTCGCACCCTCTCTGACCTCATAGAGAGACTTTCCGGTCTACGGATTTAACGTGTCCATATCTGGCCTAGACACGGAGGTATTAATTGGCGCTTGTCGGGATTCGATCCGAGCACCCTCAGCACCGAAAGTCGACGCGTTACCACTAGGTTACCCCAAGCCCTACATATCAAAAGATCTGTTTTTTATCTTTGGAATTTACGACAAAGAAATTTAATAGTGTTAA
The DNA here is from genome assembly GCA_907164885.2 of Dolomedes plantarius. Classification (NCBI taxonomy): domain Eukaryota; kingdom Metazoa; phylum Arthropoda; class Arachnida; order Araneae; family Dolomedidae; genus Dolomedes; species Dolomedes plantarius. The sequence goes on along the minus strand of OU015498.1, from coordinate 128,545,537 downwards.
AAAAATGGATTTTTTCAATGCTTGAGAAAATGGTTGATTCAGCGATATATGAAATATTTACGCCTGAAGGTTTCAAAGATATTAGTTTTTTTTATAATTCTTGCAGACTTCCATTGCCGTGCATACATTTATCATAATAGTGACATGAATAATAATGGGTAATATATATAATAACCTGAAAAATACTCACCAAGAAGAGAAACAGTAAAATAACCAACAAAAACTAAATCTAACTGTAAAGATTTATTACGTAATGAGCCATTAGTGCTATGGCTTTAACTTTTGCTAAAATTTATCCTCATTTCTATCGTACATATGTCGGCAATAAATCTGACATTGTCATTACATGTCATCCATCTTGCTCGGAAAATATTCTGTTCCTATCAAAAGAAAGAAAAAAAACGATGTGTTACTAACTCAGAAAATGTATTTCTCCGGGAAATTAAATTATTTCTAATATATCATCATTCTGTTTTGAAATAGCACCGAGCCACATCTGCGGGAATACGGAGTAAACAAAGATGATATATATCCACAAAACCTTCATTTCTATACTGTTTCCATACTTATCCTAGTGGAAGATCATTATCAAAAGGCCAGAAGACCCTATTCGGGGTCTCTTTAAATTATTTATGATACCCTCAGGTGTGCTGAAAGGGTTTCCACACGCACCGATACGTGAAGAGAATCTTGCATAAAGAATGATCAGAGGGAAGGGAGAAAATTGATTTCTTTTTTTTGCTTTTCTTTTCATTTTCTAACTCCGCTAGAGTGGAAAATGTTTGATGGAGTTAACGAGATTTTTTTTTTGTACCTTTTGATAGAAATTCCAACAAAAAAAAATAATTAGAATAATAATTAGATTTTTTTATTTTGTAATTATCTAAATGAATTTGTTTGTTTATAAAGAAGAGCAAAAATAAATTTAAATGATAAAGGTTAAAATCCAAAATATTGTTAATAAAACCCTATAAGTTATATGAATGTATTTTTTAAATTGAAAATTATATGTGCTAATTTCTTGTAATCTTGTGGATAATGTACAGACCAGGCAAGTACTGTTCTAGAATACAGGTATTCCTCGACATACGACCGCTCGCACATAAGACAAAAATTTTTTAAGTAAAAAAAATTGAAATTCTCAAAAATACTGTAACGCGAATGTACACTACATACCAATATGTATTACATAATTATTTAAAAATATGATGCAATATTCTGCAATACTACAAAAATTTATGGCTCAATAATAAAAATGTATGACGCAATAGTTTCGATATCCACACGACAAATCATATAAACCTTCATTGGCTTCATAAATGGCTTCAGCTTTTCATTATATTAATAATGGACTACAACAATTAGAAGCAATGGATTCAAATGAAGAAAGATTCACAAGTGTAAATCGTCGTATTCAGGAAAACATGGCTTGATACCAGACAATATACAAGGAAAAGAAGACGCAAACTGTTCAAACTACCTTGGGTAACTTTGTTAAAAAAACTTGCAGCGTACCTTCTGTTGCAAATTCTGAACCAATGGATTGTACTAACATAATAAGCAGTGATGACGATGAATAATTTATGTCTTCTAAACACAATGTATTTTGAATTACGCATGACAGTAAAAAAATGTATGTATGTGCATATACAAAAAAAAAAATGTTTGAAACTCGACTTACGACCAATGTCTCGGCCCCTATCTCGGTCGTAAGTCGATGAATATCGGTACATGCATAAAAAAGTCAACTTTGGTAAAACTGTTTCACAAACACCTGACTGGCTTTTCCCTTTTTTCAAAACACAAACAGAATGTTCCCGCAGTCACAGTAATCATTTCAACAAATATGACTGCGGTATGTTAAAATAAAAAATGGGTAGTTTAGAGTCAGATATTTATTTAAAATAAAAATTTAACTTTTGAAAAGTTATAATTTGTTCAATTCTTCATAAACATGGAAAAAAAAATAAACTGGAATGAACATAAATAAAATCTCACACGTTATAATTTAGACCCTGTTAGATCTACGAAAATACTTATTTCAAAAGTATATTGCACTGATGCGGCAACCTATTTAAAATCAATCCGACCGTTTGCAAAGTAAGAAAATATGCACCTCGAAAAAAGTCTACTTTGAATAGAATATTTCTTTTTCAAACTCCTTATTTACTTTATTATAAAAAAGAGAATATTTCTATAAGTATAGTAATTATTTCAATGACTATAACAAAAGAAGACAACAAAGAGTTGTTAGTTCAGCAGAGAAAGAAAAACAGGGTTTTTCTTTTGGACTTATTGGACGTAGGACATTAGCGAGCTTTCACAGTCAATTAAACTTGGAAAATTCTTAAAACACTTACCCTGTCTTTTAATGTTTTTTTGAAACTTTTAAAATGATACTGGTTAAAGTTTCAGATTTCCATTTGATCAGGAACTTGTACATTTTTGAAAGTACTCTTTGAATACAGACTTACTGTAAAGGGTCATCCATTTCTGGGCCACTGTCGCACACTATGTATTTATCAATATCCGCATTTACCTCGGATATTGATAACTCTGGTGGAAAATCTCGAACAGCTCTTGGATATTTCGATCAAGGTAGGCAAAAGTTGAATCCTCCCTCTTTCGAGATGCTTGCATCTGGATAATATCGTCGGTCCTAAGGCAAAACCACGAATGTGCAAATTCTTAATTTTGAGTATACGAGGTTCAAGGTTTATTTTAGCTTTCAAAAATCAGGTTGCATAATTACCTAATCAAACCCACGGCCATCTTTCCTCGTCAGTGGTGTTGCTTCATGACATAATAAGTGAAAAAGGTAATTGTGTATGGCACATTCTTGATTTGGTATTGTAAAATTTAAAGTTTTCAACTAGCAATAGTTCAAGCCTCCTATTTCAGCTGTAACTAGGATCTCAGATCGAGTATCTTGTTCTATGCCTTGTGACTAATATAAGGGTCAATGTCTGCAATTAATGCCGAATATATATATATATATATATATATATATATATATATATATATATATATATATATGTTACCGTGAAAGACCGAAATCTGGAGAATGTTGACATTCTCTGGTGAATGTTAACATTCAGAAAGTCGTTTGGTGTATATCCGAAATATTTGCTAAATATCCTTATTTCTCACTTACACCGGCAAATGTCGACATTAACCATGCTCTGACGGTGAATGTTGAATAAATATATTTTTGTTACGTTTTTAAATCATACTTTATTATTAAAACATATGATATAGTATGTCAAAATAGGAGAAAGCTTAAGTAACAGAACATATAAATAAACTTTTGAACTTAAAACGAACATTACGTTCTAAATAAGACAAAATATCACTAATAATAAAATTACTTTATTATGTGATTGACGTTATACTATCTTATTTAATGCAACAACAGCTGAGTTTCAGATAGTATTCTGAACAATTCATCATTGGTAACATAATACTATGTATTTGCTTCCCCTGGTTTTAATGGTACAATTAACTTCTCTTCATCATTAATTTTAAAAACGCTAAAACAATTTAATTGTTTGTAATCCAAAGGTGTACTGCACTTTGTTTTAGCAGAAATCACTTCAGAAAGTACTTTTCTTGAGAGCTTTTAAAGGCTTCTTGAGAGCATTTAAAATACATTTTAGAGGTTTCTCGTTTCGACATCCAACAGAGCATATCTGTGCTTGTCGACATACACCGGTGATGGTCCGAATGTATTAGAATATAACCAAATATTCGGTCTTTCACCGACGTATTTGGTATGTGTTGGCATTCACCAGAGAATGTCGACATTCTCCAATTTCGGTCCTTCACGGTAATATATGTATAAATATATATATTCATAAAATAACCGTGACGGATATTTTTATAGACAAAATAATGTAGATGAAAATTTTCAAATTAAATACAACGGTCAATATATGCAATTTATTTGTATGTTTAATATCCATAAAACATACTTATTTGAATTAAATTCTTACAATATTTCCATCTCAATGAGTCTAATGGTTAAATTTTATCTTTTACCGTATTTTAATATTTTTTGTGTGTAAACTGTGTTTTCGCCGTTTCGCCTAGCCAATCGTGGCGCTCGCTTTGGGAGCGGTTTTTTGGCACGATTCAAAGAGGCGAATGGCGCCGTTGCGACGGGAAGTCTTGTTCACAGCAAGAGACGGGAAAGTGAGAACGGTCACTCGCGTCGATGCAGGAACGTGACTAATGTCTCGCGAATGGCGCGATCACGAATGTATATATATATATATATATATATATATATATATATATATATATATATATATATATATATATATATATATATATATATATATACTATTAAGTAGAGACGAACGATGTCGAGTTTATCTCGTAATTTACTTGTCTATCGGCTGAGACATGAATCTTATCTTTCCCAAAAAAATTTCAGTAAAGGAGGTCTTTAATAAAATATAATATAGAGGACTTTAAGCAAGATTAAAACCGAAGGAAGGGATCAAATATTTTTTTAAGGACATTAAACGAAAACGTTGCCTTTCTGACAACGCTAGAGTTGAAAATTGAAAGCCGTAGCTCGCCACTGGACAGTAGACGAAGATTGTTTGTTTACAACGGCGTTGGGAGTATTTTCCACGCGCGAGATTTGGAGTTTTTTCCGCACGCTGGGAGTTTTTTCCGCGCGCGAAGATTTTTGTATCTCAGCTCCGCGCGCTGAGATATTTTGTAACTTATATTTAAAATGTTGTGTTCTTTTTTGGTTAATAAAAATGCGTGTGATGTTAATCGTCCATGCTTAGTGCTTTTCGCCTTACACATTGGATTTAATTAATACTGAGCCAACCGGCCAAGCTGTTACACTTTCAAAAGATTTTTTTGAGCCGAAAGAAGTTTCTTTTCTAAAAAAAGATAGTCAATACCAAATCTTGAATTAAGCAGTAATAAGTGAACAACGAATCGTGAATAAATAATATTTTGTCTTATTTGCGAAAAGGCAAAATGTTTAATTAAAATATCTCAAAATAAAACTTAATTTCTGTGAAGCGTTTTAAAAAGATTGCATTAAGTTTTATTTCTTCATATCTTATGAATAATGTGGGATCAAACTGATCACATGTTACAATAACGTAGTAAAGTTTATAATAACATAGTAATTAGTATGCACAATGAATACAAAAGGTGAAAAAAAATGGAAATTAAAACACAAGACTTAAACTGTTTTGATAGCATTGCGTATATACACAGCAAAAATTATTTAAGGTAAAACGATAACAAATCCGGTAACCAAAAATATCTTAAATGGGGAAAGAGCAATATTTTCAATACAAAAATTAATGTTTATTTTATTAAAATGCAAAACAGTCTTTTTAATGGAACAGTCTGAAAATCATTGCAAAAATTAGAACGATTGCAAGTAAATACACTTAAATCGTCACAAAAAAGATTACTTACATTTCTAGTATAAAATGCTCTTGAGTAAATCATCTAAGTGTTCCATTACCGGAATGAAAATATAATCGAATTCCACTGCCTTACCCGGAAATTTTCATTGGAATTCTAACAGCTATTTATGATCCATAGAAATCTCGTTATATTTCACTCATCTTGATTTTCCTACATTCTTCACATAAAAATTGAAAGATATTTCAATGTCCACTTAGATTTCTAAAATTATTAGATTCTAGGAGCAAGTTATGTTTCTTGTTTTTTTTTAAACTTTATGTATAAATGCATTGTAGAGTGGTAGAGTGTTGGTTTTTGGTAATGAGGGTGCTCGGATCGAATCAGACAAGCTCCCTTAAATACCTCCTTGTCTATGTCGGATATGTGCAAGTTAAACTCCGACACTTGTGGTGCCATTATAAACCGGAGCTGCACACTTCAGGCCGCAAGCCTATAAGGACCTGGTCTGGAATACATTCCGGCCAAGGGCCAACAACAACAACAACTTTTTATCTTCAACAACAATAACAACAATTTTCTTTCCAATTTACGAAAATTCAAAATCACATCTATCCTATATTTAAGTCGCTAAGCCGACTTTTTGGGCAGTCCGTGAGAGAAAACTACTGCATCAATTTACTTCATTTTGGTCTTAAATGAAAGACTGTAATCTGTAGATTTGCAAATTTGGTTTTTGTAACCACAATTTCTTTTAATTAGCGATAATTTACAATTTAAAATTTATTTCTGTGCATGTTCAGTGGCATGTTGAAATATGGCTTTAGAAACTCACAGTGTCTGCGTATGCTCAGTGACATGTTTTAATGATAAACATGTCTCTCTCTTCCATTTATATTTTTATGATAATTATGTTTGTGAAATATAAGATTAAACCTGACGGAAATTGTTTATTTCGCGCTGTTTAATTAGCGATAATTTACAATTTTAAAAAATTGCTTTCTGCGCATACTCAGTGACATTTTTTAATCTGGCTTTAGATACTCACTAAGCACGAGGCCACTTAAACACATTAATTGGCTAAACGACTCTTCACTATTACAAAGCTTGCCTGTTCACAGACTTATTTGTTTATTGTACCGTTTACGTAAACCGTTGCCTTCACTTAGACATTTTCAATTACGCACTTACATACCTGCTTTGGCTGTGTGAGGACGTGCTATGGCGTGCGCTGTCATGGACTGTGACACTCTCCCTCCCTCCCCTGTGACTTGCTTCATAGCCATGTATCCTGATATTTTTGATTTTTAGATGCTCAATCGCTGTCTGCCCTACTTCGAAGCATGGAGAACCGACGCTATCTTCAAAGACTTTGCTGAAACCCTCGACTTCATCATTCGCGCTACCAAGGAGTTTATAACTGCTTACCACCAGGCAGACGGTATCGAAAAAGACCAGATACTCCACAAAATCTCAGGTTTGTGGAAATATTATGTTGCTTTTACACAACGGTCCAACCCTGACAATCTTAATAATCTAGCTACTGTAGTTAGTTATCATACTACTACTAAAGTTAAAAAATCTAGCAAAGCCAAAAGAGCTAACGAATTAAAAGAGCCACAGGTTAAGCGAGTAGCTCGCGAAGTCCTTTTAAGTATGGAGAAATCGGAAGCCTTGGAAACAAGGAATAAATTCGATCTTCTTAGGGAAGATGATTCAGATGTTGAGATTGATGAATCAGAAGAACCTATCGAAATTAAGAGAGAACCTAAACTCGAGCCCTTTTTTATTAAAATGGTCCCCAGATATCAAACCATTATTAAAGCTATTAAAGACCTCATTAAATTTTATCTGCCCATAATAGTTTCTGGAAATTTTATTAAAATTCCACCTATTACCCAGGAACAATTTAGAATGATCCAGAGATATCTAATTGCTAACAGAGTTGAATACTTTGGGAAAAATCCCAAAAAAAAACGTTCTCTCAAAATACTTATTAAAGGTATCCCTACCGACGTTCCAATTGAAGATGTTAAATCTGAACTCACCCGACTTAATTTTGAAGTTGGTAGGGTCTCCCAACTCAGAAGATTCAAATCAAAAGAACCGCTCCCTATTTTCCTTTTCCATCTTAAACAAACCGAAAATATTAAAGAAATTTATGACTGCAGGCATTTCCTTCGCATCATTCTAAGGATCGAAGCCTATAAATTCAAAGGAACCAAGCAATGCTTTAACTGCCAAAAATTCCATCACAGCAGTGAAGTCTGCCTTCTGCAAACTGTTTGCATGAAGTGTGCAGGTGCCCATCCTTCAGCTGAATGCACAAAATCAAGAGACACCTCTGCCATTTGGGCCAATTGTGGCGGTGACCACCCCGCTAACTTTCACGGCTGCAGTGCCCACCCTGAACAGGTCAAAATCCGGCGTAATAAAATCAAAACAATCAAGTAAAGCTGGAAATTATTCCCCTCAGCTAATTATCCCTACTACATCTGGATAATACTTTCACAAACAAACCTGTTACCCCCACTAGTTCATATAGCCAAATTGTTAATCCGAATATCACCCCTCGTCCCCACACTGTGACAGAATCAACTAGTAAAACTTCAACTAATATCAATATCAATAATGAACCTCAAACCTCAAGTGAGCCGCCGTTAGGAAACCTTGATAACTCTTTGAATAAACTGCTCAAAATCAGGGATGTCTTAAAAGAAATTAAAACTCTTTGTCATGACCTAAATATCCCAGACTTTCAAAGTTTAATTAATTCCCTCAACTCTCCAACTTTAAATATTGCACTTTCTGCTGCCTCACATGAGACAGCCAACCCTTCTGCGCAGTAATGCTCCCGTCAAATTCTCCTGCAATTTCTGTCCTGAGCTGGAATGCCAATGGCTTTTGTACACGTATCCATGAGCTACGGGAGTTTGTCATTCAGAACCCCGTAGATCTTATTTTGGTACAGGAAGTTAAATCCACTACCCCTAGGTACCTTAAAATTCAAAGCTATAACCTTTATTTCACCCCCCGTCTTGACCCTATTAATAATGCCCCCTTCGTTTTGGTGTCACGGCGATCTATGTCAAAAGGAATATTAAACATAACCATCTGCCCAATATTAACCTTCACACCTTGGAAAACACTATTGAGAAAATTTGGATTAATACTAATACTACTCTTACTATTGCTTCCACTTATCTAAGGGTTATGAACAGTAGGCCCATAACCTCTGAACTTAATCAGCTCTTTAATCTTGATCATAAAGTAATCCTCTTTGGTGACTTTAACGCTCACCATCCTCGTTGGAACTGCCCTATTGACCTTTCAGTTAACAATTACGGTAATGAAATGAACTCCTACTCTATTAACAACTCTGTCGATATTGCCTTCCCTCTTTACCCCACTAGATTTGGTCTTTCTGGTTTTTAATCCACTATTGACTTTGCACTCCTTAATAACATCACCTACCCTTATGAAATTAATTCTGTTGTTGATCTTTCCTCTGATCACTTGCCTGTTAAACTTGATTTAAATTACAACCCCTTGCTCCCCCCTATTATTCCTCCCTTTCATATTAACTGGCAGTCCTACACTAACTTTGTTACTAACTCTCCCCCACCTTTCAATTCCATTAACAATCCTGATGACATAGACGCTACTGTTACTTCCATCACCAATACCATTAAAAGTGCCCTTGAGTCAGCTGAGGTCCACTCTTCCCAATATCACTATCATAAACTACCCCAGTACATTGTTGATCTAATTAAATACAGGAATCATGCTAGGAAATCCAGGCAACATACTCGTGACCCAAATCTTCTCAGTATCTACAAATCACTTGATAAACAAGTCAAAAATAAGATAAAAAAATTCAATAATAATAAATGGAAAGAATTTATTGAATCGTTAGCTCGCACAGATAAGTCTATCTGGCAGTATCTTAAGAGAATCAGGAAACCTCTAAAGCCCCTTCCCCCCTTCAACACCAATGCTGGTACCCTCACTAATGATCTTGAAAAAATTGAGGCCTTAGCTGCTAACTACGAAGCACAATTTAACCCCCATGCCAACGTTTTTTTGCCCAAGCACAATAGATAAAGTTCACGATACTCTTCAGAATTTTCAAACCAGTAACCATAACAGTGAAATTGAAAGCACTAATGTTAGGGAAGTGATTAATGCTATTAATTCCCTCCCTAGTCGTAAAGCCCCTGGTCAAGACGGTATCACCAATAATGCTAATACAAATCTCCCTATTCATTATGCCAATTATCTCACTGATCTTATTAATTGTATATTTAAATTTAATTACTTCCCTCAAGCCTGGAAATCCGCTAATATCTTCCCAATTCCTAAACCTGGTGAGGATCCCTCCCTACCTAAAAATTATAGGCCTATTAGTCTTCTAACTTCTCTTTCAAAGTTGACTGAGCATATCTTCTGTACTCGTCTTCATAACTTTATCAATAACAATAATATCCTATCTAATGCCCAATTTGGTATCATACCCAAACATTCTACCTCTCATCAGCTGCTTCGTGTCTCTGAGTTCATCCATGATGGACTTCAGAACAGAACGCAGACTGTAGCTATCTTCTTTGACATTCTTAAAGCTTTTGACACTGTTTGGCACAGTGGCCTAATCTATAAACTCTTAAAAATTAAATTGCCAGCTGCCCTCATTAAATTTATTCAATGCTATATTTCCGACAGAACTTTTGCGGTAAGCTATTCTGGTACTATCTCTTCCCTTCGCCCTATTAATGCTGGAATTCCACAAGGTTCTAAACTCGGTCCAGGGCTCTTTTCTTTATATATAAATGATATCCCCACCACCCCGCACTCATCCCTCGCCCTTTACGTAGATGCCACTGCAATCCTTGCTAAAAACCACAATGTAAAATACATGCATCTCTACCTTCAATGTCACATCACCCTCCTCGAACGGTAGTTTGATAAATGGCGTGTCAAATTAAACCCTAGTAAAACTAAAGCCATCTTCTTCTCTTATAATAGAATCCCCCCACCCCCTATTAATGTTTGTGGTCACATCATTCACTTTGAAAGAGAAATTAAATACCTAGGTCTCTACATCGATAGTAAACTAACTTGGAAGAAAAACATCAATAATAATATCTGTAAACTTTTTAAAGCACGTAAAGATATCGCCCACCTCCTGTACCATAATGAGATGACTATAGAAAATAAATTACTGCTCTACAAAACAGTACTTAGACCTATACTTCTCTATGCAGTAAACGTCGAAAACTAAGCTCGCTTAGTTTTCGACGTTTTTGAGCTGCCACTAAGTTCTTTGCACTGATGAAGAAGCCCCTTTGTAGCTTCGAAAAGGCCGTATGCAAAATTGCACCTTACTGCTATTTGTGCTTTATTTGCGTTGGATTTCCTGTGAAATCCTTTTGTGTTCATGCCGGATATAAAGGACTCAGGAACCTAGGCTATGAAGCTACAATGAGTATATCTAAAAGTACATTCCGTAATTCCACAGATTCCAAGGTTATAAAAAATTGTCAACCCTCATCCCTTCCTCAGATGAACGACCCTTCGCTGAAATGCTCCAAAGTTGAAAAACAAGACATTTTTTGTTATAAGAACCAATTCTTAGGCTTTATTGCTAAATATTGCAACAGTACTACTGTATAAGCTAACAAACCGTCCTAGAAGTTAACAGTACTGATTTTAAACTTCTGGTTCAGCTACTGACGTTACTTCACAAACTGAACAGCTTAAAAATTAACAGCAACAACATTAGCCTGGTGGTTCAGCTGTTGACGTTGCCCGAGTAGTCGTTAACTTGACTATCCATGACAAGGACTAATCTCTTCACTAAAGTTTCCTAATATTGAATTTAAGATAGCGACATCACCAGCAAGCTCTAGATAGCTAAAAGGAAACACATGTACGAAAAGAGTAAGTATCCTTTGGAAAATTGAAAATCGAAGTGTGCTCTGGGCGTCTCGAGTCGGTTTAAAGAGATGCCAAAGGTTTGACATGCAAAGATGGTTGGCGAGATCTCTACCCACACACTGTGGTGGATGTTAACAGGGAATCGTAAACCAGCTTGTAATAAGTAATACACAACGCCATCATTAAAAGAGTTTATGATCTGTCAGTTTTATGCTTGATGCTGAAAATTGTCAGAAAACATAAAACTTCATCAAACTTCACTGAAACTTCGCCATGACAACGCAAGACCTACTAAGGTAAGCATAGTTCGGGAATATCTAGGAAAAAATAACACTAGTAGCTTACTCCCCGATATTTATAACCATAACCTGTCACTAATTGATTTTTCCCTATTTCTTACCGAAATATCCAACCAATGAGGCCACAGGCTTTAAAATTCCACAGCTCTCAAAAAGAAGTCGAAGGCAGTTCTGGGGAACATTATATAGAAAGGCTTGTATCGTGTATTCAAGGAGGGGGAAAAAGTTTTCAAAAAGTCTTTTAAAAGTTTAAAAATTTGCTGATATGAAACTTGTGGAACATCCATTAAAAGACGATACAGTATCTAAAGATCAACAATATAGAGTATGAATGGCAACTAGCTTCGCACTAATTTAGAACTACCTACTATGAACTAATTAAGAACTGCATTGATTTGTTCTAAACTAACTTCGAAATTAATTCGACACTAGTGACCCTTCTTAATATATTTTTTGAATGCCTCCTATATGACTAAGTCGATTATAAGTTGTAAATAAACTTGTTAAAGATCCAGTCTGATTTTTTACTAAACAGCCTACGTTGAAGTCTTTAAATTTGTAACTATTTAACCCATTAACCGCCAAAACTATAAGGGGTGAATTTTTTTTATACAAATAATATTGGCTATTCATTTGAACATATACAACATTAATTTATGGGGAAAATAACAAAACTGGTCTTAACTTTCCAAAAATCGAGTGTTGCGTTCGCGCAACGTCAGCGGAATATGAGTATTGACATTAAGTGAGTTCAACTGAACTTCTGCAGGGTTTTCTTTGATTTGAGCACTGGGAATTTTGTTTAGCTTATTTACACTTTAGAAAGAAAATGATCACTTTACAGGTAATTAATTTATTATAAAAATTTAACTTATTTTTCCTTTACAAAATTACTGATTATATCCAGAAAACAGTTTGAATCATGAAAAGCTTCACTACAATCCCGATGTAGAGTAACGTCACAAACTTTCCATGGATAAATTGTCTGGCTATGGCATTGTTTACTACGCAGTCATCTGCTGTCTTCGGACTTGATAATAAAATGTCCACGTTCTCCACGTAATGGCTTTTGCATGCTGAATGTCCTTATCAAGAGATCAGTAAATTTCTTCCTGAGGTAAAGAATAATATCCCGACGGCAACAATATTCCAATGAACCGTCTCATGTAGGCTTCAGATGCTAAAAAATGGGGGTGATTCTTTTGTTGGGCACATGAGTTTGTCTGTTCGACGAGAAGGGAAAAAACCTCTGAGCCAAAGAGAAGATCAAAAATCTCTGCACTAGTTTTATATTGTATTGTATTTTTCATAGTTCTGATTTGATCTTTTTCTTCATTTTTCGGCTGAGACATATTCAATGGTCCCTTCTTTATCCATTTCAAATCTTCATTTTTTGTTTTTTGTTTTTATTTTTTCGAAAGACTTATACTGCTTTTAGGAGGCAAAAACTTCTTTTTTACTCACACTTCAATTTCGACAGCACTATCGCATGGTAAATCATCATTGTCACTATTCAAAATATTATCATTTCTTTCTTCTTCATCACTAGCCTCTGCTGTCTCTGGTAGAATAGCAACAATATCAGTTTCATTCTCGTCATCATTATGTGAATCTTCGTCGAAAATTCTTTGAAGAACTTCTTTAAACGTAAAGTATCTAGTTTTAGGCATTTCTATAAGCACAGAACGGGGGAAAGTTGTGCGGAATCGAACGACACATGTGAATAAGGGAGCTACCCTTATCCCGCTGAAGTTGCGTCAACGTAACACCTGTTATTTCTTCCTCCCCCACCCAAACAAAAGCAACCGATTGATGGAATGTTCTGATAAACTTTGACCTTAGCTAAAAATAGATCACCCCTAAAGCTCACGTTTGTCTCCCTATATTTCTTCTGTGAATATGACCAGTAGAAATGTTCTCGTTCAAAAATGCTTAACTAAATGTCTAAGTTTGGAACTCGTTATTAAATTAAGAGAACAGTTGAAGGCAAATATTTTTCAATTCGATTATTAACCCTACTCAAAAACTACTGTTAATATAAAAATTATTTATGGCTAAATTTTTATACTCATTTATTTTGACCGTTGCGTCAACGCAAAACCAGCGGTTAATGGGTTTTAACCCAATCAATCATTAAACAATCTTAATGTTTGTTACAATCGCGCAATGTACGTCACGAGAACAACTGTAAATATTTCATTTGTTTCAGAACTAAGAAAATAGCGAGAAGGTAAATTTGCAATTTCGTTTTACCATTTCCTGATAGAATATATTTTTTATTTTCAAAAATCATTGCTACAATGAAGTTATGTTTAATGACTCTATCAAGATTTTTTCGTTAAATATACACAGTCAATAAATGACGAACTGATGTCTTAAAAGTTCCCTTTCTGTTCATATTTTATCCCGAAACTGACATTACATAGTAATCAGAAGACCAGGGTGCCTGTTTAGGGCTACTTCAAATTATTTATGATGCCCCCAGGTGTGCTGAAAAGCTTCCCTCACGCACCAATACGTGAAGGGAATCATGCATTAAGGATGATCGGAATGAAGGAGGAAAATTGGTTTTTTTTTTCGTTTTTTTTTTCATTTTGCTTATGTTGAAGAGAATAGAGAAATGTTTTCTCAGAATCGATTGTTTTTATATGAAATAATGATTCAATGTGGAAATACATTTATAGCTCAGGAGAGTCAGAAAAATTGCTTTTGCGCATTGAAGTCCAAATGAAAAGCCAAATTCAGCAAATGGTTTATCCTGGTCGATTATATCATGATCCAGCTCGATAAAGAAATACATTCTCTTTCTTCAAGTATGGAAAATATTTAAATATGCTTTACAATTCAGGATGCAATTCGATGTCGGTAATAAATATTTATATTAAAATTGTATAAGACGTATTTCATCATTTAAAAATATTTCTTTCACGTATATTTTCTTCAATAAAAGTTTACTACAAAGTTCAATAAAAGCCCGCACTGCAAACTTTAAGCAACGTTAGAAAAAATTCACATTGAGAAATTGTAGTCATAAAATATGTTTTTATAGACGGTATATATATATGGTTGTTGAGAGTTACTTTGAGTTGTATGCACTGGCTTCTTTGAAAAAGTGTAAAAGTATTTTTTTTTAAATTCCTTTTTATAAGGACATGGAAAATAGGGACAAAATATATCACTATTTCCACTTTGTGTAAATCTTGAAACATACAGAATTTTTCTTATTAGAGCTCATAACATTATTAGATACAGGCACACGCACACACACACACATATATACATACATACATACATACATAGATTTATTTATTTATATATATATATATATATATATACATACATACATATATATATATATATATATATATATGTGTGTGTGTGTGTGTATGTATGTTACGGCCAGAGTCCGAAGTCTGGCCAATTCGCGAAATGCTTGGGGACTTCTAGCATTGTCTAAATCACGTGGCCAAAGCCCAAGATAATCGAGAATTGAAGACAACTTCGGGCTTTGGTCGGTCAATCCATGAAGCATCCGATAACACAGGTCTGCAAAAAAAATATTTTTAAAAGTTGTTTGTAGTTTGATAACTGATTTCTATGTATCTTTGAGTGCTGATATCAAAAATGAAGTCCATTTTTTTTCTATCACGTCAGGTTATCTCACAAAATGGGTGTGTATTTTTGATGAAAAATTCAATTTAATGCGATTTTGTACATCTTTCTAAAGGTTCTAAATTTTAATAAACAGATAAAATATGCCTTGGCTTACATTTACACAACAGGATATTGAAAAAGTGCAGAGTCAAAAGTCCTTGTAGAAGCGCTTTCGCTTCACATCAAAACTTCTTTTAGTGTTCTTCCTGCTGTGGACAGCTTGAGGATCGTCCCTTTTTAATATCCAGCAGTAATCCGCTATCATGTTAACTTCCATCTTCTTTGGTACATTTTCCCCATTTCCATGATGTCTTGATGGAACCTTTTGCCCTGTTCTTCACTGGCATCACCAAGACTTGCAGCGAAGAAGTCAAGGTGTGAGTGGAGAAAATTAACTTTTATGTTCATATTACAACCCAGCTTTATGAAGTTGTCTAGCATGTCAGCGACGATTGACTAGCATGTCAGGGTCTTTTTAGCTTCCCAGAATACTGGTTACAACTAGTTTAAAAGATACCCATGATTCTTTTTCTTTTGTTTCCATTTTTTCTCAAAGCTAGCATCTCTCATTAGTTTTCGGATGTCAGGTCCGACAAACACTCCTTCTTTTATCTTTGCCTCGGATAACCCAGGAAACTGCTCACAAAGGTATCTAAAACATTCTCCTTCTTTTGGCAATGTTTTAAAAAATTGTTTCATCAAACCATTGTTCACAAATTGTTTCATCAGACCATTGTTCACAAATTGTTTCATCAAACCATTGTTCACAAATTGTTTCATCAAATTTAATGTGTTGAGGTGAAAGTAATTTTTTTTTGGATCTACAAGACTCTCCCTCTCAACATTTTTAACTCCAACCTGCAAGATTTTTCTCAGCGCCCATTCTTTCTTAATATAGTGTTGCTTCGTTTCAAGACTGTCCCATTCGCAGAGAAGCAAGGGAACTTTGTGTAGCCACTCTGATGACCAAGCAACATTGAAATCACTTTTAAATCGACACAAATCGTCCATTTGTGATCTGAATGACAAATTTTGTTTAATACCAGCTCAAGATTTTTAAAACATTATATTAGTTGTGGTACAGTGGAAGGTGGTGGGAAGGAGGATGGCGAGGACAGACAGGCACTGACACGAAATATGTCAGTGAGAGATACTAAGGGATAAGAGGGAAGGTCGACAGACGGGCACTAATAGGAAAGTGATGCAGTTTTAACCGTATTACCCTAGTTTTAGTACGACTTCCAGTATATAGAAGAATGTCTATTTCATTGAAAACGCCTTAAAACTTTCTCACATTACTTTTTAAAAGTGTTTGTAAGCAAAATATAACAGTTTCTTTGAAAATAGTGGAAATTTTGTCTAAACTCGTAGTGCTACCTTACTTTAAAAAGTAAACAAATTCGACAAAACTAGACATGCTAATTGAAACACAACGGTACGTGATGGAATTTTTTCAGTAATTTTCCCATAATCAGCACAAAAAATACTATAAAAATCACTGATTACATTTGAGACTTTTTTTTGTCGCAGACCTGTGTAATTAATGGCCAGATTAAGAAATGTCTAAGAAAAAGTGGCCAAAGCAAGAAGTTTTGCGGAACTGGATGATGAAGATACGGGACTTGATCGTACTAGTTCTAATTCATGTTATCACCACAGTGAAGTCCCTTTAGTTTTGTCAAAGTAGAAAAAAATCACTTCCAAAAGAAAAATGGAAAATTTTTCTTGGGCAATTCGCAAACTGCCCTTTGACTGTCGCGAGCATAGCGAATTGGACGACCAAAACCCGATGTAGAGGTAAACTCTCGATTATTTCGGACTTTGGCCATGTGACTTCACCAATGCAAAAATTGGTCATATATACATATACAGATATATATATATGTATATATATATATATATATATATATATATATATATATGTATATATATATATATATATATATATATATATATATATATATATCATATTAGAATATACATATATATATACAGAAGGTCGTTCGCACTTTATGGGAGCGATTTTGTAATTTATTTTTGGCGATTGCATTTTGCAACAAAAATTTGGCAACTTCAGAAAAATCATCTGCAACTCTCTTGCTTTTATTGGGATAAAAAATGAAAGATTTATTTTGAAAATGGCTCCAAAAATTGATAGAATTCTCGAAGTTTATGTAACTGCCCTTTCCGAGGAGAAATATTTGTATCAACAAATTATAAAGCGGTGTAAAAATCGTGGATATGGCATTGCATACAAAGGCATTTATAATATATTAAATTTGAAAGGAAAAAAACGTCTCACTGAAAGTAAAAAGGAAAACATGACCACGTAAACTCATCCAAAGGCTGTTCGAACGCAGATAAATATCAAGAAAGTGAAGTCTCTAATCCTAAAAAAAATCCGCCGACTCAAAGATCCATTGCATCGAAACTAGGAATGTCTTCAGGCATTGTAAGTAAAATCATTCATAAATATTTGAAGCTAAAAAAGATGTTTAAACCTAAATATCAGCCGCTCTTGCCAAATGATTTTGCTGAAAGAAAAACATATTGTAGAAAATTATATGAAAAACACCTAGCTGCTGAAAAATGGAAGTTTGTGGTAACACTCGATGAGGCATCGGTCTATTTAAGTGACTGTAATAAAAAAAGATCAATTTTCTACTGCTCAACAGACGGGAATGACCGTACGAAATGGCTCCGGCAGAGTACAAAAAAATTTCCCAAAGGGAATCATGATAGTTGCAGGATTTTGTTACAACAGCAAGTTAAAAATCTAAAAAGTCTGAGGTAAAGACAAAATTAATTCACTCTACTATCAGAAGAATATTTTAGAACCAATTTTTGAAGAAGAAATTCCAGCCTTATATGGAAAGGACATTGGTAAAGTTGAGCTTCATATGGACAATGCCTCAAGTCACACGTTTAAATCAACTGCCGCTTATTTAGAAAAGAAAGAATCAGAAACAGGAATAAAGTGTATTCCGTTTAATGAAATACCTGTAAAATCACCTGACGCTTCTCCAGTGGACTTATGCGGTTTCAGTTTATTGAAACAAGCCTTAGGAAAACGGAATCCAAGAACACTGAACGGACTTTGGAAAGCAGTCCAAAAGGAATGGGGTAAAATTGACATGACATAGAAAAAGTTTACTTTCATGGAAAATTCGAGCTAGAGCTATTGTCAAGAACCATGGCTATCAGATAGAAAAAAAATCGCCGCAAAAAACAGCATTTATGCACAAAGCTTAACTGTCAACATAATTTCCATAAAGTGCGAACGACCTTCTGTATATAAATATATATTTATATATATATATATATATATATATATATATATATATATATATATATATATATATATATATATATATATATATATATATATATATATATATATATATATATATATATATATATATATATATATATATAGTATATATATGATATCATTTGTGTGATTTTAACTTCGACCAGAGACCACAATCTAGACAACGAGATTTATATATATACAGTGGAATCTCGATCGATCGTTTTCGGATCCATCGTTTTTTCGTATGTGTCGTTCATTTTATCCAGTCCCAACGATCATATTGCTTTGTTATGTTTCCGCATCTATCGTTTTCCCGCATTTATCGTTCATTTCAATCGGTCCCTTGAAAAACGATAGATCGAGATTCCACTGTATATATATATATATATATATATATATATATGACAAGGATGCTTATTATTACCGTCTTATGACAAAGTGTCTCATCTCACGTTGCTCCATCTTATCTTATTCTCTAATAAATATTATTATTCTAAATAGCAGTCAGTTAATAAAGGCCTGTGGCAAAGAACTACAATTAAAATACACCTAAGAGTTTATTTCCGAATGTTAAACAACCTCAATCCAATCTATGTTAATTATCTACCAAGCCATCATCTAAATCCTCGCGATGCGTGACCAGCCACGACCGAAAATCAATCCCTCTGCGTTAAAACTCTTTGTTTCAAACCAACCATTAAAACCTGGTAGTGCGCGCTACATGTTTAGTTGTTCAGGAAAAAACTATTATCATTCTAGACCAAATTATATTATTTTATTAACCAAAGAACCAACCATCAGCAACTCGAATTTTTAATTGGATGCTTCATTAGAACTCAATTTTTCCTCCCTCAGTTTCGGTAAAGTTGGTTCCTTCAGTATAACATTGTCCAACAATGCACGATATTGATGTATTTAAATATAAATTCAGAAATAGATTCATCGCTTTTAAATAAATGCATGAATAATATATTTCATAAATATTATCCAGATTATTAAATATGTTAAAAATGTTGTCATGAAAACGAATTTTTATGAACTTCGAACATTCGAATACTTTGTAATATTTCTAAGTTTATATTCTGTGATACACTGTAAAGTCTGAAATTAAATTCTAACGTAGTGAAATTTAAATTATTATCCTAACTTTATTGTTATTCTTTATAACAGGAGATGATCAAGTGAGTATGATCGAAACCTTTGATTTTTTCTTTCAAAGCACGTCAGACTCGATGAAACATCTTAATTTTAACAAAAGTAGAAGAAAGTTTTCCTCGCAGTCTCTCTTCTTTTCTATGCATTTTATTAAAAACATCTTAGGAGACTTTCATGTCATAATAAACTTAAAGAATAAATTCTCAAGACACACAGTTAAGGAACGGGAAAAGGAAATTTAATTTAGCCCATCTCCTTTCTTTTTATAAGCAAAGAAAACAATTGAAGTTTCACCATCTTCAATATCACTTTAGATGTGAAAACTTCAATTATATTTCCTATAAAAAAATATTTGGAAAGTCAATTTAATGCACTGAATCATTTCGATACCTTGACAAAACCTTCAGAGAGAAAAAAAAAAGTTTCACAATCTTCAACGTTCTTTAAGATTAGGAAATTTCAATTCTTTCTTTGATAAATCCTTTCAAATATCTACGTGATAACCTGGAATCAATTTGAAGCTCGGAAATAGTTTCTCGTGGAAATAATTATAAAAACAATTCATCTCTTTTGTCCTCATAAAGTGTTTTGAAATTTAAATAAACAGCATGAATAGCTAGTAAAAAATCTCCCTATATTTCATTTATACAATTAATTTGAAATATTTACTGGATAGTCAAAAAGCCGATATGTATTATTTGTATTTTAATATGTTCAATTAAGCTTTATCAATTTCATTTATACTCTTCTAACGACATGATATTTTTTTAAAGTGAGTCACGAGTCACTGAGTTGTAAGCATTTTTAATTATATTTCTTGTCCATTATTGTTTTTATTCAGAAGAGGGAAGATTTATTTTAAATGCTAGTGCTGGCATATGTCGGATAAAATGATAAGCTTTTGCTCACAACGAGATTATTTTGTTCCATGAATAACATTCGCCAGCTTAATACTCTTTCTCTATATTGCTTCAAGTAGATAAAAAAGTGAAAAAAAATGTTTGAATATTTTTAAACATTACAAATAACCCAAAATGCTGTCATCTGAAGAGACATCTGCTGAAAAGCTACTTCACGAATGATGAGGAGTAACAAATTTCGAATTCAGGATGAATTGTTGTCCTACAGGAAAGCTACTTCACAGACGATATGGAATAACAAATTTCGGAATTAAGGATAAAATGTTATCATCTAAGAATGGAATGGTGCCAAAGAGTCATCTACAGGAAAGCTACTTCACGAATTATGAGGAATAACACATTTCGGAATTAAGTATTAAATGTTATTATCTAAAGAGTCATCTACCGGAGAGCTACTTCACGAATAAGGAGGAATAACAAATTTCGGAATTGAGGATGAAATGTTGTCATCTGAAGAGTATTCTACAGAAAAGCTTCTTCACGAATGATGAGGAGTAACATATTTCGGAATTAAGGATAAAATGTTATCATTTAAGAGTCATCTTCCATAGAGCTACTTCAGGGATGATGAGGAATAACAAATTTAGGAATTTAGACTAATGAATAGGATCAGTTAAAGTGTTTGAAAATTGTTTTTGAAATTTTTGAAAATTGTTTGCATTCTATATAATCTATGAACAACGAATTATCAACAGTCACTGTGGGTGAACTCTTCAATTTAAAATAATTTGTGTTCATGGCTTCCGAAGTAGCTTAAAAATAGGTAAATTCTAAGCATTTTAGACTAGCGTATTAATATCACCAATGATTATATAATATCAATTAACCCTCTAACGATACGGTGAGGGTCGGATCCGACCCAAGGGTGTGTTTCCCCCCTCCCGTACTCTCCCTTCTCATCACAAGAGATTGAGTAGATAAGGAACCCTACCAGATAGACATACTAGACCATACTACTAGATATAGTATAAGTCAGTGCTCCCCAACCTTTTTATCGCCGCGGACCGGTCAACGTTTGATAATTTTACCACGGACCGCTGAGGGGAGGGGGACGTTGATTGTTTATATTTTAGATTGTTTTGATTTAATAATTTTAATTTAATTGTACTTAAACATGCCTTCAGAATAAAATACAGCTACACCAAAAAGGAATATAAAGTGATTTAACATTTTAACTCACTAGAACGCTAAATCAATGAGACCCCTGAGCTTGTGGCCCTAAGCTGGCGGCCCGGTACCATTTGATCCATGGACCGGTACCGGTCCGCGGCCCGGGGGTTGGGGACCATTGGTATAAGTAAATACGAGTGTCTTTGTTATAAAACATCATTCATGATCACTAGTCATTTCTAAAATTTTTTTATTTTTTATTTTTTAATTTTTCATTTCGAATTTGAAGGCCAAAAATTTCAGTATATATTATTTTTTACATTTTTGTACTCGGAAAGTGGCTTTCACTAACTTCTAAAACTAGGTAGAATAAATTACATATTAGACCTAATATATACAACATTCTATGTAAATGCCAAAAAGATTTTCTTTCTTTAAAAACATTACAGTTCGTTGGTCATTTTTTTTTACAAAAAGGGTTTTATTTCATGTAAAATATTATCAATAAATGTTACTATACAACAAAAGTGCTTATTGTGTACTTATTTCTACCATAAACCTCATCAAAAAAGAGATCGGTTTGGATCCGACCTAACCGTACCATCTATTTCGTCTCAAACCACTGTACTGTTAGAAGGTTAATATAGAAGTGCAGTCTGTATAGCAGTAAGGCCTAAAAAATCTATCTCAATTTAATGGATCTGTAAATTATAAATCGAAAACATTACTTGTAATTCAAAAAATATTCATATAAATGAGAAAGAAAGATAAAGAAATTTGGATAACGTTTATTTAACGATAAATAAAATTTGTCAACAATTATTTATCTTTCATTCTCATTTACAGAAATTTGGAACAAAATAATTGGAATACAGAAAAATTCTTTTCAGCATTTTGTTTGTGTGCGAAATTATAAGCATTCGATACCAAAATAAATTTTTTCTAGAACTTAAATATGCATCAAATGAACTACTTTATTTGAAAAAAGGACGGTAGTATAACAATACCTCATTAAAAATGTTTACAGCAAGTCTAACCCCCATTCTGAATTAATTACGTAAATAAAAATCCATGCAACGGAATTCAAGCATTTGAAACGAAATACATTTTGCAAAGAAAAAAAAGTTTACATCTTAAAAGAAGAAGAATGAATAAACTTTAGAGGAAATGTATAATCATTTTTTTTAAGAGTTATTCATTTTTACTTTGTTAGCGTTTAATTATTTCCATTCTTTCAGGAATTTATCTATGTATTCTTTCCTGAATTTTTAAAAATAAAATTTAGAATTCTTTGCTAGTAGTTAAAATTTAAACAGAGAGACTTAATGCACTATTAACAAGAAACGTAGCGTCGTTCTAAGGCTCCGTATGATAATGGAAGTTTCGTAAACTGCCGTAATTATTTCTGAAAATGCTAGAATATTATAACGTAAAAATTCGTCTATAAAATAATGCTTCTGAAAATCAAATCCCAGATGAAAGAGTTCTTTCATTGTTTGAATTTTAACTTATATGCATTTTAAAAATATGATTGGGGCTTAAAAATCAGGAAAAAATTTGGGTGATCACATTTACACACATACACACACACACACATACATATATATATATATATATATATATATATATATATATATATATATATATATATATAAATATATATATATATATAAATATATATATATATATTTATATATATATATATATATACATATATATATATATATATATATACATACATATATATATATATATATTTATATATATATATATATATACATTTATATATATATATGTATATATATATATGTATATATATGTATATATATACATATATATACATATATATACATATATATATATATATATACATATATATATATATATATATATATATATATATATATTTATATATATATATATATATATATATATATATATATATATATATATATATATCATAAACTGTGCAATTATATCAGCAAATGCTATAATATTGTACCGTAAAAATTTGTCTATAAAGTAATGTTTTGGCGTAATTCGTGAAGTAGCTATCTTGTAGATGACTCTTGAGATGACAACATTCCATGCTTAATTCCGAAATTCGCTATTCTCCATCATTCGTAAAGTAGCTTTCCTGTAGATGACACTTTTAAGTAATTAGGAAGCTCGCCTCGTAGTCCAGAGAAGTAAATTCTATTACAGGTTCCGACAGACATTCTCAACAGTGGCAATCACATTTTGTACACTTACATTTTGTATATATGTATATCACATTTTGTACAGTCAAATTTTGTATATATATATATATATATATATATATATATATATATATATATATATATGGTGCTCAAGATTTAGTGCTCAAGAAGATTAGTGCTTAAGAAGAGATCAAAAAGGAAAAGAAAACAACCGAATGGTCGGGGGAATAATGAAAGTTCATATGAGAGGCCAACACCTTTCGTCATTAGTGTAAAAGAGCAGTATCTTGTGATTTAAGAAGGTGGGGAGAAAGTTCTTAGCAGAATTCGCAATACGGTAAAGAGAAGCTCTATCACTTTGTACACAGACTTCGGAGTTACGGGTTCAATTGCCGCTCCAAGCATATGGTCATTATCTGATATCAAATCCCAAACGGAAAAGTCTTTCATTATTTGAATTTTAACTTCAAATATACATCTTAAAAATGTGATGTGGCTATAAATTTAGGAAAAATTTCGAAAGATCACACACACATATTATATATATATTTATATATATATATATATATATATAACTAAATTTAACAGAGCTAAATAATTTTAAAATGAATGTAGACAAAAACAATACAGAAATCAAGCACTCAGGGCATCCACGCACCAGAGGCAAGATTCTGTAATAGTACCAGAACTAAACCAGAATTACGAGGTAACCGACAGGTCTCGTCATCAGGGACCCTAACCAAATCAGTTACCTCAAGGGGAACTTTCTGAATAGGATGTAGGTATAACCAAAAGAAATCCCATGGCCTCGAGTTGCCCAAAGAAACAGCTAGTCAATAGAAAATGAAAAGAGATAGACAACTTACAGTAAGGGCTCAACGCACCATACATGCAAGTACACATACAATCCTAATGACACAGATGCAAACATACCCTAATTCAGTAGGTGACGGTTATGGCGAAACAGCAGCCCAATTCTTCCCTAGTAATTACGTCACTGTGGCAAAACTACAGCGCTACACCTTATTGAAATTTTAAAAAATATGAAACCAGAAACGCTATCCTAAACAACTTTAAAATATACCCGAAACTTTAAAATATTTACTTATAACTTACAGTAAGGGCTTACCGCCATTACTGTAAGTTGTCTATGTCTTTTCATTTTCTATTAACTAACTGTTTCTTTGGGGAACTCGGGGCCATGGGATGTCTTTTGGTTATACCTACATCCTATTCAGAAAGTTCCCCTTGAGGTAGCTAATTTGGTTCGGCTCCCTTATGACGAGACCTGTCGGTTACCTCGTAATTCTGGTTTAGTTCTGGTACTATTACAGAATCTTGCCTCTGGTGCGCGGATGCCCTGAGTGCTTGATTTCTATATTGTTTTTGATCTATATTCATCTTAAAATTATTTAGCTCTGTTAAATTTAGTTATATTCGCCTTTTTCAATGCAAAGATATGCAGCAACTGCGCAATCTTTTGTTGAAAAGTTATTTATGTTTTCAATTCTAGGGTAGGTTTTGAGTTAATTTGTTTGGCAGTCTATGCTCGCCTTTTTAGTATTTTTATTTCATTTTATTTTATTCTTTAGCTTATGTTGTTTTGTTTATTTATATATATATATATATATATATATATATATATATGTCGGACTTAAGCGGGAACGAAATAATTATTCTAAATTTAAAGGGGGCTTAGTAATTAATTTATTGTCGTGGCGTAATTCGCCACTATTCTCATATCTTGGTTCGAAATACATCGAGAGATATCGGGGAATTTCCCTTTGGATTGATTGACATCTGTAGCTCCACCCATGGTTCATCGCCGGTGTATGCGTCACAGAGACCATGTAGGCATGCGCGGTGGCTTTGGATGGAGAAAAACAATAGCGTGTAATCAGACGGCGGGATTTAATTCATTGCTAGTGGACGCGTGTCAGCTGGGTCCCTAATTTGAAAATGGCGAGAGCTCAAATATGCGCTACTTGGATCAGTGGTTGCCGGAAGGTGAAATAAATTGGATTGAGCTAGAACTATGTTTATTTATTGGATTTAGACTACTTACCACTCGCCACCAGTATTAACATGATGACTGCTAATGCAAACCTCACGCCTGTCAAGAGCCGCGCAGGATGAAAAAGAACTACGCAGAAAAAAAAAAACCGCCTCACTTTTGGATTAGCACGACAGTGCGAAAATTTATGAAACGACGATAAATTAAAAAAAATAATAATAATAATAATAATAAAACAACATGGCATCGAAGACTGAAGTGAAAACGGAATTCCACGAAATCATACTCGATGACAATTGGATTCAAGAACAAATGAACACCGGAAATGAAAATGTCGATCAAGCGAATGAAGACAAGAAACCTATCTTAAAAAACATACCAGGCTGCACAGGAAAAATTCAAGAAGCAATATTGAAAGAAAAACCGTTCGAAAGAAAAAACATGCCTGAAATAAAATTACCAATACCACAATTCGATAACAGAAGTATCAAAAATATTTTTCAATGGTTCCAGTTGTTTGAAGAGAGTTGCAGCACGTTTGAATTAAATGAGAAATGGAAAAAAGAAAATTTAATGCGCTACTTAAGTCAAGATATTCAAGAAGTAATAATATCCACGGAACTATATAAAGAAGATTACATTAATATTAAAAAACAACTGCTGTCCATTTTTTCAAAGAGCAGAGAAGAACTGATAACAAGGTTTAGGACACTAAAATTAAATGACAATGATGACCTTTTTCAGTATTTCAAGGAAAAACTAGAACTGGGAAAAGAACTTCATAAAACAGACAGTGAAATCATAGAAACACTGTCATTAGACGCTCCAAGAAACATACGAACTTTGCTCTCGTTGCAAGAGATACGAACCCCTTTCGAATGGCTGGAAAAAGCGAAAAAATTACATTTGCCGGTACCTCGGTCCGCACCGCGTATCGCTCCGGAAAGAAGAACAGATTTCATCGCCGGCGATCGTCGAAACTTCGGTGACAGTGAGACAGAGCGCAGAAATTCGGAGCCACACTACAGAAGAAGGTGGATTAATTATGATCAACCCAGAAGACAAAATGAAGGAAATTACAGCAATACGTCAAGATATGATGAACAGAGACACTATCAAAGTGCAGAAGATAACAACAGAAGACACCAAAATAACCATAGAGGATACTATGCAAATAACAGATGACTTACGATCCAAGCTCGGGTGAGTGAACAAACATTTCAATTCTTATTAGACACCGGTAGTACAATTTCAATAATTTCACAATCATTACTTAAAGAGGTAAAATGTTTTAAAACATTAAATTTAAAAAATATGGTAATAAATCAAACTTATGGTCAAGTACCTGTAACAAAAATAATTAAAACAAATGTAACAATTGGCAAATTAACTAGAGAAATTGAAATGTGGGTCATTGAGAGTGACCTACCTTATGTATTGCTAAGTTTAGAACATATGAGACTTTTTCGTCTCGAAATAAATTTAAGAAAATTAAAGGTGTTCCAATGTAATAAAGAGATAATACTATGTAATAATAATAATAATTTTGTTAATCCATATGCATTGAATGTTCAAAGAGAAAATTGTAAAAATTATTGTGATAACATGTATAATGGTAAAAGGTATTATGAAAACAAAAATATGTGTAACTTTAGAAATGTAAACAAAAGTGTATATGAAGGTAGAAAAATTTTTAACTATCGGGCTGAAAATAATAACAGAAGGTATCATAAAGGTAGAAATTTTGTAAAAAGAAACTATTTAAGATGTGATCACTCCCCTGAGTACTATGAAAGGACTGTTTACAATAATGCTGTGAAAGATAATGTGTATAATGTTTCTTCCAATGACATTGAAACCCTAAATGTTGATAATAACCAAAGAATGAGAAATCCAGATATAAATTATGAGAGTTCAAACAAAATAGCAAATACTAATTATAATGTTCAAAATTTAAAGGAGATATCAGGTATCCCCGATGATACACTGAAAACTCTATTTAAAGAGCCCGGTGATGCTTTGGACTTCCAAACACCAGAGCAAATACCCGAGGACTGGCCCCATTTAGAAAACATTCTAGAAACTTTCCACCATATCTTTTCAAAAAATAAATATGACGTTGGAAAAATAAAATTAGAACCCCAAAAAATACACTTAACTTCAGAGCTCCCAATTGCACAACGACCATATCGCACATCTCAAACTGAAAATGCTGAAATAAAAAAACAAATAGACGAATTGTTAAAAGCAGGTTTTATAAAGCCCTCACATTCTCCATTTAGCGCCCCAGTAACATTAGCAATGAAAAAAGGCCAAGGAAAAACTAGGCTATGCATAGACTACAGAAAATTAAATGTAATTACTAAAACTGATTCTGAACCTATTCCACGAATTGATGACTTATTAGATCAACTAGCCCATGCCAAATTTTTTTCAACATTAGATCTAACTTCAGGGTATTGGCACATAGAAATACATGACCGTGACACTGAAAAATTGGCATTCACAACAAACTTTGGACTTTATGAATGGACAAGACTACCGTTTGGTTGGAAAAATGCACCAAGTGTCTTCCAGAGAGCAATTAGGCAAATTCTAAATAAATACGAAATCAATTATGCTTTGAACTATTTTGATGCTATAATAATATTTTCACAAACCTTTAATGAACATATGAAACATTTAGAAGAAATTTTTAAAATTTGTGAAAAGGAAAATATCAAATTAAACCAATCAAAATGCCAATTTGCTAAGAAAGAAATAAAATTTTTAGGATATGAGATTTCTAAAGGACAATATTCACCTCATAATGTAAACATTGAAACAATAAAAAAATTACTACCACCCAAAAATGTTAAAGAATTGCAGAGATTTTTGGGATCCATAAATGTCTATCAGAAGTTTATACAAGACTATGCAAAATTGAGACTTCCATTAAACAAATTACTTAGAAAGGATGTAAAATGGGATTGGTCCCAAGAATGTCAAAATTCCTACCAAAGACTAAAAGATGAACTCATATCAAAACCGATTTTAACCCTTTTTAACCCAAATTACCCATGCCACCTTTTTGTCGACGCAAGTCAAGAAGCAGTTGCTGCTGTCCTAAAGCAAAAGCACAATAATGGCCAACTACACCCAATAGCTTTTCACTCAAGACAACTGAAAAAACACGAAAGAAACTATGCTGTCACTGAGCTTGAATGCTTGGCGATTGTTGACTCTATTGACCGTTTCCATTGTTACTTACATGGGAAAAAATTCACAATACATTCGGATCATTCAGCCTTACAATGGCTCAAAAATATTAAACATTTAACTGGACGACTGTTTAGATGGTCTTTAAAACTTTCCATGTATGATTATGAAATAGTGCACATTAAAGGTAAATATAATTATGAAGCTGATATGCTATCAAGGAACCCAATAAGCCACTTTGTATCACAATATTCTTATTTTCTAACCACAGATGAAATTATTCAGGCACAATTAAACGATAATGTTAATAATGTAAAGTACAAAAAATATAGTGGAGTTCTAACAGTAAAAAAGAAAAATCTAATCAAAATTGTAGTCCCGCCATCATTAAGACTAAAATTAATAACCGCTGCACATGAAAAATTTGGCCACCCAGGTGTGAGAAAGATGTTACAATTAATTTCCCCTATTTACTATTGGCAAGACATAATATTAGACATTTCAAATTTTGTTCGTTGTTGTGAAACATGTCAGAAAAACAAGAAATCGACTCAGAGAAAGTATGGACTGATGGAACAAGTGCCAATTGCTTATGAACCATTTGACCTAATCTCAGTTGATACAGTTGGAGGTTTTAACTATTATAATTCGACAAAAAAATATCTTCATCTGGTGATTGATCATGCAACAAGATATATTTGGACTTTTCCTTCAAAAAGTGTGACAAGTGAGACATACACAAACTGTTTAAAACAAATTTTCAAAATTAAAGTTCCGAAACAAATATTAAGTGACAGAAATGCTGCATTTACTTCCTCAAGGTTTAAGAAATTCCTAAAACACCACAATACGAGACAACTACTTACCTCAGCCCACAGACCCCAGTGTAATGGCAAAAATGAGAGATGTAATCAAACGATTGTATCCGAATTAAGGTGTAAAGTTAATACTTCTTCGAAAAAAATTCCATGGACAAAAATTTTAGAACAAGTGACTTCCGAATATAATAATCAACCCCATAGAGTAACTGGATTTTCCCCGAATTACCTCCTATTTGGAAATTTGCCATATAACTCACCATTACCTAAAATAACTTCATTACATTATCCGCCAGTTGAAGAAGCAAGAAAGATTGCAGTGCAAAGAACAATTCAGCACCATAAAATTAATAAACAAAGATATGATAGAAATTTTATACAGTCAAACTTCAAAATTGGTGACTTAGTGATGTACGAAGAATTCAAATACCCAAATTCAAGAAAATTAGATCCACCCTATTCAGGCCCTTATAAAATTTTAAGCCAGATTTCTAATGTTAATTTCGAAATTGATAAACCAAACCAATACACTGGAAAAAAGAGTGAAATTGTGCACTCAACTAGATTAAGGCATTTTCATCCATATAGTGAGTTTAAATTACAATAATGTTGTTTCATCCACAATTTTGGGGAGGGGGGGGGGAAATTAAGATAAAATGTTGATACGAGTTACAAGTAAAAAATTGAAATTATAAAGTTATGATTGTTAATGAGTAAATAAAATAATAACATTGGAACTGATGAAGTAATATTGTGAAAGTAAACTAGAAGATGATTTGTATTGAATTTATTGGATGTTAATAATTATGTATTTTTGAATTGAAATTTAATAACTTATGAAAGAACTTTGGCTAAACCTAAATTATTTTGAAAATTTTGTTACCATCTTTGCAATGTTTTGTTACATTAATGTGTGGAGCTGTATCTACATTTTCCCGAATATGACCAAATTGCCTATCCCAGAGATCCATCTCTTAATTGATTTTATATGTTGGGTGCCTAACACCCTCTTGACTCCACTTATGTGGTTAAACGTTGTGTACTGATCTCTTTTGAGCCTTTCCCAACCTAGAGTTTCAGTGTCGTGCACTATATGCACCAATTTTTCACTCTGAATTTTGTTTAGAGTTGTCGGTTGTGGTTAAGACGGTGGGAAATTGTTGAACCTGCTCTCCTCTGACCCAATCATGCACTTGTTCACTCAACTACACAAACACACACAAACAAAAAACATACACCTTGAATTAAACAGAATGTACACAGATGAAGGAATGGTACACCAGTACCAAAAGTGAATTGTTTTACATAATGAATCTATCATTGTGAAATATTAAGGTGAATGAAGTGTAAATTATAAAATGTTTGATAACTTTGAATTGTGATAAATTTGAATCAGATTTTTGTGTTATGGAAAAATTTTGAAGTGTAAATAATATGTAGAGAATTTTGAATTTCATGTGTAATTTCATATGTTTGTATTTCATAAGTAAGTCGAAGGTATAACAGAGCTCTAAATAGATAAACTGTATTGTAATTGATGTCAAAATACATTTGTGTCGTTCGGCAAGTACAAGATACGAGAAAAATAATCCCATGGGAAATTGATCAATATTTATATTTTTTTTTCAATTATTAATATGTTGTGTCTCTGAGTATTTTACAGGGTCAACCATGTCAAGGAGGCCTCCAAACAAGCCGGTCGACCGCATTTAGTTTTGCCTTTCATATATTTAAATATTTTTTTCATGTACCTCCATTTTCACATTACCATAATCTGTGTAAATAAAGTCATACTTGTAGAATTTTAAACTGGAACTGTTATAAAATTATAAGATGAGTGGACAGCATACAAGACTGTTGATTACATTACCACTCAACGAGGCTGATGAAAGTATTCAAGCCTGGACTTTAGATTGTAAAATGCTACTAACATTCCACGTTAATGGGTAATAGTTATTTTGTGATTTTCAATTAATTTGTTCCTAGGTGAGTTTTTGAAGTGACATTGCTTTTCAGGTGATGTCCTATTGAGATTATATATTGGTATAATTAAAGTGATATTTTGAATTTATAGTGATATATTTTGAGATAATGCTGTAATATTTTCCTTTTTGCCTTAAGTCATCAGTGATATAAAATTGTACAACTCAAGAATTTTTGTGTAACTTGAAAAATTGTAAACTGTGTATTTTTAAACCACTGCTCCAAGTCTTACAGAACAGAAAGAATCAATCCAGGGGTTGTTAAGGGAACGGTTGATTTTTAATTAAGGGGGTTTTCACTGGAACCTGTTGTGTAGAGAGACGTCCCTACTCAGTATGTTTTCCAGTCTACTGATGTAATGTTTTTTATCGTAGGGGTTGTTGCCACAGGGAATTAGCTACTCTTTATGTGCACGCCTTCAGGGGGGGGGAAAGTTGTCGGACTTAAGCGGGAACGAAATAATTATTCTAAATTTAAAGGGGGCTTAGTAATTAATTTATTGTCGTGGCGTAATTCGCCACTATTCTCATATCTTGGTTCGAAATACATCGAGAGATATCGGGGAATTTCCCTTTGGATTGATTGACATCTGTAGCTCCACCCATGGTTCATCGCCGGTGTATGCGTCACAGAGACCATGTAGGCATGCGCGGTGGCTTTGGATGGAGAAAAACAATAGCGTGTAATCAGACGGCGGGATTTAATTCATTGCTAGTGGACGCGTGTCAGCTGGGTCCCTAATTTGAAAATGGCGAGAGCTCAAATATGCGCTACTTGGATCAGTGGTTGCCGGAAGGTGAAATAAATTGGATTGAGCTAGAACTATGTTTATTTATTGGATTTAGACTACTTACCACTCGCCACCAGTATTAACATGATGACTGCTAATGCAAACCTCACGCCTGTCATATATATATATATATTATATATACACTCATGGACAATAAAATTAGCGCACCAAGAAGGTGTCGTCAAAATGAAACGAAATTTTGCATACATAATGACTACTTTGATATAAGTAAATGATAAGAAAATCAAAGAAAAAGGATAATTTATTTCAGAGAAAAAGGCAAAAGAACGGAGGAGTTAATACTCCGTTGGATCCCCTCTAGCGCGAATGCACGATGCGATACGATCGGGTATTGAGTCATACAAGTTCTGTATGATGTCTTGAGACATTTCGTTCCATATTTGCTGTAACCTTGCCTCTAGTTCGTTCAAACTCGTGGGATGCCAACTCGTCGTCCCACATAATACCAGATATGCTCGATTGGAGGCAAATCTGGGGATCGGGCAGGCCAAGGAAGGGTAGTAACAGTGCGGAGACAATCTTGTGACACCCTTGCCGTATGAGGCCGAGCATTGTCTTGTTGAAAAATGGCTCCTGGGAGCCGTTGCATGAGTGGCAACACATGTGGTTGCAGGATTTCATGAACATACCGCTGGGCTGTCATGGTGCCACGGAACAATACTAGGGGTGACCGTGTATTGTAGGCAATGGCACCCCATACCATCACACCAGCTATGGGAGCGATGTGTCGCTGTACAGCAAAGGCAAGATTGAAGCGTTCACCACGGGCTCTCCACACACGAACACGATTGTCATCACTGCCGAGATTGAATCTGGATTCGTCGCTAAAGACGACCTGGTTCCATTCCGCTGCAGTCCAGTTTCCTCGTGCGCGGCAAAACTCCAAACGGAGGCGTCGATGGGTGGGTGTCAAGGGCAGCACACGTAATGGGCGCCGCGATACCAGCTGTCCTTCAGCCAGGCGCCTTCGTATGGTTCGAGAAGACACAGAGGCCCCTAGTGAAGCCCCTAGTGAAGCCCCTAGTGAAGGCCTACCTGTGCCTGGATGGCGGCCGATGAAGCAGTTGGCTGTACGCGTGCATTTCTTACGATGTGGCGGTCTTCTCGACGACTGGTCTGTCGAGGGTCCTGAGCCTGGTCTTGGTGTACATGACATCTCTCGGGTCCACTGGTCCCAACACCTCCTCACAACACAATCAGAGCGGCCTAATTGACGAGCTACTCGCCTAGCTGACCACCCAGCTTCCATCATCCCGACGATTCTCCCCCTCTCAAACTGCGACAACTGCTTATATTGTCTTCGAACACGGCGTAATGGCATGTCTATCTCAGCTCTTCCTTTGTAAATGATTCAGCACACTCAAACAAGCTTTGGTTACCTGTTTTATACTCCCCAGAGTACGATGTTCAACGCCCTCTACCGGCTATACGTTATGCGCAATCACGCTGCATTTCTAATCATTTGCATATCTCCCCGACATGTACCTTCATTGCAAGTTTCGTTACGATCGCAATTATTTCTTGGTGCGCTAATTTTTTTGTCCATGAGTGTATATATATATATATATATTATATATATATATATATATATATATATATATATATATATATTATTACGAAGATATCTGTAGTGGTAGAACACGGGACCAATTTCTATAAAGAAGGACTTGTGGAAAAGTAGGAGTTCGTGGTGACAAAAAAAAGTTCACGGGATCATTTTATATTACACGGCCTCATTGAAGTAGTTGTAGAACACTGTACCTTTCGAAGCCGGAGAGTTATCAGGTAGTTCGGTAATTGGAAAAAAGTTCTGAAGTATAGGAAGAGTTCAAATACGGAAAACAGTTCTGTACGGCCCAATTGACCGTAGCACAAGAATTGTTTCGCCCACGGAAGAAGGAGACCACCATTTCGGAAGGCTGGAAAGGGGTGTTCGGCAAAAATAATTCTAGATAGGGACAGTAGAAAGCATAAGTGTCTTAAAGTAAAACAAATAGCAAGGGTGCTAGATTATGGTTCCTCAGTCCTTCGGGTGAATAAAAAGAGACTTAATAGCGGCCAGATGGTAGTGGAATTGGCTGTCCACAATAACCCAGTAACTTTACACCGTCAACATATCTATTGGGTATGCGTAATTCATATTTGGTAGTCCAAACATGACTTCAAGGTTTTTGCAAAAAAAAAATCTTTTTTCTGGATTAGCAAACATTGAGCCACTCTTGAGTACATAGGAACGACTATATACAATGTAAAAGATGAGCTCGAGTCAACATGAGCTCAAAAGAAAGGATGACCGCTTAGGTAAGAAAAAATCCGACGAATAAATTCACAAACATTGCAATTTCAATATATAAAAAAAAGGTGCCCCCGAAACAGAGTTTGGCATAGCCAAATCTGATGGGGTGCCTAATTGCTAAAATATCAAGAGACAACTATCTCTATCGGGAAAAAATGGCTCACTGAATATCTTATTTTTACCCCTGGACAGGAGTGCACAAGAGAAGCAAGGGTTGCAACAAACTTAAAAATTTCGCCAAAGGGAAACGCAGGATAGTAGGTCGCGATTTAACGTTCGGACGGGCACGGGGAGCCTCCGAGCAGAAGCGCGAATTCCCGGTAGAAGGAAAAAGGCGATTCACCGCCAAAAAATTACCTAAACCTTCGCCAAGTAGGAGCGAGAACGAGAGCGCAGCAGCTTACTTGGAGCTGATTGGCCTAGCCAAAGCTGACGTAAAAAGGCGCCTAATTTCATTGGACGTTACTCCCTCAAAAGAGAGGAGAAATTGAAGGTTCCCACGATGTAATACACAAAACTCGCCGACAGATCTTTATTGGAGAAAAAGTGGACACTATGTCTACACTCATTGTCCAAGACGGCGATTTAAGCAGCAATTAACACAACCATGGAGGGAAAATAAATCCGGTCCTTTTTAAAAGGGCGATAGTACTATAGAATCCCATTATATTGATAAAAGAACTTGCAGTTCCGAGGAATCTTAACTAATTTTTAAGAGGGTTCCCAGGCAGCAAAAATCCAGCTGCAGCAATTTACAGATGCTATCGATAGAAAACGAAATGGTGCAGGGCATAACTTTAGAGACCTCCCACGTATTGGGGAACATCTAAATTTAAGCTATTCTATTTAACCAGCTAAAATGCTTATAGCTAAAGCTAACAAAGTTAACGTTAAGGAATTAAAGCGATTAAATTATTTAACCTTTCATAATTACCTGCACCTAATGTAAGTATTATTAACACATACACTATAACGAAAATCCCCGTTATATATATATATATATATATATATATATATATATATATATATATATATATATATATATATATATATATATATATATATATATATATATATATATATATATATATGTGTGTGTGTGTGTGAAACAATAAAGTTTCCCTCCATTAACTTTTACTTACCGCAACTGAACATTATCCCTCAATTTGATTTTGATCTAAATACCAAATTAATCTATTAGATTTTCCCCGAAGTCCACGTGCGCACAGAAAGCTTATATAAGAATATTATTCTAGAAGCCATGACGTGACCTCGTCCTTTGCAGCGTAAGAGGTCAGATGTCACATTTTAACCAATTAAAAGTTCAGAGCGCCTGTATTCAAGGGCATGAAACTAGAGTTTCGCGCGTCTTCTGTGTATGATCTCCGTCCTCCATGCTCCTGTCCCTGGCCGTAACACTACTGTCATGTCCCTATGACAAGCTACATGTAGCTTTTGCGCTGCGGGGTTTTTGACCCTTTGTCCGTAATGCTCCGGAAAAATTTAGTTGATGTACGCTCGTCCAACATATAAATTGTCAAGTAGGAAGTATGTTGAAATAAATCATTGAAAATGTGACCGAACTTTCGTCTCGCTGGATTTGTTTTGAGTTGATTCTTCACCGCGCATACCTCAGTTCCATGAGTCAGCGTGCCTCCATCTGTATGCCAGCCAACCTCATAGCCAAAAATCTACAATTCCAGTGAAGTGCACCGAGCCTCCATTTCTCCTACCCTAGTGCCGAGACTACAGGCATATCCCGAGCCCACCGTTCCGTCGTGCATCGACCAGCCAAGATTATTTACAGATCCTTACATATATATATATATTTGTGTGTGTGTGTGTGTGTGTGTGCGTAAGGTTATTAAATATGGTGGGCGATCGCGCGACCTTAAAACTGGATTCTAGTTATTAAAATATAGGATTAACAATTTAAAAGTCTGGGAGTTCAAATAAGCGGCATAAGGTATTGCAGTGAAAATAGGATTAATGATTTGGCTTGATTCAATTCCGAAGAACCACAGAACCAGATGGGAGAATTTTAGGTAGATGTAGCCTTGAGCTGGCGCTAAGAAAGGAAATGCTTAGTTCAGTAGAAAGATCATCCGACATGACGAAATGAATAAGTAATGAGCGTCGGTAGTGCCCATTAATAAAACTTAAGGACAAAGGAGATCTTCAGAGCCATGGAGAGATAGCAACGGGTTAAGACGTGTGCTGTTGGCGCACAGATTCTAAAGGGGAATGGAGCGTAATAAAACGATTTGGAGCTGAGTAATTAATTGGAAGTTAAATAAAGATGCTTGTAAAATCAATTGGACTGTTCTATGGATACTGTGTCATCATCTTGAAAGCTTGATGGAGTTTTAAGGTTTGATATGTCCTCGCCACCGGACCTCTGCTGACTTCATGATCATTCCAAAGAGGTCGAAATTACGTTAATAGGTCGGGCGTGAAGCACCAACATCCGGCGTATATATATATATATATATATATATGTGTGTGTGTGTGTGTGTGTGTGTGTGTATATTGTTGAAACAAAATTACTTGAGTAACTAATAACGAATAGACTACTTTAACATGATGAGTGAATTGACGCTGAAAATACTCGTTGTGAAAATTAAAGGATTAAATTTTAACTTAAGATTTTATCTCATAGATTATAGAATTAATATTAATTTATCAAAAAGATTAAAGTTAGATTGAGGCGCGTTGTGAAAACCTCAATAAATTAAAATTTACTTTTTAACCGCAATATCCAGGTTCAAAGGAAGTTTCCAAATATCTTAACAAAACCATAATTAAACCTAAATTCGGGATATATATATATATATATATATATATATATATATATTTATATATATATATATATATATATATATATTTATATATATATATATATATATATATATATATATATATATATATATATATATATATATATATATATATATATATATATTTATATATATATATATATATATATATATATATATATATATATATATATATATATATATATATATACACTGCTGGCCACCCATTGCAACACCAAGAAAGACAAGAGATATCACAACAAAATTTATTTTGTAGATAACATGTTGACCAAGTATCAAATGATTATACTTATAGACTTCTTTCTGTGAAGTGTGGTTCCTTCCAAAATCAGTAGCCAGAGTAGCCGCCAATGTTGGAGATCATCGCTGCCACACGCCTCGGCATTGATTCAAAGAGACTTTGGATGAGTTCTTGGGGTACAGCAGACCAAGCAGCTTCCACACGTTGCCAAAGTTCATCTGCTGTGGCAGCTGGGGATGGAATCTGGGTCAATCGTAGAGCAACCATGGACCACATGTTTTCTATCGGCGAAAGATCCGGAGAGCGAGGCGGCCAGGGAAGCAATTCAATCTGGCGATTGACGAAGAACCGTTGGACAATGCGTGCCACGTGTGGTCCGGCATTATCCTGTTGAAATATGGCTGTGGGCAAGTCCTGAAGGTAAGGAAGGACAACTGGCTCCAACAAGCTCCAACAGAAGCGTGACTCGTCAGTAAAGACAATTTCATTCCATTCTGCCGTCCACATTCTTCTGTCATCGCACCATTGGCGGCGCAGACGTCTGTGGTTCTGCGTCAAGGGTAGACAAAGCAATGGACGTCTTGCGGACAGACCACTCTGCTGTAAACGGCGTCGAATGGTACGCGCAGACACTGGATGATGCGTTACAGACTGCATGTGCTGTGCTATGGTTCGTGATGTGACTGAGCGATCCGTCACTGCCATGCGCACAATTTGCCTGTCATCACGTGAAGTGGTGCGCTGAGGTGGAAGCGATCGAACACGCCGGTCCGTCGTACCCTCCTGCATCCAACGATCACATATCTGCATTACAGTTGTTTGGTTTCGTCCAACACGACTACCGA
Source organism: Dolomedes plantarius (assembly GCA_907164885.2). Lineage (NCBI taxonomy): Eukaryota > Metazoa > Arthropoda > Arachnida > Araneae > Dolomedidae > Dolomedes > Dolomedes plantarius. The sequence continues at coordinate 128,506,505 of OU015498.1, read as the reverse complement.
TTTCCCTGAAAGATAATCCACAATTTCGGTAGGCCACTATCCTTCCTCTGTCGAACTCGGATACTTGATCAAAAGATGATCGCTGTTTTCGACGAGGCATAATTTATCGTTTTTTTGAAAAAAACCACAAGAAAAACACAATTTCCGAACTTGAAATCGTCGAAATCTCCAAGTCTTAAATAGCGCTTTGAAGTGGCGCCACAGGCGCGCGTGATGTGCGTCTGCGCTGAAATTCTAATCATTTGCATATCTCACCTCCGGTAATGCATGTTGTAAATTTCATGTTATTTGCATTTTTCCTTCAGGGTGTTGCATTTACAGTGGCCAGCAGTGTATATATATATATATACGATGGTCATTCTAAAAGTAAAGAACGATTTGATCTGACGAGCCGCGTAATTCTCCCACCAACCCCGCTGCCGTGAAATTTACTTACCAAATCATTCCCGCCAGTTTGTCGCTAACAGCGACCAGCTGCGGTCATTTACTGTTTATTTTTGCGATTTTAAAATGTAGGACAAAATTAAGGATCCCGCCAAGTGTGACGTTCGTAGCGTAATACGCTTCCTGAATGCAAAAATACGTGCGCCCTATTGAAATTTACAGACAGATAACTGAAGTTTAAGGAAAATGTTATGAATGAAGTTTCAGTTCGAAAATGGTGCATTATTTTTAAATTCTGCAGCCTACTGCCAGACGCTTCGCCGACTACGCCGTGCCATTCAAAACAAACGGCGTGGATTGTTGTCCAGCGGCATTGTGCTTCTTCGCTCGTCCTCATGCTACTGCGTTGACGAAGGAATTTGCTTCAGAAATTTAACTGGGAAGTTTTTGAACATCCCACTTTATAGCCCGTACTTCGCCCCCAGTGATTACTTCCTTTTTTACCAAATTGAAGGATTTTTGGGCGGAAACCCCTATGGAAATGATGACGAACTGAAAGAGGAAGTTAGTGACTGGTTCAAAAACTTGGCGGCAAGTGAGTATGCAGTAGCCATAGGAAAGCTGGAAACAGCGCTTTGACAAATGGCTCAATTTGAACGGCAACTACATAGAAAAATAGATAAGATATCAAAATGTGCTGTACAATAAGTTTTCTTTCATTATCTTGAATAAAAATGACTAGAGAAACAATCTTTCTTTACTTTAAGAATGTACGTATATATATATGTAATATAAAAATAATTTTTATATTAATTATCTGACTTGTCTATATTCCTATAAAACATAATTTATTCCATTTCTAATGATGAGATAATAGCTCCTAAAGTTTGCAGTAGTTAATCCCTTCGTTCCCCTGTAGACAGAGAAATATCCTGATAGACTTAGAACAGCCTCTGTCTAGGGAGACTGAACCGATAAGAATCATCGGACACGCCCTAGTCCATGACGTAGCATAGCGTCATAGGGATTATTGCTTACACCAAGTCTTCTGTATGTTCCCGATATAAAATGTGAACACGGCTAAAACCGCACTCTTCCTGATAATGTTTGAACATAGAATGTATCACAAAGTCTAGCTCCCTTCCTATGGGGGAACTACGTATAAAACGACAAATAAAAAGTGTTAATTCAGGGCACACAGAACATCTCGACAACCAAAATTGAGCAATTTTAGTGAAATGTTTATGAGCATGTATTTAATTGCAGAATATATATCTATGCAAAATATTTATATGGCAGTAAATAAATACATCATATTTTATATTTAAGGTGAAATGGAAGAATTATGTGAAAAATTTAGTTTATTGTAGCAATTTAATTATTTTTAAAAACTTGTTAAATGATTCATACTATATGTCAGTTAGGTACACTTTTCTAAAAATCTATCCAATTTATCTCTTTCAAATTTGGTATGGTAACATAAAATATACCAATAGACAATAATACGAAGTTTTATAGTTCTATAATAGAAAAAAATGAAATAAAAAATTTGATAGTGGATACTTAAAAAACCATAAAAATGTTAATTACATATATTTTGTTATTTTCAATTTCACAACACCTAGAGCTTTTATTCTGGGTATTATTATAGAAACACATTATTTCTACAATTGAAAAAACCTAACCTAAAGTCAGAAAAAACTCATTTTGAGAAAAATCAAAAAAACTAAATAAATACCCAGATTTCCTTAAATATGTTTTTTTAAAACATTCCAGGGCCATAATCTTTTTGTTTTTTCATTTCAGCATCAATCTGTTTTTGTTTAGCTAATTTTTTATTCATTCTCGCTGATTTTGAGAGCTTTTGAAAATTTAAAGCAGCTTCTCGCAGTCGAGCACTATCAATTGCTCTCAATGTTTCCTCCATATTATGGCCCGGCTCAATTTTTAGGCTTTTCAGCACTTTAGTGCGACTACGAGCACCATCATTGAAGCAAATTAATGCATCTAACACACCAATTTTTAAAGTCACCATAGTAACAAAAATAGTTTTTGGTACACGCTCCCAAACACAGTGGTTAAAACTTTCGTTTGGGTTTTGTGTACGACCATGCATGCATTTTACTAGAAGTTTTCTGTCAGAAAGTGACCTAAACACTGGTTTTATGGCTGTAAGTACAGCTTCTGGCAAAGAATGTTTGTGGATGTATATTTCATCATTTTCTTTAGCTTTGTTGTAACCACACCAAGTTTCGCTACCCATAGGACATAAACCATGTTGGGGATTTTCGTCTGTTGAGAGTTTGTGGAAAAAAATAGACCATATAGCTTTCACCATTTCATCTAAAGAGGAACCGATATTGCGCCGAATAGCCAATCCATAGTACGTCTGGATTTTAAGAATCTCTGCATCGGTCAAACGACCCCGCCCAGTTATTCTTTTACCATCAGTAAGTTTATCAGTTTTGAGTTCATTTCTGAGATTTTTGAGTCTAGAGCCCATTCGTTTCTGTACGTGAGCAATACATTCGAGCTTTTCTACAGAAACATCTGGACCATAAATATTCATTTCTTTGATTTTATTAAATCCTCTAGAGTCACCATCACCAAGGTACTTTACATATCGTACACCTCGAGATGACTCTGAACGTTGAAATATTTGAAGAACCCCATCAACTTCCATGCCTCCACTGTACCCTTCAAAATTCTTTTGGCAGTCATGGGATTGTACAGAATTGACACACAATGAGCAGTATTTTGTCAGACACTCGTAATCAATAACTTTACCATTGCTAAGTGAAGTAGCACACACTACACCGTTTAGTGACGAATGGCCTCGCTTCTGCCAAGTTCCATCAAAAGCAGCCGAAATGTCAACATTACCTTCATTTTCAATAATTGTTTCAGCAATGGCTTGCTGCATTGATTCTTCTGCCACTTCGGATAAAGCTGGAAGCAACATTGCACTGTATTTTTGAAATTTCGCTGGAGGAGGGGGTAAATTCATTATAGCACAGAATGTGTCAGCTGATTTTTTGCCCTTTCCAATGCAACGCATTGCATATACCATGCGTATATTCACATCATACGATTTATATGACTTCTTTGAAGACATAACACTTGTTGAGTGTCCACAAGCAGTGCATATATAAATGACACTGACTGCAAGCCCCTTTGATGAATGTTTGTCTTGTGTAACATCAAAACATTCAGATTTGCCACAGTTCTTGCATCTTGAAAAAATATTCAATAAATGCAGCAACGAATCTAAGTCAATAATTATATTTTTACATCTATCAGAAGTTAAATTATCATTTTCAGAATCACCAGAATCACATAGTTTAATCTTCTTTTCAGAAGCACTTACGTTCAGTGCAGAATCCTGGATATCTGCATCATAACTGCTATTACTGATGCGAGTATGTTGGTTGCCGGTAAATTTTCTCTTTCCAAAACACTTTATTCTTGGCATTTTTTATAGATAACACTTACTAAAATTCAGTAAAACAGTTGTTAAGCACAAAATCACAGTAATAATATACGCTAGAGAACAAATAAAACGGCCAAAATTCAGCTAACTAGCAGAGCACGAGGTAAACAAACCAGCACGAATATCAAACCTTTCCACACAGCTTCGGAGGAGAGAGGGGAAAATGTTGCCACACGTTAGCAGGGAATATATTTAAACCAGGGAGGAAATAAAACCAAGGAGGAATTCTTATCGGTCAAAAATAACTGCTCATGATGAACGGCTCTTTAAATGAAGGGGGCGTGGCAGACTTTGTTTACATATATAGATGGCGAATTTTGGGTGTTTAAATTTATCGCAAGTATATAAATAATATATTTTTGATATCGTCTCGATTTGCTTTATTTTTTTAGCTCGTAATTGAAAATTCAAAAATTTCAACCGTTTTTTGTTCTGTGTGCCCTTCAGTCGCCTGTTTACTGCGTCCCAAGAATTCCTTTACAGGTGTTCCAGTATCTGCTGTTCCAACGATGCCTATTGCTATGTTATTTCATATATATATATATATATATATATATATATATATATACACTCAAGAGCCAAAACATTATGACCACCTGTCAATAACGAGTTGGCCCACCTTTGGCGCGCAACACAGCTTCAACCCGCCTTGGCATGGATGCCACAAGTCCTTGGTAGATGGCCGGAGACAGATTGTACCAGATGTTTAAGCAACGGTCACACAAATCCGAGATATTGCGAATTGGTGGTCCTTGAACTCTGAGCTGCCGTCCCATGACATCACAAATGTGTTATATCGGATTGAGATCCGGTGAGTTAGGCGGCCAGGACATTAACTGGAATTCAGCATCATGTTCCTGGAACCACTCCAACACAATTTTAGCCTTGTGACACGGGGCGTTGTCCTGTTGGAACATTCCATTTCCAGCTGGAAAAACAGAGGCCATGTAAGAGTGCAACTGGTCCGCAATGATGTTCAGATACCCTGTAGCATTCATGGTCTGCTCTACCACAACCACGGGTCCCATAGACGCCCAAGAGAACGTCCCCCAAAGCATAATATCGCCACCACCGACCTGTGTATGACCTACTGTACATTGAGGGAGCAACAGTTCGCCTGGAAGACGGCGTATCCTGACACGGCCATCGGCGTGATGAATGACAAACCGTGATTCATCTGACCAGGCAACTCTCTCCCACTGATCCATGGATCAGTCGCGATGTTCCCGGGACCAGCGCAGGAGCAAGTGGCGATGACGCTCGGTCAGCAAAGGCACACGAGTGGGACGTTTGCTGCGTAGCCCCATTTCCAACAGTGTCCGCTGAACAGTGTGCTGCGATACTATTCTACTTGGCCCTGCATTGTATTGGGCTGTCAGCTGAGCCACTGTCTGGCTCCGGTTTTGCTTCACCATGCGAGACAGTCTCCGACGACCTTTTTCTTTGATAGCGTGTGGACGTCCAACACCATGTCATCTACTGCTGGTTTCACCGTCATTCATCCACTTTGCATAAGTACTAACAACTGTAGGTCGCGAACAACCCACGAGTCATGCAGTTTCGGAAATACTTGTTCCGAGCCTTCGAGCCATTACAATCTGCCCTCTATCAAAGTCGCTTAGATCCGCAGCCTTTCCCATCACACACAGAAGTAAATGAAAGAATGATTCTTCAGACTCTCCAGCAGCAGTTAAATACCACTTCCACCTGATCACGTGCCTTCCACGTCATCCAGACGAATTCATTGCAAAATGTAGGGGTGGTCATAATGTTTTGGCTCTTGAGTGTATATATATATATATATATATATATATATATATATATATATAGGTATGTGTGGAAAAAGAATAGGAAAAAAGTGATATAGGTTCCACCGATTTTTTTACCGGAAATAAAGCGGATAAAGATGAATTATAAGTTTTTAATGTAACAACAATATCTCTAAAATCCCATATATTTTAAGAAAAATCCTTTGTTTCAAGATAGTGTGTGCTCTGTTTATGAAAGATGGTTTCGTTACATTTTACTTCAATAGAAATTTGAACCTGATTTTCCTTCACGCCTAATTTTTTAGTTTCATTCTATGTATATATAACATACATACATAATACATAAACATACATACATGAAATGTAAATTATTAAGACTATAAATAATTGTAAGACTATAAAATGAATTAACATTACCCTATAGGGTTGCAAATAAAGAAATCGCTATTTGTAAGTTTATCTTAATGTTGATTAAAAGAAATTTTTCAGAATTTGAGTCTGGAAAAATTATAACAGACTAAAAATTAGTTAAATATCACGAAAATTTTTAGAGCAATTGTATTATCTAAGTCTAAAAATAATGAGGAGCTTAAAACTTTATATAATGTAGATCTTCTGGTGAAAGAAAAACCTTGGTTCACAACATATATAGTGCTGGAGATAAACCAGATATTAAAAGGTGGCTTAGTATGAAAATATGCCACTTAATCTCTTTTAAATATTAAAAATACAATAATCTAGAATTCAGACCATATAAGGATTTCTGATAAGGATAATTTAAGCCTCAAAATTTATAATATCAATTTTATCAAAACATCTTCAACATTAATTAACATACACTCGAGCTTCTGTAACTCAAAGTAAAATGTAAAACTGTACTATTTCATAGTCATTTCATGCAAGGGAAACACCTAATGAATGATGTTTAGAAACAAACGCCCAAGAATTGAAACATAATAGGACCAAGGGATTTGAGTATTACAATGGTTTGTAATGTACAACATGCACTGTATTTATACTGCAGTTAGATTTTTAAATTCATGCTTAGAAAAGACATTAAGCGGAAACAGAGTGCAGGACAGTATATAATCAATTATTGCCTACGATATACATAATACCTTTGTTATGAAAACATCAACTTAAAACTAGTTCCGGAACATCCGATTTAAAACTAGACGAAACTAGTTTGCTTTGCTCCTGCTCGACCAATTAAAAGTGGTGGCGCGGCAATGAATGCGTGCGCATGGACATTCTCCAGAACTTCTTACAAAGTTTTAAAAAAACGTTGGCAACAAAAAGGCTTGGCGAATTTTGAATTTTCCGGCTGAAGAACGTTACGTGAAGTCAGTCTTCGAAATTTCTTCAGCGAGAGTGTCCATCGATGTTCTTATAGAGAAGGCTTTCTGAAGCACGTGGTTGCACAAAGGAAATGTAATTAATCTACGAAGGGTTTTACGAAGAAGTGAATCGAGCTTGTGTAAACCAAGTTCCTGCGCATGTATTGGACAGATTTGTACAAATGCGGAATTTACCAATATAATGGAATCAGGACATCCGAATGTTTCTTGGTCTTCTGAGGTAGAATTGTGATGTCCACGTGCAAATAATTTTTGTGCTCTCCTAGCTTAAGTCTTAATAGCCCAGTCAAAATAGGATTTATGGCTAACAAAATATGAAAGTTTTGAAAATTGGTGGAGATGTTTGTTTGGGCATACTGTTGAACATATTAAAAGTCCCCACCGATCAGGCTTTAGCTTTCGCCGCCATCTTGGAAAATGTGTAGACTTTTTTGGTTTTTTGCAAGTAACTTCAGAAATATTGATTTTATGCAAAAAAAAATTTCATACAAAAATTGAAGAGCATTGCGCGGGTCACTCCCCCCCCCCCAAAAAAAAAAGTCTTGCACACTCACGTTTGTCCCACCTCAGTAGTATAAAATTGACAGTTCCGCAACAGGATTAAGGGGAGGAGCTTAAAGTAGGCGGAGCTAACTGAGTGACGTGGACCAATCAGAGTGCAGCTAGCCACCTGGCGGTCGATTTGGACCAATCAGGAGAGGGCAGCACTGCTATCGCCCCCTAGCGGGAAAGAGTGGAACCTTGTAGTTCAGCAGAATCTTGGAGTGAGTAGGTGCTCTGCGGAGCGCCACCTATCGGTTAAATAGGGAACTAAATTTCGTACAAGGATTGGAGGTCAGGGCATATTTTTTTCAGTGCTGCCATCTGATGCTGAAAGCTAGAACTACATTTTTGGGGACTTAGAAAGTTTTTAAGAATATTTTCAACGGGAATCGAACTCATGACATTATAAAAATGTAGTGTTAGCTCAAAGGTTTTTTTTTTACAATAACTAATACCATTGAGCTATCACCACATTGTAGTGAGTTGTTTTTATAAGGTATATAAAGAGGGAATATTTTAAAGAAATTATCATTTATAAGCATGGCGCTTCCAGGAGAAGTTACGTGTGCCGTTCTATTATATACGTGTTTAGGTGCAATTATTTACATAATTAGCATTTTTACGGAAACTGATAAAGTAGCTATAGATTTTATCCTACGTTTAAACAACACGGGAAATATTCGATTGCATCTGAACGATACTGCAAATATATCATTTTCGATGTAATATAGTTTTAGAAAACTTATAAAGAAAATATATTCTATTATAATGCAAAAGGTATATCAAGATCCAGCTCATAGCGCATCATTTGGTGGTGTGGATGCTATTTTTCGTGCTTTGCAAGGGAAAGTTTCAAAGATTGAGATAAAGAAATGGCTGGAAGGTGTAGATGCATATACTTTGCATAAACCTATTCGTCGCAAGTTTACAACGAATAGAGTAATAGTCTATTCGCTAGATCAGCAATGGCAAGCTGATTTGGTAGATGTTTCGCATTTACATAAACATAACGGAGGATATCGATATATATTAACATGTATTGATATATTATCAAAGTATGCGTAGGCTGTACCCCTTAAACAAAAACGAGGGGTTGATATTGTGAGAGCTTTTGAGCAAATAATGAGTGAGCGTAAACCCAAGTCACTGCAAACAGATCAGGGTAGCGAATTTAAAAATAAATTGTTTCAAAAATTTTTAAAGGAGAAAGATATAAATTTTTTTACGACGTTCAATACCACCAAAGCATCAGTGGTAGAGAGATTAAATAGAACGATAAAAACTAAAATGTGGAAATACTTTACGAGTCGAAACACGTATAAATATATTGATGTATTACAGCAGCTTATGAAAAGTTACAATAATACTTTTCATACGAGTATAAAGCGCGCACCTGCAGAAGTTGATTTGAATAACGAAAGACATGTATGGTTTACACTATATGGTGAGTCGAAATCCAAGATTTCCAAATGTGTATTTAACATAGGCGATGTAGTTCGCGTTTCCAAGAAAAAGTTAACTTTTGAAAAAGGATATGAATCTAACTGGACGGAAGAACTATTTTTGGTAACAGAGTGTGTTAAGAGAAAACCGTCTGTGTATAGGATTTCTGATATATTGGGGAACCTATATTAGGAACCTTTTATATGCATGAGTTGCAAAAAGTGAGATTAAAAGAGGAATATAAAATTGAAAAAATTTTAAAGAAACGCGTGCGAAAAAAGCAAGTAGAATACTTTATAAAGTATACAGGATATCCTAACAAGTTTAATGAGTGGATTCGCGCTTCTAATTTACTATCCCTATAAAGAGTGCTAACAAATGTATTATAGTTCATTCGCGAAGATGAGTGTCTACGTTACGTTACCAAGCGATAGCTCTTTGAATTATTTTACGGAAAATAAAATTTCGCATTATATTACACGTCTACCCACGCCTATAGATTTAAAAGGAGATTGGGAAGTAATTTTAGCTGAATTTGTATACCCTCACACTTGGTATAATGTGAACGAAACGAATAATTTTATCGAATATGAAGTACCAGGGGCAGAGGGGTATTATAAGAGAAAAATTCGCCATGGTTTTTATCCTAATATTCAAAGTATATTAAACGCTATAACAGTTAAAGAATTTAAGAATAAATTTTCCTTTCATTTTAATGAAGTGAATAAACGTGTAAAAATGAGAGTAACGGGTCAAGGTAGTATAAGATTATTCAAAGGCATACCTTTGATATACCTTTGATATACCTTGATATACCTTTGATATACCTTGATATACCTTTTGCATTATAATAGAATATATTTTCTTTATAAGTTTTCTAAAACTATATTACATCGAAAATGATATATTTGCAGTATCGTTCAGATGCAATCGAATATTTCCCGTGTTGTTCAAACGTAGGATAAAATCTATAGCTACTTTATCAGTTTCCGTAAAAATGCTAATTATGTAAATAATTGCACCTAAACACGTATATAATAGAACGGCACACGTAACTTCTCCTGGAAGCGCCATGCTTATAAATGATAATTTCTTTAAAATATTCCCTCTTTATACACCTTATAAAAACAACTCACTACAATGTGGTGATAGCTCAATGGTATTAGTTATTGTAAAAAAAAAACCTTTGAGCTAACACTACATTTTTATAATGTCATGAGTTCGATTCCCGTTGAAAATATTCTTAAAACATTTCTAAGTCCCCAAAAATGTAGTTCTAGCTTTCAGCATCAGATGGCAGCACTGAAAAAAATATGCCCTGACCTCCAATCCTTGTACGAAATTTAGTTCCCTATTTAACCGATAGGTGGCGCTCCGCAGAGCACCTACTCACTCCAAGATTCTGCTGAACTACAAGGTTCCACTCTTTCCCGCTAGGGGGCGATAGCAGCGCTGCCCTCTCCTGATTGGTCCAAATCGATCGCCAGGTGGCTAGCTGCACTCTGATTGGTCCACGTCACTCAGTTAGCTCCGCCTACTTTAAGCTCCTCCCCTTAATCCTGTTGCGGAACTGTCAATTTTATACTACTCGCCTCTGCATATCAAAGCTCGAGATAAAGTTGCAGCAACATCCAATCCATTGTTATCAGGTTGTATTGTGAGGCTTAGTGGATTCTATCTTTTTATGTCATAATTAGGCTGCATTGGGTACATAATGGCTGGAAGTGGGAAAGTATTCAGACATTACGGCGACCCCCAACTTTCGCTTATACGCCTTAATCACACTGACAACCGGTAGCTACGTAGCAATACCCGTACTCGCAGCCGAGGGTTCATTTCCTAGGTTCGGTGCCATTTTGCATTCATGTAGGGCCCGAGGCTGCCGGATATACAGTACAGATCTGCAATCCACACAAGGCACCCTAAGACCCGCTGGAAGTGGGGTAAAAAAATACTAAATTTGATGTATGTAACTACGTCAGTAAAAAAATTTTTCCTGGCTATGCATACGCTAGAAAAATCCTAGCTCATTTATTTACCCAAATAGCTTTAGCAAAAATTATTTTTGACGCCATGGACATATCTGATTTCTAAAGCAGTAATCTCCATGAGTTGTTTATTGATTTTGAAGGCCTTTTTGTGTTTTTGAAAATAACTTGGGAAGTATTAACTTTATGTAAAAAAATTTATACCAAAAATAAAGAACATTAAATTGCTTACAAAAAATATTAAATACATTTTGTCGTAAACCTAACACGAACCAAAATATTGACTATTAAATGCGGGTTGATTATGAATGTAGCGTCCAAATCTCGTTGCAGGCGCTTTCCTATGAATTCTCTCCTCTCCCTCATTTGGGCAATCTTTAAACACAAGAAAATAGACTAATGTTTTTGGTAAGTAGATAATTGATCATTTTTAATTTTTTGAACGAATGTAATAAACTTGGATTTATTCACTACCATATTTTCATTGTATATAATTTTTTAAGCTTACCTACTTTATGGTTGTCGTCCTTTTTTCGATCCGGTATTGTTCGTGTTGTCAGTCTTGAAAAGATCGTCTATGGGTCAGCTAGCATCACCTCATTCATCAATTCCTTTTATTGGATCCTCATGGTCTACAGTGCAATAACTGCAATGGGGTATGTCATTGTGACATACCCCATTGCAGTTATTGTAGGCCGTTGTGCAGTTGATGCTTGCTTTCAGATACCCGCATCTTTCTCCCCAGTCAGTCTTACAGTGGCAAAACACTATGCTTAAAACCGAAACGGGAGCCACTGCATCCATAGTTGTGATGGGCACTAGGGTTTTCTTTTGACATTTCCAGCCCACACTTCAGGATTCTACTCATTCCCAAACAACTTTTGCACTTGGTGATACAACCAAAAGGAATGTCGCATGGCTGCCTCTTCAGTTGAGGGAAGAGACGAAATATATGGTTTTATTTTAGTGACAAATTTTGAGAAGCATTTGTACCTAAACTTATTTAAGGACTTTTCACTGGGATGTGCTCTAGATTAGAAAAAATCAATCTCCCGTTTAAACAACATCATTATCCGATGAGTTGCATTTATTAACTACTGTCACGATGTGTTTCATATCTTTACTTTGGAACATTTTTACACAATTTTTCTTTCCTTTGTTTAATGCTGCAGAAGTAGTATCGCACCCACTAAACGCATGGAGAAAAAGGATACTTTGGTATGCCCCGATGATTGTATTTTATTTGACGAATGTATTTTTTTCTTTGCTTTCCCTTTGCATGTTTTGACAAGGAAAATATCTTTTCTGTAGGAGTGAGAGCTGTTAATAGAACCAGATGGTCAACATCTTCACCGATGATTACAACGATGTTGTTACCAGAACATGCTTAATTAATTACAAAATTTACAATGAGAATGTCGGCTTCGTCATTACATTGTAGGAATCGAAACCCACTGTTCTCCAGCTCAGCTGATAACATACTGATCAGTTTGCTCTTCTTGTTTTCATTTGAAAGGAACTGTTATTGTTGAACAGTAACTCGCATGTTTCCATCAAAACTTATGTCTACAGATTTTATCACAATAGACCGTAGATTTTCTTCCATTTTTTATACTGTTATTGGTGTTGGATTAGCCATTAAAAACGACTATACAACGACCCATAATGCTTTTTTTTATATAATTAACTTAATTTGTGCAAAGATCCGAAAAAGTTAAATATGTTCCCCATTTGACACTGTGTAGAAGAAAATCACTGTCCACAATGTTGACGCAGTTCAGGAGATTAAGGTCTTTGTTTGGAACTTCAAATCGTCGTATCTAGCCAATGTCGTTGTCTCTCGCATGCCAGCATTATTAAACAGAGCAAATGTAAAAGGAGCTAACTCATATTCTAAATAACATGCTACTCGTTTCTTCATCGTTTAGTTTAACAATCTCTATCCTCTGGATAAGCAACAACGGGTTTACAAATGTATTCAAACCGTTTACTTTCACTGCACAATTGACAGTGATCAAGCTTTCATAAGCTTTACCATTTCAAAGTACTGAACTCAGAGGGATGCAGTTGGGCCATTCTCTTTCAACTGCTTCAAAGTCTTCCTCATTTTAATCTCGATGCCTCGTATATGAGTATGTCCGTATATGGTCTCTTGTGATAGTAGTTCAGTAGCAAAATCTCTAAACAACTCATGGATATTTTCGCTTTTGAAATCAGATATATCCATGGCGTCAAAATTTATTTTTGCTAAACCTCTTTGGGTAAATAAATAAGCTAGGATTTTTCTAGCGTATGCATGGCCAGGCAACGCTTTTTCTACTGACGTAGTTGCATACATCAAATTTAGTACACTGCTGGCCAAAGTAAATGCAACACCCTGAAGGAAACATGCAAATAACATGAAATTTACAACATGCATTAGCGGAGATGAGATATGCAAATAATTAGAATTTCAGCGCAGACGCACATCACGCGCGCCTGTGGCGCCACTTCAAAGCGCTATTTAAGACTTGGAGATTTCGACGATTTCAAATTCGGCAATTGTGTTTTTCTTGTGGTTTAAAAAAAACCGATCAATTATGCCTCGTCGAAAACAGCGATCATCTTTTGATCAAGTATCCGAGTTCGACAGAGGAAGGATAGTGGCCAACCGAGATTGTGGATTATCTTTCAGGGAAATCGGTAATCGTGTTGGACGAAACCAAACAACTGTAATGCGGATATGTGATCGTTGGATGCAGGAGGTTACGACGGACCGGCGTGTTCGATCGCATCCACCTCAGCTCACCACTTCACGTGATGACAGGCATATTGTGCGCATGGCAGTGACGGATCGCTCAGTCACATCACGAATCATAGCACAGCACATGCAGTCTGTAACGCATCATCCAGTGTCCGCGCGTACCATTCGACGCCGTTTACAGCACAGTCGTCTGTCCGCAAGACGTTCATTGCTTTGTCTACCCTTGACGCAGAACCACAGACGTCTCCGCCGCCAATGGTGCGATAATAGAAGGATATGGACGGCAGAATGGAATGAAATTGTCTTTACTGACGAGTCACGCTTCTGTCTGCAACACCACGATGGTCGCATTCGAGTCTGGAGACACCGTGAAGAGAGGATGCTGAACAGCTGCGTTATGCACCGCCACACTGGTCCTGCACCGTGTATTATGGTATGGGGTGGTATTGGATATCACTCTCGCACACCTCTAGTACGCATTGCCGGTACTTTAAACAGCCAGTGCTACATCTCCGAGGTGTTGGACAAGTTGTCCTTCCTTACCTTCAGGGCTTGCCCACAGCCATATTTCAACAGGATAATGCGCGACCACACGTGGCACGCATTGTCCAACGGTTCTTCGTCAATCCCCAGATTGAATTGCTTCCTTGGCCGCCTCGCTCTCCGGATCTTTCGCCGATAGAAAACATGTGGTCCATGGTTGCTCTACGATTGACCCAGATTCCATCCCCAGCTGCCACAGCAGATTAACTTTGGCGACGTGTGGAAGCTGCTTGGTCTGCTGTACCCCAAGAACTCATCCAAAGTCTCTTTGAATCAATGCCGAGGCGTGTGGCAGTGGTGATCTCCAACAATGGCGGCTACTCTGGCTACTGATTTTGGCAGGAACCACACTTCACAGAAGTCTATAAATTTAATCATTTGATACTTGGTCAACATGTTATCTAAAAAATAAATTTTGTTGTGATATCTCTTGTCTTTCTTGGTGTTGCAATTTGGGTGGCCAGCAGTGTATTTATTTTTACCCACTTCCAGCCATTATGTACCCAATGCAGCCTAAGTATGACATAAAAAGATAGAATCCACCAAGCCTCACAATACAACCTGATAACAATGGGTTGGATGTTGCTGCAACTTTATCTCGAGCTTTGATATGCAGAGGTGGGACAAACGGGAGTGTGTAAGACTTTTTGGGGGGATGACCCGCGCACCCGCGTCCTATTCGTGATTGTTCGCTATTTTCAAAGTCAATTATCTTTGTTCGTGTTAGACTTATAAAAAAAATGCAAGTAGTTTTTTCTTCATAATGTAATGCTCTTCAATTTTTGTATGAAATTTTTTTGCATAAAATCAATATTTCTGAAGTTACTTGCAAAAAACCAAAAAAGTCTACACATTTTCCAAGATGGCGGCGAAAGCTAAAGTCTGATCGGTGGGAACTTTTAGTATGTTCAACAGTATGCCCAAACAAACATCTCCACCAATTTTCAAAACTTTCATATTTTTTTTTAGCCATTCGTCAAAATCGGGTCTATTTTGACTGGGGTATAAATAAAGTGTGGTAAGTGAATTCTAGTTTTATTCTTTTATTTTTAATGCAATGTGCTGATCTTTTATAATCTCGGCCTCAACAATAATCATTAACAGCCTCGTAAAACATTTATATTACAGACCAGGGTTATTTGGATGAAATTAAAAATTGCAAAACTAATACAGTACTGTTAAATAAATACAGTAGCGTTCAGTGTGTTTTGAAATTTTAATAATTTTATTTCAGAAATATACTGCAAAATGTCAAAGACATTCCTAAATTTTCATAATTATTAATTCCTGACTCACGAACAATGAAATACCCTGCTATGTTAAACCGTAGAAAGTCCAGGTAAAGCTACATGTATGGTGTACGCATTTAAAAGTCTTACAATTTTTTTTCTCTCTAATAATGACTTTACTTCTTTTCATAGCCTTTTTTTACAATTTTAATAGAGCTTACCTTCTTTAATTAAAGCATGTTAATTCTTTTAATTTGCTTATTACTTTTTGATTCGGGAGTACAGTAATGGGATTGCTTTTAAAATATTGTCTTTAAATAGGATAAAAATCATTGCACTTTGTACGCATTCATAAATGCACGCTTTTCTTAAACTAAAAGGCGAATCCCATTTAGTTTAACTGAAAATAATAGACCTGTGATGTTATCGACTTAAAATAAAATCACCTTAAGAAATTAAATCCTCCGTAAAAAGTTTTCGGAAACATAATTTTTTTAAAGTAAAAGAAAAAAAAGAATTCTCATGCTTACCTTAAAACGATATTCCCGCTGCTGCATTATCGACTCGCTCCATCTAAAAATAAAATCACTTTAAAAATTCAGATCTTCCGAAAAATGTTTTTTCTGAAATATAAATCCTTTAAAAACTGAATAAAGATGTACTGGTGCTTCTCTTTAATTCCATTTTGATAATGGAAGGAAATCAAATAATGTAATAGTATTTTATTTTAATATTGATTATAGGGTAATGAAATAAAAAGAGTTGAGTTTTTACGTACCTTGCGGCAAAATATATCAGATTCTAAGAGAAAAATAAGTACATTTTGAATAAAGTTGTCGAATAAGGTTTCTGAAGAAGCAAGTTGCACTCTGATTTACAGTAAAGGCATAAGTAAATCCCTAAAGTACATCAGTCGGCACAGCAGATGTTCAGACCCAATTTTAAACTATAGGGAATTTTTCTCTCGGTGTTTTTCAAATCACAGTTTAGCATATGTATGTTTTTGATGTCTGATATCTGTATTTGAAAATCGTCACTGCATTTCAAACTATTTATTTTTTGTATTTGTACTTATACATTGTTTACATCCAATGGATGTGTGTGCACCTGTTGATTAAAAATCCTTTTATTTTCATTTAATTCATGTAAAAAATAATTTAAATTTCATAGCAAGAACCGTCAATAATTTGATGCCCTGTAAAAACTTATTTGTTACAGGTTTCTTAAATTCTTTAACTTCTTTTTAAAGTTTAGAAACTACGCAGTGTTTATTTTGACATCTACTTTCATACGCAAAACAATATTTCAGGTAGTTTCCTCTAATGAAACTACTGAAGGATATTAACGTAGGATTACTTATCGTTGCTTACCTTTTTTTTGACGCATTTTGGTACTTTTCTCTAACTTTTTACTGCTACTGTGTTTAGTGCGCTGCCAAAATTATAACTCGCGACGACGTCATAAATTTTGCTTTCCGGAGGACCGTCATTGAGGAACGTAATCCTACGTTAAAAAAAAACAAAGTTTAGATTATGCATTCACCTATCTGTGATTAGAAAATTACCGAGAGAAAAAATTCACATAGATTAACACTGGTACTGAAGTCTGCGATTCTAACAGTTACACCGTCTTTTGACTAGCTTATACATGTGCTGTAAGGATAAACTCGTGTGTCCTCCCCCCTGACCTGTGCTAAGGAAAACTTCAAGCAACGTCTCAAACAGTAGTTTTATCCAGAGAGCAATCGTAAAAACTACAACAGAGCCTCATTTAACTGTTTTACTTCATACTGCAGATAAAAATGTTGTCACCTGGATCATCGTTTAGTGGATATTCTTATCTAGCATTTGACTTTTCTCGAGCTTGAGGAATAAATTCTCTCAAGTGAGTCAAATATTCAAGTGAACACAGTTCTTACTCAATATCATATTGTTTTATGCCAATTAACATACTTAATCGTATGTTAATCTTAGCCGTGCAACAGCTTATCAGGATTTATAAATATGTGGCATTATGGCAGATGCTGATATGACTTTTTTTATGTTTTCGGCAATTTATAAAAGTAACTTTTGTTGTGAAATATAAAATCGCTCAATTAAGTTTTTCAACTCAAATATTCTTTAGTTAATACTCATATTCAACCTCAAGTATATGGCTGGTCTTCAATGAAAATTTTGTATTAGGGACTAAAATATTCAATTAGGGACCAAGTATTACCTCTTTTAGACATAACAACATTTGCCGATGCGGAAAACTTAGTGTTATTTCATAATTCTACTATCAGCTTCTGCTACATTAAAGAACCAGTTTTAAGTGTCACATATCAACTTAAAACAAAAAAATTGAATTTTTCGAACATATCAGCATCTTCCATAACGCCCCAGAAATATCAGCTGACATTGGATATTGTTACTAGCATGTTTAAGTGTGTCTTTAAAAGCAAGAAGACACTGACAGTTCGGCTCAATTAAGTTTTTAATCCTAATATTCTTTAATTAATGCTTATATTCAACCTCAAGCATATGGTTGGTCTTCAATGCAAATGTTCAATTTGGGACCAAGTATTACCTCTTTTAGACATAATAACATTTGCCAATACGAATAGCTTACTATTATTTCCTAGTTCCATGTATCAGCTTTTGCCACATTAAAGAACTAATTTTAAGTGTTACGTATCAACTTAAAACATGAAATTAAATTTCTCGGACATATCAACATCTGCCATAACGCCACAGAAATATCAAATGATATTGTATATTGTTACTAGCATGTTTAAGTTTGTGTCTGTAAAAGCAAGACACCGACTGTTGTGCAGTATATGAAGGAATTTTTTCAATACTTCTTAGTGTTAATGACTAATCATAAAACCGAACCAACCGTTTGGTATGCGGCATGAATAAACCTACAGACCAGTTGCTACTCAATAACTTGAATACGCAGCCAAGGGTCCGCCTATTCGCTCTAATAATTTAGGACATAGGAGCCATGTCAAGTAGTACATACTACCAACTTTTGCCCTCAATATCCCCATGCTTCTTGGAGTTAGCAAACCAAGATGGGTTTTAACCAAATTTTTCTCGCAAAACTACGTTGAAAAATTCTTCTTGACTCTGCTTTTCTGGCAACATTTAGAACAACCAACTGTTTAGGTAAACTTCTCAAGAAGGATATTTGCGAAATTATTCGTGTTCATAAATGTACAGATAAAGGATAAGATACAGCAGGACCTAGCTAATCCGAAATCTTCAGAGACAGAGCCAGTTCGGATAAGCAAACGCTTTAGATCCTCCAGGATGATTATTCCGTGGACTCCTTCTCGCACACTTTCCTGAATGCAATAATTAATGTAGAGATAAACTAATGAAGTAATAGAAGAGATTTAGTATTCGAAGAGAGATTTAGTATTAGAAATGCTTTCGCGTGGGATACAAACCAATGTTTAAAACAACTGCTTGTAAATACCTGACATCAGGGTTATCAGCAATTTGCAAAAACTTTGATAAATCTGGCGAAATTCTAAGCTTTCTTCAATACTCCATGCTGAGGAAAAAATTATTCTGAATAATGTTGCTGAAAATGTAATCTTCAACTGGCATGACCGAAGCCATCTAATCTGCACTGACAACGATATTTGCCCTTAGCTTAGAGACAGAAAGACAACTCGGTCGGGATGCGAAAAGTCTAAACATAATTGCAACCGTTAAAACTACGTGCATTCCACCCTTGGCCCTTCCGCAACCTATTTCTAGAGAATAATTGATTAAAATGCACCAAATATTTCAAATCGAAACTCCTGAACTTTAGCCCCTCGTTCGGCTAGAGCATTCAAAACTATTTTAGAGAGCACTTGATCCAAAAGTTGGATTGAGTCTAATAACGATTGTATTGCTAAAATTTCCCAAAGTCTGGCTTGTATTATCTCTGATATATCATAAATAATTCGACTATATTCTGGAGGAAGCAAGAACTTTGATGCATTCAATCTTTATTGTCGGGTTTAATCTCCTGCTTGCTTTATGAAAATGCATGTAAGACTCAAAAAGTTTTTAATGTAGCATAATTCAAACAAATATATAAGTAGGTACAATATGGAGTGTTCTAAAACTAGCAGTTCTTTGTTCTCGGGAATATTCTAGTAGCCCGAAATTCTGAATCTCCAGTACCTTAACTTATTTTGATATTATAAATTTTAAATTAATTTATCTGTGTGTATCGAATATCGATGAGCATAAGAAACTTTACACGACTAAGCCTATTTGTTTGCCATCATAAAAACATACAGCAGTGCTATTTATCGAAAGTATTGAAAAGATATCTCAAGTAATCTCGTATAATTTAAATAACTGAAATTAAAGATGCTTTATTGAGTACTAAAACGAAGAATATAAACAGAAGGTAGCATTAAACTAATAAAAGCGTATTTACTCTTTAACCAAAGCTGTTCCCAAATCTCTGACAAAGACTACAAAACCGTAAAATAAAAGTAACATCAAAATGATTTTAAAGTTCCGAATTATTCGAGAACAGTGCAAACATACTCCTTGAAATGAATCATTTTGTCTTCGAGCGCTTTTAAACTGAGATAAGTTATGAAGGAACAAAAGTTTAGTTTCAATGCAATGATCTCTCTGTAAATTAACTTAGAACAAATAACAGTTGGGACACGAAATACGTTTAACATAAGAATAGTGGTCTTTCTATTGAATTGCAAATAGAACAATAGTAAGTTTAATCTTTTAAATAAATTCGATCTTTTTTTTCATCATGCATAGTAGAAGTAATTACTTCTTCAAAAACGGAATAATTAAAATTGGGATTTACATACAGATTTTAAAAATTAATAAGGTTGATACTTATACAAACATCTACATTAATTAAAATATATGTATTTTATTATTAAACATGACAAAATACTTAATTAGATATTTTTTTCCAGCTTTATACTTAAGCAAGCATTACTATCCGTCTTTTATTAAAACAGCGTTTTATTGTTTCTCAAAATTTATAAGTAAATGCTCCAATTAAATTCGTTTGCAGAAATGTCATAAAATTAATGAATTTATGCTTCAGTCATAATACTATCAAACAATTCATAAGAGCAAAGCAAATATTTAAATCTGAGACAATTTTTAAAAACACTTTATAATTTTTTATTCTTCTGATAGTGTTAGCCTGTGACTCCATATGAAAGGAACAAGTCTAAAGAATGCTCAAGAAAATTCAAACTTGTAAAAGTTTCAAACAGATTTTCTGGTATTTACTAAAATTAGTCGGCATGAAATCTCTTTAACATAACTGAGAATGATGAATTCAAAATATTACATAAGTAGCTTCTAGTTCGCGGATATGACAAATTCAGTTAGAAACAGACGACACCTTAAATGACCGTTTAAACATCGTTAAACTAAAAATGATTATCGAAAGATAAACAACGTCTAATCGAAAAAATCTTATCTAGTTACTCATATCTTTCCCATCAACTTCTCCCTGATTTACCTATCTGGAAATCATTAAATTTGGTTTACCACTCGGTTATGTGTACCTCAGATATTAATTTTACTAGTGACGGACAGGTTGGAATCAGTCAGACTCACAAAGAAGAGATAACAGAGATATAATGATTTTACGTTTTGATCTTCAAAATTTAGATTAAAGATGATAAAATTATTTATCTACGCAATTTCATATTATTTGGGTGTATTTCGTGAAATTTTATCAGAACTCTTTTTTTTTCAGGTTCTAAAGACATCTATCTTTCTTTCCGATTTAATTCCGGAAAATGAAACCGTCATTGAAAAGTCCTACATAGGCATTGTGACAACGCCAGAGTTGAAAATTTAAAGCCATGGTTCGCCACTGGACAGTAGACGAAGATTGTTTATTTACAACAACGTTGGGAGCTTTTTCCACGGGCGAGATTTGGAGTTTTTTCCGCGCGCTGGGAGTTTTTTTCCGCGCGCCGGGATTTTTGTATTTCAGCTCCGCGCGCTGAGATGTGATTGTTACTTACATTTAAAATGTGTGTTCTTTTTATATAATAAATAGATGCATGAGATGTTAATCGTCCATGTTTAGTGCTTTTCGCCTTACACATTGGATTTATTTAATAGTGAGCCAACAGGCCAAGCTGTTACAGTCTATATATATATATTGAAAATGGAGGTTCCACCGAGATTTTTAATGCGGAATCCAGCGATAAAAAATATTGCGTGGAGGAACTAAAAGGAGGTATTTCTTTTTATTTAATACAGTACGTGCCTGAGATTTTGTTGCCGCCTTGGCAAAGTTAGGAACTTAGTGTTTGCTATTAGGGTAAACTAGTTGAAAGTTTTGGATGTATATTGGGGGGCCAAACTGGCTTATATGCATCGGTTTAAAATAGCAGTTCACAAGTACCAGACTGACTTATTTTTATCTAGAAACTCTAGATTTGGTTTCGTATGTGTAATAATTAAATTGTGTATCCTCTGTTAGTTCGAATTACATAAAGTGTGTTCGTGTTTCAAGTGTATCTAATGCCAAATTGGCTATTTAAAATCTTAAAACTTAAGATAGTTGAGATATTTTTTTTTAATGCCAAACTGGCGATTTGAATTCTTAAAATTTCAGATAGTTGAGATATTGTGTAATGCCAAACTGGCGATTTAATATCTTAAAACTTGAGATAGATGGGATAAATTTTAATGCCAAACTGGCGATTTAAATTCTTAAAACTTAAGATAGTTGAGATATTGTGTAATGCCAAACTGGCTAATATAATTAAATGAATAACGATTCATGTATTAAAAATCGAACTGATTTTTAAGTAAATTGTGTTTGTGTTTTGTAAAGATAAAGAATATTTTATTTGTATTGAATACTGCTAAAGCCAAACTGGCAGATATTAAGTGTGTATTATAATTTATTTGTGCAATTTAGAATATAGTAGTGTTAGATTCGGAATTTAATATGGCTTATCTTGGCCAAGGCCGGAAGGAGGACTTGAAGGTGATTGCGAGAGAATTAGGGGAAAATGTAACAGAAGACTTAAAGGTAATTGATCTGCGTAACTTAATTTTGAAAAGTAGTAATTATGAGGAAGAGTATATAAAAGAACTTCTTTCAACTGTGATCAGAGAAAGAAAAGAAAAAGAAGAGGAAAGAAAAAAGAAAGAACAAGAAAGAAAAGAAAAAGAAGAAGAAAGAAAAAAGAAAGAAGAAAGGGACTTTCAATTGGAAAAGCTAAGATTAGAGAAAGAAGAAGAAAGAAAAATGAAAGAAGAAGAAAGAAAAGAAGAAGAAAGAAAAAAGAAAGAAGAAAGGGACTTTCAATTGGAAAAACTAAGATTAGAGTTACAGTTAAAGGAAAACAAAAACTCTGAGGAATCTATTAATTCTAGTACAGATTTTAGTTCTAAAATTGAACTTCAAAAGCTAATGCCCAAATTTGATGAAAAAGGGGGTGAGATAAGTTTGTTCTTAGAGCTTTTCGAACGACAAGCGAAAGTTCTTAAGGTACCCCGAGAGAAGTGGGTCACTAAATTAATTGGTGTTCTGCCATTAGAAATTGCTCACTTGATAGCTCGTGAACCTGAAGAACAGGCTAGTGAGTATCCATATGTTAAGACCTTATTACTTAAGCATTTTAAGATGAGCCCAGAGAAGTTTCGCCAAAATTTTGTGAAACTGCAAAAATCACCAGACCGTACTTGGCAGGATTTTTACTACGAGATGAAAAATTATCTAGAAGGCTGGCTAAATGGATTGAAGATAGAAACCTATGAACAATTAAAAGAATTGATGATCGTTGATCAGATAAAGAAAAGGGCACCGAATGAATTTAAAGAAAACTTTTTGGATCATTGGACATCCATTACTTCCCCAGTTGAACTTGTAACCAAGATTGACGAATTTGAGAATGTGAGAAAGTGCATACGGGGTAAAACTCCTTCGATGAGTTACAAGGATCAAAGTAATAAAAAACCATGGCAATCGAAACCTTGGAAGGGAAATAGCCAGAAAAAGGAAGATACGTATGCCGTAAAAGAAATGGAAAACTTCCACAAGGTTAAGAAACCAGATCCCAACTTCGATAAGAGGAAACAGTTTCATTGTTTTGAATGTGGGGATACCACACATATCAGGCCTGATTGCCCTAAACTCAAAAAGAAAAACAGTATAGGCAGCGTAAACTATATTAAGAATAAAGTTGATGAAGACCTATTAGCTCCATACACCATTCCTGGTAAAATAAATGGGACTAGCATTTCTATACTTAGAGATACTGGAGCAACTGTAGATGTAGTGTGCCAGAAATATGTGTCGCCTCAAAGAATGACAGGGGAACATGTATGGGTGCAACATTTACTGAACGAGCAGATGTCTTGCTTGCCTTTGGCCGAAATTGAAATTGAATGCGAATTGGGCCATGTCACCACTAAGGCAGCCGTTCTCAGAGATAACTTGGACCAAGGGAGGTACATCCTTGGAAATAAAACCGCTCTCTGTTAGAAGAAACTAAAGATGACAGTAGGAAGAAAAAGGAAACTGTGAACGCAGTACTTACAAGAGCGCAGCAGAGAAAACATCTTGCTGAAGGAGGAAGCTTGTCAAAATCCCAAGAAGAGAAATTTGAAATGTCCAAAAAGACAGAGTTAGAGAAAGAGGAAGAAAATGATCTTCCAAGTACAGAAGTTCAACTTTTGCCAGAAATTGATGAAACTGAAGTTATTTTGGACTTGGTAAAAGTCAATTCAGAAAAGTTTGCTGAAGAACAACAGAAGAGCAAAGATCTGGCTCCGTTGTTTACATTAGCCAAAAAGGCCTCGACAGAATCAAAAGATTTCAGAATAGTTAAAGATAAATTACTGGTTAAGAAGAAAGTCGACAAGATGGGGAAAGAAGTTGATATACTTGTGGTTCCTGAATGTTTTAGGGAGCAAGTCAAAAGCATGTGCCACGAAGGAACGTCGGCTCACTTAGGAGTCGCCAAAACAAAGGACCGAATGGTGAAATATTTCTTCTGGCCGAATTGTTACAAAGAAATAGAGGAGTTTGTCAAAACCTGTGATGCTTGTCAACGAACCGGCAAATGTAATGACAAGAAGAAAGCCCCATTAACTTTGGTACCTGTCATATCTGAGATTTTCAGCAAACTAAATGTAGATGCTTGTGGGCCCTTGCCCACTACACCAAATGGAAATCGTTATCTGATTACAGCTATGTACATGGCATCCAAATATCCAGATGCAGTAGCGGTAGCAGATATTGGATCAACGTCTGTAATTGATGCATTATTGCAGATATTCAGTCGTATGGGTTTTCCGAAGGAAATACAAACTGATCAAGGGACCTCATTTATGAGTAACTTAACTGTAGAATTTTTCCAGAGATTTGGAATAAAAAACCATTAGAAGTTCTGTACACCATCCTCAGACTAATCCAGTCGAACGATTCCATAGGACCATCAAAAGAATTTTGAGAGTGTTATGCATTGAAGCTGCTTCTGAATGGGAAAGACATGTTCCAGCAGCTCTATTTGCCTTAAGGACTGTCACACATGAAAGTACTGGATTCAGTCCTGCCGAGTTAGTACATGGAAGAAATCTAAGGTCACCGGTCACCTTATTGTACGAACAATGGTTGGAGCCAGATGAAGAAGGAAATGGAGTAGTTGAATATGTGTTTCAGCTAATCAATCGAATGAAGAGAAGTCAGGAGTTAGCTGAAGAAAAAATGGAAGAAATGAGAGACAAACGAAAAAAATGGTATGATCGAAATGCTGTTAAACGAGTATTTCAAGAGGGAGACTTGGTGTTGATCTTATCCACTTGTAGACCAAATAAACTGGCAGTTCAGTGGAAAGGACCTGGCAAAATTGTTAAGAAGTTGTCAGAAACAAATTATGTTGTTAGCTCAGAAGGAAGACAAGAGAAAAATGAAGTTTATCACATTAACATGCTAAAACCGTATTACAAACGGCCAGAGCTTGTGAACATCTTATGGAGTTTAGATGACAACGAACCTGCGGAAATTGAAGATGATTTTCCGAAGATTGAATCGGATCCTAACATATTCGATTTCAATGAAATAAGGGAGAATAGTGCTTTAGATAAGCTTGTAAATGAAAAACAGCAAGAAAAATTGCAGAAAATACTGGTAGAATATGCAAAATTGTTTTCTAACATCCCAGTGAAAACAAACGTCGTCGAACATGACATAGAGCTAATGAACGATAAACCTATTCGTATGAAACCCTATCGTATGTCACCTAGACAAAACGAGATATTGCAGTTAGAGATCCAGAAGATGTTGCAATACAAAATCATTGAACCGGGTGAATCAGATTATACATCACCCATGATACTAGTTGAATCCCCAGGACGAGATCCTCGACCTTGTATAGATTACAGGAAAATCAATGAAGTTACTAAAACCCAATACTTTCCATTGCCTAACATAGAGCAAAGAGTCGAAACAGTTGCTGCAGCAAAGTACATTACTTTGTTAGATCTAACGAAAGGATATTGGCAGATTCCTTTAAGTAAGAAGGCCCAGAAAATAGCTGCATTCACAACCAACTTTGGGGTCTACCGTCCGTTGAGAATGCCGTTTGGTCTGAAAAATGCCCCCTATTATTTTAGCAAAATGATGTCGGACTTGCTACATGATTGTGAAAACTTCGCAATACCTTATTTAGACGACATTGCTATATTCTCTAAAACTTGGGAAGAACACTTAGAACATCTGAAGAGGGTTCTTGACAAAATAAAAAGTGCTCAATTAACCATCAAGCCCAAGAAATGTAAATTTGCTCAAAAAGAAGTCCAGTACCTGGGACACCTTATTGGGGAAGGGAAAAGATCACCAGCAGAGTTAAAAGTACAAGCAGTCCGAGAATTTCCGACTCCTACTTGCAAAACAGAGGTTCGAGCTTTCCTTGGCTTAGCGGGGTACTATCGACAGTACATTCCCATGTTTTCAGCTATCGCCGCCCCTTTGACGGAGACACTCACGGGAAAAGAACAAAAAGGGAAGATAAAATGGAATAATGCTTGTGAAGATGCTTTTCGTATATTAAAAGAAAGATTGTCAAGCAAACCAGTGCTTTATGCACCTAACTACCAAAAAGAATTCCTGTTGCAAACTGATGCATCCGACACCGGTCTAGGCATAATTTTAGCACAGATCGACGACCAAGGAGAAGAACATCCGATTCTATATATGAGTAGAAAACTCAAACCATCAGAGTGGAAATATTGTACCACTGAAAAAGAGTGTGCGGCTATAGTGTATGCAGTGAAAAAGTTACAGTGTTATTTAGATGGTCATTTACCGTTCATAATACAGACCGACCACAACCCACTGGTGTGGCTCAAAACCCATGCCGGGAATAACCAGAGACTTTTGCGATGGGCCCTGGCGTTACAACCCTTCAATTATAAAATTCAACACAAGAAAGGGAAAAATCACTGCAATGTAGACACCTTAAGCCGGCACCCATATCCTACTTAGTTTCTATTAAACCATGTGACTTTGTAATGTGTATAAAATCTGATCCCTTGTGTAAACAAATTGTTTTGTATTAGTTATAAGTTGCCGGAATATATTTATTTAACTGTACTACTTTAGAGTCTCATGTTTAAGTAATTCTTTATGTAATAGTATTTTGAGGAATTCTGTTTAAAATTGATAGAAATCTTTTAAATTGTATATGATTGTAAAGAATTATATTATGTTGTAACTGGTACATTGTAAAGTGCTATTGCGGGTAGTCTAAATTGTTAGGGACTTAATAGCATTAAATAAAATTTAAATAGGGAATTGGCACAGTACCGTATTAGGAAAAGAGATGTCTTTGTCTATGGCAAATTTGGAGCTTATTTCCTGAACATTATGGAACTCAGACATCTGTTGCCTTCAGCATCTGAACTAGTAACAAGCATGAACTTATCCTGAGTTCGGACAAGTTCAACACTGGAGGGGGGAGGAGTTTGTGACAACGCCAGAGTTGAAAATTTAAAGCCATGGTTCGCCACTGGACAGTAGACGAAGATTGTTTATTTACAACAACGTTGGGAGCTTTTTCCACGGGCGAGATTTGGAGTTTTTTCCGCGCGCTGGGAGTTATTTCCGCGCGCCGGGATTTTTGTATTTCAGCTCCGCACGCTGAGATGTGATTGTTACTTACATTTAAAATGTGTGTTCTTTTTATATAATAAATAGATGCATGAGATGTTAATCGTCCATGTTTAGTGCTTTTCGCCTTACACATTGGATTTATTTAATAGTGAGCCAACAGGCCAAGCTGTTACAGCATTATAGATTTGTGAGGTATTGAATCAAAATTAACCTTTAGCTTACGGGGCCCATATTTCCGATTTTCTCTTTAGAACGGGAAATTTCATACCCCCTTTGTAAGAACGACCATGAAGGAGAAACCACTAACTGCTTCTCTCGGACCGTGGGAGTTTGCCGTGAAAGAGGGTTTGCTACCCTGGGGGGGGGGGAGTGTTTACGAGAAGGAGTGTTTGCAATTTCCCTAATTCCCCTTCACATGGACAGACCGGCTACTTGTAAACATATTGTGACAATAAGGGGCTTTGTATATCTCGTTTATTTATTGTAACATGCGTTACCATTATTTATCGATTATAGTATTTTAATGGTGGGAAAGTTTTCAGAACAATTTCCAAGTAAAAAAAAGATGAATTTTAAGAAAATAAAGGAATATGTACCATCGAAAATAATACTAAAATTATTTACCTGCTCACATGTATATATATATATATATATATATATATATATATATATATATATATATATATATATATATATATATATATATATATATATATATATATATATATAAATATATATATATATC